>CM037879.1:230768284-231368284 GCA_021292165.1 Shinisaurus crocodilurus
TTATGTCCATTTTGTACAAATTACCGTGGAGCTGAGCGATAACATCATACATGTGCAGGATTGAAGTAATTATGGGTGTCTGAATGTAAATTGACTCTGCATGCCTTTGTGATTGTGTTTCTCAGACAATCATTCTCCATGCCACGTAGCAAACTGCTTTTGAAACAGAGGGAACTTCCAAAAGAAATTTGTGACATGAGACAGTGATCCTCCACAAAATGCCACTGGACATACTCAAGCCTTTGGGAGTGCCTACAATAGAACTTTGGATCCTGCTCCCCTCCCCTACACAATATATATATGTGTGTGTGTAAGCACATAGTATAAGAACAGAAATATACACAAAGAAATTTAGCACAGAACATTAGTTTAAATCATTAACTGATATCACAATCTTTATGAACATGTACCTTAAAAAACACACACACAGTGCATATTTAAAATCATGCCAGTTCTTGTATTCCTAGAGCTAAAATATAAAGCTGGAAGTATAACATCTGTCTTTGTTTATGAAGATCAAATCTTCTTCTATGAAGTTGTTTCAGAAATCCTGCATTCACATAATAGATCAAAAGGGAGTCACAAAAGGATGAAATATTTCGCAGAAGCATATGCTAATGCATTGCATCAAGCTCTAAGACCCTCAGCTTTCAGCAAAGAACCATAAAACTGTTGAAATGATAGAGATGCTCTTGGGCTGCTGTTTGGAATGCAGAAATGCAGAACAGCATCTTATAGACATGGGGAGAGAGTGGGGAATGGGAAGTCCCTTAACAGGAAATTAGACATCTAATTGATGTAAAGCTCAGTGCATATTGAACCTTTAAAAAGCAAGATTCCCCTCCTTTTTCTATCCTAGATTTCCTCAGCAGTATTTCAATTTAGGCAGTTCTATTGGTGGATAAAAATGGAAACCAAACCATGCAACAAACAACCTGCATGATCTTATGCCAGCTCTTCCATTCATCACAGAGCATCATCTTGCTGCTCCACATTAAAATCAATGTCCTGCCTCTTAATTATGACCATTATTTCTCTTTCTTCAGAAGTCTCCTTTGCTGGAATATACTATCCCTGTTCATCTTTTATCAGAGCATGTTAAAAATCAGACTGTGTGTGTATTCCCCATGACTGTCCATACACAATGCACCTGGATGTCATCTCACCACAATCTGAATTTCCTGTCATTTTGGTCACGATGCAGAAATATAGTTGTAACTTCTCAGTAGACATAAGACAATAGTCCACTATATCCATCAATGAGGAATGGGGGGGGGGATTTATTATCAGCTTATTTCATAACTGATAAGAAAATCTTTAAAAAAGGAAGACAGAACACAACATCTTCTGTGATACATGAAACTGAGATGCACCTCAAGCAGAAGGCATTAAAGATTCACCCTCAATTTGGCAAGCACCTTGGCTCAAGATGCTTATGTCAACAGAGTTGTTTGCACTTGAGACTCAGGCTTAAATCATGGTGGGAAAGCTATGTTGCAAAGCTTCCCTATAAGGAACAAAAATAGAAAGCTGGGAGGATCATTTGGTGGAGCTTTATTAAGGTGGAAGCGTCTGGCGGAGTTCTATAAAGCAAAAATGAGACAGCATGAGCAGATCAAGCAACAGCAAATGCTGGCTCAAGTCCAGGTCGGTACAGCATTTATTGACATTACAAGCCATCACCCAAGATTGTGTCTGAAATATGAACAAGTATGTGCTGGGGGAAACAAAAGACACTTTCACACCAAGACACATTCCACTCTGTTTAACCCAGGAATTGGTGGGGCCACATGACAGCGAGTGAGCGTGCTCCCACACACTCGTCATTCCTGCTTTCAATCAACAGTAATCAACAACCCAGGAATGCCCTGTTCCTTGGTTGTTATTGTGATGTTCAAATCTGGAACTCGGGGTTGCTTAGGAGTTTAACAACCCAGAGTTTAACCCAACATCAATCCATTGGTGATTAAACAACCCAGGAATTGGTGTAATGTGCAAACCGGGTCAGCATATGTATAGGTTTGGGGCAGAACTATGTGTGACACCAACATGGGACTATCAACAAAGCCACCAGGCCCTATGCTGACTTCTTTCTCTTCTTCCCCTAAAATTTAATTAGACTTACCTGTGCCATTTCCCCACCATTTCCTACCTCTGGCAGCCAATGAGGAGGAGTAGGGTATGAGTGAAGGAACACAGGAGAATGCCATGGCATGTCTGACTAAACATTATGGAGAGAGGGAGAAGAACTTGACATGCGGATGCCATCTTCAGAGTTAGTCCTGAAGGATCATATGCAGTTCTACCCATGGAATGTAGCTCATGCCAATTTTAAAAAGGAAATTACAGGCCTTTTAGCCTAACAACTGTCCAGGTAAATTGGAAGGAAAGCATTACTGAAGACAGAACTATTAAGCATATGGAACAGGGGTGCACAACCTACAGCCTGTGGGCCACATGCAGGTCTCCCAGACTTAATTGAGGACCACCATGGGTGCCCCAGCCCCTACCACTGCTGAATTCTCTACCCCAGTGATCCTGATACAGATCACTCTTTCCTCAGATGTAGCAGTAGTGATCTGTATCAGGATAGCTGGGTTAGGTGGTGGAGAGAAGAGGAGAGGTGGGTAGGAGAAAGGGAAAAAAGGATGGGTAATCACTCCCTACTTGCTTCAGGGTAAGCACTGTTGGGGGTAGCCATGAATCATGATGCCGCCATGACTGATGCTCACTCCTTTCCCTCAGCTGCTTTGTGGTTTGGTGGTGGCTCTTTGGCACTCCATTCTGTTAAGGTGCATTTGAGAGGGAAGCAGTGATGCAATGTCCCATCTAAGATTCCTCTCCCACTGCTTGAAGCAACAAGCTGCTGCCTGGGGACAAAGGATGGTTTGAGCTGGGAACAAACTGTGGTTCTTTAGTGCAAATCCATGGTGGGCTGTTCCCCCCCACCTGCCTTTTTTAAGCACTAATGCGGAAGCTTTCTCCATGGAGAAAGAAATGCCCTTTGTACAAATATTAATTAGGAATCCAGCTAGCAGAGTACATCAAGAGTGGCTTATTTTTTAAAAAATTAAGGGGGTGTGGGAGTCTTACCTTGCTCTATCACCCACTCTATACAATTCACTAGCAGAAGCTGAGATTGGCCAGAGCCAGAGCCAGAGCCCTGCAGCAGCAGCAGCAGCAGCAGCAGCCCCACACCGGAGCCAGGAGAGCATGATGATTGGGGCCGGTTATTCTGGCTACAAGAGCAATGAAGATGTACAATGAGTAGCTCCTGGCACAGGAGCAGGACCGGTGCAGGGCAGTTTGGCGCCCTAGGCTAAATTATATTTAGTGCCCCCCTCTCGTGCTGTGGGGGGGGCTCTGGAAAGCAGCCCTGCTCTGCAACCTCCCGCCGCCGCCGCCACCGGACCCCCCCTGCACGCTGCCGCTGCCGCCCCCCACCTACCTTCCCACGCCTCCTCCGAAAAGGGACCCCCGCGCTCTGTTTTTGGCTGGGGGAAACCCAGGGCTGTTTAAGCCCTGTTGCCCTGGTTCCTCCCGCCAAAACAGAGCGCGGGCGGGGCTCCGGAAACAGCGCGGAGAAGGTAGGTGTCGGGGGGGAGGCGGCGCGGAGGCGAAGTGAGGCGAGGTGGGGGGGAGGCGGCGGGGGGGAGGCGGCGCGGAGGCGAGGCAAGGTGGGGGGGAGGCGCCCAGGCTCGGCCCCACCACTACTCCGGGCGCAATCCCCCGCACTGACCTGGCTTTCTTGGTGAGGCGGGCGGGCGGGCAAGGCAGGAGCGCGCCGGCAGCGGAGCGCAGCGTTCTGCGCCCTCTTCCGCTACGCGCCCTAGGCAACAGCCTAGTTGTCCTAGCGGTAGCGCCGGCCCTGCACAGGAGCAATCAGCCCATCTGCAGGCTCAAGAAACAGCTGTCTGACTGAAAAGATTGTATACCCCTAATATGGAAAATGCCTTCTTGGGGAAGAATCAAAGAGAAGTCTTTTAGCAAAGCGAAGTCTTTTCACATGAACCTTTTAGAATTCTCTGAGGGCAGACACGTATAGGACTTCACTGTATGACCCAGGTCACATGTCATCAACAACTATATCAGGCCTGTGGCTTACGCTGGCTCAGCTTGTCTGAGCATGGAAAGCTAAGCAAGGTCAAGCCTGGTTATTACTTGGAAGGGAGACCCCTCCTCTAGTTTCCTGCATTGAGCAGGGGGTTGGACTCGATGGCCTTGTAGGCTCCTTCCAACTCTATGATCTTTGATCTATGAAACTCACAGTTTGTTAACCATGGGTTGTTGAAAATGCAGTGGGAGTGAGTGCGCATGCAGGTTCCCATGAAAACACCCACTCCTGCTGCAATAAACAACCCAGGCACACTAAAGATGGATTGAGTATCCTTTTATCAACTAAGTTATGTGCTTCTTTTTTTAGCCTCGAGCCTCTGCTTCATCTTGCCACTGCCCTGATCCTTAAATTTAGTTTAACTGTTTTTTTGATCATTAATGTTTATTTACCTCCCCAGCAGTTGCAATCACAGACTAGGGTGGCGTGGACTAAATTAGAAGAATATATTAATAATTTGTCATTATTATATCCTGAAGCCTCTATTATTGTTACTGGTGACTTTAACGCAAGGATAGGCGAAAACGATGAAGCTCTTTTTTCGCGCTTCCATGCGTCACCTCCTGAAATGGATTTAGGCCATCATCTTCCCAACAGGTACTCTAAAGATCAAGGTTGCAATTATGCTGGTTTCTGTCTTATGAATATGCTCAATAATCTTGACATGGTCCTTATAAATAGAAGCTTGAAGGGTGACAGGCCCGGGTAATTTACATTCTTATCAAACTCTGGAGCATCCACTGTAGATTATGTTATGATTTCTCATAATTTGTTGGATTTGGTATCTGATTTTAAGGTGGATTGCCACCCAGAAAGTGACCATCTGCCTTTGGCCCTGAATGTGAAACTTAGAGATTTAAAAGTGTATGCAGACATAGAATTAGCATCATTGACTGCATTTGATTTAAGATCCGCCCGTATTAAGTGGTCTAGTAAACTTGATGACTCTCTGCGACAATTATTTCAGTCAGAGACTTACATGCATTTCAGTTCCGCTCTTGTAACAGCAGACTCAATTGAGACTGTACTAGAGGTATATGGGAATTTGATACATTCTCTCAAAAAAATGTAATATATCAAAAGCCAAGTAGAAACCACAATTCGGTTTATAATTCTAAACCCTGGTTCGATAAGGAATATAGTGAAGTGAAAAATAGACTAGTAGCGAAATACAGAGCATATAGGGAGCAGAATTTGGCGAGGATCCCTGCTGACTGGTTAGCGATGAAAAGAAAATACAAAGCCTTAATTAAGAGGAAAAAGCTACAGGCACAGAAAGAGCTATGGCTGCGTCTAATAACTGCATCAAAATTAAATGACTCAGCCTCCTTTTGGAGGATAGTTGCAGGAGGCTTGCATAGTTACTCTTCCAAACTTGATTCCTGTATTTCTGCGAATACCTGGGAATCATACTTTCAGAGCATTTTTGCAGTGACTCAAGAAAGTCACCAGGGACTGCAGGAAAGACTAGATTGTACGGAGGAGTGGCTACCCGTATCTACTGCAGAAACCACCAAGTTGATCCAACAGTTAAAATCTGGTAATGCCCCAGGTCCTGATAATATTTCATCTGACCTGCTTAAGGCCAACTTAGATTGGTGGGCCCCTGGACTGGCATCCTTGTTTACATGGATTGACCATACAGCTTGTATCCCTGAGGACTGGGGTTTAGCCATCATTATCCCAGTATATAAGAAGGGGAACAGATCAGATCCAGCCAATTACCTTCCAATTAGTTTGCTGAGTATTATTAGCAAACTATATGCTTGCCATCTGCTTGAAAAACCATTGGATTGGCTACACGTAGAAAACATTATTGAAGAAGAACAGGCGGGGTTTAGAACCGGAAGGTCAACCACAGATCAAGGATTTATCCTTCAACATCTGGTAGATAAATATGCCTCACCAAAACATGGTGTCCTCTTTTCCGCTTTTATAGACTTCAAGTCAGCATTCGATCTTATCCCTAGAGATAAACTTTGGGCCAAATTTGAGAACACCAACATTGGCAGAAGATTATTATTGCTTATGCGTCGTCTGTATGAAAATACTATAATAATAATAATAATAATAATAATAATAATAATAATAATAATAATAATAATAATATTTTATTTATTACCCGCCTCTCCATCTAGATCGAGGCGGGGAACAACAGAAAATATAAAATACCTAAACTAAAACAACACAATATATACTATTAAACATCTTAAAACATCCTAAAAACATCTTAAAACATCTTTAAAACATCTTTAAAACATCTTTAAAACATCTTTAAAACATCCTAAAATTCCACCGGATAGGCCTGCCGGAAGAGTTCAGTCTTTATGGTTTTTTTAAAGTGCAAAAGACTGACAAGTTGACGTATCTCCTCCGGCAGGCCATTCCATAATCTGGGAGCAGCAGAAGAGAAGGTCCTCTGGGTAATGCTAGTCAGCCTAGTTTTGGCTGACTGAAGCAGATTCTTCCCAGAGGACCTAAGTGTGCGGGGTGGATTGTACAGGAGAAGGCGATCCCGTAGGTAGCCTGGACCCAAACCATGTAGGGCTTTAAAGGTAATAACCAACACTTTATACTTCGCCCGGAAACTGATTGGCAGCCAGTGGAGTGCTTTTAAAACTGGTGTGATATGGGCACCCCTAGGTGTACCAGCAACCAGTCTGGCTGCCATATTTTGCACTAATTGAAGTTTCCGGACTAAGTATAAAGGTAGCCCTATGTACAGCGCATTACAGAAGTCGAGCCTCGAAGTTACCAGTGCGTGCACTACCGTCTTTAGGTCTTCCAACTCTAGGAAGGGGCGCAGCTGGCGTATCAGCCGAAGCTGATAATAGGCACTCCTAGCCGTCGCATCTATCTGGGATGTCATTTGGAGCGACGGATCCAGGAGCACCCCTAAGCTGCGAACACAGTCTTTCAGGGGGAGTGTAACCCCATCCAGAACTGGTTGACATACCTCCAAACCCAGGTTGTGGCCTTTGACAGCAAGCACCTCTGTCTTGTCTGGATTCAATTTCAGTTTGTTTTCCCTCATCCAGCCCATTACTGCCTCCAGGCATTTATTCAGAGGAGACACACTATCCTTAGCTGATGCTGTTGACGAAGGCATTGAGAAATATATTTGGGTGTCATCAGCATACTGATAGCACCCCGCCCCATGCCTCCGGATGATCTCTCCCAGCGGTTTCATGTAGATATTAAATAGCATTGGGGAAAGAATAGCTCCTTGTGGCACGCCACATAGCAGCTCCTTTTTGGAGGAGCAGCTATCCCCAAGCATCACCATCTGGAACCTACCCGAGAGGTAGGACCGGAACCACTGAAGCACAGTGCCCCCGATTCCCAGTCCCCTCAGGTGTTCCAGAAGGATACCATGGTCGATGGTATCGAAAGCCGCTGAGAGGTCCAGAAGCACCAACAGGGACACACTCCCCCTGTCGGTACTCAGGCGCAGATCATCTACTAAGGCGACCATAGCAGTCTCAACTCCGTATCCTGCTCTGAAGCCAGTTTGAAATGGGTCTAGAAAATCGGTGTCATCCAAAACTGGCTACGGGTGAATTGCAACCAGGCTGGGGCTCTGTCTAGTCCAGTTTCCACCTTTAATAGAGTCAAACAGGGTTGTATTTTAGCCCCCACGTTGTTTAATTTTTATATTAATTCAATTGTGGAAAGTTTATCAAACCCTGATTTTCATCCCCCCCAAGTTAGCTACCAGCTCTCTTTCAATTCTCCTTTACGCTGATGATGCGGTGTTGCTGTCTCTAACCAGTATTGGTCTAAGGCGACTTTTGAGGGCCTTGCAATCATATTGTAATGAGGAACGGTTGACGATCAACTATTCAAAGACTAAAGTGTTGGTTTTTAGTAGGAGGAGAATCAAGCACAAATGGTCAATTAATGGGAACCTTTTAGAACAGGTTTCAAGCTACAAATACTTAGGAATAATGTTTCATACTTCTAGATACTGGCTTTCTCAAATAAACAATGCTGCAGCTAATGCGCGGAGGAGTGCTGCAGCACTGATAAGATTTTTCTATACTAAAGGCGAGCAATATATCCCCTCTGTGATTCAAGTATTTGTGGCCAAAATTGTTGCACAAATGTTGTACGGCTCCCAACTGTGTGCTTATTACAACTTTCGTCCCCTAGAAATTATTCAAAGTTCCTAAGAGTCATATTTTCAGTTCCTCATTGTGTCCCCAATGTAGCTTTGCGACTGGAGGCCAGTCTAATCCCTATTGAAGCTCATGCCAAGGTATATATGATAAACTACTGGCTAAAACTTGTTTTTTCACCAGTAGGACTTGCACCACTGACTCTGTTGGACTCCTTTCAATCGAAATGGAAAAGGCACCTGCTTAAAGAACTGTTATTAGTGGGACTTTCTCCTAACACCTTAATAGAGCTGGGTTACTCCAAAGCCAAAGCAGTTGTTAAGCAGAGAATCTGGGACATCTTCAAGGATGCTTCAATACGCAAAGAAAACTGCCATCTAGTATATATTCCACCCCCACTGCAATGTTGGAGCAACTTTATCCACCCTATGGCACCTGTGTTTGTGTTCAGGCCTAGTTGCTACACATGAGAACATAAGAACTTATCCCTGTGTTAAAACATCTGTAATTTTTTGCAGTTCAGAAGACTGATAAATACTTTTGGATTAGAATTAACTAAACAATATTAGCTACAATTCAGTGGGGTAGCACTGCACACAAAATGGAGCTACCATAGCTATTTATGAAAGGAGATCAAGCTTCATGAGCTTGCAGAACTCTGTCTGCCATCGTCAACAATGGAAGCTACATGTGCGGGGTTTTTGAAGGTGGCCAGCAGGAATGCAAAAGCATCCGCTTGTTTGACCTGAAATGGTTTTAGTACTTGCAAACACACAAAGAGCCTGTGCCACTACTGCCTCTCCCTGCTCCCAATGGCCCAAAAGCTTACCAGGGGTAAGGGAAATGGTGGTGGCAGATGCCCCAAGTCCCAGCAGAGCTCCTTTCCTTTCCCACTGGGGATGAGACTGGGACTGGGACTACTGGTTCCAGGATTTCCAGTGGGGAAGTGATGCTATTTATGGCAATTTCCACCAGAGAGAAGGCTCTCCAAGCCTCAGAGTCCAATCCATGGTAGGAAAGGACACTCACTGCCAGAGAGCTGGAATACATGCTACGACCCCCTTTTCCTGCCCCAGGTAAACTTCCAGGGCTTTTGGGTTGCAAGGGAAGGATGAGATAGAACACAGCCCTGTTTTATGAGCAATTTGGATAATGCTATGCTCACCTTGATTCTGTTTGCAGGGGCACTTGGTTTTGTGAGCACCCCTACTCAAATGCTCACAACATCCCAGCCATATCTATTTGCTCTCAAAGAGAAGTTCAGCATCTTCTAATCCTTTTAATCAGGCCAGGGAGGAAGTACTTGATTCTTAAATCATGTTTGAATGATTACAGGTGAACTGAGCAACACAGTAGGCCTTTAACTAAGGTTTTTTAAAAGACTCCACAGAAATAATCTAGATCACACATACACACACAATTAAATTCTCAAACAACTTCAAATAGTTTATGTAGTATGCACCTATTTAGAAAGAGCTTTATTGAGATATAAGAGCTCCAAAATGTTGGGGGGATCTTATATTAGTCTGGAGTAAGGGAGAAAATCACGAGATGAACAGAGAAAAATAATCATAACCAGCCAAGCTCCACCATCTCTGATGTACATGGGAGACAGATGAGTACATGTTCAATTATTTATTATTTGCACATATATTAGTATGCACCTAATGTTACCTCCTGTTGTTATTTATTGAAGTTCTGTAGCTGAATAAGTTAGCTGACTTGAAATCACACTTGTGTGGTTCCAAGAAGACAGTAAACAGGAATATAGCTGGCTTTTATTTAAATAGCATCACAGTGACAGTTTCCTGTTCAAATCTGTCATTACAATTATGGTAGTCAAAATCATATGCTAGGTTTTATAACTGCTGACAAAGTATGCAACATCTCAATTTATTCAGCTACCATTAACACCCCACTCTTCTGTCTCTAAGGACAGAACCATCCAGGATGCCTGTTAGCTTAATCCTAGGCGCCACAGAAACATTTTCATTATAACCTGAATTTGGAAAATTGTTTAAAATGCCATTGAGACTTCATTTAACTTCAAGTTGGAATGAAATTGAATTGGAGGAGAAAAGAAAGTTTTTCTCCATTTTCAGAGCTGAGCTGCACTCTAAGATAAGTGCATTCTGGTTCACATGTAATGGCAACCCAGAGTATGGGTTGAGTATGGGTTCTTGAATCGTGGGTTGTCATTACATGCAAACTCTGCACAATGGTCTAAATACTTACTTAATTGTTTATTTAGTCCACAGACCCTTAATACATAAAAACAAGTATTTAGACAATTGTTTAAAAAAATGGCATTAAAACAATGAATAATACATTAAAAAAGTTTTTAGAACAGTTATTGTTAAAAGAGTTATTAAAACAGTAAGTTGGGATTATAAATTATAACAGCAGAACAATTTGGGTACTCAGTAATAAAATTAGTAATATAATCCTCATCATTTTATTATATATTCACAGACTATTTAGAACACAGGATGATCCTTAAAATAGAATACATAAATCAAAAGCATACTGTTATTTAAAATATTTAAAACCTAAACATATACAGTATGGTAGAATATTGTCAAACAGTTGTTACCTCATGAGACTGATGGATCGTCTTACGAATTTTAACAGCTGAATATAAAAACTTGGCAACAATCTGTTATATATTTATTAGCACCTGCCAATAAATAAATCACATACCAGTCAGAGGATCTTCCAGGGAATCTATTTATAATAGGTGCAATACGTCTCAGTCGCTCATCTCTATAAGAAGTTGCAAAAAAGAAGTACATGGGATAGAGACTCTACCACTTAATCTCCACATGGGCAGAGACGATTTGCATAGGGAATTCCCTGGAAGCGACCATCCAATACAGCAGATAGAATTGCATTAAACCTAGCTTTCGAGAAAACTATTCGATATTTGGGAATAGTCAGATTTTCAAGATATTTTGCACAACTCTTAATATCAAATATCAAGTGAATTGGGGAACAAGTGGGGCAGCAGATAGGGAATACTGGGTATCAATGTCTTTAATCTGAAGTGCAAGAATAGATTTTGCTTGCAAAATATTTTGGGTAGAAAGAAAGGCATCAGAAAGACCCAGTATCTGTAATTTATCTGTGATAGCTTTAGACCACTGACTGATGTAATTGTCTTTCTGAAGAAGGGAATGGTCTAAATACGGATTGTTAACCATGAACAACCCAGAGTTCACAACCCAACAACAAACCTTGAGTCCTCTTCCTGGGTTGTTCATGGTTAATAACCCATAGTTGGGAGCCAGTGTGGCATAGTGGTGAGAGTGTTGGATTAGGACTCGGGAGATCCGGGTTCTAGTCCCCACTCGGCCATGAAACTCACTGGGTGACTTTGGGCCAGTCACGGACTCTCAGCCTAACCTACCTCACAGGGTTGTTGTGAGGATAAAATGGAGAGGAGGAGGATTATGTAAGCCGCCTTGGGTTCCTTGAAGGAAAAAAGGCGGGGTATAAATATAATAAATAAATAAATTAGAAATATATAATGAGCTGGTGGGCTGCAGGTGATTTAGCAATTGTTCCTACATCAAGCAGCAAACATCAAGCAGGAAAAAAGGCGAGGTATAAATATAATAAATAAATAATAAAATAGTTAAAACATAGCACAGGGTTTGAACATAACCCGTGATTCAATGACAACCCATACTCTGGGTTGTTGTTATGTGTGAACCGGCTTGTTTGCTGTGTAAAGTCTTGCCCTCAGGGCAAGCATTTTAGGTCCTTATTCTTAATGAAGGCACAAATTCCTAAGAATGGACACATGTAAATAGCTTGCTGCATGCATTTTACAAGCACAGAGAAAATTGCATTTCAGAGACAGTATGCATCCAATTATAAGGAAATGAGTTAGAACAAGATGACAATAAGTATTGGTGTAATAAAGACAACCTCAATTAAAAGTTACAGTGGGAAGAGATACACTATAATATACAATAGTGCTTTCAAAATCTAAACCGAGTAGACTGGGAGTTATAGAAAAATATTGTTATGTAAAGACTAATGAATCATTTTTTTCTAACAGGCAAAGCTTTGATCATTGGCATCTGACAACTAGCATTAAGAAGCAAAAACATTTCACATAAGCTTTACAAATGGCCTATTTTAGAAAATTCCTTTTAATCTTTTATATCTTTAAGCAATCCTATGAAAAAGAAAAGAAAAAGAACAAAAAAAAGAACCTGCTTTTTTCAAAAGCAGTGTTTCAGGTTTGGTATCTAGGCAGGTCTTAACTCCTAGCTTGTTGGATAAGTTAACAAAATTAATAGGCAAACAACATTTCTCATTGCATGTTTTCTACACCTAATTGCGAGCATAGGTTGAAATAAAGAGTAGAGACAAGTTGATGTGGCCCATTTAAATCCCATTTATTGACATTCAATGACCTGCAAAGGGATGGAGTGTGGGATATCCTAATCTGGCCCATCTGGCCGGTAGCATCGGGCGGAGCATTCAAAATCGGAAGGTGGCGTAGCATTTCCCATTTCACCACCGTCCCATTTTACACTATCACAGTGTTGGGACACCTTTGATGCGACGCCTCCTCTCGGAGTCTCAAGACAACAAGCTTGGCAATGAACAAAGGCCTCACAAGCGATCCTGATCCCAAGCCAACCGAGTCTAAGGACGCAGCGACGTGAGGCCTCGAGAAATCGCCGGTCACCTGAACGGTGCCAGGGATGCTCACCGGACCCTATCAATTCCCTAACCTGCACTTAACCGCCTATCCGCCAAATGTGACCGAATTGAATCGACATGAACCATGCACCAAAACAACAACAACACCCTGCTCCTGCTACAGTGCAGAGTAGGCGAAATACACACACCTCTCTTAGGCCAATTGAATCAAGAGAGATGAGCCAAAATTCCTACTCGGCCCCCTAACAGGCAACCAGAGAAGCCCACACTACATACAGGGAGGGAGGGAGCTGCGAAAAGGACAAAGAGGCTGTGGGTGGGGCTACCGGGCCTAATATTGGCCCTCGCCACCCCGCCCCTTATACCTGTAGTGACTCATAAGTGGCCAGATGTCTCTCCTCATTCCCTCCCCGCCCACAGCTGCGTGTGTTCCGGGGGAAGTGCCGAGTGATTCATGTTCACTTCATTTTTTAAGAATGCATCCACCATCTATTTTCAACAACAGCTTCAGCACCATGCTGACATAATTTAATCCAGCAAGCTATTCGATGTAAAGAGGATCACCAGGTGGATTGGGTGATTTTGTTGTAAAAGTGAAAACATTGGGGGGGGGGAGTGAGTTTGTGGTGACCTCATGAAAACCTCTAGATCAGTGATGGCAAACCTTTTTGAGCCCGAGTGCCCAAACTGCAACACAAAACCAACTTATTTATTTCAAAGTGCCAACACTGCAATTAAACCTGAATACTGAGGTTTTAGTTTTAGAAAAACAGCTCATACAGTTGTCCAAACTAATTAACATCTTTTGTCTTAAAAGAAAAACACAATAACAGAGCTTTCAATGATACAAAGTTTTCTGTTGAAAAAAAAATCAACTCAAAAAATTATAGTACTACATTGTACACATAGCCTGAAGGGAATTTATACAAACTTTTTAAATAATTAGGCACATGTATTTTTGGATAAGGGATTCTCAACTTGTAATATGATTCTATGCCAGACTGAAATTGTATGGGGCAAGCTTTACCCCGGGTCCTTTCCCTGCTTCTACAGGTGTCGGATTAGTAAAAGTAAAAGTCAACCTGTACTAGGATGAGCAAGATAAACAAGAAAACTAACATGCTTAACACATTTTAAACACTTTATGTCTTGGACTGCAAACACTGCATTAGGTAAAAGTTTGCATTGGGCATGCTTTTGCACAATTAATGTGATTTTTGCTATTGCATGCATGCTGATAATTTGTCAAACCTTGGCTCATACTCCGTTAGTCTGAGAGCAACACATGCAGCACTCAGGTCAACTGTTAGGGCTTTACATCCAAGCCATGCTCTGTGCATCATTCTTCAAAATCTTTTAAATGTGATAACAATGTAGAAAAGAATTCTGTAACAGGAATTCTAGAATAAAATCATTCTGTTCCACACTGTGAGAAAGAACAAAATCATTAGTGTTTTGCAGAAGGGGACAGTCTTTTCGCGATCTGGTGACCAATGGCTCGAGTGCCCACAGAGAGGTCCCTGCGTGCCAGCTGTGGCACCCGTGCCATAGGTTCACCATCACTGCTCTAGATTTACCTTGTGAGCCAATGCACATGGCTGACTGGCAAGGAATCTACTTCACCCTAGCCATTCATCTGTTCAATCAGCAGCCAGTTGTTGCTTTCTGTCATGTTCCCACTAGATTCCTCCTCAGAGGAAGACCTGGAGGACCAGGAACCACCCACCACCAGGAATGCCCAGAATCTGCTAATAGACCAGGAGGAGCCCAGGCCCTCAAGGGTGACTACCATGAGGGCATCACCTGTGAAGAGCAAAGACTCTGCCTCAGAGATGGAGGCAGAGAAACCCCCAAGTCTTCAGGAAAGATGCCGCCTGAAAGGACAGGGACTCAGAAAACATGCTAGGCTGAGCCAGAGGCCTCCTTGTGAGAAAAGGTCTACTTGTGTGTGTAGGAGGCTTGCTCACAAGGAGGACCTTGTCGCCTGCAGCTCACAGCTGAGGCTTGGGTGTGGCTCTGACAACCTCTGCATCAAAACAACAGTGTAAAGCTGAGAAAGTTGCTAGAAATAATGTTGACCAGACTTTCCTGAATCCAGTTTCCCTTGACTCCAGACTGGTTCCTTGTCTGATTCCTGGGGTGAGTACTTCTGGACTGAACTCTGACTTGCCTTCTGCCTGCTCCTTGTCTGTTGTATTGTCTTGAGACCTTTTTGCCTGTGACCTGGACTGGACTCTGACCCTCCTTCTGCTTGACCCTTGTCTGTGTAGCTTTGGAACTTGTTTGCCTGTGACCTGGACTGCTGAGAACTTGCCTTCTGCCTGATTACTATTTCTGCTGACCATCTTGGAACTCTTGGACTCTTGTACCTGCAGCTGCTAGGCTCAGACTCTGGAAACAGGACACTTTCAGGGCTATATTCTTTCAATATGAATGTAACATCATGTTTTGTGATACTGTGTTCAAGTAGTCTGACCAGCCTTCTTTTAGTCGGGAGCAGCAACAAAACTGGTGTGACTCCAAAGGATTGCCACACATGCATAGAAGGGATTTTATTTTTAAATTAGTTTTTGATGGCTTTATTTATTTATTTATTATATTTATACCCCGCCTTTTTTCCTGCAAGGAACCCAAGGCGGCTTACATAATCCTCCTCCTCTCCATTTTATCCTCACAACAACCTATTAAGGGACACATCATCACAAAATGTAACATGACCCTGGAGTTGCAGAACATACCATCTATTTGTTAGTACAGTTTTAGGCTTAGTCTGTGGAACTCAAGGTTAATGTTTTGAGCTGAGACAATGGAAAACCATTAACAAAAGAAGGGTGAGGAACAAATAACAGAAGAAGATGAAGTGAAGAAAGTGTCAAGATCCATAATTTCTAAACAAATCTTGTTGCCATGTTATCCTCATGGTGAACACCTCAGGAGAAGCTAATAGACACCAAAGGAGGGAAGATCAAAGAATGGCACTCCAAGAAAGCTAGGTTATTTTTATTTTATTTTATTTAAGACATTTCTAACCTGTCTTTTAATCTTAACAATTCCCTAGGCAGCTTCCAACTAAAAAAAAAGCTAAGTGGTTCCGGAAAATCCTGCGAATTACTTGGGAAGATAGGCGAACAAATGTCAGTGTACTGGAAGAAGCAAAGACTACTAGCGTTGAAAAAATGATCCTTCAACGCCAACTTCAGTGGACCGGTCATGTTGTTCGAATGCCTGACTGCCGTCTCCCAAAGCAGTTACTTTATTCCCAACTCAAGGATGGAAAGCGGAATATCGGTGGTCAATATAAGAGGTTTAAAGATGTTCATAAGGCTAATCTAAAAAAATGCAATATAAACATAGAAAACTGGGAAGCTCTGGCCCATGAACGATCTAAATGGAGGTTGGCCTTTCACAAAGGTTCCATGGACTTTGAAGAAGCCCGAGTGCAAGGTGAAAGGGAGAAACGTGCTAAGCGAAAAGCACGTCAAATGAATCCTTTACAGGACCATCTTCTATCTGGTAACCTGTGTCCTCACTGTGGGAAGCTGTGTGGATCTAGAATTGGCCTCCACAGTCACTTACGGACCCATCGCTAGAGTCTACACAATCTTCTTTAGAATTTCCTCCTTTTATCCCGGAAGACAATCTTACTCGGTCATGAGTGATCACCTGATGATCAAGAAAACAGCAATTAGCTGATCTGTTAAGGCAGGAAAATGCTGACTTTAGGGTAAAAGCATGCAATTGGGGTCAAGTGTAGAATTTGTCTTGTTGATCAAAATAACATATAGAACTGACTCCAGTGGTGGCTATTTTCCAAATGGATTTCAAATAAGGTGAGATCTAACTTGTTTAAATTGTATAATGGTCATTACATTAACCTCCATCCTCAATATGTGCAATAAGGCCAACGGGACTGTTATTTCTAAAACCTGAACAAATTAACTATAGGAAATCTGCTTTCAAGTTGTGTGCATAGATGTGTAGGGAGGGTTGTATGCTTTTGCATCAATGTTCAATTCAACATTACAAAATGCTTGTGTGATTGAGTAACACACACACACACACACCATGAAACTAATCAAATGTAACTCAATAAAAGAAACTGACTACACTGCACTTCAAATGGTCAGTTTGTGTGGGTTTTGAAAGCAGTATTCATAGGATCATAGAGTTGGAAGGGGCCTGCAAGGCCATCGAGTCCAGCCCCTTGCTCCATCTTCTGCATATTGATGATGGAAGTTAAATTGCAATGAGTAGAAGAATTTTAGCTGAAATATAGTGTTTTACCTGCAGAGAACATATTGACATGTGGTCAATTTTTGAAAAGCTCTCGTAATATTTATTGCATACTAATTATAGTAGGTTAAATGCCACTCATTCTGGTTTCCAAGTTCTTACAGTTCATTTCCTTACATTGCTAGGCTTGCAGTTAAGTGCATAGGTAATATTAGACTCAAATCTGAAGGCATCTGAAGCCAAGAAAATTGAGTTTGCATTATCATACCACAGTTCAACCAAACATTGTTAATGGTATTCCGACTGTACAAAGTATGTGATTTGCTAGTGTAGAGATCAAAATCGGGACAAAACCCTCTCTAAAGTCCGCTAAGATTTTGCTCACTTATTTCATAGGTTTTGGAAACTATTTTTATTTTATTTTTAAAATTATTTTTAGATTGTCTTTAAGGGAACAACCCTCTCAAGGAAACCTACATAGTAACGAAACAACACAATAAGACAACAAAATTCAAGAAAAACAAGAAATGCCAGCAATAATACTAACCAATATCCATCTACAATACTGAAGTAATTACAGCTAATAAGTATAGTTGTAATTAAATTATTACATCAACCTAAAACACAGGAGAAAGTAAATCAAAACAAATCGGTCTTCAGAGCTTTCCTAAAGCCCTGCAGAGATGGGCACAGATGGCAACTCATTCCAGAGGCATGGGATCACTATGAGAAGGCCCCCTCCCTTGAACTCACCAACCTAACTGCCCTTGATAGTAGACAAGTGAGAAAGGCCTCTGCTGCTAACCTTAAAGTATAAGCAGGGTAATAAGGTGAAGCTGGTTCTTCAAGTATCTTGGACCCAAACTATTTAGGCTTTAAGGGTTAAAAACAGCACTTTAAACTAGGCTCAGAAATGCACTGGCATCTGGTATCACACCAGGGTCACATGAACTGTCTGCCCAGCCCCCACAAATATCCAGGTGGGTGCATTCTACACCAGCTGAAGTTTCCAAACTGTATTCAGATAGCCCCATGCAGAGCACATTACAGTAGTCCAGACTGGACGTCACCAGAGCAAGAATAACAGAGGCAAAATCTGACATCTCCAGATTGGGTTGTACCTGGCATAGTAGCCTAAGTTCATAATAAGCACTCCTGGCCACCACTGCCACCTGAGCTTCCCCAGTTAATGTCAAATCCAGGAGCACTCCCAAATTGCACATTGGACCTTCAGGAAGAGTGAAACCGCATCTAAGATCAGTTGTAAACCTCCATCCAGATTAGTTGATTCCCCCAGCCCCCCCAGTCCATTTTATCTTATCTAGATTAAGTCTCAGCTTGTTTCCTCTCTTCCACCCCAAAACCATCTCCAGACACAGCTTCAAGTTTTACAGTCTCCCTAGGATCATTGGATGGAAATGAAAGGTAGACCTGTGTGTCACCTGCATATTTTTGGACACTTCAACCCAAACCTCCAAATTACTTCTCCCAGCAGTTTCAGGTGGATTTTGAAAAGCATGGAGAACAAGATGGAACCTTGTGGCACCCTACAGGCCAACGGCCTTCATGGGGGTGGGGAATCTTTTTTGGCCTGAGAGTCAAATTGACTCCAGGCAAGCACATTGGGCGCCACAGCCCTAAGCAGACCTCATATACATGCACACACGCATTCTCTCTCTCTTTCTGTCACGCGCACGCGCACACACACACACACACACACACACAGAGAACAAGCGAGAGAGAGAAAGAGAGCTGGCTTCATTCTCCCCTTGTGAAGGGTGAATGGAGCCTTCAGGAGCTGCTGCTTCAAGGTGTCAGGAGCAACTTGGGAAAGGTGAGGGGCAAGTGAAGTCAACTGAACCGTCTCCTTGAAGGGTGCTCATCAAGGTGGTGGTTCAGTCAGGAGTCACTTTCCCTTCTCTGAGCAGGCAAGGCCTCACTTGAAGCCTTCACAAGCCAGATTTGGCCTTTGGGCCAGCCTTGGGCTGTTGGGTGGAACAGAAGTCTTTTTGCACCATTTTCTGAGACCATTCATCCACGAAGTACCAAAACAACCATGCTTCCTAAATCCAACTCAGATAAACGATCCAGAAGAATCCAATAGATAACATCAAGAGCCACCAAGAGGTTCATGAGAATCAAGAGGGTTATACTCCCTCTGCCCATTCCCCAGCATAAATAATCTACTAGGGTGATTAAGACTGTTCTCATCCCCAAACCAGGCCGGAACCCAAATTGGAATGGATCTTAATAATCATCCAATCTAGATGTTGGAGCACTACAGTTCATTAAAGCACAAAGAAAAGCCAATTTTACTATAGATATCAATTTACTTCACTACCTGATGTCATAAATTTTTGCATTGGGCCGTATTTCATTGGCTGTATACCTTCATGACATGATCTCTTTCAGCACAGCGAATCCAGAAGTCCATTAACAGTTCTGCAAAGATTTCTTTGTTGTTAAATAAAAGCCACCATTTGTTCCCATCAACTGACTGCATTTGATCATTTTTATTTATTTATTTATTTATTATATTTATACCCCGCCTTTTCTCCTGCAAGGAGCCCAAGGTGGCTTACATAATCCTCCTCCTCTCCATTTTATCCTCACAACAACCCTGTGTGGTAGGTTAGGCTGAGAGTCAGTGACTGGCCCAAAGTCACCCAGTGAGTTTCATGGCCGAGCGGGGACTTGAACCCAGATCTTGAGTCCCCCAGTCCAACACTCTCACCACTATGCCACATGCTCACAAAAAGATGAATGCCAAATAAAAGTCAAGGCTGATGGTGGTGGTGCAATTGGTCTGGTTGAAAATCTACAAACCCTCCAACGTGGTTTGATGTCTGGGCCTGAAATAACTAGGATATTCAATTATTTTGATATTTAGTTGTGGAGGACCTCAAGCATAAACAAGCAGAATGTACTCATACAACAGAATTGCCACACTAATGTGAATGTGGTGTTGACTTAATTTGAAAGGACAACCCTTTCCTATAATTCACTGAGGAACAAATTGTTCAGTGCAGGAAGGTATGGTAAAGACAGGCAAAAGTGTATATAACATTGGACAGGCTCAGTTCAGTAAGTTTTAGCAAATAAGATTTCTTGACTAGGTGAAGGAAATCGCTGATACAATCTCCAGGAACTGATATATGGAAAAATGAAAATGGTGCTGCTTCCAAACGAAAGGAACAGAGTTCTGCTATGAAGGGTGACCTGAATCTGTGTTTATAACACAGATTCAATGCTTGCTAATCACAAACAGAAGTTCTCAAAGTTTTCTTCAAGCGAACAAAACTCTCTGGCTGTCACCTATTTCAGCACTTGGAGAACTCAAATCTGGTACAGAGTCTGACAATATAGCGGTGTTCCCTGGTTTTTGCAGAAACAGATAACACCATCATGATGCTGATGCAACAATTATTGACTGTTCTGTCTGGTGAATATGTTCAACCCTGGCATTACTGAAACATTTCTGGTATATGCTGAGCTGTTTTTCTTGCTATACCTACTGAACCAAGTTCCAGCAGTCAATCATCATACTGATGTCAAATGGAATGTGTATCACAAAGGCTGAAGAAAAATAGGTGAGAAAGAGAGGCATGGGTGTGTGATGCACATGGCTCCTTAAGCACTGATGAAAACAAGGCAGCTGTTCAGCTTTCCTGCAGAGATGATTGTTAAACAAAACTGCAGCAAGCTCCTGATAAGCAAATTTTGGAAATCTCCATAACAAATTATTTGAAATTCATCCATCACCCAGGTGGCTATATTGGAAAATAGCTGTCAATCCTGTTTTGACCATCAGCTTGAAATACCATACATTTGAGCCAGCTTTCATGTTTCTTCAATGGTGCAAGTAATTCTTGTCAAACATGACACTTAACAGGTAATGTTACATTTAATGTAAATGATGGGGTCAATGTGCTGGGAGGGAAAGCAATTTGCATGGATGTTTAGGGGACAGAAGCAACAGAGTTGAAGAGGCTAGACCAATGGTCAAGGGGTGCACATTGGCAAAAGCAGCCCATACCAAGCCAAGAATGTGGACAACTGTTACTACCGTTTATAAATGTAGCCAACACATCTCATTCTATCTTTAGGAAGTAGTAGTGCATTTTAAATTCAAAAATTATGAATTATGTTTTTATCTGATTTTTCCAATGAGTAGTTAATGAAGACATATGTGTACTAGAGATGGATGAATGTCTCACTATTAAGTTCTTTTAAATGATGCTTGCAAAACCCAACTTAGTGTTCAGACTCCCTCTGCTGGTTAAACACTGGGAAAATTCTATAGAGAAAATGTGTTTGTATCTTTGATTTTTCCAAAATGTGACCATGTACGGTATGTAAAATCAGTCTTCCTTTGCTAAGGCATTCCAGCAGAAGCTTGAAGACAACAAAATAAAAGCAGCAACTAAAATAGCAGGTTGATCAGTTCAACTACATAAGACACTATGTGGCAGTATATTAAAACATGAAAATGGAACGGAGGGAGCAATCCTGTGGCCCCTAGACAGCGTCTGAGGTGCCATAGGATATTTTGGATTTCCTGATCCGAGGCCTCAGAGTGGGGAATCAGAGCTCCGAGCCCCTGCCATCTGGGAACTTGACCATTTCGGTGAGCGAGGATGGGAGACTGGGGAGGCCAGGATGTGAGTTATCCTGAGGCCTCGCCAGCCTCCTCCCCCCCCCCCTTCTGACATGTCCCAACTAGACAGGCAAAAAGCCCATCTAGCAAAAAATGCAAGGTGGGAGGATGCAGGGGCGAAGATCACCTCTGCCACTCCTCCCACCCTACATAGGATTCTCATAAGCCTCTGAGTTCAGGGACTTATGATCACTGAGGGTGCAACCCATAGGACTGCACCCTAAACTTCTGTGCTGTGCCTTGTCTACTGCAATAATTCAGGATCTAATTATTTGATAATAAATTCTGCAGAGAAGCAATCTCAGACTCCAATTTAGTGGTGCACATTAATGGTCATGGATCAGACAGGAGTCTATTTTGCTTTCCTTTTCCTTACACACTATTTTTATTATTAAAGAGAGTAATGACATAAATAATGCAAGATCCATGAATACTACATTGAATGTTGTTTTAAATATTTATGAATATCTTTTTAGGAAAAAAAAGTTTCTACCTCCCTTTTATCTAAAACCCTTTAAAACCCATGCATGGGTGAACGTGACTCTCTGCAAGGCAATTATAAAAGTGCTGTTTTAGCTGGGTCTTCCCTCCCCATCTGAAGTATAGCAGAGGTGGGGTATGGAAATGGGGAGCAAGAAGGTCAGCCTAACGAGCAAGATACATCTGTTACAGCCCTGTGCTTATAACATAATAGTTTGATTAGTTATTTATTCCATCTAAGTGCTTTAAAAAGAAATTATCATCCATGGCATCTCCTTTTGAACAGTAAGAACATTAAATTTATACTTACAATTAAAGAAGAAAGTAACATCAAATTATTGTAACATTCCAGATATATTGCTATATGTCAGTGGATGTGACAACCCTGCCAAGAACCCATTTAACAGACAGATTTAGAAATATCTTGGGATAAAGCGACAGAATATAAAATCTCCTTTTAACATCTTCCCACCCTGTCAAGTTCTTTTGTATGTTATAGCTGCTAGCACACCTTGAAGCAATATCTTTGAGTCTCTGTTGGGATCTGTGAGAGTGACCCAACACTTTCCTTCTTTTTATTGCTGTGATTATTTAGGCAACTATGACTGCCATTAGAATGTTAACAGCAGCAGTTTACATACAGCCACAGGACAAAAACATAAATCCTTGATGAAGGCAATGTTGTACAACACTGCACTGCAGCATTAGAATTTGGGAGGA
Organism: Shinisaurus crocodilurus; assembly: GCA_021292165.1. Taxonomy (NCBI): domain Eukaryota; kingdom Metazoa; phylum Chordata; class Lepidosauria; order Squamata; family Shinisauridae; genus Shinisaurus; species Shinisaurus crocodilurus. The sequence goes on from CM037879.1 coordinate 230,791,284, forward strand.
TTCCAAAGCCAACTGGAGATTAAATGGGTGTGAATGGAATGCCAAACACGGGCTTTTATAATTGGAGGGATATACAGGGGCCCAGTTAACCCATCACAAGGTTTATAGGACTGTATCTGAAAGACTGGTCTGGAAAAAACCTACACAGCAAAGACATATTTTTATATTTTTGTAGACAGAGGGCAGCATGCTCAAACAAACAGTCAGCACACATCTGTGCAGATTTAATTAAAGCCTCATTCTCACCCTTTAGAAGAAACTTATCTTTGTGGGCTATTAGTATTAATCCCTTCAATGCTCAGTTCTTCAAAAAGAAGCAGAGTGCCTAGATGTTAAAATTTCTTAGTGTCTAGCACTGCAATCCTGTATTCACTTACCTGGAAATAAGTCCCACTGAACTCAGTGGGATTTATTCTGAGTAGACATGTAGAGGAAATATATTGTTCCTCTACATTGTACTGTACTGTTAATTGCTATTTGTTCCCAGGAATATACTATGTCAATAAGAGATTGCACCAAAATACTACTTCCACTTTCCAAAGGGAACACACCAATAATGAAAGTTCCAGGGTGAGAGAGAGAGAACACACAATGTGCATTATACATGACTAGTTGAGTTGTCTCACAAATACAGGATTCATAACACCAATGTCAATGATATTCCTGGAACTAAAGAGAGTAAGAAGAATGTAATCCTAAATAGCTCTATTATGGACTTGATTAGCCTGTCTGTGAATTCAGCATTTAATTTTAATGATGTTAGGCAGTTATTTCAAATTGATAATGGGTATTAATCTTATATGCCTAGTTGATTAATGTAATTTAATTTCAGTCATTCTTTAAAACACAATGTTGATCTCAACATTTAGAGAAGCTGTACATATTTTTTCTACTTTCAGTTTCTGTCAGTACAAAGAGAATGTGCCTCCTTTAAAAAGGGGGGGGGATTGGCTCTGCTTTTTAACTGTAAATCCAGGAAAATGGGAAAGATGCAAACCCACCTTTACTCGTTTCTGGACCACTTTACTAAGGGTCTTATCCTGCATCCTTACCCTGAAACACATGCAAACTAGAGTCCTGTACATATATTACATGTGTGTCCTGTATACATGTACATGTAGAGTAAGATCACACCCTCTGGGCCCATCTGTGTGTATTCAGCTTAACATGGATTTTGAACCAATGTGCATACTAACTGTATATACATAACAACAGTGTGCACAATAGGGGACTGTTACATCTGGGTCATGGGCAGAGCCAGAGGGTGATGGGAGGCAGGAGCAGACCAGGGGTGAGCAAAGCCGAGAAGCCAGGCCGAGGTCAAAGCATATAGTGAGGTGGGGGCCAGAGGCAGGAGGCAAGTCCAGTAGGCAGCTGAGTTCAGATAAGAGCAAGAGGCAAATCAGGAGAGCAAACAGAGTCCAGAAGGCAACCAGAGGTCAAGCAAGGGGCAGAGGTGAGAGGCATTGGTCAGAAGCAGGCATTGGTCACAGATGGTCAGGAGCTGGCTGCAGACAACACAAGGAATCATGTTGCTGTGGCAGAGGCTGGAGTCAAGAGGAAGGCCTTAAGTAGGCCTTCCTGCAGCTCCCAGCTGCTCTGCATTAACTGGCCTGAGAGTAGCTGGAGGTGTGGGGTTGGATCCTGCGAAGAGACGGGTGCTAGCCAGGTTGCTAGCTGGACAGCAGCCACCAGGTGGAGCTGTGGTGCTGCACTGGCTAGGCAGATCCTTATAGGGACCCGGTTTCTTGCAGGCTCCCTGCAGCCTTGTACAGTGTAGGTGGTACCCTGGGGGATGGGGCCTGCAACTGTGATGCCTCTGCCCCTCTCTGTACATGTGTTTAGTATCCATACAGTAAGCAGGTGTGCAGGGCATAGGTGTAACTGCATTTGCTTGTGCTACCTCTGGCTAGGGATGCATGAGAAAGTCATTTCGGTTCATTTTTGATAAAGATTTACGCAGTTTGCACCTTTGGGATGGAACATGGACTCAGACACAATCTGTGGTTGAAGTCTGCACATTTCTGCACTTGCAATGTGATTCGTGGACCAAAATAATGTGTTCAAGAGCATACAAACCCTTGAAAAATGCACATGAAAATTCGGATGGATTTTCTTGCAAAAAGAAAATAACGAAGCTCATAATCTGATATGGACTCAAGTTGGAACAAGCTTCAAAACAGAATTTGGAGAACTCTGGCAAGCTCAAGTTTTGCTGATTTGCACATCCCTACCTCTGACTCTCCCATTATATTCCTGTGTTTCCTCTTCCTTTGTTATTTCACTGTCAGTTACTGTAAGCTCTTTGGAGCAAGGATGTGTTAGTCATGACATGTGCTAAAGTAATTCACAACACTGATTTGACATGTACACATCCACTGGAAAAGTCACACTGCACTTATTTCAGATTTTTGTTACAAGCTGAAATAAGTACATCTTGACTTTTTCAGTTGATTTCTGCATATCAAATGACACTGTGAATTCCTTTAGCACATGGCTGGTTGTACAAATCGCCTTAAGTAAGGGGTCAAGACAGCTTGTACACCTTTACTTTGCTGCTCAGTTTTAGCAACTGCAGGACCTGTCCAGGCATTGCTTAGTCTCAGGCTCACACGACCCTCTCCCCTCAGGAAGAAAGTAACAAACTGAGCTATGCTAAGTGGTATCTCCCTCTCTCTCTCTCTCTGTCAGCTGTAGTAATGGGTGACTTCAGTTACCTCCACATAGACTGGATAAAGCTGTGTTTTGGTCATGACAAAAGGTAACATTTCTAGATACCCTAAACAACAGTTGGTCATGGAACCAACCAGAGGAGAGGTGATACTGGAGCTAATCCTAGGTAGTGCCCAGGTGTGAGGTGCCAGTGTAGTTGAACCAACTGGAAACAGTGATTGCAGTGTTATCAAATTTAGCTTAGAAAGGAAAATTAGCAAGGAAGTCCAGCATAGTCACATTTCACCTCAAATGAGGAGACTTTTCTAAAATGAGGTAACTGGTAAAAAGAAAGCTGAAAGGGAAAGTCAAGAGGGTCAAATCATGGAGGATAAGGCTATAAATGGCTACTAGTAATGATGACTGTATATTACCTCCAGCATCAGAGGCAGTATGCCTCTCAATATCAGTTGATGGGCTGGGAGAAGTCTATTGCACTCGTATCCCTCTTGTGGGCTTCCCACTGGGACATTTGATCTGGTTGGCCACTGTGGCAATACGATGCTGGACTAGATAGGCCTTGGGTCTAATCCAGCATGGCTCTTCTTTTGTGTTTAAGTTATAGTGTACCATGAAGCTTTGCACACACTTACTATTCCTGGTCAAGGATGTCCTTTAATAACACTTTCTTCTTGCTGTGTAGGAAGATATTCTGGAGCGGTGCCAAGCCCATATTAGCGCTTTTCAGAACATGTAAGCCACTCCTAGCAGAGGCATAAGGTATACTTAAAAATGCTAGAATAGTACAGCCATCGCCTATGCAGCAAAGGGAGGAGATGCATGCACTATAAATGTGAAACCTAGCAAACATTTAGAGTCTTGGTTGTGCCTCCTGATCTGGGTGGTCTGTGTCCATCTCTGTACTTGAGGAAATCAAGGTTCTACACCAGGGGTGGGGAGCCTCAGGGCCAGCAGCCATTTCTGGCATTCTGGGGTTCCCTAGAAGGCCACACCCCTTTCCCCCGGCCCCACCCCCTTCAGCAGGAAAATGAGTTGAGTGTTTTGGCAAGGCAGTATTTCCAGTAGCATACAGAGGTATCTAGCAAGATGTTGGAAGAATAAAGTGTTCACCTCTGAGCATAAAGTAGTTCATATCTCTAGTTCCCCAGTAAGAAAACAGGAATCTTTGAATTTCTGGAGTATAATAAAAATGTTCCTTGATTCATTCAGAAGCTAAATGGAGATGGATACTTTGAGCTTAAGGCTAATGTATAAGATTGAACCTTTTGTTTATGGTTCAGTGGTAGTACTCTGAGTAACTCAAAATGCACTCTTCCCCAAGAGCCACAAATAATGCTCTTCCACTCCAAAGGTGAAAAGCACAGGTATATAATTTAACTCTGGCTCATAATGTCAGTCACAGAAAATATATCAAATACATTTACCAGACCTGTGATCTTCTGTGATAATCTAACAGAGTACAAGCATTTAAAATGTGTGTTTATTTTAAGAAATAAAGGGTGTGAGGTTTTTGTTTTGTTTGTTTGATTTTATCAGTAAGCAGGGCCGGTGCAAGGCAGTTTGGTGCCCTAGGCAAGATCAGATATTTAGCGCCCCCCTCCCACTTGAGCCCTCCCTCCCTCCAGCCCTATGCCCATTATGAAATAAAAGTCAATTGGCAAAACCTAAAAAAAATATTATCATAATAATGAGCCGTGCACAGGACAAGCAAAGCCCCCCCACCCATTGCAAAGGATCTCTGCAGCCTGCTCCCAGTTTCCAGACCTGCGGCCTCGCATCAGTTTCCTGCTGAAAATCGCCCCCTACCTAGCTGCTGTTTGCCCTGAAGGTACTGTTTGCCATGAACTGCACTTCAGGAGGCAAAAGCAGTCAGCAGGGAGAGCAATATTCAGCAGAAAACTTGTGCAAGCCCCAATCTGGACTGCCTGCCTGCTTTTACTCTAAAATAAAAGCAGTCTGGTTAAGCACACCCATTTAAACACGTGATTCACTTCACATGTAGCTTGGCCCTGAGATGCCCTGTGCCAGTCATCTTCTAACACTAGGAATGGATTAGTGCCCTGTCTAGAGATTGGTACACAGAAATGGGCTACACATATGGCTGTGTGTAAGGATTGTGTGTACTTGCCTGCCAAAAAGATGGCTGGGATTAGTGGTGGGAGGGAGGGAGGGAGGGAGGGGGACTCAGAAAGTAGAATAAGTGTGGAAGAGGCCCAGAGTTCAAAAAGTTTGGAAAATACTGCTCTGTTGCAAAAGAAGTAGCAAATAAATAAAAACCCAATAGCTAGCCTTTGAGTTTAAGAACATCTAGCAGGGTTAACCTTTCAACATTAAGGCCAAGCAAGCAAGGCAAGGTCTGTTGCCAGTGGCCTAGGTAGAGCTGCCTCCAGCTGTCAAGTATTTTACCTGTCCATGCCGGTGCTTTTGCCTCTGGTTTGGTATCAGGTATTTAGCTGAATACGTGGGGTATTTTTGAGCCAAGTGGCAGTGGTACTTTTCACTCTTTCTGACTCCACATCCAGTCCTCCACACACACACACACACACACACACACACACACACACACACACACACACACGCCAGGCCCCATGCACCAAAACCTGCTGGTCTCTGCCCCTGACCTAGCAAAGACTCACACAGCTCCACCCACTGGTCAGGGTTTTTTTTTAAACACCAAGTTGGCAAGCCAAGGAATAGGCGACGCGGGTTCCACTCCATCCCCAGCTTTGTATGGAGAGAGGCTCCTCCCAGGGCTGGCAGCGGCTTCAACTCTTCTGCAAAAACAGGGCTTCTTTGTAAGTCGACTGACGTTTGCCAACCTCTCAACGCCTAACGACGAGTTATATTCCCCGCCACCCCAAACCTCACCACTGACTCAATAACTATTTTTTTCCTTCCTTCTCTTGAGCTTCACTTTATCCGGGGAATGCCCTCCGCTCCGCCCGCCCCTGGCGCGCCCGCAGTCCTTCTCCCAGTCTGTGGAGAGCCCCTCGGAGCCTCGCACGCTGCTGCTGCCGCTGCCAGCATGGCAACCCGGAGTCCCACTTGCCGAGCAGCCTCGGGAAGAATGAGTCCCGCTTGCTTGTACCGGGCACCGGAACCCAACCTGGCTACAGGAAGCCAAGTACCAGGCTGGTCTCCCGGCAACTTCTCGGGCGCCCGGGTCACCGGCAGCGAGTTCTCCCTGCGTCGCCAGCCGGCTGGCTGCCTCCCTGCCTTCGCCATTACGAGAGGCAGCTGAGGTGGGCGCCTTCTTCTGCTGCCCGCCACTCACCTCCTGCTCCCGCCGGGCTGGGCCGCTGAACGTGTCTCTTTCCCCTTTGTTTCTCCCACCCTTCTCCGGCTCCACTTCGGCTGCCGCTGCACTCCAACCCGAGAGCCACGTGAATGAGTCAGGTTGGCGAGCCGGGCGGCTTTGGGAATGGGCGGCCCTGGCGAACAGCAGCGTGGTGGCTGTACTGCCGCCACACTGGGCAATTGGCTGTCCGATTAAAGGGGCGCAGAGCGATCAGAGCGGCGTGTGTGTGTGTGTTGGTCCAGGAGCGGAGCTTTTCTGCGCCCCCTTTAGCCATGCGCTATAGGCAGCTGCCTAGTCCGCCTAGTGAAAGCGCCGGCCCTGGCAGTAAGCTTATTTGGTCTTGCTTTTACAAACTTCTTAAGCAGATGAGCATAGATGTTCAACACTGGAGCTAACTAAGCTATTCAACTCCCCCATGACCTTAAATCACTATGAAATCTTCAAATATGCTATGCCAGCACATGATCTCTTCATTTTAAAGAAGCTTGTGTTGTTTTCAGGTATGCGGAAGATTTCTATTCCTGCTTTTCAACAGAATTGCAGTTTAGGGGATTACAAATAGATTGACATGACATACTGAGATGTAAATGCAGTGGGCTTTTGAGTTGTGCTGCTATGAAGTTACCTTTACAAATAAATTAAATGAGCAGGTAAATAGGCTGAATCATGTGGGTCCTTTGAACTGTAGAAGCACATAGCATAATTCAACATATAGAGTCTGCAATCGAATAAATAATGGAGAATGTCTGGAGTAAAGGTAGAATTTGTGTTCACTGGGCTCCATGCAACATGTACTTTCCCATAGGCACCTAGGTAGTCAGTGGGCTCTGCCATAATTCATGGAACACCAGCAGGAGCTGCAGTGTTGTGGAACAGAAAAAGATTTATCAGAAACATTGTGCTCAAACCCAGGACAGCTGGGATGGCCTTGATTCATTATGCAGAGAATGAAAGTCAGAGAAGCTAAAATGGTTTTGGCTCATGCAGTATGCTGCAACAGAAGCTGCACTCTCTATTGCAGAAAAAACTACAACTTGAATTGGTTTAAGTCCAAAAAGGGTTTTCTTTTAATTATGAAAATTGTGTGAGAGATGTATATTTGCTGACTTAAAAGGCATTATTATAGATTATGAGAAAACTGCAGATTTCAAAGTAATTATTACCCAAGCCCAAGGCAAAACAGATCTCCAAATGGGCAAAATTCTGTGCACACATTTTAGAAGCTTCTCTTATTGCAATCCTACACATAGGTACCTGGGAGTACGGTAAGTCCCACTGAACTCAACAGACTTGCTTCAGAGTAGGCATGCATAGGATTGAACTGTTAATCAAATCTAGTTTATCTAGACAGCTTGTCAAAATAAGTAGAATCTATTTTACTGAAAATCAGTGAGCACATTTCTATCCTTCAATAATTCAGTATCTTCAGGACTAAGTATATGCAGCTATCCGCCTTCTTTTTTCAGTGATAGAGGAGTTTGAGGATAAAGCCACATACTTCATTTAGGCTTAGAGCTTAATAATAGAGAAGTGCATGCATAACCCAAAAAGGAAATTAAATATCAACATTTTAAATAAATTCAAAGTGACATTAGATGTTCTCCTGTCCTTAAAACAGTCAGTTATACCCAGATAAGAACATCTATAATTAATGATTGGGAACAAAAAAAGGAAATTGATGGATTTTCAGTATTCTGAACCATCCATTTCCCAGTGGAAGTTGTTAAAGTTTTAGATCTTCTCAACTTGACATTTCATGAAATGGGAACTAGTAGCTAAATGAATAGTGTGTAAAATGCTTTGAATTTATCTTACAGTACCTGAATTTCTTTTATCTAAAAGTATATTGCATTAGGAAACCTGAATAATTTATGAGCACCTTAAGGTGAAAAGTGTATTGACATAACCCTACAATCTGGGATTTAAAATGACAGTTGCAGTGATTAGTATTTCTCCATTCTGAATAAAATAAGCCCTATTTATACATTTATAAATGTCTCTCAAAACTCAACCTTAGATCCTAATCACTACATTTATTATTTATGCGTTGCACATTTTTATCCAAATACACTGATAAATAAAAACGATTAATGAGGATAAATGACATCAGTTATTCCACAAAAGGTTTTAATAGTCTTTAGCAACAATAATTCATAAGAGCTTAGCAATTCTGATTATAAAGAAATCAAAGAGCTCTGTTTGTATATATGTGAACTGATCTGCTTCCTATATACAAGAGGGAAAGGACACTCTGGCCTTTGCCGCAGCCAGAGGACTGGAAGGTTGTACACCCTTTCTCCCAGAAGGGCACCATGCAAAGGGGAAACAAGCTGGGCCCCCAACTATTGGCCACCAAACAAGCAGCTACAAAGAGCTTGCTTTCCCGCACCCTGCCAGAAAGAACACTATATTCTGCCAGTTGTGCTGGGACTGCAGAAGTAAGGGAAAGGCACTGACCAGAGGAACAAGGGCTGCCAGGTTGTTGCAGCACCTCTATTGAAGCAAGAACATCCGCAATGGAAAAAGAGCCTGGCTCCAACTGGATATAAGTGCCTGTTGACAACTCACCACATGGTTCCAGCATTGTCAAACTGATCTCCCTCTTCTACCTTTTCCCTCCACTCCCCTGTCCTGTGAGTGTCTTGTCCTTTTCATTTGGAAACTTAAGGGCAGGGTCTGCATCTCATGTTTTGATTGATGTGAGCCCTTTGGGGAGACAATATTTGTCTGAAAAGTTGGCTTTAAAAAAGTATATGCAATTCACTTCAAAGTAGAAATTAAAAGCTAATTTTGCCTATTAGTCTACTGTAAAAAAAATGAAGACATTTTGAGGCTCTAAACTGTAATTGCAATAAGCTATTCTCAGTAGTCTGTACAGATTTCTTCCATGCAGCTAAGGGCTAGTCTTTACAATCAGTAGAGACAAGAAGAATCTCTATTGTATTGTGATTGTAATGGTGAAAACTCTGGCACTGATTGGCAGAGCTGGTGTGGTGATATGGAATGCTCAGTTCCTCAGGGAACTAAACAATTTGAAGTCCAACGTCTATGTAGGAAAGATTGTCAGGTTGGCTAGGGTTAAAATTTCATACAAAGGCAAGCTGAGGACTGGGAAAAGGTCCCTGCATGTAGTGAAGGTAAGGGAAAAGGTCCAGAGGCTAGGCAGATGGAAGAGGGATGGACTCAGAAAGAATCTGAAGAAAGCATAAATAGAAAATGAGGCTTGTGCAAAAGGGAAGAAGAGACATGGAGCTGATGCAAGAAGAGGCTAATCGGAAAAAGAGGCTCAGAAGAAATTTCACAGCAGAAGGTCAGAAGGGACTGTATGCTGGACAAGTTGGCTAAAATAACTGGTTGCTACTGCTAGTTCTAGATTAGAATTTATACTCTTAACAGAATAATTCTGCCAGCTGTGGATTCTACTGTCTCTACAGCACTGTGACCTGGATCCTAAATCTTCAAATGTTTTCTTGGTGTAGTTTCCCTAAAACTGGGTGGAGACTTTGGCGAACAGAAGACACACGTATAACCTTGAGTTCCCACTAAAAGCTGACAGCCTGGTTATATTCACTAAGCTCCAGAACCCTGCAGTTGATATGTTTCTAACCAATTAAACACAGCACGAAATGCTTATTTAGCTTCTGGATGACTTGAATTTCAGTAGCCTGGGCTGGCACCATAAAAACTGTACTTTGTCCAACTTTTATGTCTCTCTTTTATATCATACTTTGTTTACTTCAAAAATTATAGGGGGAAATGCTACAGGACAGCCTTGGTGACAGGGTACATTGGTTTAAATGAAGGGAATTTAAAATATTGATATAAAACATGATTTGACTGGTTTAAATTATTGGCTTAAATTAAGTTTTCCACTTGAAATTCACATATTTCCTGAACATACATACATATTAATTGACTGCTATAGCAATTAAAACTTTTGGGTTTCTAACATATTTCAAAACTTTTGATCATGAATTATATGCGATTAGACTCTAGGCAGGGGTGTGTGTGCCGGTAATGTGGAATTGCAAAATTGATAGATTTCTGTTTGGCTCATACTATACACACATGCATGGTCTTTAAATAAGCTCATTAAATGCCTCTAAATACCAATATTGTATTTTATACCTAAACAAAATACAGTTATACTTAAACCATATTGCACCAAAATCACATTGCTCCTTCTCTAACTTTTAAACAGCTCCAAAAATTAGCAAAACAAGAATAGCTATAAGGCAGTGATGGCGAACCTACGGCACGCGGGCCACAGCTGGCACGCAGGGACCTCTCTGTGGGCACTCGAGCCATTGGTCGCCAGATCGCAAAAAGACCGTCCCCGTCTCTCCACTCATTCCTCGCTGGCCTCCACAGGCAGGCACACTCCAACATCTCCACCCCCACAAGTGGACTGCGCAGGCACCCAGCCCTCCTTCTAACTGAACAGACAGCTCAGAAGCACAGCGTGCGCACGCCCGAATCTTTGCGTGCCTGGTGAAGAGCCATGCCCTGAGACAGAGCGGGGCACGATTAGCTAGTGCCCCCTCCTCCTTCCTGCCAAATTTAAGGCACTTTGAAATAAATAAGTTGGTTTTGTGTTGCAGTTTGGGCACTCGGGCTCAAAAAGGTTTGCCATCACTGCTGTAAGGCATTGAAGACAAGTTACGGAAGATGGAGGAAAAAGAACAGTTTGACTAAGTCAGAACAAAATTGTTAACAGGAAGCTACATCCATTTCAGGCGATGCAGATCTTCCCTTGTTGGTGTTCATGGGATAGCAATGGTGGTGCAATCAACCAGTTGCCCTTAATTTTTCTGGATGGTGACATTGGGCAGAATGTCCTTCCCCTTCACTATTGCAATCACAGGGCAACTAGCAGTCCCAGCAGAATCTTCATGCTGGCAGGGAGGGATGGAAGCAAACTGCCTTCAGCTGCTTGTTCTGTGGCCAATAGCTGGGGTCAGGCTGATTTCCCCTTACTATGATTGTCTTCCTGCGAGGGAGCAAGATATAACCTCCCAGTGACCCTTGCTCCTCTAGCTGGTGACAGCAACTGAGTTTCTTTCATAGTTTAGGTTTAAGAGACAATAAACTTTCACATTTATGTATTACATTTAAATTTCATTTTAATCCTATTTTTAAAGAGACACTATAGCTGAATTCTTTTTTTTTTAATCCAGTTTAAGAATGTTTTTTAAAAAACATTTTGCAGTACTTTTTTATTTTTAATCCACTTTGTTTAGACACACACTCCCATAAGAGCAAAATGCCTGCCGTTCTCTATTGTGTCCCTGGTCACATGCAACGTAGATGAAAAGGTCACAAGTCTCCCCATTTGCAAACAGTTGGCTGTTTTTTCTTCCCATCTTTTTTCTTGCTTTCAGCTAGACTCTAAAATAAACTGACATCCATGGACTCCCAGAAAAGCAGCACTAAACAAGCTCCCCCTACAGAGTCCACTCTCCTGTGGGACCTGTCTTGCATCATTATCTAGTACAGCACAAAACTCCAGGAGCAGCAACTGCTGCTTCAGATCCCTGCTGCCGCCTTAAAAATGGGAAAGATTTTTAGGAAGGTCCTAGCTAACCCTGCATGAACTATCATCATCCCTTCCATTCTTTCTCCTAGCCAAGCAAGAGTCCCCAATATCAGAAATGAAAGATTTTGTTTAGATTAAGATTAGGTTTAGATTAGATCAGACCTGCTATAGGGAGTAACCTGCTCGAGACCTTTCTGTCGACTTCAAAAGGCTTTCTATACATATTCAATAGACTTCAACAGACCTTCTATACATATTACTGTAAGTAATTGCGCACTGTACAAAAATGAACATGATCGGTTTAAAGGACATCTGAAAAGGATTTGCAACACCACAAAGGCAATTCGTGAGTTAAGGAGGATTAAAACAAGCTCTCCCCCCCCCCTCCCCTCTCTCTTCAGTCACAGGTGTTAACAGCAAAAACCACTAGAGAGCCAGTACAGGGAAACACAGGTCTCTCCTTAGAGATTTTAGGGAGTGAAGAGGAAAGGCTAGTCTGATGCCATGGCTGACATTGTTTTTTTCCTGTCTTACTAATATTATCTGGGCATATGCTTATGAGAAGAATCCTTCCTGCTGAACAGATATTGCTGCCTGTTGCTGCAGTTCATCAGTATTCTGTCATTCTGCCTGCCACTTTATAATGATACACAGTTATTTGTTACACAGTGTAGGCAATGTTTGGAATGGAACCAGAAACGGTGTGGGCAGAATTAACACTGCAGGAAGAGGATCTCTCTTAGAAGCCCACTGATACCTCATGAAAAATGGAAACAAAAATATATTTAGACAGACATTATTTATCTGTTTTGATGTCTGTGTGCCCTATTGTGTATCACTGGATACATTTATAGCTTAGAGCATCTTGCAAGTTGTGTTATTATTCTTACCATCATTTATTACTGAAATTGCAGTACTATCCAGAGGCATCATCCTGCCACTAAAAACCTGAACTTGTTTCCCTGCAAGGAACCCCAGAAATTCCTAGTTCTGAAAGAGGATTGGAGATCTCGTCAGAATTTTCATTGCCTGTGCTACAAATTCATGGAAACTAAACCGGTTTAAAGCTGATAGTGTGGAGGCACCATGGGGCTGTCTGCGGGGCCTGGCGGGGCGCCGCATATGACCCATGCCTCACACACGTGGGCGGACCGTGATGGAGCCGGCAGCCCCCGTGCCATGGCACAGTCCTCCCGGCGCTAGCGAGTGGCAGCTCGGGAGGCCCAGCGAGGCCATTTGGCCCTACGGGCCAGAGCGGCTGCAGCTCCGGCCACTCTGGGCTGCCGTCTCTGTGCGGCCATGGGAGGCCCGTGCGGGGGGGGGGGTCGCCCGCTGTCCGCACGGCATGGTGGGCACACGTGGTAGGGGCTTACCCTTCTACTGCCCATGGTGGATTTCGGTGCTGCCAACGTGTGGCTGTCCCGCGGGGGTGCACCGGGCCGCCATTTGCATGGAACAGGAACCGTGGGGGAGCGGCTGCTCCCCCACGGTTCCCATGTCGTGAGAGCCGGCCCTAAATCTAGCATGCTTTGTAGCCAATAAAGGTATTGCTTTTGAACCCAAAGCTGGCAACCAAAGAATTGGCTGGTTAGTTCAAATTAATAAGTGAAATCCAGCCCCCACTAAATTCTTGGCTACCAGTAACTGTTGCTGGTCAGAATGCAGCAGTGATAGTAGAAACCACAGGTAGGAGAAGTCCCCTGGCAGGGTTTAGACTCTAGACCTGCCCAACCTCATGTCTCTCTGCAATCTCCCTTGCCTGTCCATTTCCTTCTTGCCAGTAGTGCACAGCCCTGCCTGTAACTAGGCCCTAACTATAGTTTTGACCCAGACCTACATCCTCCTTGGTTCCTTTCCTCAACTCCATGTCTCTAACGTCAATTGTTTCCTCATATCAGTTCCCTGCTTTTCGGTCTGCCTACTTTGTCCCATTTTCTTTAGCCCCTCTGTCTCTTGACTAGCCTTCTAGTATTCCTCCCTCCCTAATAGCATATCACCCTTCTTCATCTGTGAAGTTTCTTTAAACCTCCCCCAGTTCTCGCCTCAGTTACCTCTCTTTTTCCTAAACCCACCCTTATTCCAGGTTCCCCTTTCTCAATCACTTGTCTATTCAGCACCTTTTGTTCAGCCTCTTTGCCTCTGGGACACATGTCCCTTAACTTCTTTCCAGTCTTCAGTTATTGCCTCCCTGTGGAAGGTTTTAATCCCAATAGAGCTGACAACTTTCCCTTCTGTCACAGAAGCTTCTCTGCAAATTGCTTTATTCCCTGAGCAGCTGAACATTCTGAACCACACTAGGGTATCACAGCAGCTCAGCTAATCAATGTCAGAGACTTCATTGCCACACACACAGTACAATACAATATAGACATCTGATGTGTGAAATGCATGAATTGATTCAGGCATCACTTGCGAAAACAGCCCAAACTAAACTTTCTTACAACATGCAATTGTAAACCAAGCTCTGGTGCCTACACCCTGGAGGAAAATAACTGAAGGGCAACATAATAGGATGACAAATTTTTTTAGAGGTGTACACTATCTGTGCCCAGTCAGTTCAACAGCAGGAACTGCAGGCTACCTCCCCTTCATATGTACTGTCATCAGATGACAGCTAAGCATGAGAGTCACCGTGAGAACTGACAATGGGGTAGTCATGTGTCCTACTTTACAGAGAGCCATCTTCTATCTGAAGGGCTGTCAGAGGACAGTCCTCTATTTGAAGGCATTTTCTATTTGAAGGTTTGTCCAGTCCAAATCCAGTTTAAAGATAAAGAACCATAGGAAGAGAGAGCAGCAGGGGCCTTGAAGTGGTCCCTCAATAGTTAGGATCTGGACAGCAGATTGGGCAGGCACATAGGTCACAAAATCACTGTCTTCCCCACTATTGTGAGATGAATTTATGCCTATTTAAATTGTAGTATTTATTTCTAAATTTGCATCAATATATATTGATCAGCATGTGAGAATTTTATGCAAATTGGTGTCTCCTTTGGCCCTGTTGGTGGTGCATTTTCTCTTTTTAGACAACGCATAAGTGGCCTCCCTGCAACAGGCAGATCTGGAATTTTTAAGTGGGGGGCTCTTCCCAGCTGTGCAAACAGCAGTGTAAATTTTTCAAAATGTATTTGCAAATAAACAGTCCACTGAGACTAGTATAACTAGTACAGCAAATGCTAGAATTGTCTTCACCTATAGGATAGCAAAGGAGAACTGGTAGCAGGGTAGTGCTAAGTACTGAAATAAAAAGCATCTAAAGATAAAATCAGTGACAAAGTTTGTTGCAGTATAAATAATGTGAACATAAGAACATAAGAAGAGCCATGCTGGATCAGACCAAGGGTCCATCTAGTCCACACAGGTGCCAACCTGCTGCCCATGGGATCACACAAGCAGGCCATGAGTGCAACAGCACCTTCCTGCCCATGCTCCCCAGCAACTGGAGTACATAGGCATACTGCCTCTGATACTGGAATGTTTTGAATTTTATCAGAAGGAACAGAAGAACCCATAACTCCCAGCTTTCCTAAAGATGTTATTAGGACTAAGCAGGGCTTGACAGCTGTTAATGCTTAAAGTAAGGGATGGCTCCATCCTGGACACCCAGATGCCTCCCTTCACTGGCCCATTATACACATCTTG
Source organism: Shinisaurus crocodilurus (assembly GCA_021292165.1). NCBI lineage: Eukaryota > Metazoa > Chordata > Lepidosauria > Squamata > Shinisauridae > Shinisaurus > Shinisaurus crocodilurus. The sequence continues at coordinate 230,806,433 of CM037879.1, forward strand.
ACCCACATCTATCTCATATCCACTTTGAGGAACTGTAACAGACAAGATCTGGACAGTGCCAATTAAAGTCAAGGCACTTATTCTTTGGTACCAATGAGAGAAACTAAACTGAGGTACCAATTAGAAAAACAGAGGCGCTTTTTAAAATTATTTATCAGTTTTTATTGTTAAACATGACGCAAACATATACAGATTGCAAGATAAGTACAACAAAAAATAGGCCTGCACTGTTTAGAGTATATCATTCCAGAATTGCTGTGATAATTGAGAGACAAGCATTGCCAAGTGTTCATTTGCATATAAAACAAATGGGTTCCACACCTCTGGGTACTTGTCCCACTGTTCTATTTCTTTAGTGAGTCTCAGCTTGTGTGTCAGTTTTTCAGAAAGAGCAATTTTCCAAACTATCTGTCCATTTATGCAACAAAAGTCCAGTGGAAGATTTCAAGGCGCGCAGCTGCAAGCAAGATGGAAATTAATTACTTGTGTAGGAGGTGTTCATTTCCCTCTTTAAAGACTGGGAGCAAAAATAAGAGCTCCACAAGCTTTGATGTGCTGTCCAGTTATTTCACTTATTGTTGAAAGAACATGACTCCAGTAATCAGTTACTGTTGGACGTGTCATCCACATGTGCACCAAGGAGTCAGTCTGACCACAGCCTCTCTAGCGCAAGCAGGGTATAGAATCAGAGAGAAACAGAGTTGATTTAACAGAAACAGGCCTCTCTCAAAACACTAAGTGTTAACTTCGCCATGTATTGGGGACTGCATTTCCATTTATAAAGGAGAGATTTTTAGGATCCATCAGCAGTTGCAGTCATTTGGTGGTTGTGAATTGCTCATCATGATTTGCAAATAATTTTCAAACATTTCAGTTGATTCAAAGTAGCAATTACTATGACTTAAAACTTTTTAGTCTGAAAGATTAAGCGAAATAGGTGCATTTTAAATAAAAGACCATGAAACTGACTAACATACATACACCCCAACTCAGCTGAGCTCTGTCCTGAGCTGTACCAGGTTCTCTTTTGTAAAGTAAGCAGAGGCTTTACTCTTTACTAGTACTTAAAAAAAAAAGAAAGAAACAAGCTGTTGCTTCAGTCTTGCACTAGGCTACTTCCTAAGAGATAGGTCAAACAGAATATTAAGATTAAGATGTAGGGACATGGCCAGACACTTAAAAACAAACAAACAAAACAACAACAACAAAAACAGGTTCATATTTTCTCCCCAGATAAAGCAATGGCTTCAATTTGTAGTGAACCGTCCATTAGATATTTTGAACACATAGCTCAGTAACTTATACTCTGCAGTACTTCTGAAAGTACACAGAGAATGATTAGATGTCAACCTCCATATTATCTCAGGAGCAATTAAGACTAGAAACTGGAGTACTCTTTCTACTATTATAAAGTGAGCTGTAGGATACAGATATGAAATATAAAGCTAGTGGACTGATTCATTTTGCTCAGACCTAGAAGGGTGAGTTCCTAGAATGGATGGGTAGGGAATTAACAAAGAGTGTGATTCAGCACAGAGTATAAAACATCTACAACAATTTTAAGCACTACGGAGCGATGACTGCATATGTTAAGTCACTGTAATATCTGGCAAAATAAAATGTCTCCTTTAAATCTTCCATTACTATAGTATCTCATTATCACAGTTCAGGTTGTGTCAGCATTTTGATTTTATATGCCCATTATAACTCAGCTCTGAAAGATTATGTTTTTTTATTGGCAGCTCACACTCAGCTGAATCTCATCACAGAATCAGATTTTTGTGATGTTTCATGTGCATGGCAAATAACAGATCAGATGCCCTTCCTTTGATCTGTACCCTAGAAATTTGGTAGGACACACACTGACATATGCTCTAGAAGATTAAACCTAATCAAAGAAGGCATTGTGAAGCCTGGAAACGCAAAAAGTGACAGAAAGCATGAAAAAACCAGGCATCTCCTGGAATCAAACTATAAACATGCCTTTATCTTCCTGTGAAAGGAACATTTACAGTTCTTTCTGGCTGAAGTCTTTATTTTTTCCATTTCACTAGTCATTGTTTGCCTAGGAATTAAGAATGAGGCAACAGAGCATAAATCATACCTTAGTCCACTCTCCCAACTATTTCTTGTTTGTAAGGTGCCACGGGCAGTGTGTATGTGGGGGTCTCGAACCAGAATCTCCAGTAGCCACTCTGGTTTTTCACCGCCTATGACACCAGCACTCTGGTTCCAAAGCAAACCAAGCAGATGAGGCTCTGTGGGTTAAAGGTGTCCTCTAGGCCGCAGTCCCACCCTAAATACTATTATCTGACTTCACAGGCCAAAGCAGACAATGTAGACCTGGCCATAGTGTAATTGGAATTGTTTTTAATATTGTATTTTAAATGTGATTTTAATATTTATATGGGAACCTCTTAGGGATTTTATTATATTAAGTGGTATAGAAGCATCACAAATAAATAAAGTTTTCACATTCAAGTTAATTTCTCAGTTTGAACAATTCATCTCATGGATTAGCCACACAGACTGCCTTGCCTTGCCTGTAGGGTGGTGATTTACACATTGCCAAAAAGGAGGAAATGCGTACCAAAAAAAGAAAACCAAAGAGGACAGATCTGCAGAAAATTTGCACATGCTAATTTATGGGAATAGGTGCAAATGTAAAAATAATTACTGTAATCTATATATATAAAAGAAAGTGTCCTGACTGACTGACTGATCGACTCATAAACGCCCAGCTCAAACCGTTTCTATGAACGTAAAATTTTGAAGGAACATTGCTTTTATGACGTAGAGCCCCACTAAGGAAGGATTTTTGGAAATTCCATCCCTAAGGGGGTGAAAAAAGGGGGCAAAATCACCCCACACTCATATCTCCTATGGGCAAAAGAACAGGGCAGCAGTTATGCAAATCGGCCTCACCTCAGAATTCCTGCAGGGGCCAATAGGAGCAGTTATGCAAATAGCCCATACAACACTTAGAATGTTCGTATGAATTCCTGCAGGGGCCAGTAGGGCTGGGTATGCAAATCTCCCCTAGGCCATTTAGAATGTTCTCTGAGGGAGTGAAAAGGGAGGGAAACTTTTAAAATGACTGAATGACTGCTGTGTGCGGGGCATCGTCGCATAGGCTCCATCACGTTTTGACGGATCTGCCCCAAACTTGGCACGCATACTCTCCATCACCCAAGGACAAAGACTGGTGGGTTCAAATCTCCGAAAAACCCTTGCTGCGCCTGTACGGCCCAAAATAGATGAGAGCCAATGGTGTCACTTGGAATGTTCGCAGGGGCCATTCAGGAGTGGTTATGCAAATCGCTCCAACGACATATAGAATGTTCGTATGAACTGCCACAGGGGTCAATCAGGAGCGGATATGCAAATCTCTCCTGCGTCAAAACAGAATGTTCATATGAACCACAGCCGGGGTGGAGCTGGGATTTCATTGCGTAGTCCTTGGTGGGGGGGAGCAGGGATTTCATTGTGCAGTCCCGGGGGGGGGAGCAGGGATTTCACTGTGCAGTCCTGGAGGGGGGGAGAACAGGGATTTCACTGTGTAGTCCTGGGGGAGCAGGGATTTCGTGCAGTCCTGGGGGAAAGGGCACAGGGATTTCATTGTTTAGTCCGGGGGGGGGGGAGCAGAGATTTCATTGTGCAGTCCCGGGGGAGGAACAGGGATTTCACTGTGTAGTCCTGGGGGAGCTGGGATTTCATTGTGTAGTTCCGGGGGGGCAGGGATTTCATTGTGTAATCCAGGGAGGGAAGCAGGGATTTCATTGTGTAGTCCCGGGGGGGGGGAGCAGGAATTTCATTGTGTAGTCCTGGCGGAGCAGGTAGTCCTGGGGGAGCTGGGATTTCATTGTGCAGTCCCGGGGGAGCTGGTAGTCCTGGGGGAGTTAGGATTCTATTATGTAGTCCTGGGGGATCTTTCCTATGGAGTGATTCAAAACAGCGGTCAGCGACCTTAAGGAATTTTGAACAAATAGTGCCTATAGGAAAATGACGACCCGTGCAAACTTGGCACGGTCACTCTTCATCACGTGAGTGAAGTCGCGGGTAAAAGCTAGTCTGAATATAAATGCAATACATTTCACCATAGTCAAGAAGACTATGGTGGCCTGTGTGCCTTCTCAGTCTGCTGTCCAGGTGCTAACTCTTGATGAGCAACTTCAAGGACCCTGCTTGCTATCCCTTCTTATGGTTCATTATCTTTAAACTGAACTTGGTCTAGAACAGCCCTTCAACTAGAGGATGCCTTCAACTAGAGGACTGTCCTCTCACAGCCTTTCAAATAGAAGACTATAAATGAGGACATATGGCCACCCTACTTGCCTCCCTATTCTGCCTCCTCCAGAATCTGACCACTAGCCTGTCTTCATAATCTATCTTCATAATCTACCTCTGGCCCTCTTGTTCCTCACCCACTTGCACCAGAAGTGGACTCTTCAGCTGTGGCCTGTCCTGGAACCTGGTCAAATACTGATACCATCCCTATCATCACCCTAGTGTTTATATCAGATCCTACCTCACTTCTTCCATTCCTGCCTCTCATGCCTCTCCTCTCCGAAAACTGCCAAGTTACCCCTGTTACTCCACTTCATGCATGTGACAAAGTGAGCTCTAATACATGAAACTTTATGCTACCTTAAAATTATGCTACCTTAAGACTTAAAATTTTAGAGTTTAAGTAAGGTGCCACAAGACACTTTGCTGTTTTTGCTGCATCAGACTAACATGTCTAACCCTTTGGAATTTACCAAACTGACCACAGTTATTACTTTTGATCATTCATTAGCTAAGGGGAGTTTGCTGTAGTGATAGTGAAGAAAACTGGGTAACAACAACTGGGTGAAGACTGAGAGAGATGCTACAAGTAGAAGTGGGAGCACTGTGCATGCACCTCATCCATTTAACAGCTCTCCATTAAGGTAATTACACATACAGACTATGATCCCCAAGTTTTTCTGCAGCAGTTAGTGTCAGATAAGGAACCCTCCAACACCCAAGGTGTTTTTTTTTTCTTTAAGATAATTGATTTTTAAAAAGTGGCTTAGTTAGGGGAATATTTACGTAAATGAAAACTGCAGAAAAATCTGGATGACAGCTCTCTTCCTTATGCATGCATTATTTACTATTCTGGATCACAGTCGGAATGTGTACTGCCTTTAAAATATAGGGCACACACAGCCATATTTTTACTTTCTTTTGCCAGGCTGTAAAGTCACTGCCGTCTACTGCATAAGGTACGCTTGCTTAGATTGCATTTCAAACATTATTTATCATGTCTTTTCCACTTTCTTCAGCTCTGATAGTTGTCTTCTTTCACTTCTGACATTTCCATATCCTATTCCCTCTCACACATTTTTCACTGAGTTCACAGACCTCTTTAGTATTCATTCTCCAGCAATATTTCATTTCCTCACCCTCATTTGGCTAATAAGTTTACCTTTGTTTCTATTCTTAATCTGTTGCAGTTACTGCTTCTCTCCCTCTTTTTTATGTTATGGTGCTTTTCCATTCCCCACACAATTCTAAGGAACACTTTTTATGTTATTTCTTGTACTTGGGTGCATATGTTAGAATAGAAAATAAACCTAAATCTAGTAAGTTGTGGATAGTGCACAAGTGTTTAAATTGCTAGTTTTCTTGACAAAATACACAGAAGAAAGAATTGGGGCCCTGAAACCAAGAAGGGATTGAGCTCCCACTTTTGTGTATTCTGAAAAAAAAAAGTACAATAATGATGGTTTCAGTGCATGCACTTGAGTCTTAACTGTTGTGAAATATGTATATATCTGGATCCAATACTAAAAAGCATATTGTAAGAAACTATCTGTACAGCCTGTACTAAAATACATACAGACATATATTTGTGTATATTCCAACAGATGAACATTCAAAAGGCTTTGCAGTGACCTGGAAAAAATGTCCATGCAGTGAAAATTCTGGACTTGCACACAGAATGAAGCCATTTTGCTGTGCATCCAAATTCAGCCCACACAGCATCAACTTATGGTGAAGAAAGTCATAATAGAAAAAGAGAGTTCACAGCTGCCACAGGGGTGGACTCAGCTTCTTAATGGAAATGACAGATGTGCATGCTAGAGGAAACACTGCATCAGCCATCAGTCTTAACTTGCCTACCATGGTTCAGGCTGGTCAGCCACCTTTTTGAATTTTTAAAAGCACCATATGGTTGTTCATGCATTTATTTGTTTATTCATCCATATGATGTTTTTTTTAAAAGAAGAAAATGGCTTTTTAAAAAAATGCAAAACTGTTCTGGGGATAGGGGTGGTGGTTCTTGGTGACATCACAGGGGTCCAGCCAATCAGAATCATGCACAGTTGGTTCCTAATTTTTCTGGAGCACAAGTCAGGAGACAAAAAAGTATGTCTGAACTGAATGTGGCAAGGCTGTTTTCAGCCAAAACCCATTGTTCAATATTTGTTACATCTGCCTTCTCTCTCACCTTCTACTATGCCTCCAGGAACATACAAGTTATTCCCTAGGTAATTATCAGTGAGAAACTACATCTCTAACATGGTTTGCTACTAATATTTTTGCATCAGCTCCAATAGTTCACCTTGTCCTTCTCTGTTGCTTCATCACCTGGCAGGCTGTGCTTACATTATTCTTTGCCTCACAACGGCCAAGATTAAATATTGAATCAACTCAGTTTGCTGTATGTAATGCAAATATATTTTGGGAGTGGAAAATCATATTAAACACTTTAAAAAAGTTTTGTTATGTGTTTTATACAAACATATAGGTAGTTACTTCCAAAAATGCATCCCCAAATAATGTTTTAGTTGCTAGAGAAAGAAATGGAACTAGTAAATCTGGTACTTGCAAAATTCAGGAAAATATGTGTATATGTGTATGTATTTCATTCATTTCATGTAATATTTGTGTTCTGCTTTTCTTTCTCAAGATAAACACAAAGTGGCTACACACAAACGTATAAGAATAAACAATGGGTTGGATCCAGACTTAGTCATACTTAGACTAGACCCACTGAAATAAATGGGGCTTAAATTAATCATGGCTAACTTAACTCCCATTGATTTCAATAGGGCTACTCTAAGCATGACTAAGTCTAGAACTAACCACTATTCTCCAGAAGTAGCTAAACAGAATTGCTACAGCAGGACTACTATTTTAGATACAGTGAAAAGTTATTTTTTTTAATGTGCCATGACCACTTAAGGTGATTGACAATGTATTTTGAAATAATCAATAGTTATTGTATTAAGTTAGCATCTAAACATGAAAAACAGAAATCACTTGGAATCAAGCAAATGTATTCATTTGCATGAAAAAACAAATTAAAGGTGCAATCCTGTGCATGTTTAGATAACAAAAAGGCTTACAACTCCCAGCATGCCCCAGCCAGCATAGCTGTCTGGGGTGCACTGGCAGTTGTAGGCCTTGTTGCTGTTTAAACATGCATAGGATTGAGCCCTAAGCATTTTAAAGCAGAGGGAAGGTTCCAACATTCACACGTGAAAACATAAGAGACTTGGATCCAGAGATGCATCAACAGCAGAGGGCAGCCAGAAGGTGGCTGTTCTGCCCCATCCTCCCACAGCAGCCCCCCCCCCAAGCCTCTCCTATGAGTCAGGGAGCACTCCTGAATTAGGTGTGCTGAGGCAGGGGGCTGAGGAAGAAGAGGGGAAAACCAGAAATCAGGCAGAGACATCTTCCGTGAGTGGGAGCTCTGCTCAGGGAAGATGCCTCTGCCTGCTTTCTGGCACTACCACTTCCTTCTAAGCCTCCCAGTGCAGTAGTGTAGTGGCGTCAAGGCTTGCAGGGATGCAGTGCCGGCAATTTTTGATTAGCAGGGACGCAGATGTCATCTGCTACCACCCTCGGACTGTGAGCTATCCCTGTTGCAATCCAAAGTATTTTGGAGTGACCTGGTCTCGAATGGGCTTTATAAAAGATCTGCTCCTTATAGAGGTGAAAACTGCTAGAATTTGTTGATGTGGATCATGACAGCTGTCTATATTTTTAGCCTCTCCTTGGGGGCATGACTACGGGATTGCCACGAGTGCCTGCACTTCAAAAATTTACCACTTACACCACTGTTCCCATGCCATAATCCACCCATTCAGAAGGGTCCCCTGACCCTTGGAAGATACTTTTCAGGGGGCTCAGGGGATTGCTGGGGGGAAGAGGTGGGGAGAACATTTAATATATCAAAATAGCATGAATCTCTTAGGATGGATATTTAATCATTGAACTTTGTAACTGGTCTATAAGGATGCAATCCTATAATCGAGATCTGCCAGCTGAGGAGGGGGCCATAGAATTCAGAAGAAGCCCCATTACACTGGTGGAATCAAGGTATGCTGCTGCTATGACAGATACGCCAGCTGAACTGCTGAGATACAGAAACAGAACACTCTACTGTTTTATACTGAATCAGACTACGGATACATCTAGCCCAGAGAGCTAGTGGTTATCTCAGGCAGCTGTGTCTTTCATAGGTCTGCTACATTGAATTATTTTAACTAGAGACTGAACCGGGGGCCTTGAGCATGCAAAACGTGCATTCTGCCCCTGAGCTCACATAGCCCTTTAGGGAAGAGCGCATGCTTTCAATGCAAGAGTCTCAAGCTCAGCCCCTGGCATCTCCAGGTAGGGCTGGGCAAAACTCCTGTCGGAAAGCCTAGACAGCTGTTGCCAGTCAGTGTAGACAATACTGACTGAGCTACATGGACTAATGGTCTGGTCTTGGTATAAGGCTGCTTCCTATATCCCCCCCTGCCGCCGCCGCCATACTGATTGATCTCCAATATAATCCTTTGTGACTTGATAGTGACTTTGGTACCTCAGTTCCTGCAAACAACCAAAATGAAAGTAGATAATTATGATTTGTTATGATCTTTGAGAACAGCAACATTTTCTTGCTAACACTGCGGCTGTTTCTGGTAGTCATTAAAGTAAAATCTAACAACTAACTAACTGGTGGTTAACCCCCCCACACACACACACACACACTTTTGCTGTCTGAACAGCTGCAGAGCTGTATGACCATTATATAAGCTCAAATGTCCCCTTGATTTAAGCCATTTAATTGAGGAATGCTGTCACATAACACTGAATGTCTTAACTGGTCCAAGCTGCAAAAACCTGAGAAGTGCTGAGCATTGTTTAGAAAAATACCTCAACCTTTTGATTAAGCAGCATTCTGATAAACTAGAAAATATACTCTTTCTTACAAAAACTGTTTTTCATTCCAGCAAACACAAACCATTTGAGCTTCTCAAAATCTAATAACAATTTTAGTAAAACAGCACACCAGTTATAAAAATTATACACTGGAAGCAACTGACATAAAACAATGGCGCAGTAACTATGCCTATATCCATGTGGCCAAAATTAATTCCCAGACAAAAGTCTACTGACTCAAATCTGACTCAGCCCGGACACACTATCCCTAAGATAATGCAGTAGTCTTTATACACTTCACCTATGCTGAGGGCCGGTTCACACACTCCTTTTTTCTCTTGATGCAAGCAGTCCCAAGGTATGCATTTTTTTAAACATGTGATCCAGACAAATTAGTACATGGTTGCTATAAAGACCTCCGTGATTGAAGCACCTGGAAAATATGCTGTTGGGATCATGGAAATTGCTGCCAACAAATTCTGCAATCAGCCTGCTCATAATGTAAGGCCAAACTGAAAACTAATGAACCAAGAAGCCTCCCAGATTATTACTGCAAGGAGTGAGTTGAAAAAGTAAGAATTCTTAGAAAAGGAAAGCTTGACTGGAGCTGCTCCTACCCCTGCCTGATATTAAGTAATATCCTACATTTGAAACTTTTGACCAAAACGTGGAAAGCATCTTAAAACTGGAGACTACAATACGTTTCTTGTAATTTCATCATGAACTGGGTTACCAGGGTTGTGAAGCTTCATTTTTATTGAATTCTAATAAAAAAACCATTTTGTTTTTGCTGATCTCACAAACGTTATGCTGCTATCTATATTTATTTGCTGATCATGATTTGCTCAGATTTTAGCAAGTCAGTATCTTGGATTAACTACATTTCATAGATTTCATAGATCACAGAGTTGGAAGGAGCCTACAAGGAAACTAGAGGAGGGGTCTCCCATCCACTATTCTTTACAATAACTACCTATAGGTGAACACATGATTTGACAACTGTCACAGCACTATCATGGTGGAACGTAAGTGTCAGTGGGCTGAGCAGGTAAGTTTATACAATTGACTTGAAAGAGTGCTTTTTTCCTTTCCAATTCTGATTTTTAGAAAACTATATTCTACTCTTCAGTGGTAAAAAATATTGTGTTTATTAGCATTATGTTGTTTAATATTATTTTCTGGCTTCATACGTACTCTATTTTTTTTTAAACAAAAATATATTATAAATTGTAATTGTCAGTTACATAATTAATGGAATTACCCCATGTTACCTATGGCAGATTGCACCCAAGGCTGCAAGGTAGAACAGGCTGCAAAATACCCTTTGTTGTCTATTTCCTGCCACCACTCACATGGTTAATATTAATAACTCTTATCCTGAAAATGAGAGAATTCAGGATTATGGTTCCTACCTATGGAGAAAGACTCCTTTCCCAGAACTTCCTTTAATCTCTTGAAACCATCACAAAATGCACCAAGTGGTCTAGGCAGGCTGAGTAAGGCCAATTTCAGCTAGGCAAAAGAACTAAATCTACCCCAGGTTCCAATGTATTCAGGAGACAAGCATAGCAAAGTTCATAAATGGTCAGATGCTTTTAAAATAAATCAAAACACAGAATTAACTAGCTATGACTTTACTAATCAAGAACCTAAATCCTAAGGATAACTCACCAAAGCAGTTTACTGGGACTCCACAGCATGGCTTTGTCTTGACTCTTTGACACCCACTCAAAGGCAAAGCAAGATTTCACAAGCAAAGTTATTTCTATGGGTGGTGGGAATTCCTCTGGAGACATTGGACTGAGTCAAACTGACTGAAATTACCTGATCATGCATCCTCCAGGTGATTCCTGCATGTATCTATTTAACATAAGGCTGAGTCATGGGTGGTGGTGGTGGTGGGGAAGGATCAAGCCTCAGATGTAGAGTACTGCAAAGTCTGGTACCTACAGATGTCTGGGAATGTCCTTTCAGATAGAACTTCCAATGGCCCCTACGTGGGAGCAGGGAGAAGGCTTGTGCGTGGGGGAGGAGAGAGGAGGCCAGGCACCTGGTCAGGTGGGTCACGAGAAATGAGCCAATGGCTCAAAAGGGCGGGGACCCAGGTAAGAGCTTATTTAAGCTCCTGGGTTTCCCGCCTTCAGTCTCTTTGCTGTTTCTATAAGGGGGTGGTGGTGGTGGTGGTGGTGTTTGTTTTGTTACATCCTATCTTTCTAAAGAGGATATCAAACAGTTCGGATTACAATCCTGAGTGGTTCATGTATAGGTATTTGGGGAGGGGCTCATTATAACTCATGTCAAAATTATTTCCTATGATCTTGTCCCTGAGAGTGGCATATGGAGCCCACATATCCCTGGATTAATACAGCAATGCAAGGACTCCCAACCTAAGCATCCAGTAGCCTGCCCTGAACCCATACTTGTCACGTCATGCAAAATGTGCACAAGTGTATGCCATGGGCACACTTTGTTAGTACCACTCTGGAAGCTGTAGAACAACAGAGATGTGTGGGTAGGCCAGCTCCCAGTGTCCCTTACTACTAGCTTGGCCCAGTGCTTTCACTGGTAACCAGTACTGTGGGATATCGGTTGTTGACCTACCCACACACCTCAGCTGTCATGCCCCCAGGAACAGCACCCCTTGTCAGATGCATGTGCCATGCCTACCATGTACAGAAAGTACAATCTTAGCCATTTATTTCTATTGGTAATTTTTTTAAAAAACAACAACACCAATTTCTAATAAGCTCACCCTCATAAAATTAGTGAGGGACAATTTACACAATATCTGTGTAGAGTAGCTGCTACAGCAAAAACTATTATCACTCCTATGTTGCACTGGTTATATGTAAAACGATGCACCCACCAGGTAACGTGGATTATGCAGTGGATTCCCATGCTACTGCCCACCTCCATTGGGGCCACTAATGCTATGATATGAAGTACGTATAGGATCTGGATGGCTCAGGTTATGTGGAACCAACCATGGAGTGGTTTTGCAGCAGCAAGTACACTGCAAAGGTAACATGTACAGTTGCCCTGAGGATCAAAGAAGAATGAGGTGATTCAATCTGACAGCTGAGAATATAAATTCCTATAACGTTGAATTTCCCCCTCTATGCTGCCTATAGAATGAACACAGAAATTATAATTTTTGGCTGCATTTCAGGACAAAGGTCTCCTAGGGCAGCTTACAATATACATATAATAAAATTACGATTTCTAGCACAACACAGTTTTGAAACCATAATTTAAAACAAGATCAAGTATTAAAAGAATAAAAAATAGCCAACAGCAATGCTTTCTGGTGAAGACAAAGATCTGGTTTTCACGTCATGATAAGTCAGGTTCTTCTGGAACCCTCCAAAATTGGCTGGACTTGCTAGCATATGCTTAACCTGTGCATTTATTATTTTTAAAGCATTTTAGGGAGCAATCCAATGGGGCTAACTGTAACCCTCTGAACTTGGAGGATTAAAGGAATCCTATGCAGAGCAGGAGGAGTGTGGAGGTGAAGGTTGAATCTGTACTCCTCCTGCTCTGCAAAGCAGCTAGGCACCTGATTTTGGTCGTCTAACTGCCAAACTTCAGAGGGGGAGGGAAGGAGGCTAATGTGCCATCAGGATAAGGCTGTATCTTAGCGGTGCCAGTCTCCTCCCCTTCCCGCCCCCTAATCCCCTTTTCTGAGGTCGCTCTTACGACCTCGGAAACACAACTGGTGCGGTTCTTTCCACACTGACTGTGAGGGTGGGAGGATGCGCCAAGCGCGGTTCCCCAGTTCCAAGGCCAGAGCTGCTTTCTGACCTCAGAGCTGGGTCTCTGAAAAATCCTATGGACCTCTAGACTCAGTCTAGAGGGCCATAGGATTGCTGTCAATCGCTTAATAATTAATCAAAAATTTATGCTTAACACCTGAGGATTATGCCTTTCCAGCATTTTTTCTTAATTCTGGGTTCAGACCTGTAATGACAGACACACAAATCATTAATGTCACTTATAAATTTATAAAATATTTCTTATTCCAGAGTTATGCACTCATGTTTGTAAAGAATGACTAGTGTTATGTCCACAGCAGCTGCTTTTTGTACAATCTGCCTGGGTTCAGACAACATGATAACCCACACTCAAAGGTTGAGTATGGGTTGAGTATGGGTTGTCGTTGAACCGTGAATTGTTGTTGAAACATGGGTCATCATGTTGTCTGAACCCAGCTGTGCTAACAAACCATAGTTTGTTAACCATGAACAACCTATGAAGAGAATCCATGGTTTGCTGTGGGCTGTTTGTGGTTAAAAAACCATGGTTGGAACTTGTCGGGGCTAGCTCTCCTAGCCCCTCCAGTTCTGATTCCCTAACTCCCAAACAGCACTGGTCAGACTCCATGGGAATGGACTCTGGAACAGACGGGGAGGGGGAGGGGGAGGGGGAAGAGGAGGCTGCAGAGATGCCTCTCTGTGAAGATAACCAGGACCCAGCTGCACTGTCAAATTAGAGCTAGAGGCCGTGGAAGGGGGGGGGGGAGAAGAATCTCTGGGAACAGGGAAGGCAGAGGTGGGGGAAGGGGGGGAAACCAGCCTCAGTAACTGATGCCCAAGAGCGGCGTATATTACGTAGGCAAGAACAGCTGACGTCTCTTCGTCGATCAGCTCAGTTGGCTAACAAGACTTTTGACCCGCCTTAGGGGCGGAGTCGGTTCCTAGTTTGAGGGTGAGGAAGCGCGAAACACCTCAGTGCAGAATCAACTGTTTAACCTTCCTGACCTCCCAACTGAGGGGATAAAGGGTCTTGAATCACTTTCTTTACTTATGTGTAACACTTTTCTGCAACCACCTGAGTTGCCCTGCTTCTGCTTAATAAAACTCTACAAAGAAATCCGTGAGCTGTGTTTGACGTTCTGGCTGGAGAGAGGGGGAGTAGGAGACACACACACACACCACAGAACTCTTTTCTGACTTTGGACTGGGGAATCCAAAAAAATCCTATAGCCCTCTAGATGCTGTCTAGGGGCCAGAGGATCACTCTGTTAGAGTTTTTTGTTTAATGTATTCTATTGCGATTTATTATGATTCTATACGGTAAGACGTTTTAGGTATTTCTGAAGATAATACAACACACATTTTACAAATAAATGTTTTGCCTTATTTTGCTATGTTTTGCTAACTGTTTCGCCTTATTTTGATTGCAGTAAATTCTACTTATTTTATATGTAGGGCATCACATCAAAGAGAGATGCTGTATTATTTTTAAAGTGTCATCCAATGAGCACCAAATCCAATTCTATATACAATGAAGGTTTTCTATCTTTCTCCATTCATAGCTCTTAAGCTGTGGTCCAGATAGAAAACATGTGACATGTCCTATGAGAATAAGGTAAGGTTTTTAGAACAGAATTATTTACTTTGGTATGAACAACATAACATGAAAAATATTTTTTCTTCCAAGTCAAATTTCAGAGTAACAAACTACTTTAAAATAAATGTGAAAAATAGAAATGAAGTTAGACAAACATCCAAATGTGCAACCAAGTAGAGGTACAATCTACCAATCTCAGGTCCTATTGTATGAATGTAAGATGAGTGATTTGCTAGATTTCCTAAAATGTATTTATCTCTCTTTTATACCACTGCTAGGCATTATTAACTACTGGTTCATCAGACAAAATAAAATAGTATTTTAGTGTACTGAAGCAAATGAGGGAGACAGACCAAACCCAGGAAAGTAATTTAATGAAAAAGTAATCGTTTTGTAAAAGATGAGACACACTCCTGATGAATCCACCATGTCCTCCAGACAAATTACTATGATTTCACTAATATACTATTAATATAAGTTAGGTTAGTGAGTGTTAATGTTTTCTATTATTCTGTTTATTTTTGTTAATTATTCATTATTGCATTTTAATTATGTTAATATACCCAAAGGCTGTTGATATTGGCCGATGATTAATTTAAACAGCATAACATGATATTTCTCAATCGCAGAGAGTGGGTGACATTTCACACAACGGGTGCAATCCACATTGAAGTCAATGGTAAAATTCAATTGATTTTAATTGAGATGAACTACACTCAGTTACTTGAATAGTCAAGCAGCTGGAGAAAGTACGCTGCCATGTTCAGAAAATATAAATAAAATATGTAAATTATAACCAGGTGTAGTCCTCATCTGTGGCAGTAAAAGCATTTTAGGCAAGTACAGACTAAGCATCCCGATGACACACACTGGTGATCTCAGATTCAATTTCAATGCAATCCTTAATTAACAGTAAGCTCCACTGAGTTCCATGGGATTTACACCCAGGTAAGTATGTATAAGATTGCAGCCTTAGTCCACCTGTGGCCAGGAAATCAGCATATGGTAAAGTGATCACAGCCACTTGGAAAATGACCCCATACTTATTTTCCAATTGATGATGATGATGATGGTGATGGTGATGATGATGATTATAATTTAATAATAGCAATTATAATATAATATATAATAAAATTAATATTATTACTTATTATTAAATGAATGACAATGATCAATTAAATTTAGGTGTCACTTCCCACCGCAAAAAGCAGTCTCAAAGTGACTAACACACACAATACAGAAATCCATGATTAATATAACAGGAGGGATCATAAACCATAATCAGCACAATAATACAAATAAAAATAAATATCATAAAAACATGATCTAAAGACAATAGCACATGGAAAGTGTTCATCCACAAACACACAAAATCTACCCCTGCTCACAGCCTAGAGTAGAATGAACATCACAAAAGCAGCCCACAACAATTGGACCATAACTAATGTCCCAATGCCTGGGAAAATAAGTATGTCTTTGCCTGGTGCTGAAAAGATGACGGTGTTGGCGCCAGACAAGCTTCCTTGTGGAGGGTGTTCCATAAATACTGGGCTATCACAGAAAAAGTCTGTTCCTGAACAGACACCACCGAGCTTCTCTCGGAGGGGAAACACAAAGAAGAGCCTCTGAAACTGACCTCAGAGACCGGCGCGGTAGGTTCATACAGGGAAAGGCAGCCCTTGAAATATTGGGGTCCCAAGCCATGTAGGGCTTTATAGGTTAAAAACAGCACTCTGAATATACAATGATGTTGAGTAGAAAAATCTTCTTTAAAATCCTTCCCCATGGAAAAAAGCATTGTGTGTTGGAAATATAATGATTACGGGACCAGTGTGGTGCAGTGGATATTGTGAGAGTTGGACATGGAAAACCCAGGTTCAAATTTCCACTTGTCTATAAAGCTCTCTTTGTAGCTTTCAGCAAGTCACTATCTTATAGCCTAGCATCCCTTGCCAAGTTGTTGGGAGGATGAAAGATCACTCTGAGCTCCTTGGAGGAAAGTAAGAAATAAATGCAATGAACAAGCTAACCTCTTCATCATTCTAAACCTCCACCTCTCTGACATTTAGGATACAGACAGATAATCTCAAAGCAGGAAAAGGGTACATATGAAGTAGCCCTGAGATGCAACTGCCAAAGGTCTAGAGCAGCTGTTCATGCAGAATACTCTGATCTGGTGGTAAAAGGGCTGCTCTCTCTGTGGCACAGCAGTTCGTTTTAGATCTCTGTCTGTCTATCCATCCATCTCTCTAAAGGGGTTTCTCATATGGCACTGTCCTCTCTGTGCTCACTGGGGTAGCTCCATCAAAGGATTCCATTTATTTGATCCACCCCACCCCATCTCAACAGACCAGTCCCACAAGCAAGACTGTTCTCAGAAAACTTCCTTGCATTTATTCTTTACAGTTATAGACACGCTAATGGTGGTTAACCGCATTGCATCTCTGCCTTTCGTGGGCTCCCCCCCCGCCCAGGCACAGTTCAGTGTTCTTTCTTCCCCTCAAGCCCTAGGCCAGGCAATTATAGAATCATAGAATAGTAGAAGGGGCCTATAAAGCCATCGAGTCCAACACCCTGCTTAATGCAGGAATCCAAGTCAAAGCATCCCTGACAGATGGCTGTCCAGCTGCACCTTGAATGCCTCCAGTGTTGGAGAGCCCACCACCTCCCTAGGTAGTTGGTTCCACTGTCGTATTGCTCTAACAGTCAGGAAATCTTTCCTGATGTCCAGGCGGAATCTGGATTCCTGTAACATGAGCCCATTATTCCGTGTCCTGCAAGCTGGGATGATCGAGAAGAGATCCTGTGTGACAACCTCCTCTGTGTGACAACCTTTCAAGTACTTGAAGAGTGTGATCATATCTCCCCTTAGTCTTCTCTTCTGAAGGCTAAATATGCCCAGTTCTTTCAGTCTCTCCTCATAGGGCTTTGTTTCCAGTCCCCTGATCATCTTTGTTGCCCTCCTCTGAACCCTTTCCAGTTTGTCTACATCCTTCTTCAAGTGTGGTGCCCAGAACTGGACGCAGTACTCAAGATGAGGCCTAACCAGTGCTGAGTAAAGGGGAATTATCACTTCCCGCGATTTGGAAGCTATACTTCTATTAATGCAGCCCAAAATAGCATTTGCCTTCTTTGCAGCCACATCACATTGCTGGCTCATATTCAGCTTGTGATCTACAACAATTCCAAGATCCTTCTCTCTTGTAGTATTCTTGAGCCAAGTATCCCCCATCCTGTAACTCTGCATTTGGTTTCTTTTTCCTAGGTGCAGAACTAGGCATTTATCCCTATTAAATTTCATTCTGTTGTTTTCAGCCCAGCGCTCTAGCCTATTGAGATCGCTTTGAATTTTGTTTCTGTCTTCCAGGGCATTAGCTGTTACACCCAATTTTGTGTCATCTGCAAATCTGATAAGCATTCCCTGCACCTCCTCATCCAAGTCATTAATAAAAATGTTGAAGAGCACTGGGCCCAGGACTGAGCCCTGTGGTACCCCGCTCGTTACCTCTCCCCAGTTTGAGAAGGAACCATTGATAAGCACCCTTCAGAGTCCAGTTCTGTAGCCAACTGTGGATCCACCTGATAGTTGTTCCATCTAGCCCACTTTTAGCTAGCTTGCTAATCAGGATATCACAAGGCACTTTGTTGAAAGCTTTGCTGAAGTCAAGATATATTATGTCCACAGCATTCCCACAGTCCACAAGGGAGGTTACTTGATCAAAAAAATGAGATCAGATTGGTCTGGCAGGATTTGTTCTTGACAATTGCCTATTTCTTTCAGCTCAGCTACATTTCCTGCCAGTCTGTTTCTAGTCAGGCTCTTTTCTGAAGCCTATCCTCCTTTCTCCAGTATCTATTCTTAGCTCTGACTCACCTAGCCTTAGCTTTGGCACAGTGTCTCCACATGTCCCAGTCCTGGAAGCAACAGCCTGTTGTCTCCACTTCCACCTCTTCTTCCACTGGATCTCTGTCCTCCTTTGCTCTTTCATGTTCTTCCTTCTCTCTCCACCCCCTTTCCCTTACCCATATTCCCATTGTACTCCTGTGCTTGTGGACACTCCCTTCTGTGGCGTGGTTCCTTTCCTGGGGTCAGGCCCCTCCAGTTTCTCCAGGGTCCAGCCAGGCCTGCAACCTCCTCCAAGTTTCTCTATGGGTGGGAGTTTGTGTTCTGAACTTATTTTCAGTATTTCCTTGCTGGTCCAGGTGACAGCTGTGGATCCCGCTGAGCCCCCTTTACAGCTACTGAAATACATTGCATCTCTGCTCATACAGACTCTTCTTGCATTTTTGATAAATATTAAAGGATTGGGAATCACAACATTGCATGACTTATACTGTCAGCCAGAATAACCTTTGTGAGTGCAATAATGATCACTCAATCAGGTTTGTGTAGCTTAATTGACTTTCCCGTATTTTTCAGCAATTGAGATTAAAGAGGTAATGGAATATGTGCAGCAACCACTGTCTTATATTAAAAATATATATATCCAGAAGCCTATTGCATATATGAAACTGCATGCACAGGGAAGCCCCATTTTGCTCTGGATGACAGTGGAATCATTTTTAAAACCATTCAAGACATTTGACGAAGCATAATTTGACCATTTGCCTCACCAGTAAAAAGCAACACATCACAGCACAGTTTAGGAAGAAGGAAGCTGAAGAAAAGTAGATTCTTCACATGACTGCTAAATGTTATTTTGGGGGGAAATTGGAACTACATGATATGCCTCTCTGAAAACATGAATACAACCCCAGGAAGCATGACAGCACAATAAAACCGATGAGGACAACCCCACTATTAATGCTTCAGGACTAAATCACAGATTAATGTCACTAAAGCACATGCCACAAGAGATAATGATGATGTGTACAAATGAAGCTGCTCATCATGAGCCAAAAACGTAAGCGTCACCTAAAACAGGATAATTATATACAAATCACGAATGACACCATCTGCTAAATGTGCATTGCACTCTCTCAGTATCAAAGGGTTTGTTCTACTTCTTCCCCCTAAAACTTGCTAGAAGTCTCCTCTTTCTGTTCAAGTGACATAAATTATAAAGCAGCATAGCAAGTGCTTACATTGCCTAAACAAGCAATGTGTTGGCTGGCTCCAAAGGCACTCTCTCTGAATAGTGCTTCTTCAAACTAGTCATTATGCTAAAATGAAGAGGCAGATGATCGCTGGAGATGGAAAAAGAGAAAATGCATCCTTGTCCTCTAAAATTAAAATACCAAAGCAGAGTGCAACTGCAGAAAAAGAAGCAATGTTCTGTGCATTCCTCGTAAGCACTTATTAAGAACACATCTATCTTCATTTTTTTAAAAATCATTACAAATTCTATTCAGTCTACTCATTCAAAGCATTCAAAATTCTGGGAGAAGATACTATTGATACTGCATTACAATCTGCTTTAGAATTAGGAGATGTGTATTTGATGTAAGTTTCCAGTGACCCAAATTTCTACTTCATTTACTTTATACTAGGGCTGTTGACCAATTAAAGAATTATTTGATGTGAATTAATGAGCAAGCGAATCTTCACCAGAGCTGCAACATGATTCCAACCCCCTCTCTTTGACATTGACAGTCCACTGGCCCTCATTGACTTGGTCTAAATACTTCTGGGTCAGACCTTAGTCTTTGCTTGGGCAATATCTAATTTCCTGATTTAGCTATATGGCTCACTGCCCCCACTTATGTGTGCACATGTGTATGCAAACAGTATGCATGTTTTCCCTCCATTCTCTCTGCCTGCTCATCTGACTGTTTGCCTTCTTCCCTGCATCTCTGCTCAACCATCCCTTTGGAATAGCCGCAGAATGTCTTTGGATTGCTAGCACTAGGAACTGTCCATCTGGAGGTACCCTAAGTGCTAAAAAAACTTACTGAGTTGTGGATCTGCTTTTTGTGCTTCCATGATATTGTGTGAAGGGGGAATATGGGGATGAGCTTCAAAAATTCAAAGTGTGTAAAGCTTGCACATTTCCCTGTAGAAGAGAGAAGCAAGTTTCCCCTTCACACGCACACATTCACTTTTCAGTACTTCCTGTAATTGTATAAAGCGGAGGTGGGCCACTTTCAACACTCCAGACTCCACTACAGTCCGCACTCTTGCTGCTGCTGCTGCATTGTTGAATGTGGTGGCAGCAGTAGCAGCAAACCCACCACACAGTTTGCCACCAAATTTTTGTCCCCAACTGGTACAGAGGGATTGTAGTAAACAGGATGTTACCGACTAGCAAAATCCAGTGACACCATATACCTACCAACTAGGAAATCAGAGGATATGGGCAAGTGTGAGATCTATGACTTACAGGGTACAAAGAAATTTCCTTTCTGATCTTTGACATAGCAATTATTCTATTCTTGGAAATAGATTTTTTACACTGAGTGTGTTATTTATCTGACTTCTTTATTCTAAATGACTGAAGCTTGTCATAGACCTAGATTTTAAAAATTCCACTCTATATCACTATAGCATGTGATGGTTTCAATGTGTATTTGATGCAGTTATATTTTAGACTGACTTAGGTTTTCCTTTCAAAATAAATAAATAAATAAATAACATTTTGATTGATTTTTACCATGCAAGTATATCCAGATTTCCCCCCATAACAAATTCAAAAATTAGTTTGCATAAACTATTCATTATTCATTTATTTATTTATTGCCCATCTAGCGATGGCACTTCAAAGAGAGAAGGAAGGAGGCTGGAAGAGGCCTCTCTGGTCTCCTCCCCTCCCCCCTTCACCCCTCTCCAAGGTCAACTGCACAATGAAATCCCAGCTCCCCCGCCCCCCGGACTACACAACAATGAAATCGACTTTCCAATCCTGGAGGCCAACTGGTGCAGTTCTTTCCGTGCTGGCTGGGAGGGGGCAGGGAGGGGAGTTGGATCTCTGACTCCCCCTTCCAAGGTCAAAGCACTGTCTCCGATCTCAGAGGGGGGAATCCCCACTAGGGGTGGAGTCAAGGGGGCATCAGAGGTAGAGCACTATGGTTCCTCAGACAATGTCTAGGGGCCAAAGGATTGCTCCCTAACTGTTATTCCTTCGAAGTGTATGTGTCTTGAACACAAGGGGTAGAGGTCAGCTTAACCATGCAAGAAATAGTTGAAGATGGCGGGGAAGGAGCAACTCTGCCTCCTGATGTTTGCTGTGAAAAGTAGAGAGCTTTAGCTAACCCAGGGGCTGGCAACTTCAAGCAATCCAGGGGCTATTTTCACACTCACACACACACACACACACACCGACCCCCTTGCAAGCTGCATTCCTGCTGCTACCACCCCACAGAATTCTGCGGAGTGCCGGGGGGGGGGGAGGCAGTTTGCCACCAAAATTCGGCAGCAATCCACTATGGAGTTCTCAAGAGAGCTTTCAAACTAAATGTGACCCTTTTACAGTTTTATAGCAGTAGATGGCTGGGTTTTTTGCTGCCACCAATTTTGGTGGCAGCGGCGGCCACACTGGGGAGCAGTGTGTGTTGCCCACTCTTGAACTAACTGATGCCAAAAAAATGTGATACACAGACTAGGTGAAAATGTTAACTTGACCAACTTCTGTTGGCCAAAGAGTTTCTCATTATTTTGTATTACACAAATCTTCTATTGTGCCTGTCAGAATTGAAAGGTAGTTATTGAAAAGAAAATGATTTGGGCAGGTGAATTTTTTTTCTGACTCAAAGACTGCAGCAACATGCTGCTTTATGAAGCCTCTTCGGAAATGACAGCAACTGAAATGTCTTTGGGTTGGCAGTGGTATAATCTTTGTTGCTCAATAACTGCCCTGACTGTTATGGACTGAAAAGTGCAAAAGCAACTCAAATTCGATGTGACCTTTTAAAGGTTAAATGATTCAAATAAAATGTATTTGTCAGTAGAAGAGTGCATGTCAGTGGAATCATAACAATCCTGTTATCCTCACATTTGCTATTAGGAGACTGCAGAGGAAATTCATTTAAAAACCTGCTTTTGTTACAAAATATCCTTTCCAAGAGCTGCTCAGTCAGTTATAAATTACCATTGGTTAAGTTGATAAGGTAGCAATAATGTATTCACACTGCACTGAGTGATACAGATCAAAGAATAAAATTAAATTATCACCACAGTAGAAGACAGGCAATACAAATTTATATACATAAAGAAGTTACTGAATGGGGTTCATATTCATCTGCCCAGCCCTCAGCATGAGATGCATACACTCCACCTTGGTCAGCTCAGCACAAGAGAAGCACAGTGAATGTTAAAACCTTCCTGACACAGCTTTGAGTATGCTGTCACTCCATTGTGATAAAACATTGTCAAAATAATGACACCACATTTTACAGAAATCACTATAGCCAAGAAGTGATGGTCGAAAATAGCAACAAAGATAATATCTACAAAATGCTCATATTCAATTTGCTTTCAAAAGTAGGGATCAACTTTTCCCAGCAGGGGAATATGTTCTGTGTCCTTGTAGTATTATGGGTCAGATGGGGTGGTTAGTACCATCATGAAGCATTAGACAAAGTAACCTTTTTTTGAGATAGCCCATGACCTTAATAAAATAAATAGCCATGGGGGCTGTGAAGGAGGCTGATCTTACACCAACCCTCCAGGGTAGGCCACAGCCCCAATGTTCCCTGGACTGGCACACACCTCCCAAGGTCCCATACACCAAACCGGTGTAGCAGTCCCAACCTTTAGACAAGGAACACACGCCAAGATTAAGTTGGAGACTTTATTAAAAAGTAAAAATAACAAGTTAGTCAGTGTAGGGTCTCCAATTGTCCAATATAAGTAAAATAATCCCTTATAAGAAAGGGCTAAAAGAAGGTAAGGGAAAAGGGGTGAGGTAGTTGTTGTGAGGAAAAGGGATTGGGAATAAAAAGGGACTCTAAAAGAATATAAAAACAAACCCCAAGAGTCTGCAAGAACAAAGCAAGTCAAACCAGGCCTAGCTTTTCCTAGCTAACCTGTCAGAGTGGCATATCTGCCCAGATGGAACTTCCCAGCATCCACGCCCCAAAGGAAGAACCCTGAAGCCTTTTCCCCTAGCTCCTTTATTGCCACCAGGGTCCATTTTCCCGCCCAGCGTTCACCAATCTTGTCTTCCTGACTGTCGAAGGAGGGCCCCCCGCCCTTTCTCAGCTGTAGACACTTTCTCATGACTTCATCCCAATTAACGCCTGACCTTGCTTCTCAGCTCTGCAGCTCACCCTTATCTCCCAGGTGCTCCCAACCACCCTCCCAGTACATTCCAAAAGACTAAAGTAAAAATCCGTTAGCTAAACAGCAATGGGGGGGGGAAGGGACATCTAACAGGGTTTCCCTAAAGTCCCAGCTACTACAAGTCCCATCTTCACATCCCCCCCTTTAAGGAGATGAGACTGGGAGGGAATTCCTGCCAGACCTCATCTTCTACTTATTCTTCAGTGTGAATCCGAGACAAGCTATCAGCCAATACATTTTCCCTTCCCTTAATATGAACTACGGAAAATGTATAATCTTGTAAGGCCAGACTCCACCGTAACAATTTCCCATTCGAATTTTTCATTTTGTTTAGCCAACACAAAGGAGAATGATCTGTCTGTAATGGAAACAACCTCCCCCAAAGGTAAGGCCGTAATTTCCCCAAAGCCCACACGATGGCTAAACATTCTTTTTCAATGGTGGACAGATTTCTTTCCCGAGGGATCAACTTCTTACTCAAATAGGCCACAGGCAGCAGTTGCCGATCAGGTCCCTCCTGTAACAGCACAGCCCCAACCCCAGTTGCCGATGCATCTGTTTGTAACACAAAAGGAGAGGAAAAGTCAGGGGCTCTCAAGATAGGTGCTGCCGTTAATTTGTCTTTAAGAAGGTCAAAGGCCTGCTGGCACCTTTCTGTCCAAATTACTCACACTGGTTTTCTTTTCTGACACAAGTCCGTCA
Organism: Shinisaurus crocodilurus; assembly: GCA_021292165.1. NCBI lineage: Eukaryota > Metazoa > Chordata > Lepidosauria > Squamata > Shinisauridae > Shinisaurus > Shinisaurus crocodilurus. The sequence goes on from CM037879.1 coordinate 230,830,884, forward strand.
AAGGCGCGGCAATAGTACTGTAATGTGGTACAAATCTCCGATAGTAGCCAGCTAGCCCCAGAAAAGATTGAACTTGTCTCTTAGTTTGGGGCACAGGCCAATCTTGGATGGCTTCCAACTTTGCTTCTAGAGGCTTGATATTTCCACTCCCCACCCTATGGCCAAGGTACACCACCTCCCCCAAACCAAATTGACATTTTTGAGCTTTTATCGTTAACCCAGCTTCTGTAAGCCGCTCGAACACTTGTCGAAGATGATCCAGATGCTCTTCCCAAGTCTGCGAAAAAATGGCTAAATCATCTAAATAAGCACAGGCAAAGGCCCCCAGCCCATTCAACAGTTTATCCATTAGACGCATGAAGGTTAATGGTGCCGATTGGAGACCAAACGGAAGGACGGTGAACTCGAATAGCCCTTTATGGGTAACAAAAGCAGTTTTGGGGGCGTCCTCTTCTGCCAGAGGCACCTGCCAATATCCCTTAGTCAAGTCCAAAGTGGTAATGTACTTGGCTGTTCCCAATTGTTCTATCAGATGGTCTGCTCTGGGCATGGGGTAGGGGTCTAGATGTGTCAATTCATTAATTTTTCTAAAATCTATACAAAATCTCACTTCTTGGGACTGCTTCTTGCTCACCAGTACAATAGGAGAAGACCACATGCTCTGGGACGGTCTAATAACACCCAGATCTAACATAGACTGTAATTCCTGTTCAATAATTTCTGCATGTCGGCCTGTAGCTCGATAGGGATAGGAGCGCACGGGAGCATGTTCCCCTGTCGGAATGGCATGTTGTACTAACGTCGTTCTCCCTGGAATGCTGGAAAACAAAGGAGCAAAATCTGTAATTAATTGCTGCAATCCTTGGCGTTGCTGCAGGGGCAAAGTTAAAGGCCAGTGTATTTCCTCTATCCCTCCTTTCTGTTGACATTCTTCTAACAGATCCAAAGGCCCATCCAGCTCTTCGGGCCCAGGCTGAAGGGGAAACACAAAATCTTTCCGGTCCACATACCGCTTAAGCATATTGACATGAAAAACCTCCGGCAATCGTGAGGTCTCTGCATACTGCAGCAGATAGTTGACTTCCCCCAGCTGTTCTTTCACAGTCAAAGGCCCTTCCCACTTAAGGGTTAACTTATCGGGCTTAACCGGTTTGAGAAGAAGAACCTGGTCTCCGGGCTGAAACACTCGGACTCGGGCAGTTTGATCATACCACGCCTTTTGCCTTGAGCTTGGGCTAAATGCTCCTGCGCCACCTGTTGTACCTCTCTCAGAGTATTCTGTAGCATTTGCATAAAACTTATAACATTCTGAGAGGAACTGGCCACCTTTTGTTCCCACTCTTCTCTAAGCATAGTCAGAGGACCTCTGAGTTCCTGGCCAAACATTAGCTCATTCGGAGAAAACCCCAAGCTTTCCTGAGGGTCATCTCGGTACGCAAATAAGAGCATGGGAAGCCCTTGATCCCAGTCTTTAGGGTGGTTTGTCACATAGGCTCGAATCATCTTTCCCAGGGTCTGATTGAACCTCTCCACTAGCCCATTTGTCTGATGATGATAGGGTACAGAGAAACATTGCTCTACTCCTCCCAGTTCCCACATCTTTTGCATTAGTTGAGACACAAATCCAGGTCCCCGGTCTGAAAGTACTACTTTGGGCATATCCAGCCGGGCACAAATAGTTAATAAAGTCTTAGCCAAAGTAGAAGCAGTGATTGATGTTAACGGTACAGCTTCTGCATAGCGAGTTGCGAAATCCACAACCATGAGAATGAATTTTTTGCCTGTCTTGGTGGGCGTCTGGAAAGGCCCCAATATATCCGCAGCAATTTTTTCAAAGGGAGTCTCTATTCGGGGAAGGGGCTGTAAAGGGGCCTTAGGGTGATCTTTATTGAACCCCAGTCTTTGGCAGGTGTCACAAGAGCGACAATAGTTTTTCACGGCTTCGGCCACTGAAGGCCAATAAAATTCATTAGACACCTTGTGCAAAGTCCGTTTCCTCCCCAAATGTCCTCCCACGCAGTGGCATGAGCCAACTGTAAGACCGGTTCTCGAAACCCTTGTGGCACCACTAACTGGCGATAAATCTTCCACCTTTGTCCAACTCCTTTCGGTGCAAACTCTTGATATAAGACTCCCGCCTCCCAAAAGAACTGAACAGGATGTTGAGGCGTCACGGTAGCCACCTGGTTTTCAGCCGCCTCCCTGCACTCCTGCAAGGACGGATCTTGGTTTTGAGCCTCTACAAAGGCAGTGGAGCGAAGATTCCCTGAAAGGATTTCTTCTCTCTCCACCACATCCTCTTCGCCTGCCGGCAGTAAATCTTTTCCCTGCTGTTTAGCTGACTCTGGCTCTGCTGGGTCTCCGTCCTCCTCCCTTGCCCGTCCATCCGTAGCTGTCGCCTCCCCCTCAGCAGGTGGGCAAGATTCTACTGTCTGGGCAGGGAATACGGGGTCTGGGGAGGCCTGCTTCATCTTAATTGTTTGACTCCGAGTCACCGCTAAAACAGGGGCTTGACTGGCCAAGAAAGCCAGATCATTTCCAATAAGAAACGTAGTAAATTCAGTTTCATGTACTAACAAGTCCAATTCTCCTTTCCAATTTTTGTATTCTAACGGTATTCTGGCCAAAGGCATGGCAATGGGGGGGGGAGAGTTATAAGGAGTGATGGTAAAAAATTGTCCCTCTAGCATTTGTCCTGGCTTCACCAAACTCCAGTAAATAGCAGAAAGGGCAGCCCCACTGTCTCTCCAACCCTGTCCCCATTGCCCATTAATTTTAAGAGACTCACAGAATTGTAGCTGGCTCCACTTGACTTGTCCCGGTTGAACCAAAGCCATCGCCGGCTCCTTTCTCTTCCGTGATGGTGAATGCCTGGCCGCTACTCCATTTCCCGGAATACGCGGGATTGGATCTTCTCCCTCTCCCTCGCTGGCCCCACTCCAATCCGAGGCTTCTCCGGGGGAGTCAGCGAGAGGCACTGGTCTCACAGCACTCACTTTAGCAGCTGCTTCTTTTTGCAACTTGGCTTTTAATTTGGGGCAGTCTCGACGCATATGACCTTCACCTTTACAATAAAAACACCCGGTCGTCGTCGGGGTCGAAGTAGCTTTGAGCCCGATTCCTCCTCCAGTTGGTCCTCCCGACTTCGTTGGATTTGGTGTCTCACCCTTTCCGCCGCCTCCCGCCGGCTTGGCTGGGGTGGTTCGATTGCTGCTTCCACCCTTCCGATAAACTCCCATCTGGTCCGCAAGCAGCACCGCTTGCCGGAGGGTGGTGGGCCGCTGATCACTCACCAGCGCTGCCCTTCCTTCGGGAAGAACGGCATAAAACTGTTCTAAGGCCACCAGCTCCCGCAAATCTCGAAAGGAGGCAGCTTGAGCCGTCTCCAGCCATAAATCCAGGGACCTCCGCAGCCTCGTTGCCGTGAAGACAAAACCCTCACCGGGCTCAGCCTTAATTTCTCTGAAACGTTGCCGACACCTCTCGGCCGAAAGGCAAAAAGTTTGTCTCACTAGTTCTTTAAACTGTCCATAGTTATGCGTATCCTCTCGCGGGACGCTGTACAACAGTTGAGCCAGACAGCCAGAAGCTCGTGATCGAAGGGCCGACATCCAGCTGCCATGGGGAATACGCTCATCTTCGCAGGCAATTTCAAACAAGCCCAAATATTCCAACGGATCCTGCCCCTCGTGAAAGCGGGGCAGATCCTTGAAGTTTGGCTTCTCAGGATGAACACTTCCAGTGTGTTTTGCCAACTGGTTTTGCAGAAGGTCAACTTGCTTTTGTAATTCTCTTTCTCTGGACGTAGGCCTGGGGCGAGGCAGGTCTTTTTGTCTCTCTCTCTCCTTGGAAGTAGATCTGGGACGAGACAGGTTCGGGATCCTCCGGGTCCGCCGGAGGGGAACCGCTGTTGCTCCCTCTTCTTCTCCTTGGTCACTCCCGCTGTCCGTACTCCAGCTCCGGGACCTGGAGATCTCCCCTCGGCCCCTAGATTCCACCATCCAGTCTGCCAAGCGAGATGGGATCGACACCCTTCTCTCTTCGCCCTCCTCGCCTTCCCAGTCAACAGTCACTTCAATAGGAGCGCCGACTCGAGGAATCTCAACTGGTAAAATTTCCTCCCGGTCCAACACCGGCGGATCGTCTGCCGCCTCTGCTCCCAGCAGGGGTCGGTCCTGATCCAACAGAGCAGACTCCATTTCTGCCATGAAAACTTTTCCCTATCTGGAAAATAACAAACCCTTGCCTGGTTTGACAAACAAATGTTCCTCAGGTGGGCTGCAAAAATCCGACCGCTAAGCCACCATGTGAAGGAGGCTGATCTTACACCAACCCTCCAGGGTAGGCCACAGCCCCAATGTTCCCTGGACTGGCACACACCTCCCAAGGTCCCATACACCAAACCGGTGTAGCAGTCCCAACCTTTAGACAAGGAACACATGCCAAGATTAAGTTGGAGACTTTATTAAAAAGTAAAAATAACAAGTTAGTCAATGTAGGGTCTCCAATTGTCCAATATAAGTAAAATAATCCCTTATAAGAAAGGGCTAAAAGAAGGTAAGGGAAAAGGGGTGAGGTAGTTGTTGTGAGGAAAAGGGATTGGGAATAAAAAGGGACTCTAAAAGAATATAAAAACAAACCCCAAGAGTCTGCAAGAACAAAGCAAGTCAAACCAGGCCTAGCTTTTCCTAGCTAACCTGTCAGAGTGGCATACCTGCCCAGATGGAACTTCCCAGCATCCACGCCCCAAAGGAAGAACCCTGAAGCCTTTTCCCCTAGCTCCTTTATTGCCACCAGGGTCCATTTTCCCGCCCAGCGTTCACCAATCCGGTCTTCCTGACTGTCGAAGGAGGGCCCCCCGCCCTTTCTCAGCTGTAGACACTTTCTCATGACTTCATCCCAATTAACGCCTGACCTTGCTTCTCAGCTCTGCAGCTCACCCTTATCTCCCAGGTGCTCCCAACCACCCTCCCAGACCCAGTACATTCCAAAAGACTAAAGTAAAAATCCGTTAGCTAAACAGCAATGGGGGGGGGGGAAGGGACATCTAACAGGGTTTCCCTAAAGTCCCAGCTACTACAAGTCCCATCTTCACAGGGGCTAGCACTCAAAATATGTAATACTTAGTTTGGAGCTATTAAGCTTCACATTTTTGGCCCAAGCAGGATCCGAGGGCTCAAATTGACTGTAAAAGTTCCATAATGCTTTGAAATAATTGTGTGGGCATCACTGAAAAGATGTGGTACAAAATCTGTAAATCATTTGTGGAAAAATATCTTGTCTTTTAGATTTTACTTATGGCTAGAATCATTCACAGAGACTGAGGTTTCGTCTGTCTTCTGCAAATTATACACCAACATTTTCTTCATTTAGTTCATTACCTGACACTGATCAGTGATCAATCATATCTCTGTTGAGGTAACATTCCTATTGTTAAAAAAAAATTATCTTCATCACAGTTCCTTCCAAAAACATGTTTTTTTAAAAAAAATAGGGTGGTTGGTTCCATCTTGAGGGATTAAAATAGGTACTTAATTTTTGGGAGCCTATGATCCTGGAAAAAATTATTTGCCATGATGGACATCAGTAATGGGGTAGCATTCACCAAACACCCCCCCCCAAACTTTATTATTTTAAAAATAGCTGAAAACACATAATACTCAAATGTGAGCAGAAAGTGACAAAACAACTTGGCAGATGCAACCTATTCTATGAAAAATAAAAGTCAGACGGTTGTCATCACTATTTCCTTGCAGGACATATTCAAAGTAACCAGTTCATCAGCTTGATTTTCACAATGTTGTCCATGGCATATTGCCGTACACATGAAATCATTCTTCATACAGGACTCCTTACACTTGCAGGACAACAGTTCCAGAACTGAGTCTGGTACTGGTTTTCAAGTAACCCACTATATGTTAAGTACCTCTGCCTTTCTCCACCCTTAGCCATCTGGACAAGAAAGTGTGGAAACTGAGGCAAGCAATTTTTCCAAAGAATGGCTTACTAATTAGTATGACGAATGGGTGGCTGAAGGGAGTTGTGGAAAGATAGCAGTTGATGTGATTGTACTATACCGTTTTTGGCATGGAACAAGGTATAGCACAGCATTCCCCAACATGGCACTCTTCAGATATTTTAGACTTCAACTTCCATTAGCCCCAGAAAGCATAGCCAATAGTCAGGAATGCTGGGTATTGTAGTATAAAATATCTGGAGTGTACCTGTTTGAGGAAGCTAATGCAGCGTAACACCACCACCCCCATTTTGCACTCATGATCTTAAAGTCACCTGACTAAGTTCTCCTTCTCTGTGTAATGGGGGTTCTTGCTGGAACAGGAGAATGCAGCTCCAAAGGAGAGTGTGTGTGTGTGTGTGTGTGTGTGTGTGTGTGTGAGAGAGAGAGAGAGAGAGAGAGAGAGAGAGAGAGAGAGAGAATGGTGTGGGTATATGTGAATGGGTGAGTGTATGAGGCAAGCTTTGCAGACATGTTCTCTCAGTATCTCCTTTTGCAATGGGCTTTTATTATTACATGCAAAGGGGTAGCTTTTGGATGCTCTCAGAATTTGTTGTCCATGCTTACTCCTGAGTATCCATACCTTCTTACTTCTGAACTGATATACATATGCTGGATTTTTGTACTTCTGCTTCTGTAACTTCTAAGTAGAGATGCATTATTATTATTGTTGTTGTTGTTGTTGTTATTGTTATTATTTCTTGTGCTGTTTTGCACTCATGATCTTAAAGTCACTTGATTCTGTGTGCAATGGAGGTTGTTGCTGGAAGAAGAGAATGTAAGTCCAAAGGAGTGCTTTTGTGTGGCTGTGTGGATCCCCCCCCCCCGCCCCCAGCTTTGCACTCATGATTTTAAAGCTCATGTGCTTCAGTTTCCCCTTTCTGTGGTATGGATTGCTGTCTGCTGGGAATTCAGAGTACCTCTGATGCCCCCTTGACTCCACCCCTAGTGACCCTGCCCTCCACCCCATCAGCCGCTACAGACAGACTTACTCTGCCCACAGAGGCTGGCCACTGGATCCTCCTGGTGAGGAAGGAGTATAAGAGGGCTTCCTGTTCTAGTTGAGCCTTGCCTGAACAACACAGACTTCCTAAGCCCAGAGCCATTCACACATACACACACATTCACCCTCATTCACTCACATTGTCTCTCACACATATTGCAGGCTCCTCTCCTCGCTGCATAGCAGAGAAGCAATCTCTTCTCAATGAGGTTCTGTGCTCCGCAGTGGGAAGGGGGCTTCCCCCCCACACAGTGTCGCACAGAAATGCAATGAGCTCCCTATTCCCTGCTGCTCTAGCCCTTGTGGATCTTCAGGGAGGGGGAGGGGCCTTGGCTAAGACTCAACAGACCATATGGGGAGGCTGGGTGGGCCACATGCAGCCCGTGGGGGTGGAGGTTCTCCATCCCTGAGCTAGAACCTATTTCTCTGATAAATTGTTTCCAAGCTGGATCACTGACGCCTGTGGAGATTAGAAAAGCTACCCTGGGTGTAGCTTTAATCAGCATCCTGCTGGACCTTCCAAGAGGAATTGGTTGCAAACACAGCCCTAAAAATGATTTAACCTCATGAATGAGGTTAGTAGAAACTGACCAGACTTTTTGCACGTAACTCCTTCATTTAGGGCCATCTGAATGGTGAAAATTGATTTGTCTCTTCCTTCAAATATCCTGCATGACAAATTATATGATACAATCATACTATCATAACCATAACTGCCTAATGAAAAAATCCATAACTTGGCTAGATACAAAGCTATTTATTTACATGGACTGTTAGAGTTTAACACTTTCACAAGCCTGAAAAGTTTTATTTAAAAAATGGAGTAAAGGGTTTTGTTTGTTTTTTAAAGGGTGTGTGTGTGGATGAGAGAAATGTGCTGTAATCCAATTATAAAAAAACTGCCTAACTTCCAACTGTCCCCAACTACATACTTTGGTTCTTCAAATATTTCAATCCTATGCATAGTTACCTGGGAGTGAGCTCCATTGAAAGCAACAGTATTTACTGCTGAGCAAATATGTATATGATAGGCACAACTGTAAGAAAAACACTGAGCAATCGGTTAACAAAAGCTATTCTTCAACCAACTCAAGTGTGACCTCTAGCATTTCATTAGAAATGTAAACAATCTTACAAGAAAGTTTTACTACTTAAACTAATAGTTTGAAACCCTACCAAAGAAAAGGAGCGAAGCATCCAGCCTCTGCTTGAATACTTTCCACAGTCCATCTTTTCTTTCTTTTGGGGGGGCAGGGGGGCACATTTTGCCCCTTGCAGTTCAGTCTAGTAATTTGAAATGTTAGAAAGCATTTTTCCTAAGAGACTGCAAGGGCTTGCAGACCACAAGAGAAGATCAAACTCCACCCTCCACTTCCCCCAGCCTTTTTTAAAATCTGGAATCTGCCTGCTTCGATTGATTAGCAGACATAACTAAACAAGCATTCTGCTACAGAGTGACTGGCTCAGCTTCCTGTATCACCACATCTTTTAAATTCGAGCTAATCTGTTACAAACAATAGCAAAACAAACAAACAAAAACCTTAAAGGCTCAGAGGCACTTTAATTCCCTTACCAAAATAAGGAAAAACATATCACCTTAAAGACCCCAGTGAATGGTTTTGTTTTGTTAAAGCCTGGTCATTTTCTCAAAGAATTACATCATATTGGGCTGGTATTTCTACCTTTGCTGAAATGAGAATACATTATATTTGATCGACCATTTCCTTTAATGGTTTTAATTAACAGATTCCAATAACATGCCATTGCAGTAAATTTACATTGCCGTAGTCACCCAACTTATTTTCAATTGTTTCCTTAAGTGCTATGTAGACTATTTTCCAGTCTGGCACCATCTCAGAGTTAGTTGATTATATATGTATTGATCAAGAAGTTCATTTACCTTTCTTAGATAAGAGAATACATAATTCTACCACTCAAATTCAGCACATTAATTAAGAACTTTGCTTTCAGCTTTGAATAAAGTTAGCTGCATTTGTGTATACTAATTTGCTTTCCCCCCCCTGTTCAATTAAAAATGATGATCATGTTGGTATTTTACCAATGATATTTTCAATTACCACGCCATTAGTAATGAACCTATCCCTCCTCACAATTTATTCTAATGGTTTCACTTGGTTTGCTTTCAGTGGCTTATTTCCCTTATAGAACTACAAAGAAACATTTTAGTTTTCCATGGGGGTGGCTCTCAAATGTGGAGAACTTTGGCCACTTAGAAGTTAAATCAAACTATTACATTTCAATAGCACTGCATTGAAATAGCACTGCATTTCATTATAACTACTGTACTGTATATATTTTTTCTCTTGACCCATCAAAAATACATATAAAGCAATAATGCCATGGGCCTAAACTAAAACAACTCAAGAACTTTTCACTCAGTAGTAACTACTCTAGTTCATTTGGCTTCCATAACTCCCCCTCCTCTTGTAACCTGTTCTTTTTCAAAACTCTTCATGTACTGCTTTCTTCTCCAAGTACTTACTGCCAACCTATTAAGCAATCACCTTTTTTCAGAAGTGCTTTACAAAGACGGGACTGACTACACAATTTCAGAAATGGAAACACTAATAACTGCTCTGATAACCCTGTATGCTTGAACAACTGCAAATTTACCCCTACACTATCCGAATGTTACAGTAGGATCTCTTCTCGATCATCCCAGATTGCAGGACACAGAATAATGGGCTCAAGTTACAGGAAGCCAGATTCTGCCTGGACGTCAGGAAAAAAATCCTGTCTGTTAGAGCAATACGACAATGGAACCCACAACCTGGGAAGTAGTGGGCTCTCCCACACAGGAGGCATTCAAGATACAGCTGGACAGCCATCTGTCAGGGATGGTTTAATCTGGATTCCTGCATTGAGCAGGGGGCTGGACTTGATAGCCTTATAGGCCCTTCCAACTCTACTATTCTATGATTCTATGAAATATTTCTGTACTCTCAATGTGACTGTGACATTTAAAAATACATTATTCTAAAACTTCAGATTTCTTAAGAAAAAGAATGCTGTTAATGTGTTTTACTTTTCCGTCCTAATATTCAGGTCATCCTTATGTAAATGATGTTGGAACTTTGTTGTGTCTGTTGATACACAGACTTGTCCTTAAAAAAAGAGGTCTGTTCTATATAGTTGTTTTTCTGTAGGCTGAGAAGTTAGGGAGGATGTTTGTTACCTTCGGGGAAATTACTGGAAAATAGGTCAGGTATAACAATTGCAAGCAGCTATTGTTGCTTAAGGCGGGAAAGGGGCTGTGCAAGAGGAAACTCAGCTCTTCCAGGCATGGGCAAATTGAGGCTCTGGCAGCTGCTATGCATTCAGAGCCCAAAATCCTTTCCAAAGGCTACAGAAAATAAGCCTTGTTACTTCAGTAGAATCCATCTGGGTTATTTTCTGCAAGCCATTTACAATATTTATATTAAGTAAAGCAGTTCATGTGTGCCTAATAGGTACTCGCCCTGTTCCCTTCTTTCACTACACACACCAAAATTGCGCAGCTTGCTCTTTCAGATCACAAGGATTTTACAATTATGACCATTCTACAAATAAAATGTATAGAACATGCTTTAGGTGAGTGCCATTGAAATCTCTTGTGGAAGATATCAAACCATATTACTATTATTTGGCTGTGTCCATTTCCAATCATACATCTTAAACTATTTTGAAAATGGCTGCATTTTATGGCCATTCTACATTTTGGCTTAATTCATTTTTCTTATTTTCTTTTCTTGCAACTATTCATCACTCATCAGTGCTAAAATGCAGCCAACATACTTTTTATTAAAGCCTGGCACAAAAATTAATTTCAAGTGCTTTGCTAAGCTGGAATGCTTCAAGTACTGCCATTCTTTTGTCAAGGAACCCAAAGATCAGAACATTTTTTGCAAAGAGCTGTCCTGAGGCCAGTTCAGAGGCACAGTCAAAAAAGCTCCATCACAGGTTGGGGGTTTGTTTTCTGTTCAGGAGATCTGCAAGCCAAACTGGCAGGGCACCGGAACAGGGAGGGCTGGATTTGCTGCCACAGTAGATAACAATCTCCAGGTTATAAAGAGAAAATTTCTCTTGTAGCCTGCTGGTGAAAACCGTTCCCTTTTGTAGCTATAGCAACTCTTATCTGCTTGGCACTTTCCACTATTTAAAGTGCTCTGATCTTGAGGCAGAGCCCCTGATGTCCTCTTGAGAGGGAAACCTCTTTCCAAAGCATCTACCAGAACAATGGGCCAAAGAACACACATCTCTGAAGAGGCCACTTCACTGGATTGTAAGTCAACACAGGATGAGGAGCCAGAGAGAGGAAGAGCCTCACTTCTCCCTCAGGCATTCCTTTCCAAGAGCCTCCAGCTATTGGTTAGTTCTCATGCAGTGATAAACCTGTGCCCGGGCTGTACTATTTTAGACTTCTGGCTGGGGCTTACATTATTGACTCTTTCTTCATACCAAAAATAAAACAAGAGCCCTCCACACAGAAAACTAGTATGTCAAGGAAAAGACTACACCAGAACCTTTCTCTGACGCTACACAAACTTTTAAAGTATGTTCCTTCATTGTCTCAGTACTAATTCTAGCACATTTAATATCTTTAGAAGATATTGAGAATTAGCTGAAGACCTAAAGTAAGTGACTCAAAGAAAAAATGGTGGTACAAATTGTGAGCTCTGGGGAGTATCCATTATATCTCAATAGCAGAGGACACAGTTTGCATGCAGAAGGTCCAAGGTTCAATCCTCAATATTTCCAGCTCAAAGGATCCCTGGGAAATGCCTCTCAGTCTGAGATGCTGAGAGCCACAGCCAGTCAGCACCAGGCCATACTGAGATAGATGGATTAATGGTCCGATGCAATAAAAGGCACCTGTATGGCCCAGGCCAATTCACATGTCATGACATTTTTTAAAAATGTGGGTGGTTGTGAATGAGGCAGTGTGCTAGTGCACACTGCCCGGTCACTCCTACTGTAAGTGGGAGCAGCTAAACAACCCAGGGATGCATGTTGTTTAGCATTGCCTCTGAAGCCAGACCTCTGGCTTGTCTCTCCCCCAACAAGCCAAATAAAGAACCCTTGGTATGTTCTAGGCTTGTTTCTCCAGCTTGTCAGGGGAGAGATAAGCAAGAGGTCCTAGTCTGGATACAATGCTGAACAACCCAGGGACAGAGCATCAGTGGGTTATTTAGCTACCGGGCAGCATGCACCAGCATGCTACCTCATGCAGGACAACCCACAATTATTATTATTTTTTAAAGTGGGTTGTCATGACATGTGAACCAGGTCTATATGTTTGTATGAATGGGTGTATTTGTGCGAAATATTTTTTAAGGGAAAAGGCTCCTATATTTAAAAAGCAGAGGAGGAACATTGGCTAGGGGCAAGGAGAAATCATGAGATTTGTATCCCAATGAACCACTAAAGAATGAAGTACTAACCTTGCTATGGGAAAACCAGAAGTGGAATGCTAATTAGGGATAATGAGTAGCCTATTAAATATGGATGAGGTTCAGCCTGCACCAATTTCTCACATTCATTTTCTATGACTGGGTTCACACAACATGATAACCCACACTCAAGGGTTCAGTATGGGTTGAGTGTGGTTTGTTGTTGAACCGTGGGTTGTTGCTGAAATGTGGATTAGTGTGGCATCTGAACCCATGGTTTGCTAACCATGAACAACCCCCAGTTCACAACCGAACAACAAGCCATGGATTCTCTTCATAGGTGGTTCATAGTTAACAAACCATGGTTTGTTAGCGCAGCTGGGTTCAGACAACACGATAACCCACATTTCAATAACAACCCACGGTTCAATGATAAAAAGCGGCTCACGCTGGCTCAGCTTGTCTGAGTAGGGGTGTACTTCGGGCCCTACCTGGGCCCGAAGTTCTCCGCGGCTCGGATCTCCGCAGTGGCGGCAGCCCGATCTCGCTCTTCAGAGCGGCTGCCGCCGGAGGACCCCCCGCCGCCGCCGGAGGACCCCCCCGCTGTCCTACCTGGCCCTGCGCGCTGCCGCCGCCGCCTCTGCCACCTCCGTGGCTGCTCCGTCGCATCCTCTATCCAGGCTGGACCCCGCCCGCACTCAGTTTTGGCAGGGGGAACCAGGGCAACAGGGCTTAAACAGCCCTGTTGCCCTTGTTTCCCCCGCCAAAAACAGAGCGCGGGGGTCCAGCGCGACGGAGCAGGGTCCTGCCGCGCCAGAAGTGACGCGACGGGACCAGTGGACAGCGAGACAGGCTCTCCGCTCTGCAGGTAAAGCCCGCGTGGGTGGCTGAGAGCCCGCGCGGACACGAGCAGGCCCAGTTTGGGCCTCACTCGTGTCCGTTGGGCTGCTCGGGTACATCCCTATCTGAGTGTGGAAAACTAAGCAGGGTCAGGCCTGGTTATTACTTGGATGGGAGACCCCTCCTCTAGTTTCCTGCATTGAGCAGGGGGTTGGACTCGATGGCCTTATAGGCCCCTTCCAACTCTATGATCTATGAATCTATGAAAAGCAGCTGCTGTGAACAAAACACTAATAATTCTTTACAAATATGAGTGCACAACTCTGGAATATTTTATAGATTTATAAGTGACATTAAGGATATTAACAATTTGTGTGTCTGTCATTATAAATCAGAACCCAGATTAAGAAAAAATGCTGAAAGGAATAATCCTCTGGTGTTAAGCATAAATGCTTTGATTATTGATTAAGCCACTAACAGAGCAATCCTATGGCCCTCTAGACAGATTCTAGAGATCCATAGGATTTTTCAGAGACCCAGCTCTGAGGTCGGAAAACAGCACCAACCTCAGAGCTTGGGATCTGCTCTTGGGCCGCCCTCTACCCCTTGCAACTGGCACAGAAAGAACCATGCCAGCTGTGTCTCTAATGCTGTAAGAGCGACCTAAGAGAAGGGGTTTAGGTGGCAGGGGGCGGGGAGAAGACTGCCACCACCAAGATATGATGTATCCTGGTGGCTTCTCAGCCTCCTTCCCCTCCCCTCTGAAGTGCCACAATTAGGTGGCTGAAATTGGCCATCTAGCTGCTTTGCAGAGTGGGAGGAGTGCAGAGGCAACTTCACCTCCTCACTCCTCCCGCTCTGCATAGGATGCTTTTAATCCTCTGAGTTTGGAGGGTTATGGGCAGCCCCATAGGATTGTGCCCTAAAACTCACTTGTTGCATTTCACAGGAACTAGTGTTCCCATCAGAAAATTCATTTCTATGCCTAACATTTGGCACTGCATACTTAGAACAATGACATACCTGAAGTGTTTGAATAAACTCCTCTTAGCAGCCTCATTTATTTGGCCTCTTGTCCCTTTACTGTTTTGGTGTGAAAGCATTAAGAGCTCTCTAGGAAATGCCACATTTTTAATGCAGCACACTGACTGCATATTAGACTTTCAAAATATTATCTTCATTTCTACACCAATTTCTTCCATACCATCAAACTCTGAGTCAAATTTAATTTCATGCAATGTGCCCTGCCAATTCCTCAATACAAAAGCACATATAAGAAGACATGCATTAAAAAACAATTTGGAATATTCAGGAAGGAAATCTAAAATATTCAGAATAGAAGAAAACAACACCCCAATCCATCTAAGCATATCAATCTAGTATGCATAATATTATTTGTGTGAATCAATCTAAGCACAGTGGATATAATGAAGTAGTCAAGATATAATATTTGTAATGGAAATAACTAAATATTTTGTCTCCCGCATAACCAGAGGGTTATTGTTTATCATCAAATTACTTCATAAAGGGTAGAGCTTCCTCTGTCATTGTTGGAGGATTGTGAAGAATATGAAAGGCTTAAAAGTGTAACTGCTTTACACAGTGTTGGTAGCTCCTTTGAATATGCTAATGGAAAGTTGGAATATAAAGTGAATCAATAAGGAAAAAACCCAGAAAAATAAAACAAGAAACCAACGCTATGTTTGTAAAATAACAGATGTTAGAACTGAAGCCGTCCTTGAAGCTATGACTGTGAAGCTGAAGCTCTTTCTCTAATTCTACCACTATGGAGACATGGTTGTAGCTATTTGGGTAGGGTAGACACTGTGTACAGCAGGGCTGTTGAACCTCAGGCCTGCCGGCCAAATTTGGCCTGCCTGGGGTCCAAATCTCTGGGGTTCCCCAGATGGCCCTGCCCCCTTTCCCCCCCGATAGCCTATTGTTTGGCTATTTCCCAGCTTTTGTGCAGTTTTTCCCATTGTAAAAATTTGAGATGCCTCTCCTAAGGCTTAGTTTCTGGCAGTAAGAACTTTAAGTTAAAATAATCTGCTACTTTTGATATTTTGGCACTGCTCCTTTTGCCTCTCCCCTCCCCTACTAGAATATAGCCCGAGAGCTTCTCTGAAATGGAATTTGGCAGAGAGAGATTTGACACCCCTGCTATACAGGCCCCAAAGCATTCATTCTATAGTATTACGTCACATGTTCCAGGCCATGTTTTGAGGCTATCTGGTCTGCAGGAAAATTTGTACACATTTTCATGTGCATTTTTTATTTTAAAAAATCTGCCACGGACGGCCTTCTCCTTGTCCCATCAGCCAGAGCAGCCAGGCTGGTGGGGACTAGGAAGAGGGCCTTCTCTGTGGCAGCCCCCAAGTTATGGAACTCCCTCCCCAGCGACCTTCACCATGCCCCCTCTCTGATGAACTTCCGCTGCTCACTAAAAACATGGCTTTTCAAGCGGGAATATGGGTTAGGATTTTTTAAAACACTGATATTGTTTTAATTGTGTTTTAATTGTGCTTTACCATGACTGTACATCGCCCAGGGTGGCCGGGTGGCCAGCCAGACGGGCGATTTAAAAATATAATAAATAAAATAAATACATACACACACAGGATCCTGCTTACTAGTATGATCCACTGAGGCTAATGATGGGTGAATCTATCTATTTCCAATCCATATCACATTCACATATTTTACCTGTAATTTGATTCCGTTCTGTTTCCACATTAATCTGCAAATTAAAAAAAAAATCCTCTCAAAATACATAGCTAAAGGCATATTTTATTTCTAAATTAGGGATGGTTGAATCTGTCAAGCTCAATTTTGTGCAGGTACTCCTTTTTCCAATGCTAAGTGTTCCATCCTAATTCTGCATCAGCTTGCAATTTTTTTTAGTCTGCAGGAAAATTTGTACACATTTTCATGTGCATTTTTTATTTTTAAAAAATCTGCATTTTCCCATGCATTTCCTCAAAATGTATGCATTTTTGTCCACACTTTGGAAAATGTATGCCTTTCCCATTATTGAATAAAGCATTTGTGCTCATTTGTGCATATACACATTTTTGTGATTTTTAAAAGAAATGTACATGCTTTTTAATGCAAATTGCACCACAAACTTCTGAAATAGACTTATTTTGGTGGTGAACTGTGTTTCAATTTGTGTTTAGGATCAGAAAGTGCAAATTTTGTAAATTTGCATTCAAATGCAAACCACATGAATTTCTCACGCATCCCTACGATACATTTCTAAATGTGTATTTTGATACATTTAACCTGCCAGAATTTGTGCTACAACAAACTAACTACCGTATATACTCAAGTATAAGTGGACCCTAATATAAGTCGAAGCCCCTAATTTCACCCCAAAAAACTGGGAAAACTTATTGCCTCCAGTATAAGTGCGCTGACCCAAGTATAAGTCGAGGGGGCATTTTTCAGCACAAAAAATGTGCTGAAAAACTCGACTTATACTTGAGTATATACGGTAAGTGATAACTAAGTTCTGATCCACATATTGGTCTGAGAGGTGAGGATTAGGGCATCTCATACAGGAATTCACCAGGATTCAGTTCATTATGCATCGTAACTAAAGCTATGCCCTTCTACCAGGGCCCTTTCACACAGCACAGACAGTGCAGCAGCCTCATTGCCAAACAGCTGGCAACCCTGCCTCTTTTATACCACAGGGATGGCTTTTGTGTGACTCACTTCCCATGCCTATCTAGGGGCATGACCCACCCAGGAGCAATCTGAGTGGATCCCGTTAATCATTTCATTTGAAGATGTGGTTTAAACAGTTAGAACTGGTTAAGTAGCACTTTCTGTCACACAAACATTTCCCTAGGTTTTCAGTAGAATATCAGATTTGCCCTGGGAAGCTGAGAACAGAAGATACTGCTATCCATGCACATAATATTTGACTCCCTTTCCCTCAACACTGAGGCTTCAAAGATTCTTTTCAACATCCTCATCGTATTGCTAAAGCAGCAGGGAAACACAGCAGATTGTATCACATTAGAAGCTGAAGAGGACAAAAAAAATTCTACATTCCCCAAAGCCCCCTCTGGAATATGTGCAGCTGCCCTTAATGTTGCCTTGAATTTCCTTTGTTTCAGAGGGGTGTCAAGAAACCATGGCCCTTGTGCCCTCATTTAGAGATATCAGTTGAAGCTGGAATGGAAGCAGCAAATTAAGTTTTGACTCAGCATTCCTGCCAAAATCAAGCACAAAGATGTCAGAATTTGCACACACTGGCCTATAGACCCTGACAGGGTCAAGCTTCTGACATTAATCAGTACTGGGAATAAGGCATGCTCTGTTGCATAACTGTATAGCCTGGAAAATATGCAATGGGGTGGAAAAGAAACCACCTTCAAACCAAATTCCATGCATGTTTGACCAAAAACAGATAAGCTGTCATCTAGCAAACAACAAAGCACTTTGAGTTTGAACTGATGAAACCAAGGCCTTCTCCAATGTGCAGTTAATGCATTGTATCCAATGTCAGTCCTTCTTAGAGTAGACCCATTGACTAACTTAAGTCCCATTCATTTCAATGGGTCTTCTCTAAGAAGGACCAACATTGGATATAACCTCGTGTATGTATTTCTACTCTTACATCAAACGAATTCTGCTTAGGGCCACACAGTCTAGTGCAGGGATGGGGAACCTCTCTCCATTGGCAAAACACATCCCCTGCGGGTTCCCCATCCTGGCATGCAAGCTTCTTCTGCTGTTATCTATGATCAGAAATTGAAAATGAAGGCATTTACAGGCAATTAAATGCTAGTAGCTGCCTGGGCTAAAAGAAGCCTATAAACTTATAAACTTAAAACTAATTTCATTAGCAAGAGACCAGGTTGCATATATCTGTCTTCTGCTCCTAACTAGGGATGTATGGAGTTTGTTAAATACTTCCCGTTTGTGTTTCACAGATTGTCAGGCATCTTTTGTTCTGTTGTCCGCTCACTCACAGAATCGTGTTTTTTTAAAGGGATGTACGAGTAATTTGTTCCTGTTTGCAAATACGCATTTGTAGAAATCCCCAAAAGACAAGTTTGCGCAACTCAGAAAAAGCCAGTCTGCTGCGGAATCCAGAGGTCACATTCATAGAAATCCAAACTCATTTGAATCTATTGTGGATTTCTCTCACATCCCTACTTCTGACTGTCATCTTCTGATCTTCCAATTCATGTGTGTGAACCCAAATCTATTTGTTTTTGCTGGTGTAAATCTAGCTATGTCCCTCCTGTTGTGATATGTATCACATTACCAGCTGTGGCACATTGTTTACACATGGAAGGGACAGAATGGCGGGGTAAACAGGTTTATTATGTCTTTTTAGAATCTCGTGTTTTCGCAGGGGTTACTAAAGTGTGAGAGCAATATGAGCTAGTCACATGGTTTGTACGTTCTGATGACGTGTTAACTTGTTTTCTGTCTAAAGCCATTTTAGAGAGAAGCTGAACTGCTTTCTTTGTTCTTCTTCATGGTGATGCTTGCTGGACTTGTTACTTGCTACAATGTAACGTCTTTGCTGCAGTGGAGTGAGCACAACTTACTCCACTCAATGTAATGCTTGCTATGCATTTATACTCTGCACATGGACTGTAACTAGGAATTGTATACTCTGTAGAACTTTACTTGCTAAGTGAATAAACAGGTAGAATTAGACCTGTGGTGTTTACAGAGTGTTTCCTGATTCCATGGATTAATCTGCAACGGAGAAGCTTTGCTGGTTCACTGGCACACACGCTGAACGCTGCAAGCGGGAGAAGGGAGGTGAGATCTGGAAGATCTGTGTGTGGAATGTACAGGCATCTGTTGGCACACAGACAAGGATTATAAATCTCCCAACCCGCACACACTCTGCTAAAGTCCAGTTCGAACATCTCCTACATTTGATGTGGTTGAGACAAATGCTTGGGCTACCTTGCTCAAAGTCATCATCATCATCAGGCGATCACTCGTGACCGAGTAAGATTGTCTTCCGGGATAAAAGGAGGAAATTCTAAAGAAGATTGTGTAGACTCTAGCGATGGGTCCGTAAGTGACTGTGGAGGCCAATTCTAGATCCACACAGCTTCCCACAGTGAGGACACAGGTTACCAGATGGAAGATGGTCCTGTAAAGGATTCATTTGACATGCTTTTCGCTTAGCACGTTTCTCCCTTTCACCTTGCACTCGGGCTTCTTCAAAGTCCATGGAACCTTTGTGAAAGGCCAACCTCCATTTAGATCGTTCATGGGCCAGAGCTTCCCAGTTTTCGATGTTTATATTGCATTTTTTTAGATTAGCCTTATGAACATCTTTAAACCTCTTATATTGACCACCGATATTCCGCTTTCCATCCTTGAGTTGGGAGTAAAGTAACTGCTTTGGGAGACGGCAGTCAGGCATTCGAACAACATGACCAGTCCACTGAAGTTGGCGTTGAAGGATCATTTTTTCAATGCTAGTAGTCTTTGCTTCTTCCAGTACACTGACATTTGTTCGCCTATCTTCCCAAGTAATTTGCAGGATTTTCCGGAGGCAACGCTGATGAAACCTTTCAAGGAGGTGGAAGTGACGTTTATAGATAGTCCATGTTTCGCAGGCATACAATAAAGTTGGTAATGCAATGGCTTCATAAACCAGTGTTTTGGTCTTCTTACAAATATCCCGATCCTCGAACACTCTATGTTTCATTCGAGAAAATGCGGCACTTGCGGAGCTCAGACGATGCTGGATTTCACTGTCGATGTTAGCTGTAACAGAAAGATAGCTGCCAAGATAGAGAAAATGATCGACATTTTCCAGTATTGTCCCGCCAAGCTGGATAGATGGCATCACCAAAGGATTGGCTTGCACTTGCTGATGAAGCACTTTGGGTTTTTTGATGTTAAGTGAGAGACCAAGTTTTTCGTATGCTTCTGCAAAAGCATTTAGGATAGTTTGGAGATCATCCTCTGAATGTGCGGAGACCACATTATCATCAGCATACTGAAGTTCCACAACGGAGGTTGTAATTACCTTACTTTTTGCTTTCAGCCTGCTGAGATTAAAAAGCTTTCCATCTGTTCGATATATAATTCCCACACCGGTGGGAAGTTTCCCCTTGACAAGATGTAAAACCATGGCGATGAAAATGGCAAATAATGTTGGGGCGATAACACATCCCTGTTTAACACCTGATCCCACTTTAAATGGAGCACCATGAGAGCCGTTGTTGTCCAGAACCGTTGCCGTCATGTTGTCATGGAGAAGTCGCAAGATATTCACAAATTTATTGGGGCATCCAATTTTCATAAGGATAGTCCAGAGAGCTGTACGGTCTACAGTATCAAAGGCCTTAGCCAAATCGATAAATGCCATATAAAGGGGTTGATTTTGCTCCCGGCATTTTTCTTGGAGCTGACGTGCAGTAAAAATCATGTCTACTGTCCCTCTAGAGGGGCGGAAACCATATTGAGTTTCAGGGAGGATCTCTTCTGAAATAGATAGAAGACGGTTTGCGAGAATCCTAGCAAATATTTTTCCTGCGGTTGCTAAGAGAGAAATGCCCCGATAGTTTCCACAGTCTGTTCTATCACCCTTCTTAAAGAGGGTGATAATTATGGCATCCCTGTGGACTGGGTTGCTAATTCCTGACCTTTGTTATAAAATCCCACAGAGGCAGCTTCCAATGGAGAGAACTGATCCAAAGCTAGCTCCCAGATAAGTCTAGGAGAAGATGGAACCAGAGCACAGAAACAGGAAGTTCTTGGGTTGCTGCATATGCTCATTCCAGCAGACGCTGCACAGGTAGAACTCACCCAAAGGTTGCTGCAAGCTTCAGTTGTGCTAGATGAATGACCAAGTTCCATCGCTGCCAAGGAAGCAGAGGGGAGGCATTGATTTCAGACTTAAGAATTACTGAGCCTGGTCATAGCGCAAGTATGCATCAGCCCTAATGTGCTTTAACGCAAGTGTGAATTTGCGCAATCTCCCCCCCCCCCCCAAAAAAAAACTACCAATCCGAAAGTCTGCACAACTTGGAAGAAGCCAGTCCGCTGTGGAAACTGCAGGCTGGATTCATAGACATCTGAACTGATTTGGATCCATTGCGGATTTCCCCGACATCCCCTAGTTCCAACTAAAGCAAAGCCTAAATCAATGTCCCTGCGTATTGGTCCCTCTACCATCACATTCCTTTTCTGCACCTCTCTGTTGCCTCCCTGTGCCCCACCAAAATGTATATTGTAAACTCCTTTGGAAGAAGGGGTGTCTTTTTTATAATGAAACTCTATATAGCATAATGTACATTGATGGTGCTTATGGGGTGTGTGTGGGTGTGTGTGGGTGTGTGCATGCATGCGCACACACATATGAATGAATGTTTGTTGAAATGGTGAATACTTCCTTTTAAAAATCAGGATCAAGAGCATACTACATCCCTACAGATAATACAGTAAAAATGTAAGGATTTTGAAGTGCTATAAGTGGCTTTTATTGCTTCCTTAAACTGAAGAAGAGGTGGCTGAGCTTCATTTCTGTACTGTCATGACTGCTTTGTTGATCACAAAACTGTTTTAAGGTTTTGTTGTTTTAAATTGTCAGAATCTCAGTTCAAACAAAACTCCAAGCTTTTCTTCTGGTTTTCACAGGTATTGCAGGCTGCCCACTTGTGTAAAATCATGTTTTAGGTATACTAAACAGCAAATATGGATGCATTTGAAGACATTGACCCTGTTTCTAAACTAATTTCCATCATGCTATTCTACTGTGAACATTAGCTTGAATATGGCTCAATGTAAAGTTAAAAGGGGATTAGCGAATCGAAATGATTTTAAAGGTATCTGGAGAGCATTTGTAGTTTTATTAAGTGGGAAAGGGTGTACACCTTCACAAGAGTCATTACAATTTTGGAAGGTTGAATAGTTATGTAGTTATTTGGTCCCGGTGGGGTGTGTGTGCAATTATTATTATTATTATTATTATTAGTTGTTGTTGTTGTTGTTGTTGTTTTGTTATGTGTTTGTTATATAATTTGTAGGTTTATGTCTTTAAAAAAAAGAATATAGCTCAGTGAAGAAACACTTATCTTTCTCAATTACTCGCAATGGAGAAGGTTTAAGAAATCTAAGTGAATAAACTCGATTTCAGAAATTGACACTTTCAGCATTAAAAATAACTGAATGCCAACTTCGCTCTTTAAAATTCTCCAAATTCTGTAATAGCTCTTTATGATAAAAACTAGTCACTTTTCCTCATAACCCAACTGACCAACATGTTTGGGTCAAAGAAAATGATGTTTCATTTGACATTTGTATAAGGTTATAGTGTTTTAAAATGTTAACTAATTTCTAAAGAATGGTCTCATGCATAAAAATATATCAGCAAGAGTAAATTAGTTTTTGAAAGAAAAGAAATCAGCAATAAACTGCATTAGACTGAGTAATCAATGTTTATTGAATTTTGTGCTGTAGGCTAGTGTTTATGTCAACAAAGGTCCTTCAAACCCAGATTTCCACTTCAGCTTTAATGAACAAGGTTGGAATCATGAACTGAAATAAAACAATGCAAAAATAATAAACTGCCTTTTTTCCTTTCCAAGATCTCTCAGGAAAAGCATGCTTGAAAGTACAGCAATGCAGTGTACCAAACACAAATTTATTTTAAATTTTTTTGCATATGTTGCTTTATAATGAATATACACTTTGTCTTCCTGATAAAGAAACAGTGTATAAATATTAAAATCTATCTGGGCTAGATAGCAGTGCTTAAAAAACCTTAGATTTACTTTGTAATTATAACTGTATGATGTTATTTCTACCCAGTCATGGTTATAATTGAGGGTGTTTTCACACATGAAACTTAGAAACTTGATTTAACCACGTTACAATGTGAATATAAAACTTACATTAGCCAGAAAGCTCATCAGCAGTACAAATGCAAATCCTCCAGCTTCACCAGGGAAAGCTGCTTTTTCACAGTCCTGTTCTGGGGAAAACTGTCTCTTTCCTATTGTCCCAAGTTATTATCTCAAGTTTAAGGAATCAGCCACATTTCTTTTCTTTTCTTGTTTTTGTTCTCCCCCACCCGCCGCCTTCTTATTTACACAATCCAAGCAGCTAAAGCTGAAGTTTAGCACAGACAAAGAAGCAGCCTATCACCTGGTTCACAGTCACACACAATTTTTGTTTATGTATTTACAACATTTATATACTGCTCCACATCTAAACAGATTCTGGAACAGTGAACAATAAAAGATAAAAAGAATAAAAACACCATATTAAAACATATAAAGAAAAAAACAACATATTAAAAGTTTTTTAAAAAACAGAATACACCAATAAAAATGTGGCTGGTCAATCAAGGGAGGATCTTGAAATAGAGATGTCATCAGCAGGTGCTGAAAACAACACAATATTGGTGCCTGCCTGACCTCTAGAGGCAGGGAGTTCCACAGAAGGCCCTATTCTGGGTGGCCTTCAATCGGGCCATAGATCCATGCAGAACCATCAGAAGCATCCCATCTGATGATCTCAGTGAGTGGGCAGGTTGATAAGAAGGCACTCTCTCAAGTATCCTGGTCCCAAGTCATTTAGGCCTTTATACATTAGCAGCAAAACCATAAACCTAGCCTGGTAGCAAATAGGCAGCCAGTGCAGTTCCAACCTTACAGGCAGCTGCACATAGAGCACATTGTACTAGTAATCTAGTCTTGAGGTTACTAGCACCTGTGCCACTCTGGCCAAGCTATCCCTGTCCAGGAGAGACCGTAGCTGGCATACTAGTCAAAACTGATAAAAGACACTCCAAGCCGCCATGGCCATTTGGCCCTCCAGAGACGTGATGGATCTAGGAGCAACATCAGACTATGAACCCAATTTTTCAAAGGAAGTGCAACCACATCCAGAACAGGCAATCAGCCTATCTCCCAAGACTTGGGAGCCACTCACCCACAGGATTCAGCCTCAGTTTATTGGCCTTGATCTAGTCCACCACTGAATTTAGGCACTGATCTAGGACTTGCACAGCCTCACCTGATTCAGATGTCACAGGAGATAGAGCTGTGTGTGATCAGTATACTAATGGTGTTTTGCCCTAAATCCCCTAATGACCGCTCCCAGTGGCTTCATATACGTAGATGTTAAACAACATGGGAACAAGCTGATACCCTGTGGAACCCCACAGCTCAATGGCCAGGGGGCTGAGGAATGGTCACCTAATGTTACTCTCTGAAATTGACCCCACAGGTAAGATTGGAACCACTGTAACAGAGTGCCTCCAATGCCCAGCCCACGGAGACAATCCAGGAGGATACCATGGTTGATGGTATGAAAAGCTGATGAGAGATCAAACAAAATTAATGAGGTTGCACTCCCCTGTCCTTCTCCTGATAAAAGTAATCCATCAGGGCGGCCAAAGCTGATTTAGTCCCATAACCAGGTCAAAACCTAGACTGGAATAGGTCTAGATAATCAGTATACTCCAAGAGTGCCTGCAGTTGCTCTGCCACAACCCTCTCAAGTACCTTCTCTAAGAAAGGGGTATTTGCGACTAGGCGGTAGTTGTCAAATACCATTGGGTCGAGAGTGGGTTTCTTCAGAAGCCTTCACACTACTGCCTCCTTAAGGACAGCAGAAACCACCCCCTCATACAAAGATGTATTTACCACTCCCCAGACCAACCCAGTCATACGTCCTTGGCTAGTTCTGATTAGCAAGGAAGAGCAAGGATTGAGAAGGCATGTGATCAGTCACACTGCTTCAAGCACCTTCTCCATGTAATCAGGCTGCAGTAACTGAAATTGATCCCACAAAATTGGGAAGATGGTGGCATCAGACACAATTGGAGCTGCACAAACAACAGTGTCAAGTTCACTGCAGAGACAAACTATTTTGTCCTCAAGTCGATGACCCTCCGCATCTCACCATTCCACAGTGAGACTAGGGCCTAAGCTGGATCACCAGCTTTCTCCACTGGAAAATCCAGTAGGTTGTTGAATTCTGGGTTGTCATGATGTGCAAACCCAGCGGTGCTAACAAACTGAGGTTTGTTAACCAGAAACAACCCAGAAAGAGAACCAATGTTTTATTGTTGGTTTGTGTCTTGAGTTGTTTAAACCATGGGTTGTCGTTATGTGTGAACCCAGAACGTGGGTAGTTCATAGGTTGCTCCAACAGACTATAGAGGTGGCAGGCAAGAGTACCGGTAGTAAAAAAACCCAGCCACTCTACATGCCAGTACTACAGCACCACAAAGACACTTGGGATCCAGAGAGGGAGCGGGAGAAGGAGGAGGGAAACAAACACAGAGATTGAGAAGGAAAAAACCCTGTTTGTTTGATCATCTGCCAAACAAATCCTGTGTATGGCAACAAACCATGGGTTAAATAATCCCTTGTTAGCTTTATGTGCGAACCAGGTCTCTGTCTTTCTATACAAAGGGTGCTTCCAGATGGAGGGCTTCTACTAAACAAAACGCATTGTGGAGCTATTCCATTTCCCCCTCCTTAACAGATTTTTCTGTTAAGCAAGGGGGGGAAATATGGAATAGACTGGTGTATGGAGGAGAAGAGTAGTATATGATCTCTGGTTCCAAGTTGCTGGCAACAGAAGTGTGGTCAATGCATAATTTCTAAAGAAGGAAGTGCTGGAGCTTTAATCTGTGTGGGAGATATGCAACCACCCTTCAACCTGTTTCACATTTCCAAGTGCGTGGCTAAGGGGAGGCTGCAGTTCAACAATTGCTGTGCCTCAGTGTTCATCAACTGTGAAATGAAACCAATGTCCTCCATATGATAATATAACACATATGTGCGTGTTATATGTATTTGGCTTGTCTTATGGGGTGCAGCTTCCATCATGGCTATTGTCATGTGGAGCCATCTCCTTGCATGCACTTCTAGTAGGATCAATGTTATTTATTTATTTACTTATTTACTTATTTCCCGCCTTTTCCCCAATATTGGGACTCAAGGCATCTTTACAACATTAAAATTTCTACAATATGACTCTCCTTGCTCCTGTTTTCAAATTTGCAATTGCTTCCTATGTGTTTTATCCAGGTTTGTGATTATGCAGAAGGCTGAATCACCCCCTAATCTTCCCCCCCTCTTTATACCTTGGGACCGAGGCACTCCACTTTGGGAAACCTTGTGCTAGGTAAATTCTAGAGGAGTAGCCGAGTTAGTTTGTTGTAAAAGCAACAAAATACCTATATTGTAGTATAAGCTTTTATGGGCCAGAGCCCACAACAGCATCAGATGCTTTGCTAGGTACTAATGTAACAAAATTGTACATCTGAAAAATGAAAGGGGGGGACCGTTCCTGCAATTCTAGAGGAAAATGTTAATATAGCGTATAGCAAGTATGTCATCAGTATAATCCTCTGAAATTGTCTACCTTCTTTCATTAGGCAAGATGTCTGTATTTTAAAAGTAAAGCTTCCTTTGCATTAGGAGAGACAATGAAGGAACCATTACAGGCTGCAGCCTGTGAATAAAAGTGCTGAATTTGCAGATTGGAAGGTTGTTTGAATTTCACATTCTGTACAGCTTCTGTGTAAAGCTATTTATTTTCCCCTTAACCTTAAATTAAGGCATTACCAGATGTTCTGGGTCAACTGTGACAGGTGGTTATGTCTCAACCTCTGCAATATCAGGCCATGTCAATGGGCTATCATCTGTCTGCTTTACTGAGATCCATGTAACTAAGGCTTAATAAAATAAAATACAAACTGCAAGCAGGATCGGTGCAAGGCAGTTTGGCGCCCTAGGCAAAATTATATTTAGCGCCCCCCTCTCGCGCCGGGGGGGGGGCTCCAGAGCAAAGCAGCCAGGAAACGCCTGCTCGCCCAGCACCCCCCCTGCCCTGGCCCAGTCACCAGGGCCAGCAGCCCTCCGCAGGCCTGGAGGCGGCAGCACCTCCGGGACCCGTTTCCAGGCAGCCGCTTTTCCCACTGCCAAGCCGGCCTCACCGTACCCACCGCGCGGAGGCTCCACGCAGCATCTCTGGTCGCCGTCGCCACGCACGCCCCTGACCCGGCCTAGCTCGGGATGAGGCGCCCCCTGCCGAGGAAAGCCGAGCGCGACCCCAACCCCGCCCAGCGCCTGCAATCCCCCCGCACTGACCTAGTGGTGTCTTTGTCGCCCATGGCCGGTGGCGTCTCTGCAGCTGCCCCGCCCGGCCGCCTCGCCAACAGATCCGGGCTCCGCGAGCGGCAGGCGGGCAGCGCGTCGCCCAGCAGTCCTGGCGGCGGTGAGGAAGAGTCGGTTGGCAGGAGTGGAGCATTTCTGTGCCCCCTTCAGCCACACGCCCTACGCAGCCGCCTAGTTCGCCTAGCGGTAGCGCCGGCCCTAACTGCAAGGATACTGAAAACTCATACTTAAGACACAGCTCCCATGACAAACTGTAGACAAATAATGAAAGCAATCCTCTGCATGTATTTGTTTGCTGGAATGCAGTCCTTATCACTAGGCATTTTATCTCATGGCATGCAAGAAATTTCAATTTTAAACAGGCCCCTACCATATAGTAAGCTTCATGTCATAGCAATAAGGGAAATGACATCTTTGACTGTTTTCTCAGGCCTGACTTTCCACCCTATCATGTTCAATGTGTACAGTTCTTACACACCTCAGCTATAACCAAATATATCTTTAATGCAATTCATTTTAATGAACCATGCACATATTCATGGAATCAAAAAGATTATACTATGGAAAGAACAACTGGGTCAGCTAAACCCACAGGGCCCAGTGCAAAATTTAAAAAATGGTAAAGTCACAGACAATTATTGTATAGCACATCTCATTGATATTATGACATACAGCAAGCTGAATTTAGCTGAGTCTTACATTCAAATGCTTATGCATTCTGCTTTTTATTCTTTAGCTTAATATTTTCTTCCAATCTTGTGAGTCACATTATTTCACTGAACAAAAGTTCCATGTTTTCTAACTATCTCAGATATGTAGTAGTTCAAAAGCATCATTTGTTTAATGTAGGGGCAGGCAACCTGGTACATTCCATATGTTTTGGATTACAGGTCCCATTATCCCTGACCATGGGCCATGCTGGCTGGGGCTGATAAGACTTGTAATCCAAAACTTTTGAAGGGTATGATGATGCCTATCTCTGGGTTAATAAATGGCCACTACTTCCAAGACCATTAATTTTGAAGTCTATGATAAAAAGTGAGTAAGGTAGGGGTCTTTTATTTCTACCTCTATTTCATCTTGTATGCTGTATACTACAACTCTACAGAATGGGGTGAGGAACCTGTGGCCACCCAGATATTGTTGGACTACAACTCCTATAATCTCTGACCATTGGCCATTCTGGTTGGGGCTGATTGGAGTTGCAGTCCAAAACATCCAGGGGGCCACATGTTGACCATCCCTGCGATAATTTTTAAGGATATAAGAAGGGCCTACTGGATCAGACCAAAGGTCCCTCTAGTCCTTTTCCCCCAGAGTGGACAAGCAGATGTTTCTAGGAAGCTTGCAAGCAGGGTATGAAGGCAATCTCCTTCCCCTTCTGTTTTCCTATCAGTTACTATCCTATCAGATTCTATTTAGCTGTCATGGTTAATTGCCACTGGTAGGTCTCCGTCTTCCATGAATTTGCCCAATCCCATTTTAAAGCCTTCTAAGCTACATCAGAAATGTATATCCTTGTCTTTATATGACTCATCATAGTTGTCTATTAACAATGGATATATTACATCCCTCATGAAGTATTATTGTTGTTGCTGTTGTATTATTATTATTATATTTATATTTAAATATATTATATTTATATTTATTATTATTATATTATTGTATTTTATTATTATTATTATTATTATTATTATTATTAGTAGTAGTAGTAGTAGTAGTACTACTTTAGTATTAGACTTAAATCCTGCCTTTCAATGTGGCTTAGAATGAAGAATTTAAAAACAGCACAGTACAAATAAACAGTAAAAGAGTAATAATGGGTTCAATCCAAACTTATTCATGCTTTGAGTAGACCCATTGAAATCAATGGGACTCAAATTAATCATGACCAACTTGACCGTTGATTTCAATGGGTTTACTCAAAGCATGAATAAGTCTGGATGCATCCCAGCCCTGTAGCCAGGGTGGGGCAAATGGGTGCATCACCCCCATAGAGCTGTGCTATGCCCCCTTCCAGATTATTTTGGGAAATTGTCTTTTTAATTTGTGACATGACAATGACAGCCTCCTTTTAAAGAATGACAGCTTGTTTTAAGAATAGGAGCAATTTAAGAATAGAAGCCTCTGAAAAATTAAGTGAATAAAGCAGGATGAGTGCACAACAAAATTCCAGATTTTCCTCATCTGGAAAAGCCTCCAAAAGTCTGTTCACACAAGACTTTCCCTGACTGAGGGTGGTTTTTTAATGATCACAACCACCCTATAATTACTTACCGGTAAGTGATCCTGGAAAAAACAGCCTGTATAGTAACATGACATTGAACAGTTAAGCATTAGGACTTCGTGTTATGGGCTAGAGTTAGACTCCAGGCCTTGGACTTTCCTTTGCTCTGCTTTTCAGTTTCAGTTTCAGTGTTCTTGACCCACCCAACAATAAAGAAGCTTATTTCTTTGTTTGCAGTAAGAAGTAAGAGTTTGTATATTCTGCAGTTATTCTGATGAGTACAGCAGGTTTGGGTGCCTATTGCTAATGGGTGAAATAGAGAGATAACTTAAAGTGGGCTGAAAAAATATCTATCATATTATCATAAAGTTACCCTTTACGCTTTTAAAATACTCACTATACTCACAATCATAGCGGCTATTTTTTCTTTAGTACTTGATAGCCAAGGATGAAAACAGCCCTAGAGGAACAGAAACACTGCTGTGCACACTACAGGTAGCTGACTAGCTACCTAGTCTGTAACTTGGGTCTAATTTCTGATTTTCCCAATGTATGCAGCTCAGCATGAGGCCTTTTCAGGGTTTCGGGGCAGAAAAATCAACCCAGCAACCAGTAAAAAAATAAAATAAAATCCAATTGCTTTCCACAATTGGTTTCCAATCACTTAGTCCTTTATATTGCAACCAGTTAAAAGGTTTTCATTTGATTGTCCAACAGGAAGGAAAATGTAAAGGTCAGGAACAAGACTAGAAGGAGGGACCCTCAAGGAGGAGTTAACAAACACACCCTAAAGTATTTATTTTCTCTCTGCCCTTCCCTAAACTTGCAGTATGGACAAGTTTCCTTTTCAGGTGGAATCTAAAACAAATTTCCTTCCCCTCGCCTGGCCCTCATGTCCTCTCCACCAGTGAGTGGTGTAGGGATTGGCTGGTGCTCTGTGCCTCCCCCCCCCAATGCCCCACCTAGAAATGTGGCTGTCCCACCTAACAAGGCTGGCTGGCTACAGGGATGATGCAACCCAATAAAAACAAACACCAGATTAAAACAGCAAAGAAAACCATATAAAAAATTAAAACAGCAGCAATGCTTAATACTGATAACACAACAGATCAACTTGTTTTAATTGAAATAGGATTGTCTTGACTGCCTGTCTAAGAAGCAAGCAATGATGGGGCCAGGCTTAGCTGTTCTTGGAGGCCACAACTGAGAAGGCCCTCTCCCATGGCTCCCACCCAGCATAAATTTGATAGCAGGGGGACCCGAAGGAGAACCTCCAGCATAGATCAAAGTTCTTGGGGAGGCTCATATGAGGGAGGTGGTGCTAGAGATATGATACCAGGCCATTTAAGACCTTAAAGGTAAAAAACAGCACCTTAAATTGAGCCCAGAAGCAAATTGGTAATCAGTAAAGCTGGTAGAGGATCACTGCAATGTGGTTTGATTGAGTGGCTCCAGTCAGAACCCTAGCAGACACATTCTGAACCAATTAAAAATCTTCTAAACTGTCTTCAAGTACAGCCCCCATGCAAAAGGCACTGCAATAATCTAACCTGGCAGTGATGACAGCATGAATGAGGCCAGGCCTGCCTTCTCTAGGAAAGGATGCAGTAGGTGTATAAGATGAAGTTGATAAAGAACATGTCAGACTATTGCTGCTATCTGGGCATCCATATGCCCAAATGGGTGTGGGAGGGAGCACTCCTGCTATTTTAGGGGGAGTGCAACTTAGAATCACAGAACGTCATATGGAACAGGTATTCCTAGATCACCAGAGTCCTCAGCCAATAGTACCTCTGCCTTGTCTGGATTAAGCTTCAGTATGCTCACCCATATCCAATCTGAAACTGCTATCAGACAGTGGTTCAGGACTCCCAGAATCATCTGCATACTGGTAACACCCTATCTAGCCCATACTCTGCATGAATATAAATAAATTGCTGTATCCAAAAGACAAAAGAGATCACAGAACAACCTGTTCTTTTTTCATTTCCTAATCTGTTCTAAATGATCAGAATGTTATATGGAAAGCATATGGAAATGATTTTACAGATGAATACCCACTACTGCTGTGGAAATGAAAAATACTGAAAAATATAAACTATGTGCATTTATAGCTGGTTTTCATACCAATCAGTAGGACTTCCCCCTCACTTTTCTTCCATTAGTAGTGAAAAAACCTTGTGAATCATATTAACCATTCTCATGGCACTAATGTAAAACTCAGGTACAATCCTGGTCCTATAGAGTTAATTATAATAGCAAAATATCAGTTGGATATCTTGGAGTAAAACTATAGCCTATGACTGTAAAACAAACAATAATGCAATTATATGTTTAGCTATTAATCTAGTAAGTCACTCATCGCAAACAGAAATGTGGTTGCAAAATGGCCAATTCCCTTTAAAACATAATAGACCACCAGCACTTTGGATTGAAACTCCAGTGACTTTAACACTACTTTGCTCAGTCTCTGGAAACAATTTTTGTGACACATAATCTATCCTACAGAATCCATAGTCCCTTTTCAAAAAAATAAAAGCTGGCATGTTTTTAATAAAAGCTGGCATGTTATACAATATTAACAACAAAACATCTCTTAAGGTTCAAAATCTTTCCTGTATTCTAATATCATTATATCATCTTCATCATCATCTCTCTTGTGCTTTTTAATGGCTACATTTCAAATCCAGAACTGTCACTGCTTTACTCTCAGAAAAAGAACTTTTAAAATGTCTGTTCTTGTAATATGTAAAAAAAAAACCACCCTTAAACAATGAGTAAAACTACCTTGTAATGTGAAAAGTACCACAGTTACTCTGATTCTGGTACAGTTCACTTGGAATTTCAAGGAAGTATGTCATAAATTTTTAATTATCCATCACTCTGTCTTTGTCTTTTTAAATTTTATATAGCTTTATTGAATTTTTAAAATGTTGTTTTATGAATTCATTGTTAGGTGCCTTAAACACTATATATTTTTAGCACAGTGGTGGACCCCAAGGACTGTAGCAATGGGCAGTGGGTCAGGGCTGGCATCCCCCTCATTACCCCACCCTTTCACTCTCTCACACATACACTGCTCACTCTCTCATGCACAAACATATACACCCTTTCCCCACGCCCAGAGAGAGAGACACACACAGAGACACTCACTCCTCCCCAACATAATATGCAGGGATGGAGAGGTTTAAACCTCTTCTCTGCATATGTTGAGATCCCATTGTACAGCCCCTCTCAGGACCGGTGCAGGGCAGTT
The DNA here is from genome assembly GCA_021292165.1 of Shinisaurus crocodilurus. Lineage (NCBI taxonomy): Eukaryota > Metazoa > Chordata > Lepidosauria > Squamata > Shinisauridae > Shinisaurus > Shinisaurus crocodilurus. Next base: position 230,863,751 of record CM037879.1, read on the forward strand.
TGGTGCCCTAGGCTACATTATATTTAGCGCCCCCCCTCGTGCCGTGGGGGGGGCTCCGGAAAGCAGCCCTGCTCTGCAACCTCCACCGGACCCCCCCCCCGCACGCTGCCGCTGCCGCCCCCCCACCTACCTTCCCAGTCCGACGCCTCCTCCGAAAAGGGACCCCCGCGCTGTTTTTCGCCGGGGGAAACCAGAGCAACAGGGCTGTTTAAGCCCTGTTGCCCTGGTACTTCCCGCCAAAACAGAGCGCGGGCGGGGCTCCGGAAACAGCACGGAGAAGGTAGGTGTCGGGGGGGGGAGGAGGCGGCGTGGAGGAGAGTTGAAGCGAAGAGAGGGGGGGAGGTGGCGCGGGGGGGAGGCGGCGCAGAGGCGAGGCGAAGCGAGGCGAGGTGGGGGGGAGGTGGCGCAGAGGCGAAGCGAGGCGAGGCGGCGCGGGGGTGGGGGGAGGCGGCGCGGGGGTGGGGGGAGGCGGCGCGAGGCGAGGCGAGGCGGGGGGAGGCGGCACGGGGGTGGGGGAGGCGGCGCGGAGGTGGGGGGAGGCGGCAGGCGGCGCGGGGGTGGGGGGAGGCGGCGCGAGGCGAGGCGAGGTGGGGGGAGGTGGCGCGGGGGTGGGGGGAGGCGGCGCGAGGCGAGGCGGGGGAGGCGGCGCAGAGGCAAAGCGAGGCGAGGTGGGAGGCGGCGCGGAGGCGAGGCAAGGTAGGGGGGAGGCGCCCAGGCTCGGCCCCACCATTACTCCGGGCGCACTTACCTGGCTTTCTCGGAGAGGAGGGCGGGCGGGCAGGGCAGGAGCGCGCCGGCAGCGAAGAGGAGCACAGCGTTCTGCGCCCTCTTCCGCTACGCGCCCTAGGCAACCGCCTAGTTGGCCTAGCGGTAGCGCCGGCCCTGGCCCCTCTGCTGCCCAGGTGTTTCCCCAGTGCCAATCAGCTGAAGGGAGAAGCTGTGTGATTTAAAAGGACAGGGTGGTATGTGTGGCTTACTCTCCTCACACAAACATTTGCTTGGCAGGCTGGCCAGAGTGCGATTTAGCCTGGGGAGCATACTGTGCAGGGATGACTCTTCCTGTGCATTGTCCTCCCAACCCAATGTATGGTCAGCCTGCCAAAGAGCCAAGGCTGGCCGGAGCATGATTGGGATGGGGACCAAGCAAGGTGGGTGGGGAGAGTCATTTCTGTGTGGCGTCTTTCCTGGTTAAATCATGTTCTAAACAGTCCTCCAAATAGCAGCTTGGGATGGGAAAGAAGGTGCACATGGAGGGTCATTCCCACACACCACCTTCCCATCACAATCCCATTCCCTACAGCCCATGAAACACCTGAGTGGCAGCCATTTGGGGAAATTTGGGAGCTTGAGCACTCATAGTAGGGGGCACTCAAGGTGTCTGAGGGCTTCAGGCAGGGCACTGGTTGTCAACCTGTGTTTTACCAGAAAGGCAGGATATAAATTTGTGGAGGAAGGGGGGGCTGGCTGACCCGCCACAACCCACCCTTTCCTACCCAAAGGCTCTAAGACCCCCAGAGATCTCAAGGTACCAGACTGCCAGCCTCTGCTGTCTGCAATCTTACTTGAATCTCTGTTCAGGGACTTGCCTTTCTGACTGTAACTTGGATTTAGTTGCTGGAACCACAGAGCAATCTACAAACACCATGTGGGGTAAAAAACCAAAGAAGGTTTATTCTGGTAGCATTTTACAACAAGAATAGGGAAATGAGAGAAGCACATGAAATTAGAGAGACGCTTTGGTACAAAGTAATAGAGCTGCAAAAATAACAAAACTTACTGATTCCTTATATCTCTCAGGCACACAACTAGTTACCTGGGGGTCAGTTCTCTTCAGGGTTGGGTCCAGCACAGCCTTGCTGCCCGGGAAGACTACACACCTACCCGAAGGTCCGAGATGGGTAGCCCTCCACAAGGCTTGCCTTGCCAAAGCCCTCATTCAGCTAATTTCACCAGGAGCTACCTGGGGTCGGATCCTGAGGCCGCCCGAAGGCTTGGACCTCTGCTTGGCTTGCTGCCATTGCTCCACAGCCAGCAACCACGCAACGAACAAGACAAAGAACAAAACCCACACTTTGGGAAATATACCTTCCCCCCCTCCTTTCTGTAGCTTTGCTGCTTCTAGCCAATCAGGATGAACTTCACCTGGCCAGGCAGGGGAGGGAGACTCATGACTCATGACATTTGCATCTGAAAAGCTGTAGACCGGCTTTTCAGGACTTTCAGGCGCCATGTCCCATCCGATACTTTATGCACATTTTGCCTCCTCCCAGCCCCCAACCGGCCTTACTTGGTTTACACATGAGGAGGCGTGTGACTGTGTGTGTAGGAACCCTCAGAGGCTCTTTTTCTCCACAAAATTATTTTAAATAAAACAAAACAAAATTTAAAAATAAATACAACATATCAAAATGTCAGTGGAACTACAAGAATGTCAGAGAATCCAAATGATTCTAGTTTTAATAGACACATACTGTCTTAATAATTAATGAACAGTTAAAACTGTTGTTAAATACACAGCTTGAGTTTCCAGGTTTCAGCAAGCAATCCTTCTTTCAACGTTAATTCTAACCATGGGATTTTAATGACATATACAGTAAACATGAAATTCCACTATTACCCAATGGAAAAACCTTGTTCTTTATTTTAGAACCCCACTGGATCTGTTCAGAACTTCCATACCAGTAGTGTTAAAAAGCACTGTTTTTCTTTTCTTGAACATTCCTGATATATTTGGGCCAACTGTGCAATCAGCCACATGCTTGTTTACTTAGGGAAAGTAGCAAGTGCCCTGAGTGAGTAACAAACATCAGCAGTTCCTACTGCAATGTTTTTTCTTGATTGCAGTATATATCATAAGTGTCTCTCCCACATGTTCAAGGCCAGGAAACATAGTATACATTGCCACTATGGCACTGTGACAGTATTTCCATACCTAAAAGGCCATGGTGGTGATCAGGAAAGATGGTGGTAAGGAATAGCAGAAGAGGAAGCTTAAGATACTGGAAGGGCGGGAGAGAGGAGCAAAGAGAAGAAAATAAGGGTTGGAAAGTATAAATGAAGGGGAGAATGGAAGAGGGTAGTATAGAGTCAGACACATGAGGTAGTGAGGGAATGGCTGGAGAGCAAAAGAGGGATGTAAAAGTGCAGTGGATGGATGGCAGACGGTATTTTCCACACTGCTTTGACTTCTCTCTCTCTCTCTCTCTTACACACACACACACACACACACTATACTTAAGGCGCAATCCTATGCATGTTTAGACAGAAAAAAAGGCGTAGAACTCCCAGCATGCCCCAGTCAGCATGGCTGGCTGGCGCACACTGGGAGCTGTAGGCCTTTTTTCTGTCTAAACACACATAGGATTGCACTCTTAGTAAACCATATTCAGATTAACTATGGTTAAGGTACAGACATAACACTAAACTTTGATTAGTCAAAAACAGAAGCAGAAGCTTCTGATCTCATCCTCGCAACCATGTTGGAGGAGGAGGAGAGGAGGGATAGCATGTGAACCTAAGGCTTGCACTCATAACTCTAAATCATGGTTCAGCATCATATGTGAATGCAGCCAGTATATTTTTACAAGAAAATCTTTGCTTGTAAAGAAGACAACCATAAAGGGGTGCCTACAAAAAATCATATGTGTAATCCCAAATCTTTAAACCTATAGGCTGGGCTAATAACATACGTTGTTATATCAATTCTGTGCTTCCATAAAGCACCTGGAATCACCACCATACCTGACAGTATCAATATTTACAAATTAAGTGCCTCAAGGAAGGGATCTGTATATAAAATTATGCCAAGTATAAACATTATGAATGCATACATACAAAAATAACAACACTGCCTTGTGTTGTATGGTCATCATCATCATCATCATCATCATCATCATCATCATCATCAGGCGATCACTCGTGACCGAGTAAGATTGTCTTCCAGGATAAAAATTTACAAAAAGGAAATTTTAAAAGGAGGAAATTCTAAAGAAAAATTGTGTAGACTCTAGCGATGGGTCCGTAAGTGACTGTGGAGGCCAATTCTAGATCCACAGTTTCCCACAGTGAGGACACAGGTTACCAGATGGAAGATGGTCCTGTAAAGGATTCATTTGACGTGCTTTTCGCTTAGCACGTTTGCACTCGGGCTTCTTCAAAGTCCATAGAACCTTTGTGAAAGGCCAACCTCCATTTAGATCGTTCATGGGCCAGAGCTTCCCAGTTTTCGATGTTTATATTGCATTTTTTAAGATTAGCCTTAAGAACATCTTTAAACCTCTTATATTGACCACTGATATTCCGCTTCCATCCGTGAGTTGGGAATAAAGTACCCGTATTAACTCAATGTATAAGTGGACCCTATATATAGTCGAAGCCCCTAATTTCACCCCAAAAAAATGGGAAAACTTATGTGCCTCAGTAGTAAGTGCGCTGACCCAAGTATAAGTCGAGGGGGCCATTTTTCAGCACAAAAAATGTGCTGAAAAACGCGACTTATACTTGAGTATAATACGGGTAACTGCTTTGGGAGAACGGCAGTCAGGCATTGAACAACATGACCGGTCCACGGAAGTTGGCGTTGAAGGATCATTTTTTCAACGCTAGTATCTTTGCTTCTTCCAGTACACTGACATTTGTTCGCCTATCTTACCAAGTAATTCGCAGGAGTTTCCGGAGGCAACGTTGATGAAACCTTTCAAGGAGGTGGAAGTGACGTTTATAGATAGTCCATGTTTCGCAGGCATACAATAAAGTTGGTAATACAATGGCTTCATAAACCAGTGTTTTGGTCTTCTTACAAATATCCCGATCCTCGAACACTCTATGTTTCATTCGAGAAAATGCGGCACTTGCGGAGCTCAGACGATGCTGGATTTCACTGTCGATGTTAGCTGTAACAGAAAGATAGCTGCCAAGATAGAGAAAATGATCGACATTTTCCAGTATTGTCCCGCCAAGCTGGAAAGATGGCATCATCAAAGGGTTAGCTTGCACTTGCTGATGAAGCACTTTGGTTTTTTTGATGTTAAGTGAGAGACCAAGTTTTTCGTATGCTTCTGCAAAAGCATTTAGGATAGTTTGGAGATCATCCTCTGAATGTGCGGAGACCACATTATCATCAGCATACTGAAGTTCCACAACGGAGGTTGTAATTACCTTACTTTTTGCTTTCAGCCTGCTGAGATTAAAAAGCTTTCCATCCTTGAGTTGGTAAACTGCTTTAAAGTAACTGCTTTGGGAGACGGCAGTCAGGCATTCGAACAACATGACCGGTCCACTGAAGTTGGCGTTGAAGGATCATTTTTTCAACACTAGTATGTTGTATGGTATACCCGTCTAATGCCAAGCTGGAATTTGAACCTAGGTCCAAATTCATTCTACTAGGTTACCTTACCATATGTTGGTTAATAATAGCACTTAACTATTCATATGATAAAAATCTTTAAAATAAAATCCATCAATAAACAACTCCCTTACAATGTAAAGTAACTGTGAAAATCCACCACACAGCCTAACATACCAGAGGATGGAACAACAAATAGAAAACAAATTAAAAAATAGACTTCCAATTGAAAACCAAACTTCACTGGTCTGAAATATTGAGAAAGGTGATATAACCAAATTAGCATCTTCTGTAGGAACTGCTTACAACTAAGCTCTTGTCTACATTTGAATTGCCTATAGGCCTGTTTTACCCACTTGGAAAGCTGGCAAGGAAAAGGAAGAGCCCCTCTAAATCCGCACTTCCCTCTAGCCAATTGTAGGCTGTGAAAAGAAAGCACAAGAGTAGTCACCCACCAATACTTAGGATACACTGGTAAGGCAAGCAAACATGAGGATGATGAGACACTGTTTCAAGACAGAATTTCAGTTTGGATGCACACAGATGCCTATCTACAGAGTTTCCAGCCCACTTTACAAAGTTGTAACTCAAAATGATTTTTACTCCCCAAATGTCTAAAATGATGGCACGGGAGTGACAGCAGAGCCCCGCATGTGCTGGATGGGAGATTTAAAATCCTGTCTGTGCATAGAGGCCCATTATTCTACACACAGATCTTCCAGATCTCACCCCCCTCTGCGCAGCGTGCAGCGTGTCGGTCTGAAACTGCCAGCCAGCTTGCCTGTAATCCGACTCCAGCTAATCCAAGTAGCAAGGAAACACTCTGTAACACCACAGGTCTATTTCTACCTGTTTATTCACTTAGCAAGTAAAGTTCTACAGAGTATACATTTCCTAGTTACAGTCCATGTGCAGAGTACAATGCATAGCAAGCATTAATTCCAGTGGAGTAGGTTGAGCTTCACTCCACTTCAGCAAAGACGTTACATTGTTGCAAAGTCCAGCAAGCAATAGCCAGAAGAGATAAAGAATAGAGAAAGCAGTCCTGCTCTTCTCTAAAATGGCTTCAGACAGAAAAAACAAGTTAGCACGTCATCAGAACATACAAACCATGTGACTAGCTCATAATGATCCCAGGGCCTAACTTTCCCATGAGAAAGAACACGGGAAAGTAGAAAGACACAACACACTTGTTTACCGCCATTCTGTTCCTCTCCAAGTGTAAACACTGTGCTACAGCTGGTCAATGTGATTCATATCACAACATAAAATACTTTAGATAGGATATAATGATTACTATTATGGGTGACATCCAAAGTTGTGCTGGATGGGGGGGGGGAACCCATCCTGAACCACATTCAAGATGTCCCCATACCATCTGTGTAGCATTTGGGGGGGTGTCTGTGGGCTGATGGGGGAAGGAGGAAGTGGAGAAGTTAGCTTCTAGGAACTCCCTTCTGCTGGGGTAACACTGAATGTCACCCTTAATTTACAACAAATTACAATTATAACCCACTCAGATGCAACATGTTATTTTAATAAAATGGTATGTATTACCAGTACCCTGCTTTTGAAAACAAATAAATGTTGCTTTCATATCAGTGAGCATAATTCAGTAGGCACTTAAGATGCTTTTAAGGTGCATCAGGTGAGATTTAATTTGTATAACCCAATATTAAAATTGATTTAGCATTATTTAAGAAAGAAAAAATCTAATCATATTACATTACTGATGGATCACAGATAATACATACACTATGTTCTCTACAGAAAACACAATATTCAAAGGAATTCTGTAATGCTAAATTCCCTAGACTGTTGAAATCTGGGGAATATTGGAAGAGGCTGATGTAAATATATTAGTCGGGGGGATTTACGGTAAGTATATTCATTCTAGCATGCTCTTTAAACAGTGGTGCAACCAGGGCCAGACCTTGGAGCAGAAGTCCAGGCTGCCCAAATGACCACCCAGAGAGCAGCCTGTGATGGAGGGCAGTGGCAAGCAGGCCCTGCCTCAGTACCTGGGGTGGCATGGGCATTAAGGGGCTCACCAGGCCTGATGCTGCTCGCCACAGCAACCTTTCTTCTTATTTTTAAACATTTTAGAGAGTGAGGAGCCAACTGGGCACACATATGATTTCAGATGCTCATTTTATTATTTTTCACTTTAAAAAGATATTATCCTTTTCGACAACAAAATGGTGCTTATTCCCAAGTAAATATATTTATGGACAGGGCAGCAGAAGCAAGCTCCATTTTATTCCTGTCATCATGGTAGTGCTATGATTTAAGTGAGTTGAAAATGCAAAACTGCACATGTTCAGAGTATTCCTTTTTTTTAAATCAGGGTTGGCAAACAGTTGTTGTTGTTGTTGTTCTAACATATCAGGAATGTAGAACCTATTGTAAAGCATGGATGTGGAGTGTGTGTGGAGAAGAGAAATGTTAGTTGTGTGCTTCACAACCAAAGTAATACACATGGCTGTCTAAAGCAGCCCTCCATAGGATAATTAAATCCAGGGTCTAAAATGACCTAGCTGTACCACTGTCTTTAAAGAAGCAGAAAGACAGTAGTTAGAGTAAAGAGGTATGTCTTTTTTATTCAGAGGATTCCCCTCTTCTCTACAGTCAGTAACTGCAGCTTCCCAGGCTTATTCAGTCTTGCTCTCCTCCTTATAGGAAAGTGTCTGTTCAATCCCTCTCCATTAGGGAAAGGAGAGCTGGACAGGAGGATGTATGATTTTGGAGATGGCGATTATGTCTACTGTCCAGATCATTGGGGATGACATTTGCAGTGGAGGAAAAATTTACTGCCAGCAGAATACTTTTCCTGGTGGCTGCTTTTTCCTTTTAAACCCACAACCCACTACAGTAATACCTTGGATTGCAAGTAACTTGGTCTGAGAGCATTTTGCAAGACAAGCAAAAATTTTTAAATTTTTTTGACTTGATAAACAAGCAAGGTCTTGCAAGACAAGTAGTGTATGGATGTAACTGCTCATCTCGAGCGGGCCGAAATTGGCCCCGCTCACGCCTGCCAGAGACTCGCTTTGATATAACAGACAGCTTAATGTCTGTTCAGGGTAAATTGGTGGAAACCTTTATTAAAGATGAAATTATCAAACCTATAGAAGGACAAGTCCTGCAGGAACAAAATCAACATGGCTCCTGCAAAAGAATGTCCTGTCTCACTAACCTTTTAGAGTTCTTTGAGAGTGTCAATAAACATTTAGACCAGGGGTCTTCAAACTAAGGCCCGTGGGCAGGACCGGTGCAAGGCAGTTTGGTGCCCTAGGCAAGATCAGATATTTAGCGCCCCCCCTTCCCACTTGCGAGCGCTGTATTTTTTTTCAAGGCGTTTCTGGCGCCCCCTTTAGCCCTGCGCCCTAGGCAGCTGCCTAGTTGGCCTAATGGTAGCACCGGCCCTGCCCGTGGGCCACATCCGGCCTGCCTTGCCATTTTATCCGGCCCAGCGGCCAATCGGCGGAAGCAGACTTTTTTTTAACTCTTTCGCTTCAAGTGCCAATTCTTTTGTCGAGTATGCTCATTTGTGTGATGGCAAAAACAAAAGTATATTCGTGTTAGGCATGAAACAATTGTGCAACTATATATGTAAATACCACCAGCCCTGCCAGGAGGATTCATTAATATTCCCCCTTCTTCCCTCCCCATTCCTTTTTCCTGTGTCTTTTTAGATTGTAAGCCTGCGGGCAGGGACTGTCTTGTTAATTGCTGTAAACCGCCCAGAGAGCTTCAGCTATTGGGCGATATAAAAATGAAATAAATAAATAAAATTAAAAAAAGAGAGTGTTTTGGATTACAAGCATGTTTCTGGAACGAATTATGCTCTCAATCCAAGGTATTACTGTATAGATCAATATTATGTGATGATATAGAATCACTCCAACAGCTTCTTAGTTTAAAAGGGAAAAAAAAAGGCTGCTCCCTAGCCAGCTGCTGGAAAGAACACTCCATAGGTGATTAGTTTCACCATCCCACCCCAAAAAGTGACAGTGGACTGCCCCTTTGCCCCTCCACCAATTTTGAGGTGATAATTTTCAACTCAACCCTATAAGATCAGGAGTGGGCAACTTCAGGAGGTCTGGGGCTGCACCCACCCCCCAAGTGCCAGGAAAAAATAAATATTTTTTTAAGCAGTAGTGGCTATAGACTGCCCAAAGGGTCAAGCTAATTTTAACCCTTTGGGCACTCTGTAGTCACTATGGTCACTTTTCCCCCACCCAATTTAAAAAAAAAATTGGGGGGTAGTGGGAGTCAGCGAGGGCCATAGCTGAGGGCAGCATGCGGCCCACAGGCTATGTATTGCCCACCCATGGTATAGATTAACCTAGGTATCAGCAGGATCACCAGACACATCAACAGGAAAACCTGCAAGACATATCAGCAATCCATTCAGGTCCATACATGTTCGGGGACACAATATCCAAACAGATCCCCCACTCCTGCAGAGAGCCAGTGGCACTGAAAGCCCAAGCACAGCCTGTGGTGATGTGGTAGTTGTCTGCTTCAGTTATGAATTAGTAATGGGGAAAAAGGAAATCCATATGATTATTTAAAAATGAAAAATTCCATCTTCATCATCTATAGAAACTTGGCCTGGCCATGCTGGCTGGGAATGATGGGAGTTCCCATCTAACATATCTGGAGGACACCAGGCTAAGGAAGGCCATGCTAAACCATGGCTTAGCACAACATGCAGAAGCTGCAGTGAGCCTTGAACTCATGCACTCCTCACTTCCTCCTCCCAGATAGCTAAGAGGAGGAGTTTGGAAGTTTTTGCTTCTGCTTTTAGTTAACCACAGTTCGCTATGTCATCCAGACCCTGAACCATGGTTAGCACTATGTTTAATTTCAACAAGCCAACTTTGGAAGCCATGGATTGAAGTTGGCTTGTTAGTGTTAACCACGGTTTGTCACTCCAGATAACCCAACAAACCATAGTTAACCAAAAGCGAAATCAAATACATCTGAACTACTCACAGCTGCACAGGAGGAAGAGATGGGAGGGGGAGTGCACAAACCCAAGGCCTGCTGTGGCTTATTCTTGCTCATGCATGTCATGGAGAGGAATGACATAGTTTTGGGCTGTTTATATAACAAGAAGTATTCAAGAATTTATAACCAGGTCAACTCTGAGCTTTTACTTATACAATAGACTCTTAATACAATGGAAATGGTAACAGAAGTATACACGAAGAATCTTATTAGGACATCTTACATTAGGACGGTATGAGCATGAGCATGCATTATAGGCACTCCAATTAAGAACGTATATATAGTAGAACCCACTGTTTCAAATCTCCTGATTCTTTTAATTCATGCTGTGCCTTCTCTGTGGCAATCAAGTTTCCATTTATCTGCAGCCATAGATTTCCGAGTTTGCTAGATGTTGCCTAGGCCACACCCATAAGCAGTGCTGCGTTGAATACAAACCATTAATCTAACTAAATTCAATTAACATGTATCAGCATACCTGAAAGTATGACAAAATTTCCATAATAGATGGAAACAGAAGAGTATTACTCACTGTACACTTATGGAACTGTGGAAAGCCCTTGCCCACAGTGTTACAAGCTTCACTAAGAGAACTAGGAGCCTTTGGAACTTTTCTAGAGATGACGTGGGTGTGGTTCTACAACTGTTCCACTATTAAGTTGGAGGCTGTACTAGGAAATGCACCCTTGCATGGAAGTGGGTGAGAGGGAGACATCACTGAGAGTGATTACAGCAACTCAAATGTTTCACCACAGTAGATATCACCAAGTTCCTGTATTACTGAGAGCACCAGGAAGGTAGCTTAGCTATATCAGCAGATTGACCAGCTTTGGTGGGAGGGGTAAGTTGCAGAGGAGCTAAATACACACTCTCCCAAAGTGACATTGTCACTTTGACTTAGGAGACAGGCAGACTAACCAAGACCACACCAGTGTCTGATGGATAGGATCATCATCATCATCATCACAACAACAACTGTCTGCCAGGCCAAATCATGTGCAGAACATCTCAAGCCAAGTAACACATTCAGAAGAGGTGGGCAACCTAGATGTTGTTGGACTCCAACTTCAATCAGCCTCAGCATGGCCAATGGCAAGAGACGTTGGAAATCGGGAGTCCAAAAACCTCTGCAGGGCCACAGGTTGTCCACCCCTAATAGAGCACCATTTTGATACACATTTAAAGTTTACAGGAGTAGTCTGTAGTAAGGAAAAGATTTTCATCGGGAAATAGACTGGAATAACCTTTTTAATAAAGTGAAATAACCTGATTATAATCTCTCTCTTGTTGCAGTAAGTGGTACTTGATGTGTCATTACTGTGGAACAAAACTGCACATTATTCTATAGTTAATTCTAACATAATAGCAAATGTCAGATCCAAATGTGCATGATTCACATGAGTTTGTTTGCCTAAACTTAGCATGTTATTCAGTAAACAGGTATCCTTTTGGTGATCTGTGGAAAGAGAACAAAAAGCTTTCTGTAAGCAAGTCAAAAAATATGTCTGTTCTTCTTCTAAATGCTTCTTTCAGCATTTAAACAAATTGTCAGTTTTCAATGACAATGGGATGCTAGCTAGTTAAAGAGTAGCAGTACTACCAATTACTAGACTGAACCACCACCATTCCACCCCATTCCTGAACCAGAAAAAAACCTGGCCCATTAGTCTTTGTTGTAGAGAAATCAGAAAAGAAAGAACCTTTAAAATAGTCAGTTCACATATTCAGAATAAGGGTTGAACTAAATAACACTAATATATTGGTATAGTCACTGGCTTTGACTGGGTTTAAGTGCAATCACATAAAGCCAACATTTTGGAGAGATAATTATACCTTTTGGGTTTGTCTAGGATTCTGCATTCACCTCCCTTTGGGGATTGGGAAGCAGCAGGCAGGACAAAGACCTGCTGTGATGATAAACAGTCGGATGAAGGAAAGCGGACAGAAAACAACCTTTTCTGTACACTATAGAGTGTCTCCCCAATCCCCCCCCCCCCATGCAGTTGTGCTCAGCCAGTCTCTCTTGTTTTAAAAAGGATACTGGAAGCTTTTCTTCCTGACCTTTGGCCTAAAGTCTAGCATATACATAGTTGTTCCTTAAACAGCAAGCTGCAATAGACAGGCTGCATCTGTGGTGATTAGGCTTGAAGGGATCTGGGGAATGCAAAAGGCAGCCAACTGACCAGAAAAAATATGACCCAGATATATATCCATTAATTCATTGCTTTTGGGCCAGTTGTTGATAAAACAAGGGGCAAGGACTTTCTTTTTTAAAATGTTAAGTGAATATACTGTTTTTGTGGTGGGCTCTACCACTAGACACATAAAAATGGATGTTTTTTGCCCTCTAGTATCACCACTGGATCAGCTCTGTGATCTGCCCCTAACCCAGAGGACTCTACCACTAGGCCCTGTCCTTGTACCAGGATTTTTGATTTCATGAGTTGGCAACTTCAAGCAACCTCTCAATGTCCAAGATTTGAAATAGGTACTAGCTAAGGTTCTACAGAGGGAGTATCTGGAAGCAAGGGAATGAGTGTTGTATCAGTGACCAAGAGAATGGTGTTTTTTTTTTTAAAAAAATTAAACATTATAAGCTTTTCCATCATAATATATCTTTCAATAGCAAGAATAATCTAGGATCAGCATTTTATTTCCCCTGTGTTATTTTCTTATTTCTGTACCTGTCACCATTCCACACACACAACCCTGGTACATGTTTCTGGCATTTCTATCTAATATTAAGACGGGTATAAAACACAATAATGATACCAAGCACCTGAACTTACTCCTACCATTAGTTACGGCATATGCACATTAGCTTTGGAATATGAATTATATTAATCGTTTTCCAGGTGACCCTGAATCGAACTGGTTCAGTTCAGTTACTGAACCAGAAACAAACTGGAATAACTTAATTCACAGCTGAATCCAGACAAAAATCAGATCAGAAAATTGAATGCATTGACTCCCTCCTATCAGTGTTTAATACCTTGATCCTATGGACTGGCTTCTGCTTCTGCAATATAACTAGCTGGTTCCGCCCCACTGCCAAAGAAACTCTTCCCCACACCTTAATTTCAGTTATAGCCAGGACAGCTTTGTGCCTACCTTTGCAGCTCCTATAACTCATAGAGAGGCCTACAGCATGCTGCACAAGAGAATGAGAAGTTCAAAAGCTGGGAAGGTAACAATAGTCCAGCAGTGTTAAATGGCCATCCACATTTACCAAATATCAGCCACCAATGTCCTTAAACAGGTACTTGCAATATGTAAAATCACTAGATAAAAATATAGTAAATTTGACTGCATAGGTCCTCCACTATTATTGAGATCTAGGATTAATATGATGTATCTCATTGTTCCTCTAATGCAGAGGTAGGCAATATCGTCACTTTTGGATTGCAGTGTTTTAGACTGCATCCTGCATTAGCCTCAGCCAGCAAGGAAAATGGCCATGAATTATCGAAGCTCTAGTCCAAAACATCTAGAAGGCACCACACAGACTGGGTATGCACGACACAACAACCCATCATAGGTTGTTACCCATGATGGGTTGTTGTGTTGTGTGAACCCAGACTGATTCCTGCAAGGTGGCTTGTTTCAGGGCAGCAAGCCACCATGACAACCCATGGGTTATTGTACCCACAATGGGTTGTCATGTTGTCCGAACCTGGGCAACCAACCCCATCATGGGTACTGGGCCAGCAACTCACTTGGCAAGAGTGAGAAAAACACCTTGCCACTCCTGCCAAGGTTGCCCGGGCACCCACCAGTGCCAGCCACCCCACAAGTACCCAAGCAGCACTTGGGGGCAACTGGCACTAGCTGGATGTCCCCTGCCACGATCATGAGCCGTTTCGGATTGCCGTGCCTTTTTTGTCGCTTTAACTTCCCCCCGGAGATTGTGAAAGTCAGCTTGACACAGCCGGCTTTCGCGATCCCTGTTTTGACAGCCACTGATAATCCCTTCAAAGTGCCCAAGTGGCATGTTGGAGGCATTGTTAGTGGTTGGGAAACAATTTTTCTTTAAAAAAAAATTTTTTTTTTTAATTTACACACTTGGGCAATTGCACAGTTCCACGAGTTGGAAGCCTCGGCTGGGTCAATATCCTGGGAAGTACCTTCTGTCATAGTACAGCAGGTACCAACTCCGGACATTGACCCCAAAAGAGGCTCCAAATAGGCTTTTTCTTCTCTTTGGTTTCTCTTGACAGGTGTCAGAAGATGAGCTGTCAAGGGAAACCAAAGGCAAGATTGATCTTTACTCACAAAAAGGGGGGGTGGAATTTACACCCCCTTCGTGGCAAGATCCTCCTGTTTTTGTTTTGTTTTTGCACTAGACTGTCCTAAGGGTGAGCTCACTTTTCCAGTTGTTCTTAAGACTCCAGGTGCTCAGGAAAATGGAAAAGTGCGAGCCACACCCTTTGAAAAGGATCTGGCATTTTGACAGCCAACTGTTAAGCTGGCTTTTGCGATCTCTGGAAAAAAAAGGTAAAGTGACCCCAAAAAAGGCTATGGGGAGCTGAAAACAGCTTGCAATCACAGCAGGGAGGGGGGGACAAGTTGGTCCTGCTGTGGGGTCCCCTGGGATACCTGCAGGAGGATCGAGGGAGAAGGAGGGAGCAAACAACGTCTGTTGGGCACACCATGGGTTGTTCGGGAACAACCCACCCACCGTAGCTTATTGCCAGGGTGGGTTGTCGTGATGTGTGAACACGCCCATTGCCTACCCCTTCTCTAAAGCATTCTTTTAACCTCACATTCAGCAAGTAGTGTAGGTTAGGCTCAAGGACAGGAACTCACTCAAGGCCATCATACGAGCTTCTTAACTTAATTCCTTGAACTTCTGTTTCTCACATCCATGCCCAATACTCTAGCCCAGCTTTTCCCAACTACCAAAAGCCACTGGCCGTGCTGGCTGGGGATGTTGGGGGTTGTAATCCAACACATCTGGAGAGTACTGAGATGGGGAAAGCTGCTCAAGCCATTACTCCACACTGGGATTGATTTGGTATACATTTTCTTTAAAAGCTGTAAACAACTGTGCAAGATAATACAATTGCAGCTTGCAATGAAAATTTCCTTTGGCCGGAGGAGATACGTCAACTTGCCAGTCTTTTGGACTTTAAAAAAGCCATAAAGACTGAACTCTTCCGGCAGGCCTATCCGGCGGAATTTTAGGATGTTTTAAAGATGTTTTAAAGATGTTTTAAAGATGTTTTAAGATGTTTAATAGTATATATTGTGTTGTTTTAGTTTAGGTATTTTATATTTTCTGTTGTTCCCCGCCTCGATCTAGATGGAGAGGCGGGTAATAAATAAAATATTATTATTATTATTATTATTCCTTTGGCATTTATAGCGGTGGATTAGCTGCTCCCACTGATGTCAGGGATGTGATAATAATTAACATCAGTGGGAGTTAAGTTGAGCTACTCTAAGTGTATAGAGTATTGCAATAGTGAACGTTCAGATTTTATAGATTCTTTTTTACCTGAACAATTCAGAGCACAAGCCAGTGACCTACCAAATCCTCTTCTTCTCACGTGCAGAGAGGTATCTGCACCCAACACTGCATGTAGGGCAAGGATTAGATCATATCCTTAGTCTTTACTGCATGTTATTTTAAACCATTCTAAAATATATCTTAATTTGCATTTAGCCAATTTTGAAATAAATATTCTTTACTTTTTTAGTGTAACAAAGTGTCTCTAAAAGAAAAAGACAAGTAGAGAGAAGTACAGTTTTCAAGAACCAATATATAAGACCTCCATTATGATGAGTAAGTACTACTCAAGAAAACCTTTTACACAATGACTAGTCTTAGAAAGAAACCAGCAATTAAAAAAAGATTGGTCATAAGAATGAAATCCTACCTCTGAAGTAATGCATGGATTGATTCTTCATGTGCTTTGTTGGAAAGACGCTGCAAATCTAATAAGAATTTATAGAAATTGAGAGAGCACGGTCCAAGTATTTCACCTTTCTTCATTTAGATGTCATTAGGACTATAGTTATATCATTTTGAGTATGGAGGACTTTAGCAAACCTGTCAGTGTTCAAAATGAGATTGCCATTTAGTCAACCTATGAAATCCAAGGACATTCATGTATAGAGTTTTCAGCCCTGTGACTGTGTATCGCACATGTATTTTTCCCTTGATACATACAGACACCTCTCCAAAGGAAGGTCACTAACAGGGACAATGTTACTGCTAAGTGATTGTAAAGGGCTGCCTAAGGCTGCCTTATTGCTAGCTGCACTTTTGCTGCAACAGAAGCAGGTGAAATAGACTTTCCTTCTTAGCAGTATCTTGATGTATATGCCTTTGTAGCTCAGGAACCATAGTGAATGAAGAAATGATGAAGGGCCTAATGCTATACAGAGGCAAAAGAGAGAGAGGCACAATAGTCAAGGGATCCCAGCAGCACTGGAAGAGGCAACCAAGGCATTAAGTGGGTCTACAATAGAATGCAACTACTAGAACTTTTCAGGGATTAGGATCCAAGGCTCAAAAAAAGGAGCAGAGGGAAGGGAGGGACGCCAGCACAAACAGTTGCTCGGCACTGCTCCAGGAATAATGTTGGTGCCAGCCCCACAAAATCCAGGATCCGGTATGGAGTGTAGATGTGTGCTTGTGCTTCTTCTTCTTTTAAATGTTGCCTCTGGCTTCAGAATGCTTAGACCAATCCTCAGAGCCCAAATTTACTTACAAAGGATTACGTCCTGATGAACTTGGCTGGTGCTATGGAAAAAAGACCAAGAGGTGAGGCAGTCTTCCCAATCTTTGGGGAAAACTATGTTTCAGAGCAGCCTTCTCCAACCTGGCTCCCTCTAGATATGTTGGACTACAACTCCATGGATGGCCATGCTGTCTGGGAATTATGGGAGTTCTAGTCCAACACATCTGGAGGGCACCAGGTTGGGGAAGGTTGTTTCAGAGTATCAATGAGATAATCAAGGCCATCCACATGTCCTGTAGAGTAGGACACATGAAAGAGAGCAATACATTATAGTTCCTAGCATCTTACAAAAACATCAGATACTTCATTTGCAAAATAAAACCCTGAGTTATGAGAAAGAAGTGTGTACACTGAGTGAGTGAGAATAGTGACCTCCCCGTAACACACACTGTCTCACTATAAGAACAGGCTTACTCTGTTGAGGTTTAAAGAGCATTTTAACACCTTCAATAACTCTTCTCCCTTCCACTTAGTCTTCTAACATTTGCTGATCAGCTCTATTCATGCATGGTTCATTTTTACTGGGTCAGTCTTTTTTTCCTTGCACATTTCTTCTCCTATTTTTTCCATCTATTTTCTCCTATTTCTTTTCTCTTTCAGTATCAGGGATATGTTCACAGTTACATTAGCTATTAGCTATTCTGCAGTATAAAGCTCCCCATAGTCGTAAGGGTCTTCTAGCCTGAGCAAGGCTATCAATGATTTTAGAACGATCAAGTGAAACATTGCAATTGCTGCAGACAGTTGAGCAGGACTCAGCCTCAACATCTCATAAAGGAGTTTGCAAATGGGTCATGCAATTGTATTTCAGCACATCCCTATTAAAAGCACAATATAGGGGCCTGGCTCTTACAAACAGCACTATCACTTCAGTTTGCAGGTACAGGCTCATATAATTCACTAGTCTCCATGCAGAAAAGGTCCTGTGAATGCTTCTCCCTGACATGTAGTTTTCTATGTGGAGGAGAAAATTTTCTACAGAGGAACATCCAGTCACGTGCGCTCCCACCTGCAGTCTGCAATGGTACAGTCCAGAAGCACATTTTGTTCCTCCTCTCCTCTGTGTGAAGATATTAATTTGCATACTGTCTTCACATTTATAAAGACAATAGGCTGGTTGTCCTCTTTTTAAGACCTTGGGAACTGATGAGGCCTGGCTGCTATAAGAAGAAAATTTTACGCATGACCTGAATGGAAGCTCAGAGACAGCTGCTTGAACTGTCATCTGGTATATGGTGCAGTATGGCCTAGATGCTGCTGTGTCATAAAATCTCTACTTTACCTGTCATCTTCCTCTGTTGTGTACTAGGCCATAGTTCCCTGAATAACTAGTCCAGTGTAGAATATTTAACATAGGAAAAGAAAGTAAGGTTCATATCTTTATTCTATTAAAAAATAGTGAATGACCTTAGTTAAGTCAGTCTTTGGTCTCACCTTCTGTCCCACTAAATCCACACATTCAATACAACTGTGGTACCTTAGAGGAATACTTTAACCAGAATCTTAACTAACTACTCAATGCTACATTACAGTCATAAGAATTCTTCATGAACCCCTCCTCACGGTCAAAATACTGGACTATAAATAATTATGGATTATGTCACTTATATTAATCGGTTTTGGAAAGTCTTTACCAATGGCCACATTGAAGAATAATTAATTGTCTTCTTTAGGATGGTTGCTTACAACAGGTCTCTGAAGATAATTGTTTTGTCACCCTTCTTTTAAAGTTTTGTAACTAAGAGCCAAAGCCTATTGATTTATTATATTTAGTCTTGAGATACTATATTTGGCTACTGATGTAGATATTTATGTCGAAACGTATTTGACTTATGCTATAACATATTTTACAGAACCAATCCTACTAGGATTTGTATTATTTATTTATTATGTAATAAAGGATCCTGCACAGCATTTATTATTATTCTTTTTTCCTTAACTCTGTTTTTCGCTGAGTAGGTTTAAGATTTTTTTTTTTATTGCCTTATTTTCTTTGTGTTCTCATCATCTGGAGTACAGACAAGAGGACCTTGAGAAAATCCACCAGGATGGACATGTAAGCATCACCTCATACCAGAAACCCACCGACACTACATCTTCCACTTAGAAACCCACCATGAGATCCATTATCTATAGCCATTTTCTATTGTAAACCCTACAATACAACTGTATTTTTTCCAATTCATCGAACTGTATTTTTTCCAATTCATCCAATTCCAATTCATTCCAATTTCATCCTCACACCTTAAGGATTTACATCAAGCATTATTTAGACTACAAGACCCATCCATTGACCGGGTTCAGATGACATGATGTCGTGGCAGGCACCAGGTTGAATATGCAACCCCTGCTCAGGGGTTGTTGTGTCATGCGAGCCCAGCAAGCGTGGGTTATGGAAGGTTTAAACAAACCCAGATGCCAACTCTGTCCCCATATCTATTCCAGCAAACTATTACAAGATCTAATAACATCATCTAATATTAAGGGTTCATTTGCCTGCTCATATTCCAGTGATTGATATATATATATATATATATATATATGCTATAACCTGTCAGCAATGCCCTACTGATTTCTACATGTGATTAACGTAGAGAGAGAGAGACATGTAGAGAGACTCTTTGCAAAAGGTTTAATAGATACAAATCTGACCTTAGAAATGGTAAAATTCAGAAACCAGTGATGAACGAAAAAGTTGCAATCCATCTACAAAGGAATTTCAAAAAGAGAATCCAGCAAGAAACTGCTAAATTAGAACTTAAATACTTTATTCTATCCATTTGTGGATGAATATAGACAATGGTTTCCTTTTGTGTCCTACTACAGGTGCTAATTAGCTTAGCAATGCTAAAATAACAGTATTATCACAAATAACTGCAGTTGTGTTATCACCAATTATTGCTGTTACTTATTTTGCATACATTTAAGGTTTTATTGAATTGTCACTGGAGTTTTTGCATTTAATGACATTTGGCCCAACCTTCCCCCCCCCCCCTCTACACCTTCTCTCTGACTTCTATTTTCTTCATGCAAAGGGAATTATTTTGCATAGTGGAGCATTCAGTCATGTGAGCTCTACTTTGCATTCTGAACTGGTACAGCCAAGGTATAATACCTCAGAATTAGGCCCAGATATTGCTATTGCTTGCCAAAACTTCATGCTCATTGATGTCCAAGTACCTTCCATTTACAAAAAGAAATTATTGTGCTGGCACTGGAACAGTCTATAGGTCTCTTTACATTGGTTCTCTCAAGATAAAGCCTTTGGTATGTGTCTATCTTGAATCCTGTGCATATGTCAGCACAGTCATCTCTGTTTGATAAAACCCCAAATGCTTTGAAGTTTGGTGTGGACAAGGACATTTGCACCAGTGATCTTATATTGCTAGGAAAAAGCCCAGTGTGTGAAATAAAAAGTGAAGATGGAACTTGGTTTTGAGTTTCTTCTCTTAACAACTAGAAGTGGGTTACAATATTACAACAGCTCTGTCACTGTGGACTATTGGAAATCTGCCTAAATTATGATGGAATAAACTTAGTTTAGGACTGATTCAAAAAATATAATAACTGTATACCAGAAATATACCTCTAAGCTTTCATTTGCCAAACTCAGCTACTTCTGACCTCATTATCCTTCAAAAAGAAGCTTCTCGACTGGAAAATGTACAAAAGATGACACATTTCTAGTCTTAAAATCCTTGATCCAGCATAAATAGTGGCTTGTGTAGACATCTATTCAGCCTTTGACTATTAATAGACATTGTTCTGTAAGCTCTATGAAACACTTGGATTTCTGACATCGTACTATCATACTGCAGCATCTACAAAACACTTCAGTAGCCTGTCCAGGGATCCATGATGCTAATATATGCTATGTGTTCTTTATTGTATCTGTGTTAGAAAATACAGTATAGATTCCATCCTGTTTTCCTATGCAATGACCTTGATCTTTGAACACATTCTAGGAAATCCAGCATAGCTGTTGACACATGATGCTTTGCTCCTCTCATAGTCTATGTTGCCTTCTGAGCAACATAGTGTTGCCAAACACTATAGGGTTCAATACCTAGAAGATTATCTTCAGTGCTTTCAAATTTCAAACTTAATGCAGCCTGATCATGTACACATTTACATAGGAGTAAACAATGAGTTCAGTGGGGTTACTCCCCAGGACTGCCTCCAGGCTTGAGTGGGCCCTGGGAAAGTGCCCTTTGCTGGGGCCCTCCTCCATCAGTGGGTGCTGGTGGGCTTACTAGCAGCAGCAGGCAGGCAGCACTCCGAACAGCTGGGTCTAACTGCCATTTAAAATCCCTGCAATATCCTGGAACATGGATTTGTCAGAGGCATTGTGGGAAAATAAAATGGTGGCTGTTTTGTCCCAGCTATTTTTCTCACAGCAGATGTTACTTTCAGTCTTGGAGCATCAAGATTCACTTTGCCTTTCTCCTTCCAGTTATGGCAGCAAAGTTGCCATAGGATTGCCAACTTTTTCAACTGGCATTTGCAGCTGTGCCTCTAATGTCCGCTTGAATTGCAGCATTTGCCAGGTGATAGGGCTCATCTTCACCCTGTGAAAAGCTTCACCTGCCAGTCCCTACATACCAAGCTTTAAAGGCACAGGAGGAAGCCAGGGCATTTTTCTCTGTTCATTTGGCAACTCT
Source organism: Shinisaurus crocodilurus (assembly GCA_021292165.1). Taxonomy (NCBI): domain Eukaryota; kingdom Metazoa; phylum Chordata; class Lepidosauria; order Squamata; family Shinisauridae; genus Shinisaurus; species Shinisaurus crocodilurus. The sequence goes on from CM037879.1 coordinate 230,885,518, forward strand.
ACCTTTGAGAGTAAGAGCTGCCACTACAGCTGAAGGAGGCTGACAAGGCGAGACAGAACATATGTCCAGACCCGGTCTTGCCTTACCTCTCTTTCCGGGCCTCATTCCATACACAGACAATTCTGGTCTGACACTTCTAATCCTGATAACTTAGTTTTCAATATAAAGCAAAGATGACATTTCTAGGAGAAGAACCTGGAACGATGTGGGCAACTTTCTATTATAAAACACAAAGCCTAGATCAGCCATGAGAGGGGGGAGGGGCGGAAGAGAGAGGAAAAAAAGATTTCACTTAACTTTCACTTAAGATTCCAGTGGATCTTCACAATTCCAGTCCCCATCACCTTACCTTTACTCACATCTGTTATCTTACAATGTCCAAAACCATGCTGACCCTGACTTTCACAATTAATATGAAGGTGAAGTGTATTCCTGCATTGGGAAAAAGGCTTCAGGAGTAGTCCCTTTGACTATAATGGCTTATATTAAGTTCCCCTGCCTTCCTGCCATGTACCTAATTGCCTTTCCCTTTCTAATTTCAAAATGGTCGGCAGGTCACAGCTGTATGGTAGGGTGCTGGAACCCTCTTTAAGTAGGTTGAGCATGCCTGTTACATGAGCAGTTGAAGGCAATGGTGGCTCTTTAAGGTTGGGCTCCTAACTCCTCCCCCTCCAAACCTTGTTTGCAGCAAACTGCTACAGTTCAACAGGCAAATGCAAATCATGCAAATCAAGGTAAATTAAGCTGGCTCCATTACTAACAATAACCCAAGTTAGAGGCTACCAAACATGCCTACGGGAACCACCCTAGTTCTCCTTACTAGTCTGTGAAATTGTGCAGCGATAGTCCTTCTGTTGTTGGTGGGTTTGGGGAGGGGGGGTGTCCCAACATAGGACCCTACTTGATTAATGCCCCAAATTCAAAGCTATCTATAAATGATACTTATTCCTATGTGCACAAGATTTTGCATTGCCTTAGGGAAGGGAATTAGAATAAGGATACAATCCTATACCCACTTACCTGAGAATAAGCCCTATTGAACTTAATATGATTTATAGATACGATATATAGGATTGCACTACAAATGGCTTTCAGATATATTCCATGATTATAGCTTTTCAATAAATAAACATCAGATTCAACCAATTTCCCCCCATATTACTGCCAATATAAACAACATAGGATCATAGAGTTAGAAGGGGCCTACAAGGCCATCGAGTCCAACCCCCTGCTCAATGCAGGAAACTAGAGGAGGGGTCTCCCATCCAAGTAATAACCAGGCCTGACCTTGCTTAGCTTTCCACACTCAGACAAGCTGAGCCAGCGTGAGCCACAGGCCTGTACATTTGAGAGTATTATCAACTACGAAATCTTGCTTAATATCCTTGCTTTTGCTTACCTATGAAGCACCTTGGCTAACCTTGAGTACCACTCACTTTCTTGCAGCTTAATCTACCCCACAAGATCGTTGCAAGATTAAAATGGGGAACTCCTTGGAGGGAGGGTGGGATACAAATGTGATGGACAGATAAAAGTAAAGTAATCAATTACAGTATCAGTTCATCCAATCTATTCCCCCCTTAAATGAATCCATTCACAGTGCAATCCACAATGGGGCTTACTCCCAGATAACTGTGGATAGGAATGCAGTTTCAGTCACATTCAATCAATTGTTAACCCCAAATGTTCATATTTATAAAAAAATATGAATAAAATTAATCCACACCTTTTCTCTACTCCCTCAAAATAGGTTTTTGGGTGGGGGTTAAAACAATCTGTAGAGCTGTAATGGAGCTTCAGCAGCTGGATTGAGGGATGGCTTGGGACAGCTATTTACTGAATGTGGGTGTCACTGTTAACTCTTGCAGAAAACAAGAGTTAACAGTGCCAGGGCTTGGAAACTGCCATAAAATGGCATATGCACAAACTACAGGAATCAATATTAGTATGTAACTTAGGCCACTGGTGCTTTTGCACATTTATATTAAAACTAATAGGAGTCATTTTAGACATTTAAAATCTCCTTATGATACACCTCTAAATTGTCCTCATGAGCATATTCACATGGAGAATAGTAACATATGATCTGTCACAGCTGTAAATACTGCAGTAACTATCCAGAGATTGCTGGTCTCTGACCGCAATAAAGATACTTACTATCCAGAAGTTACTACTATTATTGTGGTTACTGAAAATTATGCTGCCATAATGATGAAGAAGCTGTAGCTTTATCTGTGGTTGTGGATCCAGAAAAACAGGGTTGCTTACCAATATATGTAGGGGTTTTTTATCTGGTCCACTGTGCAGCCTCACTTATGGGGCTGCACCTGTGCTTGGAAACTTGTAGAGCTCTAAATGGAATGCGAGGAGCTCCTCCCCTTTCTCTCAGCTATAGAAACTTGATATAGTACAGGCTCCAAGGGGCTGGAGAAGCATCTTCCTATTTGTTCCACTTGTGACAGGTGTGAGAGCAGCAACAGATGATGCCTTCTCCATGTGTCTTCATATTTGTGAGCACATTAAAATGTTTTTCATGTTTAGCTTGAAAATTTTATCTTTTGGGTAGATGCTTTTTATAATTGAAACTGAGATTCTTAAGATGCTAGATTATGGGTCCAACACCAAATTCTTACTATTCCATGGCCCAATATATACAGTCCTGGCTACAGGTATTAAAATGTATAGCCACCTTTTATCTGAGATCATTGGGCATATATTCTATTATTTAATTGAAATACTTCCTGTTTTAGGTGGTTGTTTCTCCCTAGATTTATTTTTAATGAAGCTTTCACATTTCATACCCATACACATGATGTACTTTCCTATTGCTGGTAACAGGAATGATGCCTGCAAATGCCTTTACGCAGAACTCCAACAGAAAAAATAAATAAGAAAAAAATCAAAGATTTAATACATAGATTTCCAAGAACACAAAGGTCAGAGAGGCACCCAGTTTACAACACATAACAAAGGACATATACATGTCCTGCTATTAGGTGGCTTTGAAAATCTTTCCTACTTTTTAAAAACACAGTGGGGCTCCTTTTCAACAACAAAAAATGATGAAACAGCATTTGTTCCAAACAAAGAAAGAATAGTTTTTAAAAGGATAAAATATCTACACTATAGACCTCAGCAAGCCTGAACTACAGCAAGATTTCATTGACACCTTATGCAGCATCAAGTACGGTATGTATCCCGCTTTCCTAGTCAACTGAGTAGCATAACTCATGTGATCCAAGACCGGACAAAAAATACAAAAAGAAGTTATGGGAGATCCTACTGATATTATACTTCTAGCTCACCCATGAATAATCAGATCCCTAAATATCATCAAAATACACTCCCAATCCTGTACATATACATTATATCTCAAGCGGTAGCAGCTATTTGATGAGTAATACTATGATAGCATTACCAGTTTTGTAATTTTTGAGAGGACAAATGGTGTCTGTTGGAAAATATATCCACCAGCTTGAAATTACTATGTACTTAATCTTGAGAGGCTGCTAGAGCATATGGGGACGATTCTGTCATTTCATTCTAAATGGGCAATGAGCAATTGTTATAAGACAATGCTACTCACACTCTTGCTCAATGACATTCTTCATAGAATTATGTCTGACCCACTTGTTCCCTTTGCTTTCTTTTGATTTCTATTCAACTGTATTCATCAAGATACAAGTAGGGAAAACCTACTTGATTAGCTTCATACTGTGGAAAGTGGAACAAGAGCAAAAGTTGCAGAAGTTGCCATTTTAATCATGTTCAGATTCTACAATACTGTACAGATTAGTTTATGATGAGTACTTAGTTCTAGTGTCTGATGCTACCAAGAAATCCTTGCTTAAAATGTAGGAGGAGTGGACTGGGCAAAGATCGTGCAACCTAGAGAAACCAAATTAGGATGAATTTATTAATTATCAGATTGTACAAATTGATCTCCGTGTAGGAGGATTTCGCTGGTATGCTCCACTTCAGTAAAATTAATCAAAAAGTACACAATATGTATTCTACAAAACCAAGAAATGGCTTTAAAAGGATAAATGTCAGCAGTTTAATTGAACTTATCAGAAACCTTATTTGATTTTGATAGGTGCAACAATGTCAGAAGATCCCAATACTGCACTTTTTCGAAATTGCAACTTTACTCTCTTTTTCCTGGAAAAGGAGATATGCTACAGCATTCTATACAGATTACAATATAACCACTCTACTTAAAAATACACAGTTGTGTTTAGTGTATTTTAAAGGCATATTAACTATGTTGTTGTTGTTGTTGTTGTTGTTATTTAAATAAACTTTTTATGCTCAGGAAAAATAGAATGGGGACTATTCACTGCAAAGATTTTAAACTCAATTAGAGATTTTAAACTCATTTAAATTAATGGTACATTGTTATACATCTGTTTGTGCATGGCTGCATATGCTGTCAACACCTTCAGTTTAAAGCATGGCATGATAAACTCAGCAATGACTATGTGCTCCCTGACCCATTGTTCCCTCAGGCATCTCTGACCATTTCCAATCCATTGGCATAGATATAAGATGTAGCATGAGCTTAGAAAACTCACAACCACAGAGAACATTATGAGTACACTGTATTTTCAAGTACTAATGTTGCACAGGTCCTAAACCTACTTTTGCTGTCCTTTTATAAACTGCAGCTGCAGACACTTGATAGCAGAATAAATTAGCAGAATAATTAGCCAATACTTCAACAATACCATGAACATACAGCACCAGAGGAAAAAAACTTGAGCTACTTTCCACCGGAAAGTATGAAGTGAAAACATTTACAAAGGGCTGACTTGCATTCAACAACCTTTATCTTTAACTTCAACTTCCATTTATGCATGATGATTACCTTTTGCATTGTGCTTTAAAACTATAGTTACATATATATATATATATATATATATATGCATATATATATGCACAGAGAGAGTGAGAGAGAATACACTATGCGCAGAGGCACACACGTGCACTATTACAAAAGGTCTGCAATATCAGTTTACAGCATAAAGTGCTTTAATAAAAGGCTTGCAACAATAGAAATAGAAATCAATTAACTGCACCAGAAATATTAACCATGCCTTTAGACCTTGTCTTTCTTTAATCCTACAACATCAAAATATCTTTTTTTTAAATCTCTCAGCACATCTAGACAGATAAATAGGCAGTGCTTCTGAAATGCTTTAATACCTGCATGAGGTATGGTAGTATTCTGGTCAGCATTAGCCTTTTATGCTTAAAAGCAATCATGAACATTTGCCACAGCAACAGAAAACACATTCATATAACGCTTACTTGGAAAGTGCTCTGAGGCATAATAATAGACATCCTCATAACCCTCATGATAATCCTCCTCTGGCCGGTACTTTTTGCCTTTTCTTCTCCTCGATCTTCTTATCTGCTTGACAAAGCCCAAGAAACGCTCCATCTCATTCACCAGCCCACAATATCAGGTCCGTGTACCTTTTGTTGGTGTTGCCCAACCGCCGTACTTCACAAAAAGCAGTCTGAGCATGAATGAGCAGCAAATAGAGAAGGAGAAGTGGCCCCTTTGACCAGCCAGCTTGGTACCATTCAAAAATCCGTTTCAGCTCTGACAATAAAGGACACTGCTGTACCTTTACCAGATCCTGAATTACAGGAACTGAAGAGAGACTATTTCAGTCTAAAAGCAATTATTTAAAAAGAAGAAATCATAAGCTAAAAAGATAAGCTCTTCATGCCAAGCAGACTTTAATAAACAGAACAAAGTTCAAATGATCTGTCTGACAGCAAGAGGAATCCCAGCACTAGAATTTCACTATTCTGTGTCTCCATCATTTGAAGAGGGGCCAGAGGGGCGGAGATAAACATTACTCAATGGACTGAACCACATCTAAAAGCACAAAAGGTTTTCTGCAATCTAGTACTTACTACCTTGTTATTTACAGTTAAACACCTTCAAATGCCATGTGATTCCTTTTCTTTTTCTTTCTTTCTTTGGCTTGCAGAACAATAAACAATGTAGACATGATTTCTGATACCATACAATGCAGCCTGGACAAATAGCAAAGTGGTTTAACCCACATACACAGACCACTCACTGGCAAGCGTGTACTGAATGTGTTAATTGGAGCAGCAGTGAGAAAGCTTGGCAGCTGCTTTTAAATGACACGGTTACCCATTGGGCATTGATACATTTCAATTATTATATCAACTAAATATTACCATACCTAGAAAAAAAAACCCTAGTAGATTCAGCAAGGATACTTGTAGCAACAAACAAACAAAGGAAACTATATCATAAACATAGCATGTGCCCCAGTGTTTAAACTACTTATTTAAAAAAAACCCTTTTCCTGAGTTTCCCAACTTAAGAGAACACGTGAAGTGTGCATATTATTCTCTGAAACCACTTTCAGAGCCTGAAAGGTTTCTCAACATTTTCTACTTGCATGCCATTCCACAAGCATTCACTAAGATAAGAAAGGAATTTATAACAAAATCAAAGCCATTAAAAAAAAAAAAAAAAAAAAAAACCACCCAAAAAGGAATGTTGATTTAAGCCCAGTCAGAAGAACATTTAGCAGAAATGATTTTGCAACCCTCTCTCCAGTAAAATTTGCAAAATAATTAAATGTTTAAAAACCTTCAGGATAAGATGCAAGAAAGCAACCACACACCAGCAGTAGCAACAAGGTGGGGAAGATGGCAGTACATGGCCACCGATAAAGAGCAGTGACCAAAGGAGTAGGGGGGTTTCATAGATTTCATAGAGTTCGAAGGAGCCTACAAGGCTATCAAGTCCAACCCACTGCTCAATGCAGGAAACTAGAGGAGGGGTCTTCCATCCAAGTAATAACCAGGCCTGACCCTGCTTAGCTTTCCACACTCAGACAAGCTGAGCCAGCGTAAGTCACAGAAGGCTCCAGATCCAGTAACCATTGGAAGGGAACAGAGCCAGGAACAGTGCAGGTGGCATTGTGCAAGCAACTGCCAGTGAATGGCCAGAAGCATCTAGATGGGCCAATAATGTCACTGGCCACACAGAATGCTGCTGGCTGTTCATCAGCACCATCCATGCTTCTCAGCAATAGCCAGCAATAAGGATCTGGACCCACTCCCTCTTAGTTGTTGCTCAGCAGTAGCAGCCATTTACTACCACCTGCCCCATTACACTGGTCACTGCTGTGCATCAGCCAAATTCTCACCTGGCCTTTTCTAATTTATGTGGAAGTCACTTAATCTTCCTGTAAAAATAAAAAAATTATAGAGCCATCCTAAAACTGGATAGTAAACTCAGCCAAGCTTTAATTTATGATGAAGAAAAGCTTCACTGATTCATCATTTCCCAGAAACCCCAGTACAGAATACCGGCAATATCAACTGCAACTGATCAAATCTCAATCATCCATTACTATTTGTGGACTGAATTTGAACTAGAGATCAGCTGGGGTAGAGGCTCAACAAGCTGGTCAAGGAGACATGGCACCTGTCAACAGGTGACTACAGGGTATGTAGTAGCATCACATATTATTTACCAGAGGAATAGCCATTAGTCTGTTGAAGAAAAAAAAAAAAGAGTTCTGTGGCATCTTAAAGACTAACAAATTTATTATGGCATAAGCTTTCATGTACTATTGTCCACTTCATCAGATGCAAAAATATGTTTTTACAAATATTATTTAGTGTTGGTTGGCCTGCACTTGTAAATACCTTTCAGAAAAAAATAGGGGTTAGAAAAATCACAGATTTGCAACCACCGTGCCATCATATCAGGCATGGTTTGTTTGTTTTTTGAGGTGAAATACTTTGTCTTATCATCTGCAGACCTATTACATACTTAGTTGACTCTTCTTTAAAGCTGCACATGTAGTTTTACCCCCTTGATTCTATTTCTCTCATAAGCAAAATATTGGTTCCATTTGGTCTGCAAGGGGAAGAAAGGGGAACAAATATATTATTCACACATGATAGAAGACAGCAACTGTTTTCTGTATTAAATATGTCTCAAAACATATTTCAAGGTAATAAGGTAATAACAAATGAAAGAGTTCAGATCTGAAAACATAAAGTTTATGGACTCCCAGGAGATCATCTCTACACAATGTTTAGTGTTAAGTATGAAAGTTAATTAGATATCTAATGATGTGGGTGACATTTTGTGAACACCACACTTGTTTTCTGCAGCATAAGTTATTTGCAAAAACATGGTAGCTGGAAAGAATAAAGCATAGCAAATTATACCTGTTCTAAATCAAACAAATGTGACAACTGCAACATTATGTGTTTAGGAAAGACTGCTCATAAGGCAGAGACCCTGCAGTGAAGCCACTTACATGCAACAGTGAACCAGACACTATCCATCTTCTGATATATACATATAAGTATTGCCTCCTCACATTCGGTAGTAGCATCCAGTATTTAATATTATCAAAACATGCCATAACATTCCTTCCTATATATCTCTTTCTTAAAATATCTGAATTCCATTGCAAATTTTGATAGGTGGATCCTGTGGGCACTCTCTTCAGTTACTCATGCAAACACATATTTCTATTACTAGGTCAGAATAGTGGAATTGCTTTATTATACAGTTACTAAATAGTAACTAATAAAAGGGCTTGGAATCATTAAGGCAACAGAACAAACTAACATAAATGACATAAATGTACATAAAATACATCTTTGCTAAATGTACATAAAATACATCTTTGCTGCCTGACTGATGTTTAATGATACGCCAGTAAGAAGTTGGTGATATCATCTGGGGATCTTGTGTATGCTGCCTTGAACTCCCTGAGGGAAAAGCAGAATATAAACAAATAATCATAATTTAATAATAAATTATTAAAATAAGATCCTAAGTGCCGGTTTGCACGACATGGTCAGCCACGGTATGTGACCTCCATTTTGAATACGCAGCCTCTGATTGGGGTGATCAGGGGTGGTGCCATGTTGTGGGAACCCAACCATTGTGGGTTATTCAAGGGTTAAACAACCCTCCCAGAACCCTACTACTAACCAAGGGTTATAGGAGGGTTGTTTAACCCTTGAATAACCCACAATGGTTGGGTTCCCACAACATGGCGCAACCTCTGATCACCCCAATCAGAGGTTGCATATTGAAAATGGCGGCTGGATGCACTATGGCTCATTGTGGGTTATTTAACCCATGATGACCTGGCTGTGTTGTGTGAACCAGGTCTAAGGATAGTATGGTGTCATTCCACTAGTGCAAAGCTTGTGGAAACCCCATTTTCCTTGCACAAGTATCAAATCCAATACGGTACTTGGATTCCACTTATGCAAGGCATTTTGCAAGGCATCCCACAACTCATTACAACTTCATTAGGCTAAGTTCTGTTTACACTAGTTGTTCTGCTAGCAGTTGTGCAACTGGTTGCAAAATGGCAATTTTTGTCATTTTTCTGCTAGTGTAATAGTGGATATAACCCTAAAGCCCAAATTTGGTTGATGCTTATAAAACAATAATGTGGGAATAGTTGTACATAAGCTGCCATCTACATGAACTGGCTCCCCATGTGGTTTTTTCACCATGCCAACACAAACTCTCTTTTTTCATAATTAGCACTGGGATGTTGAGAATAGCCCAAACCACATAGGAAGCTGTTTCACACAAACAACTTGCCACATGGAACTGCCTCTTCATGGTAGCATTTTAAGTGGCTACCATACTGAAACAATACTGGATATGTAATGTGAAACCTAGAAAAACCAGGATAAACATCCTGGTTTATCCTGGTTTAAGATATTAAGACTGTTTAAGATATTACACATACTGTACATACAAATATATCTCACACACACATAGATGGTGCTGGAAAATTATGAGCTCCACATGGGGGTCATTTGTTCATAGAACTGGAACCATCTGTACGGTAAGTGAACTTCATAAGAACATAGGAAACTGCCTTATACTGAGTCAGACCACTGGACCATTTAGCTCAATATTGTAAACACTGACTGGCAGCGGTTCTCCAGGGTTTCAGGCAGGATTCTTTCCTAGCCCTACCTGGAGATGCTGGGGATTGAACCTGGAACCTTCTGCATGGAAACATGTGCTTTACCACTGAGCTACAGCCCCTCTCCTACAACGCCATACATTCCTGACAGTTGTTAGCAAGTATGTCCTCTAGGCTGAGCTTGGGAAGAGGTTTGTGTTACTGCTGGGGTTTGGCCCTCTGCTCCTTCCCCTTACCAAACAAGCCTGCTGGAACTGCTCCACACCATCTGCAGCTGTACAAAAGAAGGCGTGCCTGAGAGGACTCTCTGCTGAGCTTGGGAAGAGGTTTGTGTTACTGCTGGGGTTTGGCCCTCTGCTCCTTCCCCTTACCAAACAAGCCTGCTGGAACTGCTCCACACCATCTGCAGCCAGGGATGGGGACTCGGACTCGAGGACTCGACTCGTGAGTCGGACTGAGTCCCCCCTCTGACTCGACTCGGACTCGAGTCCCAATATTTTTAATGGGACTCGAGACTCGACTCGGGACTCGAGACCAAGGACTCGTCAACATCCCTGGGCTGTTGACGAGTCTTCTGGCTGTGCCAGAAGGAGCACGATCACCGGTGAAGAGCGCATGGAAGTGAGGCGCACCGCTGCTCGGCCACTATGGACAGCTACCAGGAGCGCAGCGCCAACGATGTGTTGAGATTTATTTTGATTGATGTGTTGTTGTGGGGGGTTTGGGTTAGGGTCAGACATTTTGGGTTTGGCTGCCTCTGCCTGCCTGTTTGGGGTTCCCAGCCTCCTCTGCCTGCCTGGTCTCTTCTTGACCTGTTCAACAGTTGAATTGTCCAAGACAAAGGCCTCTGCCTGCCTGCTTTGGGGTTCCCTGCCTCCTCTGCCTGCCTGGTTATTTTGGGTTTGTCTGCCTGGTCTGTTCTTGCCAAAATCAGTTGCAGAGTTTTGAAATAAAAAGGCACACTTGTGCCTAGAATTTATTTAAGCCACACATCTGAAGTAGCCTTATTTTGTTGGGGGGAAACCCCATTGATTTTAATAGGGACTCGTGGAGTCAGTTTTGGGAGTGACTCAGGACTCGTGACTCGTGAGTCACCATTTTGGACCAAGGACTCGGACTCGGACTTGAGACTCGGGTCCAAAGACTCGTGACTCGACTCGTGACTCGAGATCAAGGACTCTTCAACATCCCTGTCTGCAGCTGTACAAAAGAAGGTGTGTCCAAGGCTGCGCCTTGGCGCGTGCCTTGGCGTCGCGCCAAGTGCGTCGCTAAGTGTGCACTTGGCGATGCACTTAGCGGAGCACGAGGGAGCACGGGGATTATAGAATAATTGTTATTTGTTTTACTGATTTTCACTGCTGCGAGTGAGTTGACTGTTGTTGTGGGGCCAGGTTGGAGGGGGAAAGCCTCTTCCAAGGGTCCTTTCCAAAGGACTATCATCATTAGAGGGCAACTTTCTTTTGTTTACACTTTGCCCCCTGCCCTGTTGCAGGTTTTATGTAAAGGGAAGAGTGTTAATAGTGTATGAGAGTTGAGCAGAGAATCTTTTAAACTTAGGGTAAAGTGCTGGATTGCCTTAGTTTGCTGGGGCCAGGATTATAGTGTGTACTTTATTGCAGGGTTATGTTTTGATGCCCTCTAAAATATGGGGGTGGTAACAAGGAGACAAAAAAGGATTCTAGCTCAGAACACTACAGACCAGAAACAGCTCTTAAATTACTTTAGTTCTATAGGTAAGAAGCGAGTTAAACAGAAAAAGATCAGCCAGGTGCCCCAGTCTTTACAAAGCAAGGAGGAATCTATTAGAGAGCTACCTGTTTCAGAAATACAAGATCAACAAGCAATTTTTATTGATGATTTTATTGATGATTATGTCCATGATTTGGGTATTGCATCTCCAACTCACCATGAACAAGTCTCAATTTTTGAACACAGTGGGAAGCGAGATTCCTCAAATTTAGATTTTGTTAGCTCACAATGCTTTCTACAGGGGCGATTGGTAGAGAAACTGTTTGATGAACTGGCAGATTTAAAGTCAGCATTCTATAATCTGTCCAGGGAACTAACACATGTAGTGGAAGGGGCTTTGGTTCAATTGCAGGATAAATGCTATTTAGGGGGCGCCCTTGCAGAGCAGCACCCAGTTCAGGAGGTATACTCCAGTAACACACAAAAGTCACAGGTGCTGAACTCTACTTCTTTGATTGCAGATAAGAATAGCTTGAAAAGCTCAAATGATCCTAATCATAGAACTGAGAAAGCTATTCCTTCTGACCTAAGTGAAAGAACTAGCAAAATGGAAATTGAAAGAAGAAATGTTAATAAACAAGATAGGAAGTGTATGAAGTCTAAAAATATAAAAGCCAATAAACATAAGAAAGGTAATAGCTTAAAAAAGAAAAGTAATAAGTTTAATTTTCACAATTTATTTAAGCTATTGGATAATAAAGATGGGGCCAAAGCTAACTGCAAGGAAAAGAATAAAGCAAGGGATAAAGATACACTAAGCCTCAAGCCAAATGCCAAAGGCAAGAGAGAGGATATTAAACATCAACTTCCTGTTCTCCCACCTCTCCAGAAAGATCTTAGTGCTCAGGATGCTATACAAGATCTTACCTCACAACAGGTTCCCTTAGAGGACAAGATGATACCTAGACAGGATCAACTTTATCACAGGAATGAGCAGAACTGTGCTGATCAATCCTTCTCCCTCATCTTAATGAGGCATCAAGTAGTCCTTTGTAATTATCCCAAACCTAAAGGCCTGCTAAATCAAGCTGAGCGTAAGATCCATCTGATAAAGACCCTGAAGTGGGCTAAGGTGGATTCTATTGTTGGAGATGATATTGTAATGGTGGAATATTTATTCTATAACTATTGCAATGCAAGAGCAATAATAACATGCATCAATTCACAAGCTGTAAATAAGATTCTCCACTCTAGAGCCCTACTAAGTAAAAATGGTATTGAGGTCAAATGCTACTTTAAGCAGTTGCATCCCCTGATTATCCATCCCCAGTCTCAGCATTTGCCACAACAAACAGTGGTACCCCAAATTATACAACAGTCATTGCAGCCTATGCACGTGAGTGGAACAATTAAATGCTCTGAGAGTCTATTAATTGATTTAGATACTGAGCTCAGCTGCATAGATGGACAAATGCAGGATCTAGTTAATATGGTCTCACATAAGACAGATATACCGTGTAATGAGGCCCCTCAATTTTTATTGCAACAAGTTAATGACTTGGACCAGGAGATAGCAAAGCAATTCCTAGCCCAGGAAGTAGTGTTGGGGTCCCCATTAGGCAAGGATTCACCAAGTGCAGAAATTCTGCAGAAGATTAGGGAAGCAGTAACTGGTGCTCCATTTGTAAACCTAACTGTTGAAGAGAAATTTATAATTTTTGAAAAATTAAATGCTTTTCAGTTAGCTATTTTGGGAAATTGTAACCATATTGATCCACAAGCCATGCAGAATCAGCTTGAAGAAGTTGAGGGAGTAGCTGTCCTGGTGGCATCTTTTGGCGCACTCCCTTCAGAGGAGCAGTTTGTAATCATTAATAACTTGAAGATTCTGCAGTTTAGACTTCTAAATATCTGCCTGCAGAGTGATCAAACAAACCGGGAAACCTGGGCCGATAAAGAGGATAGTCAATATGTACCAACAAATTCAATAAGTACCCATGATCAAATGGAATTTGACCAACCTCCTGCTTCTGTATCATGGTCACAAGTTCAGCAAGAGCCAACATTAGAACAATGGCAACATTACCTAAAACCAGGCTGTTTTACATTAAAGGGACCAATGCATAAATTTGATACATTATACCCTGACATAAGTATTGCTAAAATGTCTTTAGATGGCCAAGTCATGCCACATAAGAGTGAATTTATATCTCTTAGAAAATCAGAGCTGGGAAATGACAGCCACTTAACTAAAGAATGCTTGATTCAACCAAAAAAGGTCAAGGATAAACCATCTATAAATCCTGCAGTTTTTAAGGGTGAGTTGTCTTTAAGCCCGCTGGGGGAAACCGTTCCCCCTGTTTCTGACGTTGATCTGGGTATCCAAAGGAACCCTTTGCCCCCTAAGAACTGACCAAGAGTTAATGGGCATATATTTAATACAACACATCCGTTGTCATATTTAGCCCAAAGGTCGCAGTTAGAACCCCCTGTTGAATCACTTAAATTATTGTCATGGAACATCTCTGGATGGGGGAACAAGATGAGGGATCTGGGTTTCCTAGAGTATCTGTCCCACTTTCATATATTTAGTTTACAAGAAACCTGGACACAAAAGATTGAGCTAGAAGGTTTTCAAATATTTTCAGTTCCAGCAAAAAAGGACCAAAAGAAAGGGAGAAGCATGGGCGGTCTTGCTTTTGGGGTGTCTACCAAGTTGAATGTTGAGACCCAGGTAATTGAAGTTGACTCACCACACCTACAAACTATTCTCATGATTAGTTTATCAGGGGTCAAGATGATATGTATAAATGTGTATATTCCCCCGAAAGGATCAAAAAATTATGATTTTAATATATGGGATATTTTAGAGTCTCACTTGGATGTAGTTAATCAACAGTTTCCTACATGTCCAATTATTTTAATGGGAGATTTTAATGCAAGAATAGGCGATGAATATATAATAGCAACACAAAAGCTAGCCTTATGCATGGAGGACATTGCGTATCTACCAAATAGGAAATCCAAGGATAAGTTAATAAATAAAAATGGAATCTGTCTATTTAAGTTGGTGTATAAGTTTACAATGATCATATGTAACGGTACTGGTCCTGATGAATCAACAGGAAACCTTACATACAGTGCCCTAAAAGGAGGAAGTGTTATAGGTTACTTTTTGTTAAATAACTTAAGTGCTGCTTATGTAAAGAAATTCTCAATTGAAGATCAACCCACGAGTGACCATCAACCACTACTCCTGGAGCTAGCAGGGTTTCAGGAGATTGAGAAGGGAATGAACCAAGATCCCCCCTATGTACAGCAAGGGAAACGTAGGCTGAGATGGAACTCTAATCTTCAGCTAAAGATAAATGATACCTTACTGAGCAAAGTAATGTTGACAATGAGAACTAGAGTCCTTGGGGCAGATACTGAGGATCTTTTCCCCATGTATCATACCATTGTAAAGCATTTAGGTACCATCTGTTCAACCAACCTGCCCTCTAAGCCAAGGAACCACCCTTTTGGCTGGTTTGATTGGGAGTGTAGGCTAGTGAGACGGGACCTCTGCTCCTTGAGCAGACGGACTCGTGGTGGGGCCTCTAGTCCTCTGCTGAGGGAGCTGACGGTGAAGCGTCGCTCATATAAGAAATTGCTGAAGCAAAAGCAAACCTCCTATTACACACAGCTATGGGCAGATATAGAACTGGCGGCAACTACTAACGATTCAGCAAGATTTTGGCAATTGGTTGCTTGCAAATTAAAAGAACATAAATATGGATTAGATGCACAAATTATGCCTAAAACATGGGAAACTTATTTTAAGCAAGTTTTTAACTTCGATGCTGGCTTTGATCAAGGCATGAATTACCTGCCACCTGCTCAGCTTCCTAATATTATAGAAACTGATACGTGGCCGGCAGTATCAGCAAGTGAGGTGAAGCAATTAATTTTAAGCCTACACAGGCGGAAGGCACCTGGGGAAGATATGCTTCCCCCAGAGATATATTTGGACAATCTGTATTGGTGGGCCCCTATATTAGCAAAGCTTTTTACCTATATCAACTCAGTCGGGAAATTTCCCAATGGTTGGAGACAAAGTATTGTGGTCCCCATTTTTAAGAAGGGGGACAAATCCTCACCAGCCAATTATCGTCCCATTAGCCTGCTGGATGTCGCTTCTAAATTATACACGCGTTATCTTTTATCAAAGGCTGAAGTCTGGGCAGATCAAAATAATGTTATTGGTGAGGAGCAGGCTGGTTTTCGTCACGGTAGATCAGCTACTGATCAGTGTTTCATACTAAATTATTTGAGAGAGAAATACACAAGCCCCCCAAAGAAGTATCTATATGCTATTTTTGTAGATCTAACTTCAGCCTTTGATAGAATAAATAGAGGCAGGCTTTGGCACAAATTATGGAGTCTGGGGATGGATAGGCGCCTGTTGATTTTGATTGTGAATTTATATTCTGAGAATACAATCCAAGTGAGAGCAGGCAAAGATGGACAACTAACAGAAGAGATTGAAACAACAAGAGGTGTGAGACAAGGCTGTCTGCTGGCCCCATTCCTGTTTAACATTTATGTAAATGATATAATCGCACAACTGTCCAGTGACTTTAATTTCCCTGTATCTTTGGGGGGCCGGAAAATTAACATATTATTATATGCAGATGATATGGTTCTCTTGTCACAGAACCTAATAGGCATGAGAAGACTGCTGAAAGTCTTTGGGGAAGTCTGCAGTAAGGAACAACTATGCGTGAATTATTCAAAAACCAAAGCCATGGTTTTTGGCAAACGCCCCCCCAAACATAAATGGACACTGAATGAATATCAACTGGAACAGGTTAAACAATTTAATTACTTAGGGGTCTGCTTTTCTCAGAATGGATCATGGAACAATCATCTGTCAGCTACTAATTTGAAAGCACAAAAATCTCTGCAGACTGTCTTAAAATTTGCCAGGGTGAAAGGAGGAAATGCAGTTGTACCAGCTGTCAAAGTTTTTGTTGCGAAGGTTATACCTCAGATTATATATGGAGCTGAGATATGGGGGACCACACAGACAAATAAACTAGAGTCTCTACAGAATACATTTTTAAGAACTGTACTGGGTCTCCCACCAGGCACACCTGCTAGTTATACACGGGCAGAAGTTGGCCTAATGCCAATAATTTATTTTATTCTGCGTGCGGTGTTCTTCTATTTTGTAAAACTGAAGTGTTCAATTAATGAATTGATAACCTGCTGTGTAGCTGAACAGAGAAGTTCTACTTATAAAAATACATGGCTGACAAGATGTGAGGCAAATCTGAGGAAACTTGGCTTTGACCCTATAGCCTTAGAATCTAGTGATATACAGTGTAGTAGGAAACTTATTAAGGAACAGATGCAAGAATACTATGCTACACAGGATATGGAAGCAATTGAAGCATCTAGATTCTCTTCTAGTTTCCCTCTTCTTAAAACATACTATGGAGAGGAGAAATATTTGTCTGAAATTACCCAACCCTTCCTTCGCAAGGCTTTTACAGCCCTGTGATTTCAGACAATGAAAACTAATTTTACGGAGGGGAGACACAAGAATATCCCTAGGGAGCAGCGCCTCTGTATCTGTGGAAGCGGGGTGATTGAGGATGCTATACACTATATGCTGTACTGTAGGTTGTATAAAATCCCAAGAGATAAATATTTGAGGAGAAGTTTAGAGCCCATTGCTAACTATAATGACTTGGATAAAATTATATATCTGTTATCAAATACAGCCAAGTCTGTTATGCTTAATACAGCTAGATTCGCGGTGAAAGCAGCCAAACTTAGAACAAACTATGAGGACAACGGTTCTCTTTAGAATCTCTGATGCTAACGCATATATAACTCTGTACTGTGTTGTGATTACTACCAAACATTTCTGTAGCCTCTGTTTTGTGGGTAAATATTTTAACAATTTTAAAAATGTTTTATAGTTTTTTAAGAGTTTTAACAATTTTAAAGAATGTTTTATAGTTTTTAAGAGTTTTAATAGTTTTTAAGAATGTCTTAACTATCCCTGTTTATATGACTGTAATTTTTTGGCTACAACCTGTATATGGTTGCCATGAATGAATAAATGAAAAAATGAAAAATGAAGTATGTCCTCTATAACATCAGAGTCATCTACATGGTACGTACATTTTAAGCATTATAGCCCCAGCATGGGTCACCACACAGAAATGTTTTTCACTAATCTCCATGTGAGGGTGCAATAGCTGAATTGGCCCTTCAAGGGCTACTGGTCAGCTGCTTGCTGGAACATTTTGAAACTTGCTCTTCTTAAATCTAAAGTACCAGCACTGCTACTTTTTGTCTTTGCATTCTCATAGTCCAGAGCCCTTGTTATAATCCTGTGTTTTCTGCAGTCCCCTCCCCCTCCTGCCCCCCAGTAAAAGGGTGGAAGGGAGCTTAACATTACAAGAAGAGTCTGACATTAAATACTGGGTCTATTACTTTAAAGAATCAAGTGCAAATTCAGTTTCTAATCCACAGGTTGCCTCTAGAAGTGAGTATATTTTGAAATGTTATACTTCACTCATACAGAGAACATCAAGAAGTTTAAGGCAACCATAGGACCAAAGTTAAAGTGCTGGATAAAGCCCAACAAGCTTCCCGAAAGCAAAAAGCAGCCTGCAGTCATAAAGCTCCTTCCAGTTATTGCTGTGTGAAGATAACAATGATGAACTGAAGGATTTTATTGCTGGTGAGCTCAAACAACCATGGTCTGGTTAGTGATAAAAAGGATAAATGTATGCACATATTCTTAGCACAGTGTAAATATCTCAGCTTTCCTAGAGCTTCAGATGAATAACAAAGCAAGAATCTGAAGCTTATTAACTCACTGGAAACCCTTTGCACTAATTGTTTAAATCTCTGGATGTTGCTACTAATTACTAAATAAATGCAATGATTTAAAGACTTTTCTTATCCTTATGAGTTCTAGGAAGTTGAAAAAAACTATGTTGGCTGAGACACCAGAAAGGCAAACAGAGTTCTAAACATATGTTAAATGATTATTATTAGTCTACTCTGACAACCTCAACCAGCCATTTAGAGCCCACTGAATATTGCTACATCATACCCATTTCTCTCCCACTAGAATTGCACAGCAAGTGACCTCCAGGCCATCTGATCTCATCTTTTACATTGTGGAAGGATTTATGGGTCACAAACGATTCCTGATAGTCATCTAGTGTCTCTGTTAAAACAAACAAAACAAATACCACAATTTCTTTGGTCATCTTTCCATTGCCCAACTGCTCTTACAGTCAGAAAGTTCTATAGCTATGGCCCAATCAACATTACAGCTCCCACATGGAAATTTTCATATGGTGCCTGTTCCACCCAAGTTGCTGTGACATATATAGCAGCTCACCCTGTGGATTGCTACTATTATATTAAAAGTCTCCAAGTCAGCACCAGCAGCTGCCAGAGAGGTACAGCCCTGGCAGTGCAAACTGTCCATGCAATAGTGGCAATCCATGTGATAAGCCCTTCTACATATTATAGCTGCCCTGTGATGCAGCCACTTCCCAGTGGGGGTCATAATGTGTACACCACTTAAAATAAAACAACTGGCTGAAATGGAACAACTAGGTTACATGATTATGTCCCATAGAAAGATTGGAACTTACATGTCAGTAACTGGGCGAAGCATCATGGTCATTCTCCCTTGTCCTCTGCTAAGTGACATCAGAGAACAGTTAGACTTCATATTCTTTATAAAGCCCTTAAATACGTCAACACATCTATGCAGCCCTCTCACCATATTCTCTTATCTAGGCTAAATATAGAATTTTCCTTATTGTTAATGTTGCTTTCAATTTTTTTGGCATTTGCATTGACTGCATTCCTCTTGAACCATGGCGGCCATTCTTAAACATGGTGTTTGTTCCTTATCCAGCAAGGTGTCCTGCTATGGCTGAATCAGAATCAGTGTTAGAGCAAATTATGCGGCAATCCAAAAGGCAAGTTAACAAAACCGGCAAATGGTCAAGTACAAAGGTTTCACTCCAGTATGGGATCAGACTAAGGCAGGAGTGGTCAAGATACAAGCAAAGGTCAAAGTTCAGTTAACCAGTCAGACACAATACACAGTTCAGAAGCAGAGTCAAGCAGGAGTCCAAGGGTCAGTAGTACAGAGAGTCAATCATGCACTCAGCTGAAGTGCATTACAAGCCCTCTGGCAAAATTCCTCCTTTGTAATCGAGCACTTCTTCTCAAAGGAGCCCTACTGGCATGCCTCTTGAGGCAATGACACTCTCGGGGGCTAGGTGGTCACCCAGCCTCCGCCTCAGAGGCAGAACTCCCCTCCACCTGTGGGGATGGACTAGCAGTGATCTCCCCTGAGGGCCCAGACTCCCCCAGATCTCTTGACAGGGGGGCCCCTTGGCATTGTCTGTTTCTGGGACCTCTAGCTCCTTGGAGGAGGAGGATTCCTCCGGTGGGGCATGTCACAAGGCAGATGTGTGTGGAAGCCAGCTTCCTAATATGCAGCTGACAGAGATGCAGATACAAAATGAATTGGCTGGATGTGTCCTTTCATGCAAATGGAGATGTACATCCCCCTCAGGGGTGACTACTTGTGGTGTGTGACTAGCTGTGCACACCCAGAACTTCATCAGGGCCAATAGTTTTAGCATTATACAAAATAATTATGTATACAGATTTTTCAACCTACTGGTATCCATTTGCTCCTCCTCCTAGTTCTTTTTTTTAAAATTTGTTTATTTGAATTTTAACATATACAAAACAACCGAACAACCAACAAAACATCTAACCCATTACAGAAATTGTATTAGATCAGAACAAAGTAAATCCCCCCCCCGAACCAAAATTCAAAGGAACAAATCTGGCTGGGCGCCTTTTCCGGAGTCCTAATTCTTTCTATACCCAGTTTCTATGCTTTAAAATTACAATCATATCTTATGGAATAAGGGCTTGTTAAAGTCAAGATATACCATGCGTACAGTATTCTCTAATGGTTAGTATCTAACCCACCAATATAAATATCTAATCCACTATAATATAAACTCCAGGATAAAGTGGAGAGGAGGATCATGTAAGCTGCCTTGGGCTCCTTGCAGGAAAAAAGGTGGGATATAAATATAATAAATAAAATAAAAATAAAATAAACAATATATTCAGTCAAGAAAAAATACATTAGGTCAATTTGGTATGATTTGTTTAAAATGTATCCCTCTTTTATGTTTTGGTTGATCATACCACATGGACATATGAATTTCTATGGGTATGTCCTGGCTTGATATTATTTTTGAAATGGTTCTTTTCTCTAGTTTGGATATTGTTACAAGTATAATATATTATTGCTGTAGATTTGTTGGGCTATTTTTTTTTTAAGGAGGAGGAAAGAAAAGAAAAATGATTTATTTAGGAGACTTTTCTTTTCCACAGCTTACCACCTCTACTCTGTTTACAAACCAGGTCAAGTGGATTGCAAACTTGACCATTTTTGCCTCTGCAGATGTGAGTCTCTAAGCAGATATTTCATAGTACTTTCTATTAGAAACCATTTGAATAGCCCAGAACCTAATTTAGGCATGTGCTAAGATAAAGTTAGGGCTGCAATCCCACATAAGGATTTCATCGCACCTCCTCTAGGTGAAAGTCACAATAGATGAAGCATCCAAACATGGTTCCTTGAGCTCAATGAGTATTATATGTGACTTGTGAGTTGCATAGGAGTAAATTAAGACGGTCAACCAATTAAAGTATTTTATAATTCATTAATAATCACTTTGAATGTATAAAACAAAATTGCTTATTATCAAATCTCAATACTTTTTCAGATATTGAAATAAGTGTGAGAGGATTTACAGTTAAGCTGCCACTTGTAACGAGCAACAAACTCAAACACTTCCTCCTCCCTTCTTCTTCTTGCAAGCCTGGCCACAGAGAAGACTTCTTGGTTTGTTTCCCCTGACTGTGGTTTAAGTACACACTGCAAACCATAGTTGAAAACTACAGTTTACAATATGGGTTTGTAGGGAGAGCGTCAACTCACTCCTCATTCTCACTATAAGAAACCTTAGTTCATTGGACTGGGAAACCAGCCCATCCAAACCAGCCCACTGTTGGAAGGAAGAACTATCTTCAATATTTTCTCTTTCATTCCATATAAAATTAATATTCAGAACCAAAATAGCCTCAAGAAGAAACAAATAAGTGTGCCCTTAACTTGCAACTCCACAGATTAAAATATGTCCTCATTGATTAAAATGGGCCTCCACAGATCAACTAAAGCTTTAGTCAATTATTAAACGGATTAAAGTTTGTAACCATGATCATCACTGCAATGTTAGCTTTCAGCTGCAAGAGTAAAATGCTGCTGCGAACTCACACCAAGAATTCTCAGTACAGTTATTAAAAGTGGCTGACAGAAACCAGTTGATCTGTAATTTTATATGCCTACAAGTTTAGCTTCAAGCACATATTGGTGGCCCTGAGCATTCAACCCTAAAATTAGTCAAAGCTTTCTAAAAAATAAAAATTCTACAGCTACAGAAATCAGTAAAAAAAAGTGCCATCAGCTCCAAGAGCTTAGAAATCTTAAATCAGGAAACCTCAAAAACCTGACACTTGCTTGGAATTAAAAGGAAATATTCCAAAAGCTTCTTACTTGCACTTGATTTTGAATGCTTAAGGTAAACAGCAACCAATTTTGCAAGCTTCAGTATGCAGCTAAGAGAGCTACAAATTATGGTGTTTTCCTGTATTCAGTTTAAATAATAGGGTTCATGATAAAACGAAGTGTTTGTAATTCAGCAGATATTGTTTGCCTGTACAAAAGTTTAAATATGGATGCTGAAATATTAAAATTTTAGTCTACAATACAGTTGTTATGTTCTAGTTTCAAATATGATCTTCTACAAATGGTAGGCTTACATGAGAAAAACTCTGGTGAAGAGGAAATAATCTTATATTGGTAGAAAGAATGAACTGAGCTGTAGGGGTTTACAACACAATGCTTTTGGAAGCTAAGGATGACTGTTTGACATTTCATTCTCTGAGAAGTCTAAACAACCACAATAAATTTACAAATGTAGGCATGCCACACCGTTAAATTTCATTTCACGCTCAGTAAGCAAACATTACCAAACTGTCGTCCTCAGTCTTTTTAGCTAGAAATCTTGTGGCCAATAAAGATTTGACCTTGAAATATTTAACAGATGGATAAATTGGCTTAGTTTGCCAGTCACTCTTTTATAGAATCTGCTGGCCAACACAGTAAGGTTACATTTACTATTGTAATATCACGTGTGACACTTGGTGCAAAGCTTCACTTGACCATTCAAATAAATCACACACACACACACACACACACTATATATATATATATATATATATAACTACAATAAGCACCAATTCAAATGAGAGAATATGTTTTTTAAAAGAACTTTTAGAATAATGTTATTGTAATATAATAAACTTTGCCTTTCTGCTGTCAAAGAACAAAAGTGGCTTCATGGGAAAGGATCATTAACTACTGCAAGTCCTTGATCATCAGTTTTTGCTACAAGTGCATCTACACATCAAAAAGAAAAATTGCTTGTCTTATTTACTCAAGGGATGTTTATGCTATCTTAGCATACCAGCAATTCATATGGAATATTGCACCCCAGCAGCAATGCAAATTAGCAAATATACAAGAATAAACCATTTGCTTATTTGCATTACCATGTAATTGAGTTTAATCCCATATAATTTCAAGACACAATATGGTGGTGCAATTCATTTATATTTTTATTTCCATTTTATAATTATAAAGCAATGGATTAAATCCACTCATACATTAAATACTTCTATAAGATTATCAAAATGCACATAAATAAAAGAAACAAAGTAATACAGTACATTAAAAAAAAAACCTTGTAGTTGGATATGTTGTGATACAGGAAAGTACCATTTATTTACTTAAGAAATGTATAATCTGTCTTGCAAAAATATATATCTTCAAGATGAACACAGGAAACTGCCTTATTGGTCTGACCTTATTGGTCAGACCAATCAACTATCTAGCTTGGTATTGACTGGGTTCACATGACATAAAAACCTACCATGGACAGCCAGCCATGGTGGGTTGTTGTGTCGTCTGAACCTGGCGCGTTCTTGCAGGGTGGTTTAATTTTCATGAACAAGCCACCCTGAGAACCCATGGCTTGTTGTAGGGTTGTTCATGTTGTAGGGTTGTGGTGTCTAAACCCAGGAGAGCGATTTTATTGTGGGTTGCCAGAGCTGGTTGGCAAGAGCAGCAAAAAAGCCCATGCCGCTCTTCGTGATTTTGTCAGTGCCATCTCCAGCCTACCTTGTCAGTGACCGCCCCTCCACTGATGCCCAAACAGCACTTTGGAAGGACTGTCACTCGTTTGTAACCTTTCCGCCACTTTCTCCCCAGTGCTTTGACAGTACACAAATGTGTTCATATTTGCTAAATGGGACAATAGCTCCCATTTCTGGAGTAGCTGGAGACCCAAGGAAGTGCTGAAGGAGTGAGGACACTGAGAAGTGTCAGTTCAATACTTAAAAGAAAGAGGATTACACTGCGAAGGATGAGATATTGTCCCCCACACTTCTGGTGCACTTACTCTGTTTGCCTTTTTCTCCCATTTTCGGTGCTTCTGAATTGCGCTACTGGGTCCTTCCTTCCTCTTACTATTATTTCTCTCCTGGTCCTTCGCAACTGTGCACAAATTAGCTTATATGCAGCCTCGCCTCGTCAATTTCCTTATATGTGACCTACTCCACAGTGGGCTGAAACATACAAAGGCATTGACAAGGCAAGACTAAACATCTCAGACAGGTGAAAGTGAGCTCTTGCACACTTGCGAAAGAATGGGAAAGAAATAATAATTTAAAAAAATTATGAACACATCTGCATACTCCCAAAGCACCAGAGAGAGAGAGAGAGAGAGAGCAAACGAAAAGGGGTAGTGATCAGAGCAGGGAGGGGGCCAGGACGAGGAGACAAGATGGGTTCTGCCACAAAGGCAACTGGGATACATGCCGGAGATGGCTGGAGGACTGAAGGGCAAGGAGGAGGAGAACAAGCCACAGCAAGCCAAATCGTCTGTCGAGTGTACTATGGGTTGTTCAGCAAGCAACCAACCTAACATGGATTATTTGCAGAGTGGCTTAGCTTAATTTGCAAACCTGCCCATTGTCTGCACAAGCCTTCCCCAACCTGTTAGCCTCCAGATGTGTTGGACAGCATGTTGCCCTTGGCCATGCTGGCTGGAGATTATGGGGGTTGCAGTCCAACACATCTGGAGGTCACCAGTTAGGGAAGGCTGGTCTACACTGAATGGCAGCAGCTCTCCAGGGTTTCAGACAATCGTCTTTCCCAGCCCTACCCTGAACTGTCAGGAATTGAAGCTGGGACCTTTCCATACAAAGTATGTGCTCTACCCTGAACTACAGTCCTTCAACTTTATAAAGGGGCTGACAAAGATTCAGTACATGACAACAAAATCATCATCATAAAAACACAAACAATAAGCAACCTTGGGAAAAATCCTTGCCCATCCTGGCCCAAGAGGTGAGAAGGCTAGAGCGCCGATGGCGTAATTCCCGCTCTGAAGACGATCAAACACAGGTTAGAGCTGCATCTTCAGCCTACCGGGTGGCGGTGAAGGCAGCAAAAAAGAATTTCTATGCTGCCTCCATTGCGTCTGCGGATTGCTGCCCCAGGAGGTTGTTCCAAGTGGCCCGGAGTCTGGTCGGTTCAGTCGCTCCGGACCCGATGGAACAGTCTAAAGCCTCCTGTGAGGCTTTAGTGAAGCACTTCGCAGATAAAATCGATCGGATTAGGAGTGGGATATCGTGCGTCATGGATACAGGGAGTGAGCGGGAGGAGGCCGATGGCAGACCGGTTTTGTGGGATCGGTTCCGGCTTCTTCCTTCTGATGAAGTGGACAAGGTGCTTTCATCTGTGAGGCCGACCACCTGCTTGCTTGATCCTTGCCCATCCTGGCTCATAATGAGCTGTAGGGAGAGACTGGGTGAGGGGATCAAGGCGGTGGTGAATGCGTCCCTCGAGGAGGGAGTGATGCCATCAGCCCTCAAGGAGGCGGTAATAAGACTGCTTCTAAAGAAGCCCTCCTTGGATCCCCAAGACCTGAACAACTTTCGCCCAGTCTCCAATTTACCATTTCTGGGCAAGGTGATCGAGCGGGTGGTGGGTGCTCAGTTGAAGGCACACTTGGATGAAGCCGATTATTTAGATCCATGCCAGTCGGGCTTCAGGCCTGGACATGGGACGGAAACGGCCTTGGTCGCCTTGGTGGATGATATAAGGAGGGCTTTGGAGAGGGGCGAATGCTCCTTTCTAGTTCTCCTCGATCTCTCAGCGGCTTCTGATATCGTTGGCCATGGTATCCTCCTGGACTGCCTGGAGGGGTTGGGGTTGGGAGGCACTGTATTGCAGTGGTTCCGGTCCTTCCTCTCTGGAAGGTACCAGAGGGTAGTTCTCGGGGAGGAGGCTTCGGACCCTCGGCCGCTCACTTGTGGAGTGCCGCAGGGTTCCATCCTCTCCCCGATGTTATTCAATATCTACCTCAAGCCGCTGGGAGCTATCATCAGGAGGTTTGGGGTGCGATGTCATCAGTATGCGGATGACACGCAGCTCTACCTCTGTTTCAAGTCCTCACCGAGGTTGGCCGTTGAGACCCTGTCTAAGTGTTTGGAGTCAGTGGCTGGCTGGATGGGAAGGAACATGCTGAAACTGAACCCCGACAAGACCGAGGTACTTCTGGTGGGGGACAAGGGGAGGTTAGGGGATGTTGACCTGGTGTTGAATGGGGTACATTTACCCCTGAAGGACCAGGTCCGCAGCTTGGGAGTCATCCTAGACTCCCAGCTGTCCATGGAGGCTCAGGTGTCAGCTGTGAGCCGGGCAGCACTGTATCAACTCCATCTGATACGGCAGCTGCGCCCCTACCTTCCTAATCATCTGCTCCCATCATGCCTTGGTCCCCTCTCGCCTAGACTACTGTAATGCGCTCTATGTGGAGTTACCCTTGAAGACGGTTTGGAAGCTACAGCTGGTACAGAACGCGGCGGCTCGCCTGGTTAAAGGCAGCCGCTGGCGGGACCACATCACACCAGTGCTCAAGGAGCTGCACTGGCTACCAGGTGTTGGTTTTGACCTTTAAAACCCTATACGGCTCCGGTCCAGTCTATCTCAAGCAGCGTCTCCAGCAACACCAAGTGGGCCGCTCAACAAGATCTGCCACAGACGGCCTTCTCCTGGTCCCTTCAGCCAGAGCAGCTAGACTGGTGGGGACGAGGAAGAGGGCCTTTTCTGTGGCGGCCCCCATACTGTGGAACTCTCTCCCGAGTGACCTCCGCCATGCCCCCTCTCTGCTGAGCTTCTGCCGCTCATTAAAAACCTGGCTGTTCAGGCGGGAATATGGGGTGGGTTAAGATTTTTTTAAAAAAAATTATGATGTTTTAATTGTATTTTATCTTGTTGTTAGCCTATGTACATCACCCAGGGTGGCCGGTTGCCAGCCAGATGGGCGATTAATAAATGTAAATAATAATAATAATAATAATAATAATAATAATAATAATAATTATATATATATATATATATATATATATATATAAAGATCTTTGCTTAGCACTTGAAGCTCATTAAGGACAGCACCAGGCAAGCAACCTTGGGAAAAATATTACAAAGCCAGTGGCACTACAGAAAAGACCCTTTCAGATGTAAAAGTATTATACCATTGGGTCACAATGCAACTCAAGTTAGACATGCTTACACTCAGTGAAATTAATCAATACCTTGCATTATTTAGAGGGGAGGGGAGAAACAATGGCAATGTCCTATTACAAGAGCCACATTATCAAATTCAAAATGCTGCAGTCATATTTCTCAAAGTGAGAGGTGAGCCTCTATAAAGGAGACACAGACAACCACTAGGAACAATGCAAGCTACCCATCTGATTCCGCCAGCTACAAGACACCTGCTTGGCAGCCACAGGGCTCAACCAAATATTATGAAGCTACTGCTACAAGCAGCAGACCCATTTATCCTCCTCTCTTCCCTAGCACTATTAAAACATGTGATCTGATGTTATCATGTGTCAAGCAGCTAACCAAGTGGAGTGGGGCTGAGAAACTCATAACACAATTATGTCATGTCATATATGTTGTCCTACTAAATAAATATTACTGGGATTTGAGAAGAGGAGGAGACACGTGTCTAGTGCTTTCAGTGGCAGCCACATGGCTCCCATGATACGTAACTAAACCACAGACTTCCCTGGATTCTTATCTTGAAAACTAGCTAGGAGGAAAAACGCCTGTCACTTGCGGCTTTACATAAGAACATTAGAAGAGATATGCTGGATCAGACCATTTTCTCCAGAGCCAATTTTCTTTTTCCTGAAAGAAGAGAAGTATTAGAAGCTTTTTAGATCCATTGCTAATATTCCCAGCTCAGGTTTGCAGTGTAGTGCTTGCATTTCTTTTCTCCCTTGACTTCATCACATCCAATGCAACATCAGAGAATCCATGCCCTAGAAGAAAACCACCCATTTAGTACCCTGAAATTATTTTCAAAGTGTGCATTGACTGGTCCAGGAAACAGAGTTCTCTCTGATTCATGCATCAGAATGGACTGTTTGAATTTAAGGCAGTAACACCTAATGAATGTTTTTTATGTAGCTACACTTGACAAATAATTTTCCCCTGAAGAACTTTACAGCCTGAAACGCACTCAGATATTGAATATTTAACTTGGTTCAATAAATCTTCCATGCACCTTCTAAAATTCTCTGTGTAGCAGTGCTTGAGGCTTGTCACAAACTTGCATCTTGAACCTTGGTGTGGGTGTGTCTGTGTGAGAAAAGCAATTGGGGGGATGTGTGATTTGGGATGGAAAAATAGTTGACATGGAAAGGTCTAGGCACATATGTGTTGCTTGTCCTTTAAAAAAAACAACAGCATTGGACTTTGTTAAATGCATGTATATGCATTTAATGTGTAGTTTGCCCTCTAAAGAATGGTTCCAGCTCAAATAATCCTGCTCCTCTTTTTTTCTTCTGGACTGCTGTTCCTTACAGGTGAACGCTGCCAGGTGGACTAACTGTCCTCTCTTAGTTATATATGGAAAGACTTTGACAATTATTTCTGTAATTACAGAGACTCAGCATGACAAGGTTTGAGAAACTCTGACTTAAAACATGGAACTGCTGCTTCTGTCTCCATCACTGCTCAGGTAAGTGAGCAGCAGTGGCAAGAAATAGCAGCTATCTGCCCTTTACCTCTGTGTGATAGTAGTGACTGCTGCTATTCAGTGCCTCACAGGCATCACCTTCACTCTGAATTAGCTTATTTTGCCATCAGTGACCTTGTCACATAGCCAAAATGGATTTGCTACATGATATCATTGTTATGAGCAAAGAGAGAACCAATCTTTAAAAATTGGTGCCAAATTAGCAGCCAATTGGGGCTGCCAAAACCAGCAAACTGGCATGCCAGAGGCTTTGGGGACCTTTCAGGAAAAATATCAGACCCCCCCAAGAGCACCCTTTTCCACAAAAAAAAAAGTGTGCTGGAGAACTTTCATCTCAGCCCTACAGAGGAATGAGTAACCAAGCAAGAAGTCATCATTGGTCTAGCTTCCACAGACTATCTTCCCCCTTTCCCAGAGGCCTAAATATAAATAGGACAGGTTGAATTAAACCAGTTTATTAAAATATAAATACCACTCTATAGGCTCCTAGCAGAATACCTCTGTCACTATCTTTCCTTCTTCCCTTTACAATTTGATAATTCTGTAATAGAAAGGACAGGTTGCTTACCTGTAACTGTGGTTCTTCGAGTGGTCATCTGTGCAGTCACACACATGGGCTCTGTGCGTGCGCGGAGGCCGCTTCGGGAAGATTCCAAAGCTGAGGCAAATTTTGGGTGGGAACCCCTCCCCCCTTGCATCTCTATTACGCGGGTTCCCGCCCTCTCCCTCAGTTCCCCTGAGACCGCCATCGTGATCCCAGTGCTAAGGAAGAACACAGGAATAAATTTCCCTAACTCCTTGGTACCAATACCGAGTGCCGAATTCAATGGTGTTATACGGTATCGATTAACGTGTGCCCAAGGGTCCCGGTTCAGTACACCATCGAACTCGATAGTGACACCGTAGCGGGGATGGATGGGCGGGTTGTGTGACTGCACAGATGACCACTCGAAGAACCACAGTTACAGGTAAGCAACCTGTCCTTCTTCTTCGTGGTCTCTGTGCATCACACACATGGGCAGAGTAGCAAGCTGACTTACCGGTGGAGGGTCGGTGTCGGCATCATTGTAGGACCGAAGAAAGGACAGCTCTGCCGAATGCATTGTCCCTTCGGGATCGAACATCGACTCGGTAATGGGTTACGAACGTCGAAGGCGTGGACCACGCTGCCGCCTTGCAGACATCCGTCAGCGAGACTCCTCTCGCGAAGGCCGTCGAGGTTGACACGGCCCTGGTAGAATGGGCTCGTATCGAGCTTGGCAACAGTTGCTGTTTGAGGTCGTATGCTAGCTCAATACAGTCTACGATCCATGCAGATAAACGTTGGGTCGAGACCGGCAGGCCTTTGGAGCATCCACCGTAACAGACGAAGAGATGGGAAGACCTCCTGATAGACTCGGTGCGGGACTTGTAGAACAGTAACGCCCTTCGCACGTCCAACATATGAAGTTGATGCTCCAGTGGAGTCGACGGACTTTGAAAGAATGCTGGCAACACAATATCCTGATTAAGATGGAAGGAAGAGACGACCTTAGGAAGGAAGGCCAAGTCTGGACGCAACACCGCCTTATCTCTGTGGAAACTAAGGTATGGAGGGTCTACTCTCAGAGCTGCCAGTTCCGATGCCCTGCGGGCAGAGGTGATGGCGACAAGAAATACAGTTTTAAAAGTTCGTAACCGAAGGTCTGATGTCGCCATTGGTTCAAACGGTTTAGACATAAGTACCTGCAGCACCAGCTGTAGATCCCAAACAGGAGTGACTGGTTTGAACGAGGGGTTCATATTTTTCAGACCTCTCATGAAACGCTTGACCAACGGATTCGAGAACAACGTATATCCGTCTTAGCCATCATGGAAAGCTGATAATGCAGCTAAGTAGACTTTCAACGAGCTCGTCCTAAGCCCTTTGTGTTGTAGATGGAGCAAGAATTGCAGCACACGATGGATAGGCGCTTTAGGATAGGGTACCTCGACATCCCCAAGGTACTCGCAGAAGGCTTTCCATTTTCTTGTATAAGAGGCTCTAGTGGACGGTTTCCAGGCTTCCCGTAGCACGAGCTTGACTTCTGATGGGAGGGAGCTTGGAATTAAATCAGCCAGGCTGTAAGCCGCAGAATGGCTGGGTTCGGATGAAGCAGTGAGCCTCGAGCTTGAGAAAGGATTGTTGTCGAGTTCGGTAGGCGGCGATACTCTCCCCTGGACAACCTGAGGAGTGGTGCAAACCAGGCTTGTCTCGGCCACCACGGAGTCACAAGTATACAGTTCGTCCCTTCGGATTGAATCTTTGAAATGACTTTGGTCAATAATGGGATCGGAGGGAATATATAAAACAGGGTCCCCGACCAGGTTAACAGGAACGCATCTCCGATCGATAAGTTGTCGTGTCCCGCTCTGCTGCAGAAAACGTGGCACGTTGCGTTGGTTGCAGTGGCGAAGAGGTCCACCGTCAGAGTCCCCCACCGTCGAAAGAGGGACTGATGAATTCGGTCCTCGAGCTGCCACTTGTGAGAGTCGAAGGACATCCTGCTGAGAGCATCCGCAAGAGAGTTGTCCTTTCCCGTGATGTGGATGGCTTTCACGGAAATATGGCGGGGGATCATCCAGTTGAATATACGGAGGGTTAGGTTCGTTAGTCGTATCGAGCGGGTACCTCCGTCTTTGTTCAGATAGGCCACGACAGTAGTATTGTCCGTGACTACCTGTAGGTGTTTCGCCGTAAGTATAGATTCGAGGGACCTCATCGAATTCCACACAGCTTTGAGTTCGAGAATGTTGATGTGGTTCCCTCGATCCTGTGGGCCCCACTGACCTTGCGCTGTGTGGTCCCCACAATGAGCTCCCCAGCCCAGAAGAGACACATCCGTCATTAGCGTGAGCAAAGGCGTGACGGGTTGGAATGGCAGACCTTTCGTCAAGTTGTGCCGTGTCGTCCACCAAAGAAGCGACCGCTTTACGGTGGGCGGGATCGATAGACGGGCTCGATGTGCATTCGTCTCGGAATCGAACGACCTTATGAACCAGTTTTGGAGCTGGCGCATGTGAAGCCGGGCGAGAGGAACGACCGATATGGTCGAGGCCATGAGGCCGAGGAGCCGTTGAATCGAGTAGGCTGTGCACAAGGTCGCCTTGTGTAATTTCGAGGCGAGGGTAAGTATTTTTAGAGTTCTGTCTTCCAGTAGAAATATGTGACCGACAGTAGCATCCAATAATGCTCCGATGAATTGGATCCTTTGAGTGGGAAAGAGTGTGGACTTCTTTTTGTTGAGACAGAGTCCGAGAGTGTTCAAAGCGTTGGTAGTCAGGTGCAGCGCGCTCCGAAGGTCCTGAGCAGAGGATGCTACGATGAGCCAATCGTCCAGGTAAGGGTAGAGTGTCACCCCTTGAGCTCGAAGCGAAGCACAAACCACTGTCATACACTTGGTAAACACCCTTGGTGCCGTCGAGAGTCTGAATGGGAGTACTTTGAACTGGTAGGTATCAGGTCCGACCTTGAATCTCAGGTATTTTTGGCTGTCCCGATGGATTCCTATGTGGAAGTATGCATCCTGGAGATCGATGGATGCAAACCAGTCGGTCTTGCGGAGGAGGGGCAGGATCGACTGGAGGGTGACCATCCTGAACTTCTTGGGTGGAATGTAGAAGTTCACTGAGCGAAGGTCCAGAATTGGTCGGAGTCCCCCATCCTTCTTCGACACCGTGAAATACCTGGAGTAAAGGCCGTCCTGCGCAAGGTGAGAAGGAACCATCTCGATGGCCCCTTTGAGTAATAGGGAGTAGACCTCCTCCCGCAGTGCCGGAGATGGTTGTGTGGTGCGGATGCCAAGGAAGGGTGGGAGAGAGTCGAACTCGATCTTGTAGCCGTGCTGGACAACGTTCAGAACCCAACGATCAGTGGTAATTTTCTTCCATGATGGTAGGAAGAGGGATAGTCGAGTTCCAAACTGAGGTCGAGCCGGAAGGATCGGAGTAGGAAGGATCGGAGTCGAGGTGTCGGTCGTGCCTTGGGTCCCGTCAAACCCGTTGCCTTTGAGAGTCACCTCCTTTACGGGAGCCCCGGTACCGTTGCTGCTGATAGTGACGGCTCGGTGCCTGGGGCTGCTGTGGACGAGAACGGCTGTCCTGCCACTGCTGGTGCTGTTGTCCTTGCTGGGCTGGAGCTATTGGGGGTAGGTACGGGGCCCACCAAGGCGTCTGTATGGTTTAGCCGATGGTATCGGAAGGAGCCCCATCTTCCTTGCGTTCACCCAGGTTTTCTGGACCGCATCGAGGGAGTCGTCTGTTTTGTCATTAAAGAGACCAACTCCGTCGAAGGGTAGGTTCTCAATTTTGGCTTTCGCCTCAGTTGTCAAAGTTGAGGACCGTAGCCAAGCGTGTTGGCGAAGGGCGACTGCGCTCACCAGGGATCTCCCATGACAGTCCCCTTGATGCCTGGCAGTGTGGATCTGCTGCCTGGAAGTGTTCATCGCTTCGGCCTGGAAGACCCTGGCCAAGTCTCTCTTCTCATCCGGTAGATAGTCTATCAGCCCGCTCATCTTCTCCCAGAGGAAAAGTTGGTACCTGGCCATTGTAGCTTGGTACCCGGCGACCCGGATCCCCAGGGCGCTCGAAGTGTAGACTCTTCGTCCGAAGTTGTCTAACTTTTTCCCTTCGGGGTCTGATGGAGTGGAGTGTTGCTTGCCCGACTTGGACTGTGCCGACTCAACTATCATCGAGTTCGGAGTTGGATGGGAGAAGAAAAACTTGGCTGCGTCTGGCCTGATTTTGTAGAACGCGTCAAGGCGCTTTGCCGCGGGGGGAGCTGTGGATGGGGAGCTCCATGAACCCTGCACCGTCTCCAACATCGTCGGAGTAATTGGCAGCAGTGTCGGACCCGAAGGGGATTTTGAGACGGCATCGAACAGGGGGTCCACCGCTTTCTTCTCCTCAACCACTGTCTCTAGACCGAGGGCCTGGGCCATCTGAAAGATCTGTTCCTGGAAGGTGCCCATATCTTCGGAAGGGGATACCGCGGCCTGAGTGGAGACATGTTGGTCTGGAGACATGGAAGATGGTGAGAGAGAAATGATCGAGTCCGAGTTCGATATGGGTGAGCCCGGAGTCGATGATCTACGGGATCGGGAAACAGCTTCCAACGAAAACGTCATTAGCTGGTCCTCTCTTCCTTCACCTTGTGACGGGAGGGCCAAAAGTCGAGTCGGAGGGGACCTCCTGGGGCTCACACGTACTCTCTCCCGTCTTGGTGGTGAACGTCCCCTGGGTGGCGATCTTTCTCGGGATCGATAGGTTCTTGCTTGGTATCTATATTCAGACACAGGAGAGTGTCCACGACGGTAGTTGCCCCGGGATACCGAAGAGTATCTTGAGTCCCTCGAATCGCAAGATCTCTCCCTGTATCTTGGGGGGTCTCGTGATCTGCGTGAGGCAGAAGATCTGGATGAAGCCCGGTCCTGGGTGATCAAAACCTCCTCGATCTCGAGTGATCTGGATCGAGTCCGTGGGGTACGAGCCCGTACTTCACGAACCGGGGAGGCGAGAGACGGTAGGGCAGAGGTCTATGCCAAAGGCCTCGAGTCCGAAGGCGAGTCCACGATCTCACCATCCGAACACGAGATGGCTTGGTCAGCTTCCTTCGAGCCCGAAGGAGCTTTTGGTGCGGAGCAAGGCGGTGGGTCCCTCGAGCCCGAGGGATCCGAAGCGGCAGGAGATTTATGCCCAGCCGGGTGTTCAGTGGTCGCGACATCCGTCGGGTCCGGAGCTAGCGTCGATCTCAATCCCGAGAGCGACGAAGCCAGTTTCTTTGCTAGTCTCCTCGCTTTTTCCTTTCGTTCCTTGCTCTTTCTTTTTGCTTCCTCTTTCTCCTTGCGAGCCTTCTTGGCCTTACTTTTTGATATCATTGTGGCCATGTAGGCCTCCTGAGCGTCCGCTGAGGAGACCGTGTGTGAAGGCGGCGTACTAGGCCTTGGCAAAGGGGAAGGCTTTTCCGCGGGTGGTTGGAGGGCTTTTTTATAGAGAATCGCCGTCAATTTGTCCGCCCTATGCTTTCTCGCTTGTTTCGTGAACGCTTGGCAATTATGGCAAGCGTCCACGTTGTGGCCTTCTCCAAGGCAGGAGAGACAAAGCGAGTGCCCGTCCGCCGGAGGAAGCTTGGTCCCGCACCTTACGCATTTGCGGAAGGGGGCTTTCGGAGCCATAATTAGAATTGAAGAATCCCACGATGAAAAACGGGGGGAAAGATGTGAAGACTTCTCAGATTTAATTGGATTCTATGAAGAATCGAAGAATCTCTTGAAGAAACAGCCACACGCGATGGCGGTCAAAGAGGAACTGAGGGAGAGGGCGGGAACCCACGTAATAGAGACACAAGGGGGGAGGGGTTCCCGCCCAAAATTTGCCTCAGCTTTGGAATCTTCCCGAAGCGGCCTCCGCGCACGCGCAGAGCCCATGTGTGTGATGCACAGAGACCACGAAGAAGAAGCACGGAATTGATGGTATCTGCAACTTTTATAGCAAACATATTAAGGAATGCAAATCTTACTGTCACTTTTTGTGGTGGAGGAGGTACCATCTGTTTCAGGAAAGTTCTGTTATGCTCTAATATAATATACGTGGATTAGGCTAAAAAACACCTTAAGTTATATTTAAATGTATGCATCAATTATTTATGGATGGCCATGAGTTTTATTATATGGCATATTAAGAGAACTTTTGGGAGAAGAGAAAGAATTATGAGTCACATATTAAGGGCATCAAATAGAGGCTTAAATTCAAATTATATAGACAGCATAAGCAGTATCTATGCTATACACACACACACACACACACACACACACACACACACACAGAGTCTTCAGGTGAAAAAGAAAAAAAGAAAGCAGGAAAAAATTATTCAGAGGCAGTAGCCACTGAATAGTTAAGACCAGAAAGAGTATGTGTAAAATTCTAACTCTAGCACTTGTTAATCCCAACTACAACCTAAAAGAAGATGGTCGGGGAATTAAAAATAACTAATCGGTTTTCCTATGCCTTCTTTATAGCTCATAGTAGCAGTTTTAAGTTGAAAACATTAATTTCTCTATTGCTGAAATACTGTTTTTAGTTTAGTACACATAACTTTTGGTCAGCAGGAAAATATCTGGAAAACACACACTTCAGATCCTACCAAAAGTAAGCCATTAATTCCCAATAGAATTAATAAGCCTAGTAAGTTGTGCATATCCTTATGAATACTGTTCTAGAAAATTTGCAACACTCCTTTTGAAAGGAAAAAAATCCATTCTTTAACACACACAAAAATCCTTATTGGTATAGCAAGAATATATTTTTCGTATGCATAACATCTGCTATGGAGGAGTGCATAGCTATGGGCCAAACTGGATGTGATGGGGAAGGCATATTTTGAGGGGGATTTTTCATATGCCCTGTTCACAACTAAGGTGGAGTGTGAGGTCAAATTTTCACCACGAAAGAGGAGACAACCTTCCTCCCTGCTTCCCATTACCCTCCTGTGCTGTTGCTTCAGGCAATTTCTCCCCAGTCCATCTCACATGAAGTATTTTTCTCCCTCTTAGTCTGCTTCCAATACCAGAAATAGCGGGGTGTGGGAAGATAAGGTGGGGTGTTTATCTCCTCTCACTCTGTGCATCTTTTGATTTAAAAATAAGAGCCCAACCCATTTTATACTTGCACAGCAACAGAAACACACAGACACATCAGCGTATGTGGCTGCTCTTCCAGCCTTCAATCACATCTACTTTGGCCCTAAAAAACTAGATAAAAATGGAACTAGCTAAACTTATTGAATACATTTCATCTGCCAGTGTTAGAACCACTTCACAGGTCAAACTCTGCTTTTTTTTTTTTTTATGAAACAGCAGTCCTGCTTTATTTTCATCTGATGGCATGCAATGATGCTTATAAAAATTTTAAGCTAATGGCATAAAGGAACTCAAAGAACAATACGGCAGTCAGAGGTTCTTCATCAGTAAATAAATTATGAGGACCACAGAGTTGCAGTTTCAAGGGGGAAATGAAGATCATTGGGTGGGTGGGGAATAAAATGTAAGCTCCATAACAAGACATTTCCATATGTCTTATTACATTTCCATACATAAACATCTGAAGTCAATTTCTATTATTATTATTATTGTTGTTGTTGTTGTTGCTGCTGCTGCTACTGCTACTACTACTATTATTATTTTGGTATTAATTATTCATATACATACAGCATCAATTATCTGCATGTACATTTGGAGAATTAAAACAAGCATCAGGTGGAAGTCTAAATTAGTATCCACAGCTTTACAGTGCATTACCTCTCCTCCACTTAGAATAATTCTGCATTACAGGTGGGCCCGGACTTAGGACATTTGGGTTCAAATATCTGCCCCTAATTGGGTGATTCTGGATAGACTACTACTTCTCAGATTCAGCCCCCAATAATTAAAAAAGAAAAAAAAAGAGTACTTGTAACCCACCATACATATTGTTTCCAAAGTAAACTAGAAGGATTACAAAGCATTGTATGCTTTTAAAAGAGCTGGTATAGCATAGTTGATATGAGACTCAGCTACAAACCAGGAAGTCAACAGTTCAAAGCATTAATTCACTAGGTGGCCATACTTGCAGAGCCACCTCCGATCTGAAATTTTGGGCTACTAATACTGACCTACCTTACAGGACTGTTGTAAGGATTACAAGGTAATAGCCCTTTACATATGAGTGTCCACTTCATCTTTCATATGAGTGTTCACTTATCAGAGTCCCCAGTGGTGTGGATGAACCTGCTCATGTACAGTTGTAAACACGTAGAAGCCCCTTTCACACATTCCTCTAAATGTACAGAACTTCGGGGTGGACCCATCGGATATGACCCCTTTCATACATTCACTAAGCAAATGTGTGCAGAGGACTTTGAATATTCTAAATCACTATATAAATTCTTGTTGTTGTTGTTGTTGTTGTTTAGTGCTGTAAACTAGTTGTTATCTTTAGTGCTGTAAAAGAACTAAATAATAATATAAAGTCAGTATCCTGTATTGCCAAGATCAAACAAAAATACTTAGTCCACTTTCTGTAACTACTTGCTACTTGCATTTGACACAAAAGGTGTTGGGCCATTTGTAGTTTTCCCATAATTTGTTTGGTTGATCTATGGATATACAATTTTGAAAGTTACACATTGTGTACACAATTACCCAGCCTGACCCTGCTCACAACCACTCCTTCCCACAAAAAAGCCCCCTAACCTACAATCCCAATATGCTGATTACTTTGCACTTTCTTCTTTCTAAACCCCTTAATATTGTTCCTTTCTGTTTTCTGAAAACACCCTGTTATTCACATGATTATCACTTGCTGGTTTTTGAAGATTCCATCAGACATCTCCTCTTTTTTCCAGCAACATGTTTTCAACATTTATACTGTCAATAGAAAGAAAACTTCCCTAAAACTGCATGCATGAGGTACCTGAACCTTCCCGGAAACATCTTGTGGCCCCTGGATGACATCTGGATTGCCAAGGAATTCCTTGGGCAGTGGAAATTTACTTTGTCCCCCCATCCTTACTGCTGCATGCTGCTTTGCCAAGTGTAAATTCAAAGTCTGTTTAAAAAGAGCATCAGGATCAGAAATGGAATAACTGAAACCCACAAAGTAGCTTTAATGTCTGCTCTGAGGAGATTCACTTGCTTCCTTGGCATGTCAGCTGAAATTAAAGTACAGAAACAAAACATTAAAAATATAGATGAGCAGGACAGGAAGAAAATCTTGGGCTAGGATGTATAGTACTTCCTTCCCCTTTTCTAGAAACACAGCTGCCAAAATACCAAAGTCTTGTGTGCAGTGTTCTGCAGAGATGAGGCCTTTTCAGCGTCACCCTCCTAGGAGAAGCCCCCCTGTGCCCTTCAAAAAGCCCCCTCCAAAAGATATGGGGCTTTCCAGAGTACTACCCCATGAGGGGTTGCTATTAGAAGTAAAAATAAGTATTGTCATTCCAGCATGTATGTGGAAATGCTCTGTGTGTACATATTGTTCACACATGTGTTGTTGCTCATAAATTTCTTGCATTACAGCATATTCCTTTCATGTCACATTCAGTGTAAGCTGAGGTATTTGGTTAATTCTAGGCTAAGGAGAAAGCCAAAAGTTGTCTCATCTCTACAGAGGGGCCGGGGGTAGGGCTTACAAATGTAGGAATTGGTTAACAAGAGAGAAGTTCTGTTTGCCCAGAGCAATCGTGGAAGATGAGACCTGAGCAGACAAAACCACAGGCTGGGTTAGACGTCCAAGAGGCTTTCGCATGCATCCATGCAAGAGAAAAGTAACCGTAGAAATAAAAGTCAGTTGATTTGATTAGGAGATGCAGGGAATCACTGCCTAGCTCAAATATAGGATATGAAATGTGTAAAGGCCAAGATATTTCATAAAAATGCCGTAAATGAGTCTGAGTTGATACCATAGACAGAATTGGGTGAATGAACCTTTGGGCAATGGTAGTAAGGACGCTGAGGAGGCACAGGAGCTATATCAAATATAATAAGGTAAGAAAATATATTTCTCTCAAAAATATGAGAGAAAGAAAATAATGTAATAGTAACACATTGAAACACACTCAATCCAGAAAAATGCCAACAGGAGACCTGTATGTGTAGTAGGCTTTAAAAATGTTTCCTGCACCCAAGACCAACAGGGGTCTCTTTTTACTGGGAGGTATATTCATCCGACCTCCATCACCAGCATCACTTCACCCAGTGACTAGTATGTATACAACAGGCAAAATGCCATAATTAGTCTGGTACTTTCATATCGGCTGTTGTATACTTTAGAAAAGTTTCATTAATTAACATTTTAATTAAATTAAAATTACTCAGGAGACTTCATCAATGTGTGTTTTTCCTTGTACACCACATCGAGATTTTCAGATAAAGTGGCACAAATATAGTATAAAGCAGATAATAAACGTTAGAGCCTACACTAAGCCAATATTTATACTATGAAGACTATCTGGAAGGGCCAAATTCAGGTGCCCTCCAGCAGGCCCTCAAGGTCGGTGGACTCCCCCCAGCAGTGGGCTTACCTGGTGGCAATAGTTGGATCTAGGAAGCCACCCACAGTGTCATAGAGCGACACTACATTGGGTGCTCTGTGGCATTCTGGGAAATGTAGAATGGCAGGCAACTTCCCAGACCCTGTTGCTGCTGCCAGATAAGCCTGCAACTGGAGGAAAAGTTGGGCAGGATGGCTTCAAAAGCTCACAGGCCCAAAAGCCAGTTAGCACAGGCAGACATAGACAAAATGAAGATGAAGACAAGGGGCAATAGTAGCCCCCCTTGCTTTATACCCCCCCCAGCCCTTGACAAATGTGAGGTGGGCCTCCTTAGCCAATCCCTGGCTAGCATAATAGTTTTTTCAGAAATAAGCCTCTTTGGCCAATCACTAGCGGGCTGGATAACTTCCTCTGTTTCCATGGGGGGGGAGTGAAAAGCTCTCACCATAGCCCAGCTGACATCATTCAGTCTAATATTGCAAGAGCTCCACTCTGGCCTTGATGGGCCTGAAGACTAGAACAACATGTGATAACACACTCAGGTGTTTTAACAAATATGTGTAGGCCCCTCCTCACAAAACGGAGCTTCCTTCCAAGCAGCTAAATCTTAACAATGAAATGGATTTCTTGACACAGGTCATACATACCTTTTGAGTCAGGTTTATTAAATGTTTCTGGTTAACAGTACTGGAAAACAAGAAATATTATGGGGATAATAGCTGTTTACCTTTGTTTTTACCATCTTGATCTGACAAGTTTTACAAGGGCCTAAAACCTACCCCTGGATCAATTAAGCATTTTTCTATAACACATATGATATATTCTGCTTGTCACTAGGATGAATACTCCATTCACATCTCTTTTACATCATTAACTCTGTACTATAAAAAACGAAATTCAGGATTTTTGGTTTGCTGGATCTACTTAATGGTGAAATGCAGTGGATGACAAACTCAGCACAAATGTCAGTAGCTGATTGCCAAGTCGCATTTTGTCAGTAGTGACAAGTCACATGACCATCACCCTGGGGTTAAATTCATTGCTGCCAGTGTTCTCAGCATCCCTACCAGCTCAGAAAGCAAGAAAGCAAGGGTGGTTATTCAGTTTGTCCCCTGCTCTCCCCTGTTGTACTGAAATTGACTACACTATTTCATTGGCCGTGACTGCAACAGAATCAGAAATACACAAGATGTTGAAAATCACCATGCTGATAAAGAAAATAATGCATCACTTATTGAAGGAAGATTATAGGTTGCTTTGAAGAAAAGTCTAT
The DNA here is from genome assembly GCA_021292165.1 of Shinisaurus crocodilurus. Taxonomy (NCBI): domain Eukaryota; kingdom Metazoa; phylum Chordata; class Lepidosauria; order Squamata; family Shinisauridae; genus Shinisaurus; species Shinisaurus crocodilurus. Next base: position 230,926,804 of record CM037879.1, read on the forward strand.
ATTTTTGTATGAGTGATCTTTAGACACTCTGTCCATAATTTCTTCAAATGGCTTAAGTGCCCTCTCCTTCTAAAGCAGGAATATTAAGGGCCATTTCTTTAATGAAATTTTGAACTTGCAAACAGGCAATCAGAGTACCAAATATGGATGTACTGCATTGGCTTCAAAGGGTGTTGTCATGATCCTCAACCCCAGGGACCCACAATACCCCCCAGGGAGACTCAAAGGATGATGAGGTAAAGGCTGCTCCATCCATGGGAGAACCTTCAGTACCTTCTCCCATACCCTTCCTGCCCGTTGTCCTTGGACTCAGAATACATCCCCAACAGCACCCCCACCTCCCTGACCTCATGGAATCCAACAAATATAAAATCAGGCAACTAGCTTCTTTAGGGAGGCGTGGGGCCAACTATAGCACAGGCCTTGTCAGCATGTATAAGGCTTCAGTCGTCCTCTATAACTTGCAATAAAGAGTTCTGGCCAGCAGTGTTCACTGAGAGCTGTCCAGGGTCCTGTCATCCCTGTCTGTTGCTTAAAACAACTTGACCTGACTATGCTTGACTTGACCTAACAGAAGGCTGATGTTGCCTGGTTTGACCTGAACCTACCTGACTTTGCTGACTGTGCCCACGTCCTCTGCAAGCCTCAAGCCCAATGGAACAGGATAGGTACCGGACATTTAAAAAAACAAACATGTAAAGGGTGGTCAGCAAAGACCTTGCAAATACACATACTTTAAAGCAGTGGTTCTCAACCTTTTTTGCCCCATGCACCCCTTTCACCATATGTCAGAATGTAATTCCCCCCTTTCCAAGATTGTCTGACTTAATCTGTACAAGAAGGTGTGATGGCCTGTAGACTATGTACAATCTGTAGAATTGTAATTTGAAGATCGATCGGTATTCCAACAGTTTGAGTCTGTGGTCCCAATTTCCCCCCAAACCCTAAATTCCCCCCTGGGGGGAATTCCCCCCTGGTTGAGAACCCCTGCTTTGAAGTATGCTGTTTACACTTGTTTGTGGCTTCATATATTCAAAGAAAAATGTAACAACTTTCAATGAAAATCCATTAATAATGGATGAACATGTAATTTCCCCCAGAGGTATCAGTTTCCCAATGGATACTGACAAGAAGCAGCAGGAAAGTGGTGCCAACAGTGGCTAGTGTTGAATTTTGATGCAGGAGATGGTTCTACTACAAAGCTCATTTTCTCCAGCACTAATGTTATCTGTTGTATTGTAATAAAAGAGTGGGGGGGGGGGGTGCTATAGGCAACGCTCCCTTCCACTTCCACTACATACCTAAAATAACATCTATCAGTGCTCCATGTAGAAGCCAGAATTCATGGCTGCTCCATTTCCAGAATTTTTGGGAGGAGGAAGAGTAACACAAATCAGGTAGCCATGCACACAGGCCTCTGCATGGACCACCCACACCATACACTATTATAAGGATGGGGACAGGAAGGGTACCTATGTTGCTTCTCTGCCATATGAATTTGCTGGTGGCCCGTAAACCTTTGATGTGGGGCTGTTTTTTCTTTCTGTCTGTGCAGACAGTTGGAATCTAAAATTAAAATTTCTATTGTACTGAACTAGGAATGGATGTCAAGTAATTCGCAGATTTAAAAGGTCATTTACTGGAGACTCACTGTTAATCCATTTCTGCCCTGGGTTCAAAGCAGAATGATACAATCTGTGATTTTAGAACTTTAGATATCTAGAGATTTGCCTCCCTAAGAAAGTTGCTAAAGAAACTTAGGGCGCAATCCTATGCATAGATTTCATAGAGTTGGAAGGAGCCTACAAGGCTATCGAGTCCAACCCCCTGCTCAATGCAGGAAACTAGAGGAGGGGTCTCCCATCCAAGTAATAACCAGGCTTGACCCTGCTTAGCTTTCCACACTCAGACAAGCTGAGCCAGCATAAGCCACAGGCCTGTTTACAGGGGGGAAAAGTCCTACAATTCCCAACATGCCCCAGTTGGCTGGGGCATGCTGGGAATCATAGGGCTTTTTTCTGTCTAGACATGCATAGTATTGCCCCTTTAGGGAAACAGTGAGACCCTAGAGGAGTTAACATTATACTCTAAATGCCATTCAGACAAAGATCCATCTCAGTTTTATGGTTCCATCCCAAAGTGGGTGATCCTGAAATTAGCATTCATTGTTGCTCCTCCCATTGAGTACTGCAAAAAGGACATGGCTAAGTTCACCTTATCAAGCTACCTCAAGTACTTCAGTCCATAGCATAATAATTACCAGGTATCCAGAATGGCTGACACCACTAAATTTGGTAACTGTTCTCTTTATGAAGGTGAACATACTTTGTCTTCTTAATTATTAATATATCTTAATCACTTCATTTGCTGACATTTATAAGTTGCTCAGTGGTGGAACAAAATTTTAACGAATATTGTCATTCAGAGTTCAAGTACTATAGAAAATCTCAACCATCATTTAGCATGAGGACATGTAAGCTTCAGGGTCAATGAGTTGGTTGGTACACTCCAACATTTATTAAGAAAAGTAGTGGGGCAATCTGGGATAGGGCAAGAACACTGAGAGAAACAGCAGGACAACACAGAAACAAACCTATACTCTTCTTGGTAAAAGAGAATTCTCAACAGAAGGGGTTTGCAGAAAGTATATCTCAATCTACTGGTAGTCTGGATTATTTGCAAAATATTTAGAGAAGTAGCAGAAACATCCAGAGCACGGAGAAGAAACTAAACACCACCACCCTTGTCTCTGTTGGAGCCTTGAGAACCGCACCAGTATGAGAGAATGGAGCATGGTGAGTTCTGCCTTGGGGAAATTGAAAACACCTGGTTTCCAGAGTGGCTAGGTATATATCTGCAGCCACCACAGACCCTCAGGAAGCAGCAGAAAAATCCAGAGCACAGGGGAAGCAACCACCACCCTTGCCTTTGTTGGAGTCTTGAGAACTGCACCAGAATGAGAGAGTGGAATATGAGACAGTGGAGTATGAGACAGATCATCTGCTGCAGGCTGTAAGGAATCTGCTTGCTGTTTTCTGCATTTTGTACTCCTAAAGTAGCTGTTTGCAGTTTATATTGTTTATTAATGCCTCAATACATAGGACAGTGTAGGATACATACATAGGATGTTAATGTATTTGGCTCTGGCTTACACATTACTGACAATAATTTATATTGTGTTGTAATGGTTGAATTTGCCTATTTTGTGATTAATTCGAAATGCTATAATGTTAGTATTAGTGAAATGAACTGTTTGGGTTGTTTATTATTGTAATGATGTATTATTGCAATTGATGTATTAGTATGCTTTCTTGTTTTGTATTGCTGTTGTGTTGTTTGCCGCTTTGAGCACTTTTTGTGGAAAAACTGGATATAAGGATGATGATGATGATGATGATGATGATGATGATGATGATGATGATGGATCAGCAAGGATTTCTGACTCCCAACTGGTTAACAATAACAGCAACAATAACTCCCACCCACACTAAACTATACTGCTGAAATAAAGAAAGCTTAGGGTTGTCTGCAGTTTTGTCTAGTTAGTACCATGTTTGTAACTCCCCAAAGAAAAAGAGTAAACAAAAGATCTGTTGCTATCAAAAAACTAAGATGGAGTATATTGTTGACTTCCTTGTCGGCCGCCAGCCAACTCCCAGCTGGTCTCTTATTACGAAAGAGAATAACTTGAGTAAGAATTAAAACATAAAACAAAAATAGGAGCTGCAAGGCTATGCGAAAGGGTTGGGGGGGGGAAGCCCCAACAAAACCTGTGTCAGCAAATTTAAAAATAGAATAAACAAGATTATAACGCTGGAGCCAGCAACAAGCACAGCCGAACCAGGAGTAGATTTTTTGTGCGTGGAGGACTGTGAAATCTGTTCAGTCCTGTTACTCAAAACAAATTCCTGAGCTCAGAATTCTTTAATTCCAAGTGTACCGTATGTCTTTTGCACCAGGCTCCAGCTGCTGGATGTCAGTATCCTAGTAAAAACAGAGTAGATCCTACAAGTCTGAAGTCTGCCCACCCTGCTCAATAGCATATAATTAAGCAAGTCTGGGTCATCCTTTAGGAGCACTGATTTCCACCAAAGAGTCTGTTGTTAATATGGGAATATCCAAAAGCAATATACTTTTTAGGATACCTGTCTGCAGCCCCTATCCTGGAATATCATGTGGAAGACATCTTATGTTCAAGTCAATAGAAAGTTACCCAGTCTACTCAAATCACCCCAAATTCTCTAACAGTCTCCAATTCCACCCAGAAGAGTTCCATTGTCCCATATAGATAAACTGTGACTGGGAAGTATTCTGATACCCTGGGAGAAATATTTCAGGGAATTGACCCTGGGAGAAATAAAGTTTTAAAGGACAATCACAGTTAACTGTGTCTGCCCTCTCAACTGATGCCACTGATGAAAAGTGACCCAGACATCAACATCGCATAATAGTCCATGGACCACAATTAGAGATGCAATTTTCCCAGGGAGGTTTCAGAAAAAAATGGAAATTAGGGTAGGTGGGAATTTAAATATATGTATTACAGGCATTGCAGAAGGAGGAGACTTCTGAAGAAGCATGGAGACAGGAGCAACTGCCTAAGAGGTGTATATAGGATGACAGAGTCACTGGCAGCGGAAGCTGTTGAAAAGGTGTGAACAATCTGTGGAGAGGAGAGAGAGTGGGCTCAGAACACAAGCCCGGGCAGAGAGAAAAGGGCAGAGGCTACTGAAGCCTGGAGAAGGGAGAGAGGTCCAGTAGCCTCCTTTTGGGTCCCCATGGCCACCTTGCAGGAATTAGGCCCAGGTTATAGGGCCTTCCATTCTCTTTAGCCTTCATTCATGCTCTGCAGGCCTCTCCCCAGCCAAGGCCTTTTCACTTTTCACAGGGCATTAGACCAGCAGTGGGATCAATCTTTCCTAGGCCTTACCCTTCCCAGCCATGCTCTGCAGATTTAATCTAGGAGATTGTGCCACCCACTTTCCCCTCTTCTCGTGGCATTAGACTAGGAGGGGGTAAGGAGCCAGGGGCTGTCTTGTTTCAGTTTGCTCTTAGTTTCCTCTCACTGAGAGCCAAACTAGACATTAATATTAATGCAGAGCATACAGCTGTGTCTGTTTTTTTCTTACTCAGAAGTAAGCACAGGGGGACCCAATCTGGCTTTAACCCTTTGCCCCCAATTGCAGTCCCAATCTACTGCACAAATCTGCTGCTCTGAGGGAGCGAACTTCCAGGTGCCTCTCTCTAAACAACAGATGGCAGCCAAAGTGAGCAGCAAGTGCAGTGCTGAGTATGCACTTAGTGCCACACTTGGAGCCCACAGGAGAACTGGGACTGTGAATTATCTATTTTCCTTTACATGATTGGGGGAAAGTGTTATCTTGGGAGTTGCGAGGGTGTTTTTGAAAGCTGTGGCTTCTCTTATGTTTGTGCACCCTGTTCACTCATTGTGAATATCAGATATGAAACAAAGCAATCTTTTTCTTTTTTTCTTTTTTCTAGATCTGCTGTTTTCCTTCAACCCCTTTGAATTTCACCACAAAGAATCTCTTTTAGATCTTTAACCCTCTTAAGGTCACTCTATGAATTAACCTTTAAGATCCAGAAGGGGAATTTAAGAAGAATACAGTTTATTTCTACTGATGAATGTGTTAAAGAAAAGGATTTAATTCAGATCAGGAAATTGTTCAGAAATGCAATTGGGCTAGTCAAGAGTTATGGGGAAATTAATGAACAAACAGGGCAAAACCGTATCCCACTTTTCTAATACTTACAAGTAAGACACATAATTGTGAATTTAATAGCTAAATATACTTCCTCGAGGGACTGTTCTGAATTTGAAATGATAATTACAGGTAATTTATCCAGGGGAGCATTAAGTCAAATTTATAGAATACTGGCTAAACAAGATGTAAGGAAAAACTCATATCAAGTCAAATGGTAAAAGGACTTAGGAAGTACCGGTAATATTGACCAGAAGATATGGGAGTGGATGAACATCAAGGAAAGGTTTTATAAGCTTATGTTTAGATGGTACTTAACACCAGCTAGACTAAGATCTATAAGCAGGCTGCAGATAAATGCTGGAGGTACAGTTCGGCGAGAGCAAACATTCTGCATATTTTTTGGACTTTCCCAATAATAATTAGATGTTGGTCCTCAGTACTGAATGAGATCAGTTTAGTTTTGGGATATGCACTCCCTAAGGGTCCATTAGCAATTCTTTTTGGATACCTTGATGCCATAGTTGCTTGTTGTGAGGGTAAACTGGTGATTCACCTCTTAGCAGCGGCCCAAATGACAATCAGTTTTAGTCAGCAGCGGCCCAAATGACAATCAGTTTTAGTCGTAAGGTTAATCCACCTTCTATTAATGATTGGTGTCTTAGGTTCTGGGATATGGCTACTACGGTTAAACTGACTAACATATTAAGAGCTAGAGAAGGGAGATTAATAGAGGATCAATTTATTGAAAAGTGGAGTCTATTATTTATTGTAATGAAAAAGCTCAGGAATCATAAAAACCCTTTTGTTTTCTGGGGATGATTTAATGTCAGCTTTGGCATAAGAACTGATTGTGTTTGAATTCTTAAGGCTGCTTTTAATTTGTGATTATCTTTGATGTTAAAATTTGATCACTGTGAGCAGTATTTGGTGTTATGTATTAGGTATTATGATATCATTATCATAATATTATTATGTAAATAACAATAAAAACCAGGGGGGAAAGAAACCATTTAGAGGGAGTAAAGTGCAGCTATCACAGATATTTTTAAACCCTGACTTATTTTTCCACTAGAACAATTTTTTGTTTTAAAAAAAAGGAAGGAAATAGACACACACTGTTGTGCCTCCAGTAGGTCAGACAGAGACCAGCCGGGCCGGAGTGTGTTTGGGGTGGGGCCAGGCTAAATGCAGCTGGGCAGCTGGGCAGCCTTGCCAATCAGCGCCTGCTCAGAAGGCAGGTCCCAAACACACTCAGAGGCTGGAAGCAATTGTTTGCTAATACAGCTACAGCCGGACGTTCCTGGCATTCCCGACCTCAGACTTGTACCTTTGAACCTTGGAACGACCCTGACCACGACTTTGCCTGATCCCAAACTGGTTTACGTTTGCTCTGTTTTGGACTGATATATTTTGGTTTCGACCCTCGGACTGTGATAACGACTATGGCTTATCTTGGAACTGGACAGATTTACGACACACACCCCTGTCCCACCATTTCATGCCTCCAATCTTTCAGTGTTTGGAAGGAGACCTCACATTGTTAACCAAGCCTGGCATCAAGGGTCAGGTACCTGCCGAGGGCCCACATCCCAGCAGGAGCCCACTGACAAGAGCTCCCTGGAGTTGCTCCTCCTCTTCACCATTGCAGCCTGCTTGTTCACCCGCCTCTTGCTCTGGCCCAGAAAGAGGAGCAGTAGAAGCCATTGCCTATTTGTTCGCTGTCTCTCTGCCTGCCAAATCTTCAAATGGCTCTTAGTGTGTTACCTACCTGCTCCTCCATTTGTTAACTACAGATATCTATCAAGAAGAGTTAAAAATTATGGGTTGTATCCTATTGTACCCACGTACTTGTGGGGCCCACCACTTGTACTTCAGGACCTTTGTGTAAGACAGACTTTTGAATAAGTGCAAATATTTTTGAATACTCTTGCAGTATGATCCTATGCAGGATCAGAAGAAAGTGCCCTTGTGTTCATTGGGACTTTCTCCTTAGTTTAGGATTGTAGCTTTAGGTACATACAGCTGTTTCTGTACAACTGACAATTAAATCTACTTTAGGAAGTGAACTCTGTAAAGTGAAGCAAAGCAAGTGAAAAGTGGTGCACGTTGGGGCAAAAAATTCCAACTTCAAGTATAAGCTGATGGGATCTGAGCTAGCGTTGACTGACCAAGAAAGAGATCTTGGAGTTGTGGCAGATAGCTTGATGAAAATGTCAACCCAGTGTGCTGTGAAAAAGGCAAATTCCAAGTTAGGCATAATTAGGAAAGTAATTGAAAATAAAACTGCCAAGATCATACTCCCCTTATACAAATCTTTAGTGCAACCACGCTTAGAATTCTGTGTACAGTTCTAGTCATTGCACCTAAAAAAGGATAATGCAGAGCTGGAAAAAGTATAGTCATGCCTTGGATTGAGAGCATAATTCGTTCCGGAAACGTGCTTGTAATCCAAAACACTCTTATAAAACGAAATCCCCCCAAAAAAATGTGTACAGAAATTTTTAATTTAAGCCGTACTACAGTACTTGTATTGCAAGACGTCGCTTGTATATCAAGTTAAATAAATAAATAAATAAATATTTAAAAGTTTGCTTGTCTTGCAAAACGCTCTCAAACCAAGTTATTTGTAATCCAAGGCATTACTGTACAGAGAATGCCAACTAAAATGATCAAGGGGTTGGAGCAATTCCCCTATGAAGAAGGTTATAACATCTGAGATTGTTTCACTTAGAAAAAGGGTGAGTAAGGGGAGACATGATAGAGGTGTACAAAATTATGCATGGTGTGGAGAAAGTGGATAGGGAGACATTTTTCTCCTTCTCTCATAATACTAGAACCCGGGGTCATCCCTTGAAGCTGACTGGTGGGAGATTCAGGACAGATAAAGGAAGTACTTCTTCACACAGCACATAGTTAAACTATGGAATTCATTTCCATTAGTAGTAGTGATGGCCACCAATTTGGAGGGCTTTAAAAGGGAATTGAACAAATTCATGGAGAAGGAGGCTATCAATGGCTACTAGTCCTTATGGCTATGTGCTACCTCCAGTATCAGGGGCAATATGCCTATGTACACCAGTTACTGGGGAACGTGGGGGGAGGGTTGCACTCATGCTCTGCTTGTGGGTTTCCCACAGGTAGCTGGTTAGCCACTGTATGAACAGAATGCAGAACTAGATGGATCCTTGGTCTGATCCAGCATGGTTCTTCTTATGTTCTCATGATTCCTTAGCCTCTAAGCCTGCAAGGGGCCCCTGCTGAATTTTAACTTTATTGTACATTGCTCAGACTAGAAGGCAAGTTATAAATAATAATAGCATATTCTTCCTTGAATAAGAATTTGTTTATATTTGAGTGCTACTATAATACAAGCATTTTTCTATATTTATGTCAGCATATTATGAAATACTCAGCCAATCTAAAAAGAAAAAGAAAAAAAATCAAACTAAGTAAATACTATCAATTTTTTAGTGAAATAAACCTAAACCCTTTCAGTCTTCTAATAGTGTATTCAGGATTATTTGTGTATCAGCCTCACTCTCAAGATGCCTCAATTATATTTAAAAGGTATGTCTGGTGCTTTTATTATGTTAGAGAAGCAGAATAAAGGGTAGAATAGTGTTCAGCTTTAAAACCTAGTACTGTACTTTCTGATCTGGGGAATGGTGTTTCCCAGGGCAGCACTCCCCCTAAAGGATCAGGTCCCTAGCTGGGGTATGCTATTAGATACAGGCTTGTCTTCAGAGGCCAAAGTGGATTCTGTGGCACAAAGCACCTTTTCCGCCATCTGAGGCTGATGTGCCAGCTGCAGCCACTCCTTAACAGAGAAAGCCTGGTCATTCATGCCGTAACATCCTGTTCAGATTTCTACAAAATACATTGGGCTGCTCTTGAAAATAGTTTGGAAACTGCAGTTAGTACCAAATACAGCAACTAGACTACTAGGTGGGGCTGAGAATATAATACAGATCATATCATACAGATCTTAAAAGAACTGCACTGGCTCCCGGCCCATTTCTGGGCTCAATTCAAGATGCTGGTTTTTATTTTTCAAGCCCTAAAGGGATTGGGGCCAGCATGCGTTATGGGCCACCTTCTCTCACATGAACCTGGCTGAGATCTTCCTAATGTTCTTCTCCAGGGCCTTTAAGGCACAGTGGGTAAGAACCAGGGATAGGGCTTTTTCAGTTGTGGTACCCTCAATTTGGAATGCTGGCTACAAGGAGCATTCTTGACTTTGGAATACTCTCTACAGGGAGGCTTGCCCGGCACTAAGAATGAAAGCACATGATGTTATTTTAAAGACAGAGCTACCGTAATAGCTACATTTTTTTTACTCTAGAGTAAACACAATTCAGACTGGGGGTCCTAGCTTTAATGCTTCCCACATGCTGTAGGTTCTAGGGCAAAACTAAACCTTCCTTTAATTTTTTTATTTACTGTCCAGCCCCAATTTGGACTGGGACCATGGTGCTTTGGGAGAGGAAAGTAAGTTTCACCACCACCACCACCACCACCACCACCACCACCACCGGTTTTCATCCTGAAATTCCACCTCCCCATGGGGAGGTTAAAAAAAGAAAAAAAGGGGCTCCACTGGAGTCATTGGAGGTATTTTCTTTAACGCCCCCCATGGGGTGGATTTCAGGATGAAATATGGGGGGAGCTTAAACCCTTCTCTCCTGAAGCATCATGGTCCTGATCTGAATTTGGGCTGTGCATGCTTGCAGGAGAGTAAATGAAAGTAGCTCCATTAGACATGCTTAAAGGAACTTTTCATTTGGCCCCCAATCTGGATTGCCCCCTGCAGCTGCAATTTATATTACCAAATGGTGATTCAATAAAGCAAATGGGTCACCATTTGCCATTATATATTACAGACATGGGGGGGAGGGCTGATCTGGATCAGGCTGGCTCCTAGCTATGTCTTAAAGTAATGTGTCTTTGGCCCCAAGTCTGATGTCTTTTGGCTCCAAGTCTGATGTCTTTTGGCACTAGGTGGACACCTTTTTATTTGTGTAGCCCATTTAGATCTTTTGGTTCTGTTTTAATGCTGACACTCTCTCTGCTCAGCTCTTTTATAAATTGCATTGTTTTTATTGCTTTCTGTTTTATTGTTTTAAATTTCGTAAGCCACTCTGAGAGTCCTTTTGAACTGAAGAGCAGCATGTAAGGATTCTAAATAAAACAAATGGACATGCAATAGGTCAAGAACGTATCCTTTAATAAAATATTCAAATACCTATGGATTCCCCCTCTCTTTCTTCATTATAAACATACTTACAATTTTATTTTACTTTTATTATGAAAATGCAAAAAGTACATCTAATTTCAGGTACATACATTAATACACAGGGTGGAATCCAATTAACTCATCCCACTGCCAGAATGGCTTCCCTCAGCGGAACAGGGAGGAGTGTGTCTCCCTCTCAATCTGCTCTGATGGGTTGGGGACCCTCCAGAGCAGATTTTGGGAGGATGTAGGGAGCTGCAGGGATAAGGAGAGGAGGAGAAAGTCTTGTTGCAAAAGAACATGTTGGATTCCATCCACAAAGAAAGGAAAGCAACAAATGAAATAATTAAAATAATTGAATCCAATATATCATGGCTTTAAGAGAGCCAGCGTGGCGTAGTGGTTAGAGTGTTGGACTGGGACTCGGGAGATCCGGGTTCTAGTCCCCACTTGGCCACGAAGCTCCCTGGGTGACTTTGGGCCAGTCACGGTCTCTCAGCCTAACCTACCTCACAGGGTTGTTGTGAGGATAAAATGGAGAGGAAGAGGATTATGTAAGCCGCCTTGGGTTCCTTGCAGGAAAAAAGGCGGGGTATAAATATAACAAATAAATAAAAATAGATCCATCCTGATTCTGTTTATAATATCATGTACAGTAATACCTTGGATTGCAAGTAACTTGGTAAAAGTTACTTGGCAAGTAACTTTTAAAATAAATTTTGACTTGATAAACAAGCAACATCTTGCAATACAAGGTAGGGATGTAACCGCTCACCTCGAGCGGGCCGAAATCAGCCCCGCTCACGCCCGCCAGAGACTCGCTTTGATATAAGAGTGTTTTGGATTACAAGCACAGTTCCGGAACGAATTATGCTTGCAATCCAAGGTATTACTGTAGTTGCTCTCCATCTCTTTCATTCCTAGTTTTTCTTCAACATATTGTATCACTAAATCCCAACTTCTCGGTTACATCATAGTTACGTACACTTCTCAAATGCTGTCAGTTTTACGATTTCTAATTGTTTCCATATCTTCTTTAATAGCTCTAATTTACATCTAACTGCACCACATCTAGACAAAATCCCAGTTTAAATTCTAGCATATCCAACAGTTTCCACCCACATGTCCACTTGCTTACTCATAGCTATCTTTAAGCAATTCTCTTTCATTTACAGCTTCTGGAAAACATGTTCATTTGGTAAATAAAAATTCCCAAACTACTTTGGGGATTTCACTTTCAACATCTCTATACCATATTTTAAAAAATAACTCTTATTTTCTGGTGACTGGGTATCTAACAATCTCTCATATTTTGACAATCATTTTCAGTTGTATGTTAATAACTTTTTAAATCATTTTTTCTCAACAAGTCTATCAGTTTTTGCTTATTTACAAAAGATTTTATTACAATATACTGGAAATAAAGTCATGCTAATGTAATATTTTTCTAACCACTCTTCATATTCGTCCACTCCTTTCTTTTTCTACATCTAAATTAAAAACCTCATAATCAATTATGGATTCTATAAGAAAGATTTTTGGCATTAATTTTTGTCTAATTTCCCCCATATTGCTAAACAAATATTTATGATGATAAAAATATGATAAAAGTAATTATAAAATAAATATTTATTACTTTATTATTATAAAAATATCATTACTTTTTATCATTTTTACTTTTTATTTCCCCCTAGATATCTTCAAAGTCCATATTAAACTTTTCAGGTCAACGCTGACTAATGTTTCTTGGGGGAAAGAATAGTCCCTTTGTTCTTCTTTCAGCAATGCTACCATCTATAACAGAATATTTGATTCATAATAACTTCTAATATCCTACTCCCAACATATCTGTTTAGTAACATTTGTGTAAGTTACACCACTGTCATAGCACCATCTGTGACCACTATCATAGCATTACTAAAGTAAAGAGAAATACTGTCCGTTGGCTACTTTAAGTACTGCTGATTGAGCAATGATGCAGCACTCAGGCACAGAGTTGTAGTTCATTTCATTCATATTTATATTTAGTTACATCCAGTTTATAGGCAGAGGTCCATTTAAGTAACAAACATCCCATGATAAAAACCAACATCTAACTCATAATCAATTAAGAGAAGGATTCAATGAGGAGAAGACAACACATCCATTCGGCTGTTGGGCGGTATATAAATAAAATTGATGATGATGATGATGATGATGATTATGATGATGATATACATGCACTTCATTTTCTTAAAGCAACCAACCAACTAGTGATCATGTGAATTGGAGTGGGTAGATCCTGGATTACTGAGATATCTTAAAGATTTAAGAATATATCTACTCTCGTTTCCAGACAGGAAAAGGTAACTTCAAAGAGAAAAATCAAATGGGTTTCTCCCACCACCACCCAATATTAATTCCCTGCTTGCTAGTTTTAGAGTTCTGACATTTATCTAAAGCCAACTTTTTTGGAACAGTAATGTTCTTGCCTTTAAAAGTATAAGACCAGGAAAAAGACAAGCATTTATACCTTGAGATTACTTCTTCCCCAGAGAGGTTGTATGCTAAGCTTCTGACATACTCATATAAAATAAAATAAATTCCTAGCATAGTGACCTTTAGCAGATCTTCCATGCATTACCTCTTTGGGAAACAGATTACCCTGAAGACACAGCATATGTCTCTGAGGAGACTGTAAAATTTCCAGCATCAGCAAGGACAGCTGGCTTGGTGGTTAGTGCATCTGCCTCATTTGGATTATGACACTGTACATCGCCCTGGGAAACTGTATCAATGTGATGCACATGCCCAAACTGAAGCCATGAGAGAAATAAAGGTGTGATTGTTCATTGTGTTTGGATGGGAGGCTTACAACATTAACAGTTTATTTGTTAGAGTTCCTATCTATAAAGCTCTGTGTCACCATCAAAGGTGAGCTATTTATTTCTTTTCAGAATTGATCAAGAAGTAAGAGGGAAAACATATAAAGACTGTCCAAATAGAAATATGTCTTAAAATAAAGATACATAAAACCATCTGCACATCAGTTTTAAATCACTACAAAAACAGATTTAGAAGGGGAGCTCCTGAGGATGAACTCATGGACATTACGGTGGTGAGAAATGAGATTCAGATTTTTGTTATTCAGTTACTATGTTAATTGATCCCAGCAACCGGAGCTGGTGACTGCATCTGGACTGGGTGGGGCGATTCACTGGAGCTAGGACAACATCACAAAACATGCTGTAATGCTAGGCCAGAACATAATGGCTGTGCTCAGTTACAGAACTGATTAGGAGAATGGAAGGAAGCCAAACAACACCCCCATCACTCTATCTTTAAGGGGCCTAAAATAGGGAGGGCAGGGTAAGGGAAAGGGTAGAGAGTCTATCCTTGCAGAAAAACAGGCTGGGCAAAATACTCCCCCCCCCCCGGCTTTCATTCAAATAAACCCACAGAGAAGATAGTGTGCGCATGCTCCCCTCAAGCAGCAGCAACACACAGGATTAGTTTGGAGTGTCAGGGAAATTTGAATCCTCCTATTTATTTATTTATTATATTTATACCCTGCCTTTTTCCCTGCAAGGAACTCAAGGCGGCTTACATAATCCTCCTCCTCCTCCTCTCCATTTTATCCTTACAACAACCCTGTGAGGTAGGTTAGACTGAGAGTGAGTGACTGGCCCAAAGTCACCCAGTGAGTTTCATGGCTGAGCGGGGACTAGAACCCGGATCTCCTGAGTCCCAGTCCGACACTCTCACCATTATGCCACATTACGCCCTTCTCAGCTGTCCCAAACCATTCCATGCCGTATGGTTTGGTAGTGTTTGTCCCCAAAGCAAACAGCAGAAGATGGAATTGGGCTACTGGTAAGAAATATAGCAGGATACACACCTTCCTGATATCCCAACACACACACACACACACACACACACACACACACACCTTGATATCCTTAGCACTGAGGAAAGTGGGATGCTGGTGGTTTACATTGTCAGGAAGAAATGTGTTCTACTACATTCCTTCAGGTAAGTAGCAGAGCCCACCCCACAGCTTAACCTAAGAACTGACAGCTTCTGGATTAGCAGCTACCAAGGAGAGCAACAGGGCTTTGGTTGAACTGGGAGGTAGGTGCACTGACTTACTGTGCTCTCCTGACAGCTCACCCACCCACCTTATATGCTTTGGGCCAGGGCTGAGTAAAGAATAACACTGAACAAGAATAAAGGGGGGAAGAGCATACAGCACTTCTGCCTTCCCAAACCAAGTTCCCATTGATCACATCAGGGTTAGGGATTCCCAATCCCAGTAGCTATTTGATTCACTTGTTGCTGGCTGCTACTCACTACATCACTCACCAGTAAGTGGGGTGAATGGGGAAAGAGGAAATTAGTGTATGGTTGTGAATGAGTCTACAAACTACCTTGCTAGACCTAAGTGATGGAGAGAGGAGCCCAGGCCCAATGGTGACCTAAATGTCCCTACAGCTGAAGATTCTTCTTGGTCTCTCCAGTGAGAATCCAGCTACTGTAGGATTGACACCTTTTTATTCCTGCAGAGCTTCTGTGACTTTGAAAGCTACATGTCAGACTGAGGGGTAACAAGTGCAGCTGTCCCATCACTGCGTCTCCATGCTGGGTAAAGCTGTGTTTGTTATATGACTGTATATCATGCATTCCAGAAAGTCACAGGTGCCTCGCTGGAACAAGAAGATGGCAACCCCTCAGAGCAATTGCTGGCTTCTCACTGGTCACTACTGTTTTGCTGTGAGCCTTGCAGGCAGGGAACATCCTTGACTATGTGCATCTTAAATCACTGCATTATTGCCTATCAAGAGATATGAAGATGGTGATGAATTATGAGCAGCCACTATTTGCATTAAGAAGAAACTCCTATGGACTGCAATGGGGGATTTCCCCCAAAGAAAATACTGGCTTCAGAAGAGGGAATTTCCTCAGGATCACAGCAGGGGAGAAAAGGGTTAAATTTCCCCTCCAGGCCTGCTCTGATCTCATTCATTATCAGCCCCATGCAATTTCCATCTTTAAAAACCTGCAGGTTTCATACAAAGACACATTGGTGCTATGCGAAGCAAAGCTTGTGACCCACCAAGCAATATTACAGAGCATTAATTCAACTAGCTCAGGAATTGGGGGGGGGGGGGGCTTTCCAAACAAGGGAGATGCAGATACCTTCTTTTATCGCAAAGAACAGAGAGCATAGAAACATGCTCATGTAAGCATTAAATGCAGTTTAACTCTCTCTTTGACAAAATCTGCAAGTAGCATGGCCCTATTAATGCATTCACAGAAGCCCATAATCAATCCAATGAACAGGAAACCAATAAACTACTTCAGTAGCTCTGTTTCAGGAAACACACTGTTGCTTAATGTATTAACAAATCTGCAGAGAAGAACTACAACTCTTTAATTTCATAATACAGTGTGCTCAGATACATGCCATGGATATTACAATGTCTACAGAGATAGAGCAAAATAAGTGGGAAGCCATGTACCATGCACAAAAAAAGGGTTTCAGAAGTACAGGCCTGCTCAAATAGGTCTCGCAACTGGAATTTTATTACTGGCTAGGTAAAGAGAAACAATGAAACAGGGAAGGTGGTATTGCACTATGCATCAGCAATGTATAAAATTGCTGCTAGTTCACAGAGAACAGTACTCCAACGTGGTGCCCACGGGCACCAATGTGCCTGCAGACACCACTCTTGGTGTGCACCAGTTTCCTTGTCCCGCCTGATTTTATTACTTACATTTGTTATTTATATATTTTAACTGGCAGGCTGCAAAGCAAAGGGCTACCCTCCAGCACCTTTAATTGGATTCAAAATAATTATTTTGTGTATTGGAGCTCAAATGCCACCTCCGCCTTGTTCTCAGTTCCTTGACCAAGTTACTTGTTTCTGAACCTCATTAGTTTGCTTTCTGTGAAATGGGTGTTGGGGCAGAAAACTGAGGATTCAAAAGAATCATTTTGTGTTTTGGCGCTCAGAACCCACTGCTGCCTTGTACTTAGGTGCTTGGGCAAGTTACTTTTCATTTAGTCTCATCAGTTTGCCTTCTGGGAATGAGTGTTTTGTGACCAGCCATGTCCACCCTGGCAGCCATTTTATCAATGGGCAAGACCCCCCCCCCATTGCAGCCGCAACACTCTCAAAATTTCAAATGTGCCCACCCCAAAAAGGTTGAGGATCCCGGTCTAGCAGATATTAAAAACACCCAAATCACTTGGAATAGTGACAATGGGATGTTTTATCTCAGCATCTGATCTAGCCATAGTATCCTAATACATTACTTTGCAGATCACATTTTTCCTCCACATAGAAATACCCATGGAGAAATAACCATGAAACACATTGTGCAGGTAAATCCATGAGTCGGAATGGGCAGCAATCCAGCCTCCTGCTTGCATATCATTCCTGTGCCATCTTCATGGATTTAGCAATCTGGCATAGCATTTTTTCAGATGTATTCTCCATAGGTATTCCTCCATGCAATCAAGATGAAATTAATCACAGCAGAAACAATCTGTTAGCTGAAGAGACAACTGAGAAGAAGAGAAAGGCAGAGACTGTAGGTCTAGCCTACATATAACAGGTTTACTAGACAAAAGCGGAAGGAATATGTTTCAATTTCCAATGTCCTTCCCCCCCCCTTTTTAAACCTTAACTCCCAGTGACCACATCCCATACAAAGAGACTCAGGGCCAAACTAGATGTTA
Source organism: Shinisaurus crocodilurus (assembly GCA_021292165.1). NCBI lineage: Eukaryota > Metazoa > Chordata > Lepidosauria > Squamata > Shinisauridae > Shinisaurus > Shinisaurus crocodilurus. Next base: position 230,944,484 of record CM037879.1, read on the forward strand.
AATCATGCATAGCCTTACTTACCTCCATGTAAGTGCATGCAACCCCAATTTGGATTGGGACCACAGTGATTTGGGAAGGGGATTTAAGCTTTCCCCCTCCCATTTTCATGCTGAAATTCCACATACAAGAAAAAGCATCTCCATGGATTAGCAGAACCTTCAGTTTGGCTCTGAGAGCCAAACTAGAGGAGATACCATCCATGTAATTAGCAATTGTGGGAACGGCTTTTTAAAAGTAAATTGCAAGGGGGGGGGGCACTGATCTGGAGATTGGGACCCTGGTGTAGTGGGTGGGTGGGGCCTTAATCCTTTGTCCTCCACTGAATTCCTGATCTAGATTGGGGTCCAGGCCTGCTATTTGCATGGTGGGGGGAAGCTCCCATTTGCTCCAAAAAGTTAAAGCCCCCTCCCCACCAGGGGCACTCTCTTCTGAATACACTTGCTTAGGATTGCACTGTGAAAGAGTCCAATGGCTCCCTGCTTCTGAAAGGTCATCAAGAGGTAATAGTAGCACAAAGTTGCTCATGTGCAGGAACAAAAAAATCCTATTGAACACAAAGAAGGAAACCATTCCTATTACTGACTACAATGTCAGTAGCCCTTGGGAAAGCTTCATTTTCCTGAGGGTCACCAGAACCTTTTGTCTTGGTGCACTGTTTTGCAGTGAGATAGGAAAAACAGAAGCCTCAAATGATACTGGAAAATGTAACTCAATAACAATTAAAAAAAAAGTCAATTGCCCAATATTCATAGATTCATAGATCATAGAGTTGGAAGGAGCCTACAAGGCTATCGAGTCCAACCCCCTGCTCAATGCAGGAAACTAGAGGAGGGGTCTCCCATCCAAGTAATAACCAGGCTTGACCCTGCTTAGCTTTCCATGCTCAGACAAGCTGAGCCAGCGTAAGCCACATATATTTGAGTGGAAACCTTCCTCGGGGCACTAAAAGAACAGCAAGCCACAATTCAAACAATATAAAATGTTATTCAAATTACAAATTGTACATAATATACATAGTCGCTAATTATAATCAGACCAACTATATTAAACAACAATATAAAACATGGAAGATGCTGTAATGAAATCAACCTTTAATGGTACAGTAATACCTTGGATTACGAGTAACCCGGTTTGTGAGCTTCTTGTAAGACGAGGAAATTTTTAGCATAAATTTAAATTTGAAAGACGAGCAAGTCTCGCAACACGAGCCGTTGCCGCATGTGGCTCCTGTTGCGAGACTTGCTCGTCTTTCAAATTTAAATTTATGCTAGAAGCATGTGGAAGCATGTGGCTGTGGTAAGCCATTGCTGCTGTACAATATCTAGCCACATGACTTGTGATATGAGGATCCTTGTCAGAAAGAAGCTTAACACAGAATTCATCAGGTCTCCCAGAAAGTTTATAAATAATTGGAGACACAAGATCACTACGCAAATCTCGATAAAAATGGCAATGTAGGAGAACATGCCCCACAGTTTTGACTTGGCCGCTGTTGCAGGGACACAAGCAATCCGAGAAAGGCATGCGTTGGAATCTCCCCTCCAAAAGCTTTGAAGGTAGAACATTAAATCTGGCTAGAGTGAAAGCTCTTATGGTCTTTATTGACATTGAACTAGCCAGATACGAAACTACATATTGTAGTTTAAAGTGCTTGTTGCCAGTAACTAAGCCTGAGGACAGGCATTTCAACCTATTAGAATGGGGGGGGGGGGACTGCACAAAAGCCAGGAAACCACCAAACTATTAGTGGTTGAGGGAAAGGGGGTGGGGCAAAGGCAAAGGGGTGGGGTCTTCTCAGGAACCCTGGAGGGTCAGATTGAGACCTAGGAGGGCTGGATTTGCCCGCTGGGCCTGAGGTACCCTAGCCCTGCTCTATATGCATACACACACACACACACACACACACACGTACGTGTGTGTGTGTGTGCGCATGTGCGTGCTGTATTTGGTTCTGTCCTCTCCCCCACCACCTCCCATTTTTGTTGCTTTTCTGCTAGGTTATCACTGGAAAAGGGAGGCAGGGGAGCTCTTCCTCCTTCATTCTCCCTGTGGCCAGGCAGTAGGTTGTTGCCGGCTCTTCCCATACTTAGAAATTAAGGGAAAGGGGAGGAACGGAGGGAATTGGAGGCTTCATGAGGGTGGGCTTTGGCTCAGAAATAAGCCAAGCTACTTCAAGGTTTGTGGGGAAGATGCTTAACTTATTTCTGAGCCAAAACCAGCACAAGACACAAGGTGGGTGGGCTCACTGATATAAATGCACAAGAGCATCAGCAGTTTGAAGTTCTTGCAAGTACTTGAAAACTTCTTCCCTTCCCACAACTATTTTGTTAGATCCTTGTTTCTTACATTTGAGATGGGTATCCTTAAGGAAGTGTGGGCAATTGGTAGAGCAGGCACAAGTTCTTTCCACTCCCTCCCAGTTTTTGCATATATCCTGACTGAGTCCAGAGGTAGCATGCTGACACCACCAGTCTCAGCTAGCTAGTATAACACAAGGTGGCTCCTCATTTGCTGTAAAAACTCATGGCACTGGGGAGGGCAATGAGGTAGCTCCATCCATATTTATGTCAGCCCTATGGGAATCCTCTCAACATCTATAAACCATGCCATGAGTGTATGTGGTTGTGTTTTCTTTCTTCCTCCACCCTTCTCTTTCTTCCTTCTAGCCCAGGCCTGACCATTATAAACAGCCAATGAGATGGTACAAGTTTGCCACCTCATCGACTATTTCCAAGAACCAGCCTCCAGTGTCCAGGCCGTCAGATATTGTCTTAGTTACATTTTGTTTGGGAAGACCCACAGTGGAAAAGTTTGAAAAATTATGTATTAATCCAGTTATGGGAATTAGCGAATTAATTGACTAGTTAAAAAGTTAAAGAAATTTAACTATATAAACTTTTCAGCTGTCAAATTTTTACTTCCACTAGTTTTAAAGAAGGTTAACATTCACTTTTTAAAAAGTATAATTAAAAAACAACATCAGTATATTCCCTGACACATATACTTTCTCATATTTCTATATAGAACAATATTTCTAGGATACCTTTTTTGAGAGACAGAGAGTTGAATACCTTTTATTTGAGATATGGTCTCTAAAGAACTACAAGTTCCAGAGTTCCTTAGTTCATGCTGGCATTTTCTATGCACTGTCCAAAGTTAACAGGTCAGCCAATGGCTGCAGGAGAGGGAACAAGCAAAAGCAAGCAGAGACACTGATCCCAGTTAAAGCGGGAGCCATTTCTGCTGCTAAATTTACAGGCCCCAGAAGATATGTGAGTAAATAACAGAGCAATCCCTTAGGACTGCACTCTAAGCTATCCTTAATTTACAAGTTTATACGCCTATCATAGATTTATGCCACTGGAATTTTATGATTAAAAAAAATTATTTCAGAATTCTAGACATTTGTGTAGTGCTCAGTTTCCTGAATTAAGAATCATAATTTCATATTAAATACATTCATCCTGATATTTCTTTGTTGAAGTAAATTTATGTTTTTAAAATGTATGTTAAAAGTACATCTTTGCATGACTTAAAAGTGTTATTTTGAGTTCAGCCCCTACCAGTGAAAACGGATCCATAAACAATGTCCTATGCCTCCTCCTGACTCAGGCAGCCTAGTCCTCAAAGCCCCACCACCACCACTCCATGCTGCAAAGCTCCACAGCCCTCTGCACATGCTTAGAACAACTCTTTTCTTCTTTATTATTTCAGAAGAGACCAGGGACTATCTCAAAAAACTAAATAACATGATGAGTGCTAACTGACAGTGACCTAATTTACAGAGAGGTGGGTTTTTTTCCACGCACCTCATGACAACACTGACCTTGACAATAGCAACAGCTTAAAATCTGAATGTGTTTTGTGCCGCTCAAACTAAAGAAAGATCAGCTGAACGTGGAGAGAGTGAGAAGGATCTACCACAGGTATTGGTGAATTGTTATTTTGAAAACTGGATGAAAGTATAATATTGTACTCAGGTAAAACAGAGTATGTTCTGTGTAAATTAGTGGGCTTCAGTGCACTTGTGGAAAAGAAACCTACTCATTGCATTTGAAAATGAAAAATAATGCTAACGGGCAATTCACAGTATTTCATGCATTTCTCATGTGTCAGCTTAACTTTTAACTAGTTACTGTCTTTTTAACTTACCTTTTAATTAGTGGAAGTGGAAATATTTAACTTTTAACTTAACTGGCAATCCGGGTTCTAGTCCCCGCTCGGCCATGAAACTCACTGGGTGACTTTGGGCCAGTCACTGACTCTCAGCCTAACCTACCTCACAGGGTTGTTGTGAGGATAAACTGGAGAGGAGGAGGAGGATAATATAATGTAAGCCACCTTGGGTTCCTTGCAGGAAAAAAGGCGGGGTATAAATATAATAAATCAAATCAATCAACTGAGGTTAATTTTAAAGGCTGCTCTGTTAACATTAACTACCGTAGTTAAATTTTTCAATAACTTTTCCCATGACTGTTTTCACATTATCTATCTTTACATTTAAAAACCCAGAGGCACCCCTCAAGATCAGCAATGAGTGTACAAAACCAACCATTTGATATAAAGCTTGGTTGGTACAGATTACATAGTGTGATCTCTAATTAACATTATTCTCTTCATCCAAGCCACTTTAGTACTGGTTGTTATCACTTTAAGAATAACTCTGCTTCGAAAATGTACATTAGATTTTATAATTCGGCATTCCTTCCTTAAAAATAAAAAAATAACATGTTGCCACAGTACCTTGTTAGTAGTTATAAAACCAGTATAAAAGTTAGCTGAACTCAGAATAGCATCTTCTCCTCAAATAGCATTGCATGGTTACAGAAGAGTGCCATCTGCTGTTCATTTGTTGCTATACAACTGATGACAGATTTTCCATCAACATCCCACCTCCCTCCAAAGACACACACACACACACACACACACACACACACCACACCACTCCTTTTAAAGCTTTGCTTTTAAGAACAGCTAATATTTATAGGCTCTTTCTCAATGTACAATTTAGTTACTTGTGTTTTATATGAGAATAAGATGCAACTTTTGCATATTCACTTCTACCTAAATACAAAATACAACACAGATGTATGGCAGCATATGGATGAATGGTGAATGCAGAAATCAAATGGGACTACAAGGAAACATTGCCTCTCTTCTCACATAGAGGAGGAAAAAATATTTTTTACCCACAGCTGGAGTTTATATGAGTTGCCTTCAATAAAATATTAATAAGCATATTTTGCAGCCTTCTCTCATTAAAAATCAATGCCTCAGACTAAAAGGAGGCTGCCAATGTTTTACATAGTCTGGCACTCTCTTGCCAAGAATTTGTACCATAATGCACATGTTGATTTTTAAAGAACTCTTTTAGAAGCTCCCTTCTTGCCCTCCAGCAAGGGCACCCCATTTGTGCATGATGAGGGGGCAGGGAGATGGATGCAAGTGGCATGAGAAGCAAGCAGCCACTTGACTTGGAGCCTGCTAAGGATGCCTTATTCGTTAGCTCAGCCCTGATTCGCTGGAGTAGAGACTACTCTGTGCTGTGAAGTTAAAAGGGGGTTTGATCTGGATGAAAGTTTAGAGTGTGTTTTGCCTTTGCCTAGATCAGGACCGTCACACCTGAGAATCCTGGTGACTCCAGGAAGATATATTTACTAGTGAGGGAAACACAACAAAGCATGCATTGCACATGGGTGGGAAGAATTTGGGAGTAGCACTTATTCACTCAACAGGTAGGAAACAGCAGCCCATTCTCAAAAGGAACTGAATGACAGTGGACCATCCTTGCTGCTGCTGATCAGTGGAAACTAGCTATAGCCTCCAGCTGCCTCGTACCTGGCTCAGATGGAGAGTCTCACAGTGGGAGTATTTGATTTCTATGTTCCAGGAGGAGATGGTAGCAAAAAGCCTTCCAAATGTCATCCTGATACAGCTAGGAATGAAAGGGCTTCAACAGTGCAGATCATGGTGGCTTAGACTAATACAGATTACATTTTCTCAGGGTTCAGATCATGTGGTCAGAGCTGCTTTAGTGGTGTGAGTGGAGAGGGTCCATCAACCCCTGAAAAGCACATGGAAGCACATGGAAGATGATTAACAAAAGACAATGCCCACCTTTATTAATTCTCATCAGGAACGGGTGTTTGTTGGGTTATTATTCCATTTATACCCCGCATTTTTTCCTCTCCCAAGGTGGCTCATACATATGGTCCTCTTCCTCTCCATTTTATCCTCACAACAAACCCTGTGAGGTTAGGCTGAGAGTCAGTGACTGGCCCAAAGTCACTCATTGAGCTTGATGGCCAAGTGGGGACTACAAGCCAGATCTCCCAAATCCCAGTACAGCAATCTAACCACTACGCTACACTGGCTTCTCTGTTTCTTCAATCAATTGTCAGGCTATGATGAAGTAATACAAAAGTCAGTAAAAGAATGTTGTCAGCTAGGTTGGCTGAATCCAACAGGGCTGATTCAGGAGACGTCTGAATCAACGCAGGATAAATTCTGGGGATAAATGGGGAATGTGTAAGAACAGTGGACACCACCCTTGAGCCCCTTGGAAAAGCTCGATGTAAACATTATAAATAGGGTTGCCAACTGAGTGAGGAATATCATGTCCTAGTAGTGGTGTTTTACTTTATTTATTTCATATCCACTGCTGCCAGATAGGAAAAGCTGCTCTTCCCCACCCACCCCCTAATAATATTTTTATTTTTGAGACAGTACATAAAATCTCACTATTCAAAGCAATGTCACATTTTCAGTATTTGCTGGTATTTAAAGGGATGCGACATTTGTGCAAAGCTGGAAAAAATAAAATCTAAAGGCAATTGGAATATACTATACTAGAAAAAAGTAGTATGAGCCAGAGGCTATACTTGCTATGAGTTTTATCCTTTTAGTCCAGGACATGAGAACAGATAATTAGCACTCAGACCATCCTTCATTTATGATATTAAAAAGAAATAACTGCTTAACTGCAAGATTTACACTGCATTGTAACTTGCAGTATGCTGCACAATACATTCAAAATACATAAGAAATATAGAAGTTTCCAATTTCTGACCCCCTGCCCCATTGCAGAACACGTATAGCTTCCATTACTACTATAGAATTGCTCAGTCTATTGCACATACTCTTCTCACCAGTGATAAAGCTGATTCAAGAGTTTGTCTGTGAGAACCCATTACCATGAGCCCCATCAACCATATAGTCTCTGATTTCTTGTCATATCATGGAATCGTCACAATTAGATGTTTCTTTAACATTGTTCTTTTCCTGGGGACACATGTGTCAGCAAATGCAAGTAGAGCATACATTAAAATAGAAGGGGAAATCTTCCTGAGGAAAGTGTCACAGCTCTTATTCTTTATTTTATATTTTTTTAAAAGAAAAAGATTAAAAGACCCACAATGTTGTATAAATGGTATCAGTACACTTTGTGACAATGTCTCAAAACCTTTCATCCAACTGACAGGTTTTGTTACCATTTAGTACTCCTCTTACTAGAAGTGCTGGCAACAACTCACTTTATTTGGTATGATAGTAAGCGGATGACGATAATAAATAGCAGCCTTAGTAATCTGCAGAAAATGGCTGCGAGCATATGCAAATGAACACACACACACACATAAAGGGCAGGAGTGCAGAACTTCTTTCAGCCTGAGGGCCAAATTTCATTTTGGAGAAGCTGGGTGTGTGTGCTGCATTCCAGGGGTGGCTGAGGCTGAAGGCAAAAAGGGTGGGACCAAAAAATCCCAAATACCAGCATATTCTAGTTTAAAGCTCTTACTGCCAATAACTAAGAGGCATTTCAACCTTTTATAATTGCAGGGAGGGGGGAACTGCACAAAGCCAGGAAACCACCAAATGGTGGTGTTTGGGGAAAAGAGGGTGGGTCCTTCCGCACAAACCTGGAAGGCCATATTGAGACCCTTGGAGGGCTGGATTTAGCCCCCAGGCCTGATGTTCTGTACTCCTGATATAAGGAGTTGTATTGGGATCGATAACTAGCAGACAATATGATGAAGCGTTAGTGTGAACTATTCACAGAGTCCAGCACAGTCCTCTAAAGAGGCTACACTGCAATAGACAATTGTTAGGCCTTAACTGCTGTGAGAAACCCTGCAGTATGGCAGGGGCCTCAGCAAAAACATGAGCTCACCAGGTACCAGTCTCTGTGAACTCCTTACCACATTCCTGAGAGAAGGACTATGTATGCTTCTAAGTGTATAATTGAGATAGCTGGGTCTTCTTTCACCCTCCCTTCTTCCCCCCACCTGCAGCTATTGACAGCCTCTGAAACAGGGGGAGAGAGGAACTTTATAAAATCCTTAGCTGGTTAGTTAAGAGCTTTGGCTTTCCATTTAGAACCAGGAGCATACAAGTGTGTCAAAGGAACTTAGTGCCCCAAAGTGATGTCCTGTCGTATCAGGAAGCCCTGCGACTACTGGAGGGGTGTATGTGAGCTTTCTTTTGCTTGTTTATTGATAATCTGCATCCATATTCCAAATTTGTATTTAATAAACTGTATATCATCTTTGACGCAAGTGGTCTTGTTTCATCCAGATTATCCTCAAATCTGAAATTGAGGTGCCTTGGTTGGACCTGGCTCCTGGGGTAATACAGGGGTGCAGTGTGTTAGGTTTTAAAACCAATAGTCAACTGACAGCTTGACAATCATGATTGAAACTGCCCAACATCAATGGTAAAAGTGACTTTTGCCAGCACAAAGTGTCTAGAATTAAGGTATCTGGACTGATCATTGGTTAGAGGCCCCAGTATGGATCCAACCCAGTAAGGTCCTTGTTTAGGAGGGGGCAATGGGTTATATCCAGTGTTACGTAGTCTAACTTATGTCCCATACATTTCCATAGGTCTACTCTAAGTAGGATTAACATTGGATACAACCCATGGAGGGCAATTCCCCTGGGTTTTACAAATAGAATGGGCCACACCAAGACTGACAAACAGTAAACTCCAACTGAGAAAAAAAATGATATTAACAGAGAGTGCTGTGAGAAGGAAGCAGGACTGCAAATGAAAATTCAGCCCATGTACTCTCAGCCTGAACCCATTGCATATTGTTGCACACAGTTCAAGGGTTAGATGCAGGGGGTCTTTTCCCCCATACAGCATGTGTGCATGTACATGCACATGTGATGGAGACCCCTAATCCAGTAAAGAATTATGTTCACAGAGAGACTGCTTCTTTGCACAGCTTGCCTTTGCTGGCAGAGGAAATTAAACATTTTAAAGAAATGCATCTGAATTCGTCTGAACCTTCGGAGCAGCTCCTAGATTTAAATGCATTTTTAAGCTGTAAAGACAGTTCTGTGACACTTTCTGATTATATGTATTCTCGCTTGGTAAATACAAAACAAAGGTCTCTAACAAGACATTACCATCACATTATCTTCCTCTTCCTCCTCCTCACTAGGAGTATGTGGCCATTCAACATGGCAGAAGTAGTATTTTCAGCAAGATGAATTTAGACCTCTTTTTTTTTTAGAAAAAGGTAACATGGCATCTCTCACGTTTCAGGCTGGAAATGAAGCACATATGCATGGAGAAAGGACCCATGGTGGTGCTAGCAATGATGTGGTCCTTCAGTGGTGTTGGTGAGGTGACCCATGCTGTTCTCAGGGAGCCCTGCCGGCGAGTTCTAACTCCTTGTTGCGAGATGATGCAGCATAGTAGCTAAATGTGAGCTGAGCCAGGAATCCCCTGGTTTAAATACCACTCCGAACATGATTGCCCTAGGGAAGAAATATTTACTCTGCCTGCCATCTCTAGTATGAGGATAAAAACACTGGCCTACCTTTCAAGGCTGTTGTTAGAATTACTAAGATAATGTGGCGTAGTGGTGTGTTCTATTCCCCGCTCGGCCATGAAACTCACTGGGTGACTTTGAGCCAGTCACTGACTCTCAGCCTAACCTACCTCACAGGGTTGTTGTGAGGATAAAATGGAGAGGAGGAGGAGGATATGTAAGCCGCCTTGGGTTCCTTGCAGGCAAAAAGGTGGGGTATAAATATAATAAAATAGATAAATAAGTAAATGTACTTAAGGCTCTTTTAACACTCTGAAGCGTTATACAAATGTTCAATATTGTTATTATGCTGCCAACAATGGCAGAGCTGCTTTAAAAGATTTTCATATTGTGACATCTTCCAGAAAACTTGCAAGGAAATGGTAGGGGGAAATTTGGTCGCCTACTGGCCATTCCTATCCTGCGTCCTAAAATGTGACTGGAGCCACAGCTATCAGGGGCACAGCCATTGTGGGAGTGAGTAAAAGAAAGCCACAGTGGGAGGCTCCCTGTCAAGAGACAAAGAGGACCATGCATTCACCCATTTTGTACCTTGGCATGGGTCTGGCAGGAGGCCAAGAATACTTTGGGCAGACTGCAAGATAGTGCATTTCTCTACATACAGAGCTGTGCTTCAAAGCTTCAGTTCAATGCTGACAAGACTAGGATTCATATTTGAACATTTCTACTGACCAGAAATAATTGCACACATGGGGAAGGGTTACAGATCAATGATAGAGCACATGGCTTTGTATGCAAAAGGTCTGAGGTTCAATCCCTGTCATTGCTAGGTAGGGCTGGGAAGAAATTGAATCATTCATGTAAAACAAGGTCAAAATGAATCATCTGTATTGTTTTCAGCACATCAGTTGTGATGTGTAAAATTTACGGTATGTGAGGTCTTCAAATACAATTTACTAAAAAACCAAATTTTTCAGCACATAAAGAACTCAACATAACAGCGGCTATTGCCATGAATCTGAGGTATGCCTTTGTGTGTAGTGTAGTACAGCCCCCCACCCGCCCCTTGCAATGCTTAGTGCTCCACTGCCACCAAGAAATAGGTCTATTTTAATAATAGTAGTTTGGCTCTGATACCTGAAAGCTTTTATTTCATCTTTCACCACTCCATTTAACTCCTGATGTGTAAATGCATATGTCCCTGTTGAAAAAACAGGGGAGCCCTATTTAAAAAAAAAAAACCCTTTTAAGAGGAGCCAGAGTTTTGCCAGCTAGCTCTCAAAACTGACCGCTCCTGTAAAAAGTGGGTGGCTTGTACTTTTCCACCTCCCCGAGCACCTACAATCTTGGGAAAGGGTTGAAAAGTGAGAGGAGCCTCAGAGGAGCCTGGTCAGAAAAAAACCAAACACCTTGAGGATCTCATTGCGAATGGGGTGCCCGACAGGCCACCCCCTTTTCATGAGCAAAGATCACTTGCAGCTTTGGTTTCTCTTGACAGCTCATGTTTTGACAGCTGTCAAGACAAACCAAAGTCAAAAATAAAGCTCTTAGCAGCCTCTCTGGGTCAACGACTATGAGGGGTGCCTGCTACACTTTAAAAGCGGACAACCCCCTGGACATTACCCAGGCAAAGCAGGCCATTTCGGACCTGCTCCGACTAAAATGTTTTTTCTAAAGAAGGGGGGGAAATGCCCACTTTTTTATTTTTATTTTTAAAGGGGTGACAAACCAGTGACATCCCCTCCAATGTGCTGCTTGGGCACTTTGAAGGAGCTGTCACTAGCTGTTAAAAAAAGTAAAAAAAAAAAAAAGCCACAGTGAGCGCAAAAGGGCTCACGATCGCAGCAGGGGGCATGGAGCCAGTGCCGGTTGCCCCAGATGCCACTTGGGTACTTGTGGGGTGGCTGGCACTGGCGGTGGCCCAGGTGAGCTTGGCAAGTGGCTTGCTAGCCGCTTCCCGGTACCCACGATGGGGTTGGTCACCCAGGTTTGGATGACACGACAACCCATTGTGGGTAAAACAACCCCTAGAACAAGCTATGGGTTGTCAAGGTGGCTTGTTGCCCTCAAGCAAGCCACCCTATGGGAAATAGTCCAGGTTCACATGACACAACAACCCAAAGTGGCTTGTCACCGATAATGGGTTGTTGTGTTGTGCAAATCCAGTCAATGTCTAGGGGCCTTAGGATCATTTCCTTAGAACATGACAATAGAAACTGAGTATTTGTTGTTCCCTTTGAAAACAGCAAGGTAAATTGGACTAGTTTTGACATTCAAAACTTATGTCATCAATATGTATACCAAGGTTTACATTTCTGTTTGCAAAGACGATAAATCAATACAAACGAACAGAAAGAGCTGATCATCTGAGTTAAACAAAAACCTTACTGCTTGGCCAGTCATTTTAGTAATGAATAAACAGGCATTAATTTAATTTTATAAACATATTGCTTTTCAAATTAAAAAGAACATATAATCAAATGCACCTTTCTGGTCGATTTTCTTTAAGTCACAATATAGAAACAGCTTTCTGTTTAATTGGTTCTTAAAATGTGTTAACGTTGCATTTCTGTATTATGATATAGTATAGCTTTAGAACTAACTGATGACATATGATTGGTTTTGACAAAGTCATGAAAGCCCAGATTAAGTTTCTATTAAAACCTATACTTTGTGACAGATTTGTCAGTTTTAATTTATTACTCAGACATATTTTTGGTTCAGTAGTATCAAATTATGCCAATAGGAGATCTCCTGATATGACTTCTACCAAGAATGAATATTCAAATTGTATAGACTACTTTGGAGCCTAACGTAACGTGCACGTTTTACATTGCTTTCGAGATTAAGCAGTGCATTTACATTACTTTCCAGATTAAGACACACAGAATGCATTTTACAGCAGATTACACATTCTGGAAAAAGGAACAGATGCACAAGTTTGATTATTCAATTATTGTTGTTGTTGTTGTTGTTTAGTTTCCTGGTAAGATATTCTTCATACTTATGATATTTCACTGAGACTCCATTTCAGTATTCATAATACTAACTAAGGATCCCTCCAAAGGAATTGCAAATAAAATGACTAACAGTGCAACCCTATACAAGTCTGCTAGGAAGTAACCCTACTGAGTCCAATGGGGTTTAACCACAGGTAAGTGTGTATAGGGTAGCAGCCTTAGCAGTATATTATAGCATTCAGCATTTCCCAAACTTCTTATACCAAGGCACAGTTTTTTTTACTACAAACTGAGGTTCATGCGAGGGTTGTTTAACCCTCAAATAGCCAACAGTGGCCAGGTTCGCACAACACGGCAAACCCCCCCGCCAATCAGGGGTTGCATATTCAACATATTCCCTGCCCCACCCCGCAGCTAATCATGAGTTAAACAACCTGCAGTGTGCCCAGGCGTGTCATGTCAACCGGATCACTGTATGACCATGCCTTCTCTGAGGGCAGGTAATTCTGTTGCATCTTTGCAACAGAAGCAATTCACTGAATGTAGACACATGGCAAAATTACCTGGCCTTAGTGGAACCTGACTGAATGGAGACAAGACAAGCAGAGATGCAGTAGGCAGCCTGCCTTATGGGTAGATACTTTTGGCTCACAGGATATGTTAATTTTTTAAAAATGTATTCACTTATTTCTGCACTCTTAACAGTTCTCTCAGAGCATGCCCTAGCTTCCATATGTATTCTTTCTATAGATTTAAAATTGAGACTTTCCGCAAAAATTGATGTTTTGCATATATTGGACACTATAGAGCAGGGCTCTCCAACCTTGGGTCCCCAGATGTTGCTGGACTACAGCTACAGAATTTTTTGCCATTAGCCATGCTGGCTAGGTATGCAGGGAGCTGTAGGCCAGCAACACCTGGGGACCCAAGGTTGGAGAGCCCTGCTATAGAGGCTTGCTAAGAAGAAGCTTGCTAGATCTGCTAGATGCTGACGTAATGGGCATGTTTACACATCACACTAACCCACCCTGGCAATAAGCCATAGTGGGCTGGTTGTGTGCAAAACAACCCACGGCGAGCCCAACAGACAATCGGGCTCACTATGCATTGTTGGCTCCCTCCTCCCCTTCGGTCCTCCCATGGGTATTCCAGGGGACACCGTGGGAGGAACGAGTCTTTTCCCACATCCCTGCCATGATCGTGAGCCATCTTAGACTCACTGCAGCTTTTTTGTTTCCCCCCCTTTTTTCCCCTGGAGATTAGGATAGCCAGCTTTCAAGCTGGCTTTCCCAATCCCTGTTTTGACAGCTATGAGCAGTTCCTTCAAAGTGCCCCAGCAGCACCTTGGAAGGGCTGCCAGTGGTTCTCAAGCCTTTAAAAAACAATGGTGCAAAAAATGGTGTACCAATATATACATATCTTTCTAGCCGCAGTTGCACAACTGCAGGGATTTGAAGCCTCAGCTAGGGCAATGTCCAAGGGGGTGCCTGCTGCCCTGGACATTGCCCAGAAGAGGCTCCAAATACATTCCCCCCCCCCTGTGGCTTTTCTTGACAGCTGTCAGAACAGAAGATGAGCTGTCAAGAAAAAACAAAAGTGCAAGAGATCTTTAGCTCCGAAAAGGGTTTTTGCTTGGATTTAAACCCCCTTCACAGCAAGAGCCTCAACTCCCCCCCCCCATTTTAATTCCCACCAGGGTAGAAATACTAACTTTCTACTGAACCTCTAGGTTTGCACTTTGTTCCTCCCCCACTTTTTTCAAGGGAAAAGGAGTTTTGACAGCTTTGACAACCAGTTGTCAAAACTCTGGGTCCCTTTATAAAGGAGGTTTTGAGTGGGAACTAGGGGTTTTGGACTGGGACATACACAGACATATGCCCCAGCATGGAGTTTTGAAATTCAGAATATGGAATTGCTTCTCTGCAACATGCAGGCTTAGAAACCCAAACTTCCTAAGCCAGGAACAAAGGTCAATAAACTCGAAATAGTAAGTAAACGGCATCTTGCAAACCATTTTCATTATTGTCCACAAGTGTGCAATTGTTTGAGCTCAATGTAATTCCAGTAGCTGCTATTACTTTCAAAAAGAAATCAGTTTGCATATTTTCGATAAAAAGCATACATTTTAAAGTCATATACCTCTTTCTATTAATGTGATTTTGGAGTGCTCATGAACACTTGCTTGTAAGAATTAAACAGTACATCTGCTACTATCTACAAGGAGATTAATGGCAAAACTGCACTCATGCTGAGGTGCAATTACTAATGTGCTTCCTATCATATGAAGTATGGTGGCAGAGGGACAGAAGGAGGAGATGAGTTAGAGAAGAGAGTGATGTTCATTGCTTTAGAATTGTACTGTAGTTTTCTTTCTTTTCTATAGAGCTATAACTCTCAGTCACTTATCTGGCACGTAAAAATGATTTTGCACTGCTTTAGAACACATAATAAGTAAACTGTAAAATATAATATCCAGAAAACATTCAAAGTCCTTTAAAATATTTATCTTGCTTGTTCTCAGCAAAAGCCTCTGTTAGGTCATTACATACAGATGGAGAACTGAGGCCAAGAGGGTGTGACTTGCTCCAAGGGAACTCAGTATCTCTGTGACTGAGCAGATACTTGAGAGTCTATCAGACAACCAATCCCCTCTAACCAGCCTGTTTGCCTCTGTACCTCCCTTCCCCTTTCTATTGCTCCCATAGATTTATTTGCTACTCCCAGTGGCCAATCAGCTGTGCGTTGTCCACCATATTTCCTTAGGATATTGTATTTTGTGGTTTTAATTGGGTGAACCACCCAGAGAGCTTCGGCTATTGGGCAGTATAGAAATTATACCACAGATTCAGAGGATGATCTCCAAACTATCCTAAATGCTTTTGCAGAAGCATACGAAAAATTTGGTCTCTCACTTAACATCAAAAAAACCAAAGTGCTTCATCAGCAAGTGCAAGTTAACCCTTTGGTGATGCCATCTATCCAGCTTGGCGGGGCAATACTGGAAAATGTTGATCATTTTCTCTATCTTGGCAGCTATCTGTCTGTTACAGCTAACACTGACAGTGAAATCCAGCATCATTTGAGCTCCACAAGTGCTGCATTTTCTTGAATGAACATACGAGTGTTCGAAGATCGGGATATCTGTAAGGAGACCAAAACGCTGGTTTATGAAGCCATTGTAATACTAACTTTATTGTATGCCTGCGAAACATGGACTATCTATAAACGTCATTTCCACCTCCTTGAAAGATTTCATCAACGTTGCCTCCGGAAAATCCTACAATTTACTTGGGAAGATAGGCGAACAAATGGCAGTGTACTGGAAGAAGCAAAGACTACTAGCGTTGAAAAAATGATCCTTCAACGACAACTTCAATGGGCCAGTCATGTTGTACGAATGTCTGACTGCCATCTCCCAAAGCAGTTACTTTATTCCCAACTCAAGGATGGAAAGCGGAATATCGGTGGTCAGTATAAGAGGTTTAAAGATGTTCTTAAGGCTAATCTAAAAAAATGCAATATATCGGTAAACATCGAAAACTGGGAAGCTCTGGCCCATGAACGATCTAAATGGAGGTTGGCCTTTCACAAAGGTTCCATGGACTTTGAAGAAGCCTGAGTGCAAGGTGAAAGGGAGAAACATGCTAAGCGAAAAGCACATCAAACGAATCCTTTACAGGACCATCTTCCATCTGGTAACCTGTGTCCTCACTGTGGGAAGCTGTGTGGATCTAGAATTGGCCTCCACAGTCACTTACGGACCCATCGCTAGAGTCTACACAATTTTTTAGAATTTCCTCCTTTTATAATTTTCTTTTTGTAATTTATTTTTTATCCTGGAAGACAATCTTACTCGGTCACGAGTGATCGCCTACTACTATAGATAGATAGATAGATAGATAGATAGATAGATAGATAGCAACCACACACACATGAAATGTCATAAGGAAATACAGAAGCCAGGACTAGGGTATAGGCAGACACATGGTGTTGCAAGTGTCATGGGAACAGGTAGTAAGCCAGAGAGCTAGCTCATCTAAATAACAGATCGAAGTCCAGCAAACTATACAACAGCCCACTCTAGTTCTGGGGGTCAAGTTCTAAAATTGAATTATCCCTCACTCTGTGGTGACACAGTCACCATCATCATCATCATCATCATCATCATCATCAGGCGATCACTCGTGACCGAGTAAGATTGTCTTCCAGGATAAAAAATTTACAAAAAGAAAAATTTTAAAAGGAGGAAATTCTAAAGAAAATTGTGTAGACTCTAGCGATAGGTCCGTAAGTGACTGTGGAGGCCAATTCTAGATCCACACACCAATTAAGACATATTGTCATTCAGATTTTGTTTATGTTTTAAAATAGTGTTCTATAACATGAACATGGATAAAGTCATACAAGAAGTGTAGATAAGTATGTGCTTGTCCATTTAACGACAGGAACATACTACCCATTATCACTATGCAATAATGTGCTGTGAGCAAAGATCTGATGCAGAGGTTTCCAAATGCAGGAGGAGGAATTCTGGGGCACTGAGAAATGAGATTGGTGGAGAGGCCATCTCAGGAAGTATCACTGACAGGGAACATGCCCTCATGAAGACATCCACAGAAGATCAAGGAAGCATGGACCATGGAGGTTCTTCTCCCTCATCATCCACCAGCAGGAATATCTCTCTACCTTGCTGACATACTTGACCATCACCAATTCTCTCAGCTCCTGCAGGCACACCTTCACCTCTATGCCATTTCCAGAAGCAGCAGTTTATATGTCAAGAGACTCATCAGCACATACCTCAGAAGCAGAGCATGACAAGGAATTGATAGTATCTAAGGTAGTGGGGCCATGCTGCACCAGTATTTCAGGTAGGCTCGTGAGCAGTGCTGGAGTACACTGCTGGCTACCTGACTGATGACCCTAACCCTGTATCCAGCTCTACTGTGCTCTCCACTTAGGTTCCTGATGCCTTGCCTGCCATTTCTGTCCTGACCTGAGCTGTTTACTCACAGCTATGGTGCACCTGCAGATATTAGAATCCATCTATTACTGGAACTTAATGTTCTCTCCATGGCACTGAACAAGAGATTTTACTAACTTATTTTCCCTTAACATGGCCAATGCCAAAACAATCTATTCAAATAAATAAATAAATAAAATGCTTTCCCTCATGTTCTTTACTGCTTCCATTTAAAGTAATCACTTTAATATGGCTTTATTGTATTGTTGCTGCTGCTGCTGCAGTTGTTATATAAGGTGCCCCAAATGTCATTTGATCTGGGTGCTATAATAAAAAATATTATTAGAGATCATTAAAATAAAATGTTACGCCAGAATTAACAACACACACAGGTCATGAACTTGGCCAACAATAGGGTTTAAAGAAACTATGGATCAATAGGGTTGAGGCCAAATTATTAACAATGCTTTTGAAATGAATCTGTCCTCTTCAAAAAGGTTCTCTAATACGTATGTAATAAGTGGAAGGGAAGGGAAAAAATTGTGATTATGCATTGTCAGGCATATCTTCATGAATCAGAATTATCACAGATTCCATTATAAATTCCATTAAGCCGCCTTGGGTTCCTTGCAGGAAAAAAGGCAGGGTATAAATATAATAAATAAATAATAAATAAATTATGTATTCAGCAGAGAAACTGAAGAAAGAAAAGGTTATGTCTATGGTTCATTAAGTTCAGTCATGGAGGGTAGGTCTATTGAGACGTATTGCACCTATTCTAAATAAATTCCCTGGAAGATCCCCTGACTGGTATGTGATTTATTTTTTGGCAGGTGCCAATAAATATATAACAGAGATTGTTGCAAAGTTTTTATATTCAGCTGTTAAAATTCGTAAGACCATCCATCAGTTTTATGGGTAAAAACTGTTTGAAAATATTCTACCATACTGTATAACTATGTTTAGGTTTTAAATATTTTAAATAGTAGTATGTTTTTGATTTATGTATTCTATTTTAAGGATCATTCTGTGTTCTAAATAGTCTGTGACCATACAGTCATGCCTTGGATTGAGAGCATAATTTGTTCCGGAAACGTGCTTGTAATCCAAAACACACTCTTATATCAAAACGAAATCCCCCCCAAAAAAATTGTACAGAGATTTTTAATTTAAGCCGTACTACAGTACTTGTATTGGAAGATGTTGCTTGTATATCAAGTTAAAAAAAAATTAAAAAAAATATTTTAAAAATTGCTTGTCTTGCAAAACACTCTCAAACCAAGTTACTTGCAATCCAAGGTATTACTGTATAATAAAATGATGAGGATGATATTACTAATTTTATTACTGAGTACCCAAATTGTTCTGCTGTTATAATTTATAATCCTATCTTATTGTTTTAATAACTCTTTTAACAATAACTGTTCTAAAAAAAATGTATTCATTGTTTTAATACCATTTTTTTTAAAACAATAATTGTCTAAATACTTGTTTTTATGTATTAAGGGTCCGTGGACTAAATAAACAATTAAGTAAGTAAGACTACCCTGACTGATCCTAAGTATGATGTGATTTGGTCCTGGTTAGGGATGGTCAAACCCACTGGGGCTGAAAGAACATGAGCTTCAGGGCACCTGGAAAACCTCAGGGGGTTTTACGGGTGCCTGACAAGCATGCTCATGAAAAGCCAATGGATTTGTGAGCCCTCCCTTCCACTGCCAGTTCCCCTACTCGCAAGTAAAGAGGGTTACTGGCAGCAAAAGGGAGTGTGGCCCCCTTTCCTGCTGACACCCTACCCCAAAGATGACAATAAAGACTCACCTTTGGGGAAAACAGGAAGACAGCAGAAGGAGGGCTCCCTGAAGTCTTACAGCAGCTGGCCAACTCACTTGTGGGTAGCAAATGACACAAAGAGCACCTTTTTCTTGTATGTGATTTATGGGCTAAACTACAGGTCAGAGCGCATATCACCTTAAAGACATACCTACCAGACTATAGCTTTTTCATTTTTACTCTAGAGTAAACACAACAGTCCTGATCCAGATCAGGACCCTAGTACGGGGCATATGAGACCTTTAACCCTAACCCCCCCCCCCATT
The DNA here is from genome assembly GCA_021292165.1 of Shinisaurus crocodilurus. NCBI lineage: Eukaryota > Metazoa > Chordata > Lepidosauria > Squamata > Shinisauridae > Shinisaurus > Shinisaurus crocodilurus. The sequence continues at coordinate 230,964,282 of CM037879.1, forward strand.
GCAGTCCTGATCTGGACTGGAGGGACCCCGTGCCTGTAATATATATTGCCAAATATATATTGGATCTATTTACTTTAGAACCATCCTACTTCTTTTCAATGGATGTAAAACCATTCAAGATGCTACATGGAGCAGGGTTAACTGGTATTGTGAAAAGTCACTTGATGTAAGCCAGAGCTGGTGCTGAAGCTGGGTGAGTCAGGCACTTGGACAGATGTCCTCCTGTAGCCTCAAGCCCAGGAGAGCCTCTGCTGAGCTAAGGTCTTTGATTCTAAGGCTTGGAGCAGTGGTTCTCAACCTTTTTTGCCCCATGCACCCTTTTCACCATATGTCAGAATGTCATTCCCCCCTTTCCAAGATTGTCTGACTTAATCTGTGCCATACAATAAGGTGTGATGTCCTGCAGATTAGGTATGTACAATCTGTATAATTGTAATTTGTAGAAAGATCAGTATTCCAACAGTTTGAGTCTGTGGTCCCAATTCCCCCCTGAAACCTAAAATTCCCCCCCGGTTGAGAACCCCTGGCTTGGAGGAACAGGAAGATGTCTATCCAAGTGCCTCCCTGTCTTTCCTGTGCCTGATGCCTCCCCTAGCTCCACAAACAGCTCTAGCCTGGGCAAAGCAAGAAGATGGAAATAGGCCCTATAGGCACAAATAGTGGCTGTAATTATAAAGATGGCAAATGGTCTACAGCAGGGGTAGGCAACAGCAGGGGTAGGCAACCTTTTTTGGGCCGTGGGTACATTTGGCAATTTGAGAAACTGTTCTGGAAGCCACCACAAAATGGCTGCTGTGGGATGCATGGCAAAGGACAAATAACCTGCTGAAAAGTCTGAGTACAAGGAAGAGGTGGGGGTCTGAACACCAACATGCTAAACAACTCCTTTGAAGCCACAGTTTTCAGCACCAACAGAAACCTATTTCAAAGCAATTCCAGCTGCCAGTAGGACAATATGTTAATTTTCTTTTGAAAACGTGGGTAGGATAGGGCACCTTGCCAGGCATCAAGAAAGGTATCGGGGGGGGGGTGCACTGGTGGGCGCATGTTGCCTGTCCCTGGACTACAGGTTTAACTTGCATCTAGCCTATTTTGAAATGAGACAATCCTACTTCCTCCCACCCTGACTGAGCACTGTCTAGCAGCAATGTAAAGCTATCAGCCCTGATTGACCCCAGGCTGGGAGAAAAGAAGAGGCCTGAGTCTCACATTTCTGATAAGGTAAATATAAACTTTTGGGGGAGGAAAAAGCCTGGATAATAGCTATGTTGAAGCCAGCCTCAGCAGGGCTTCCTTTGTCCTGGGAGGGAATACAAAAGAGCCAGAGAAATTGGGCTATGGAAAAATAAACATCCTGTTACACGTTACCTTAGATGTGTAGTTCTGGCCTTGAGTGCAGGTTTCAGACACACACATTAATTGCCAGTGTGCGGGACCCCAATCCAGTTTGGTACCCTAGCATGTGGGTAGGAGCAGGGAGGATTTAACCCCTTGCCCTCTGCTGAAGTCCTGATCTGAATCGGGGAGGGGGCATGCCTACAAGTAGCATTGCCCCCCCCAAGGCCCTATTTGAGGGGCCTTTTCAAAAACAAATTGCACCTTGAAAATGGAAATTGCAGGTACAGATGGCCCAATCTGGATCAGAAGCACAGTGATAGGGGCCTCTCCACTGATAAAGGGAAGTATTGTGAATGCTGTAGGGAGAGCAATTTCCTGGTTGCTGCTGAGATCACAGAGCTATCAATACAAGAATTCTAGAAAAATCACTAGGCTGAGAGTGGATCACTCTTTAGGGAAAACTCAGCAAGTTGATAATCAGTTTCTCAAGATCCAGCAGCAGAAGCTGGGCAAACTACTACTGAGAGAGAGAAGACAACAGGGGCAAGATAACTCAAGTGGATCTGTCTCTTTGTTAAACTATTGAAGAGCAAATTGAAATCCTAACCCCGTAGGCACTTGTGAAGCTCCAGAATAGAATCCCAGGCTGCACACTCAAGCATGTTCCAGGTACTCTGACCTAGTACTGAAGGGTAAAGTAATAGGATCCAGACTGCTGGATTACCACCTGGATTGTTTCAGCTGCTCACTTGCAAGAAACAGAAGACTTTGGAACACTTGGGAGGGAAGGAGAAAGGAACTGATTGTTCTTACTATCCTAGTCTCTCCTTTTTTATTGTGCTGAAGTAAATATGTAGTTGATGTTGACATTATAGACCTCTGGTATGTGAGTGGTATGGCAAATTACCCCGTCAAAATTGGTTCCCAGGTTTTCTGGATGGGAGTCCCTTCAAAATTTATGAATTGGCCTGAAAGTTATATAAAATTGACACAAAATTGACTTTCCATATCATTTTCACAGGTCCTTCTGAATGTAGCCCATGTGGCAAAATCTGATACTTGCCACATCAAGGGGATCTAGCAAATAGTGAAATTCCCTGAGACATGGGAATAGTGAATAGTGAAATTCCCTGAGACAAGAAAAATACCAGATCTCACCATATGGGGTTCATATGAAAAACAAGACTTTGACCAGGTCAACAATGACCAATGACAGGGCAATTCCTGAGTTGTTTGTGGTAATACTTTGTGGTAATTTTATGTAACCTTCAGGCCAGTTCATACATTTTGAAGGGGCTCCCTTCCAGAAAACCTGGGAACCAATTTCGACTGGGACACTTACCATACCACTCATATTTCTATTTAACCCAGGAATTCCTGGGAATGAGCAGACTGCGCAAGAGCCATTTCTGATTTCAATTAACTACCCAGGAATGCCCCATTGTTTTGTGACATTTGAACCCAGAAACACTGGGTTGTTTATGGGTTAAACAAACCAGAGTTAACCCAACATGGTTAACCCAGTTCTTGGGTGAACTGAAATCAGAAATGGCTCTCACGCTCCAGCACAATGTTATCCTTTAAAGGGCCAAAACAGACATTATTTAAATCTGTGTCTAGCACCTACATCTTTTTTACATTTTACTCTAGACTAGGTGCAGGGGTCCAATCTGGATCAGGACCCTAGTGCAGGGGCTGGGGGGCTTTGAAGATCCATACTGGGGGCTCTGCATCTACTTTAGAGTAAAAATGGGGGGAGAGATGTAGCTATTAGACACAGATCTAAGGTAATGTCTGTTTTGGCCCTAAGTCCCCCCAATTGACACACTTGTTGTATAAATCTACAATGTACTTATGACAATGTACACACACACTTTAGTTTACTACAGTAGGAGATATAAATAAAACTAAGTGATACTGTCTTCATAATTGTAAATCAACTTGACCTTAAAAGACAGCAAGGAAAAAATAACTATTTTAACTCTTCAATTTAGTCTGCAGTTGTATGCAAACTTACTTGGAAGTAAATCTCACTGAACCCAGTGGAATTGCTTTTGAGTAATGTGCATAGGACCAAGCTGCAAATATATTAGAACAGTGCAGATATGAACTGTCAACAGTATAAACAATGACCAAGTCATGGTTTGTCCTGTCCCCGCACCAGCACCTCTACACACACACACCTTTAACTAGAAAAAATATTTCATATTGGCTCAGTTACTTCAGATGTTGCTTGAAAACTATATCATTTTTCTTACAAAAGGTTATGTTTAATTCAAAAGCAATATGGGCTGTTTATGACCAGTGGTAGAAATCTACCATGAGTGCAACAGAAATCCACTTCAGTGTTTTATCCAGCTCAGTAATCTTTAAGCAAAACCTACATTTAACCTTTAAACATAGCCTAGCGACCTTTAAATGGGCATTTAAATGTTATACCAGCAACAGAGAAGCACCTCCCATGTTGCTGCTAGAATGTCTAAAGAGCACAATATTTTATAAATAACCAGGGATGCTGAAGCTTCTTTGAGAAACTAGATCAATAACCTTTTATATATGTATTAGGAGGAATGCTAATACAGTCCAACCTCTCCTCACAAGGTATGGAGGAAGAAGGTGCAGGGAATAGCTGCAAGTGCTGCTAATCTGCCTGACCTGGGATATTCCCTGGATCAATGCTCTTCAAATGACAGCACCTGCAGAATTCTGCCAGGACTCACCCCCATGAATGCACCCCCTGCTTTACTGTGGAATGCAGTACATGTATTTTTCTTTTTTTATAGGCTGGTCCCACTCCCTTTACATTCTGGGACAATATCAATTCTATAAGGATTAAGAATAAAGGGGAAATAGGTCAGTAAACTAAGCTAGATTCAAATGTTGTTTCTGCACAATCTCTACCATAGATTTCATAGATTTCATGGATCATAGAGCTGGAAGGAGCCTACAAGGCTATCGAGTCCAACCCCCTGCTCAATGCAGGAAACTAGAGGAGGGGTCTATGCCCAATATGTATTTGATTACCTATGTGGGAAAGGGTAGAGGAGTCAGGGATAACTTATTTTAAACTGCTTGTTTTAACTTGTAAAAACAACATTAGTTCAGTCTATTGTGAGCAGTTTATTGTCCCTGGCATGCAACTCCCTTTGGAAAGTCACAGAGCATAGCAACAGATATAAATAACATCCTTTAAACTAAAACACCAAATACTTTTTCTGTAATCTGATTTAAAGTTAAACGGACTCCCTTGGCTTTTAACAGATGCTGTTTTCCTCCCTTCTTCTGCAGGTCTAGAACACCCTTGATTTGGCATGTAAAAACCTATCTTGCCTTTTAAGCACGTTCATGAAAACATTAGATAAGGATCACTGAACAAGGTCTAGGATAGAGATATAAAAAGTTCAAAGCTGGAAGTCAAACAGATGGACTAGAAGCATAAAGCATTTTAAAGAGCAGGGCTAAGAGCCTTCCATCTGGAAGTACCCATGGTGTCTTTGTAATATTTGTATTATTTACAAATGTACAAGCAGAGCACAGTGGGAGTAAGCAGGCACTCCTTCAGCAGGCTGTAGATCTCCACAGAGCAACTTGTGCAACTTAACAAGGTAGCCTTCCTAAGATTCAGGTAACCCTAGGTAGAATCTCTCTGCTCTGCCTCTCCAGTTTCAAAACTGTGCTCTCTCTGATTAGCACAAACTAGGAAGTAATCAGTGCATATGTGAGAGGAGAAGGGAGCATGAGAGCCCGTAACACATCCCTGAATTGCGCTCATTTATTTATTTATACCTCGCCTTTTTTCCTGCAAGGAACCCAAGGTAGCTTACATAATCCTCATCCTCCTCCGCTCCATTTTATCCTCACAACAACCCTGTGAGGTAGGTTAGGCTGAGAGTCAGTGACTGGCCCAAAGTCACCCAGTGAGTTTCATGGCCGAGCGGGGACTAGAACCCGGATCTCCCGAGTCCCAGTCCAACACTCTAACCACTACGCCACATGACATCTGAAGTGAGCAAAACACTCTTATATCACATCTGAAGTTTGAAAGTTTACATGTATACACCCAACTATGCTACCTTTGCATATCTGCATATGTTTTCATGTAATGCATGCAAATGCAGTGCTTCTTTTTCTGTAGCACTGAGGCCAATTAAAACAAAATTAGATAACAAAAAAAGACAATGTTTCCACCATTCTGTCTTGCCTAGCATTCCTACTGGCTCTCTGGGGTCTCATGCAGAGATATTTTCCAGCCCCTACTTGGAAAAACCTTTTAAAATTGAGATTCCAGGGATTGAACCTTAAACCATTTTTAAAATTCCCATTGATGTTGACTGCCTTGGGCATTTTAATGTTAGATGGAAAGGATGGGGTGTAAATATTATATAGTCATATTAATAATAATGCTATCTGCATAGTAAGATCCAATATGACATATATAAACTGGTCCACATCAAGTGGCCCAAGCAGCCTTGGGACTGTAACCCCACGTGCCATTTTCCTGGTAGAAAGGCATGAACAAACAAACAAACAAATAAATAAATAGAAGAAAGAAAGGTATGATCCAGAATGGCCATAGATATGGCAGTAACATCTCATGAAAATCACAGCCAGGAAATTTTTTAAATTTATTTTTTATTATTACATTTATATGCTGCCTTGTTTCCTCTTGCAAGGAGCCCAAGGCGGCTTACATAGTCCTCCTCCTCTCCATTTTATCTAGTTGTATTTTGTGCACATGCTGCGTCTGATGTTTGAGCCAGTCTACATATTATGGAAAATGAAGTGGTAGACCAAGGTAGTAAAATTCCGGACTCTACTACTTCAGATTACAGGTAGCAAAGTCCTATTTTTAAATAGCTCCCCCATGAGAACAATTCCCTGCATCTAGTAAAGTAACATCACAATTTGTCTTGATGTGCTAAATAATAAACTGTTTAAATGTGGAGGAGAACTCAAAAGTATGACCCCCCCCCCAGACCTGTAGTCTGAAGTGGTACAGTCCACCACCTTAGTCTATCACCATAGATTAGCCCTTACTTCCTCCATTTGGCTGCATCCCTGGGGTCCACTCAGGACTCTCTGCATGAAATACTTTACAAATGCCTGAACCAGCCCTAAATGTTAGTGAGCAGTTCCAAGCAGTAAAGGAACATTCAAAACACACTACTGAACACTATATGAATTAGTAACAACAGCTACAACAAAAGCAGCAGCAGCAGCAGCAGTTCTTTTACACTTGTTGTATGGGGTTGGGGGTTGCTTACTTATTTTGTTTGTTTGGAATTTTTTGTAGAATAAATGTCAAAGGTCTTCAAAAACAGTTTTTAAAAAATGTAATGTAATGTAATGTAATGAATGAATAAATATAAGATTTCATTTAAAAAGTTTGCTTGCCAGTTAATTTAAACATGTTTGAAGATTAAACTGATCTCAAGTACTGAAAAAGACAGAACTAGTGGGGGCAAGCGGGTTGAGAAATGATGGGTGGCAATACAATATAATACTTACATGAGCAGGCAGTTTGCTGAGAATTTCACTCTTTGAGTGATTTGTTGACTCAGCACACACATGCTTATTTTGCTCTAGTAGTACTATTAAATCCTACTGTGCTACGACTTGAACACCAAATTAGAATGCAGTCTTGCAGACATGAACGCACTGCAAATTTTGCCTGCTGTCACAACTGTGGCTGCACTTGGAAAAGCAAACAGCAGATTAATTGTTAAAAATGTGACTATTCAGGGTGAGGTAGCAGCAGTATGCAAGAATCATTAAGAGTTACCTACCACAGTTTCCACTCTTCTCTCCAACAACCACCAGTGTTCAATACATGAAAGACAGTCATCTCTGCTAGATTTAGAAGCATGGCATTCTTAAAAAGATAAAATATTAACAACAAACATTTTCTGGTCATGAATAAAATATGTATGTAACTTACTGCTGCAGAAAGAATTGAGTCAGTTTTATGGCAAAAAAAGATCTCTCAACAAATATTTACAGAATAAATTAGATAATATACATTGGGCATGATCCAACCAAAATTAGGCATATTTAAATCTACTTGATTTCAGTGCAAAAGTTTTAGCACATTCTTAAATCTCTACCATCAAAATCAAAGTTACTGAAAACTGCTTAACTTTGACTGGATTGTTCCCACTGGATATTAAGGAATGGGTTTTTTTCTTTTAAATCAGCAAACTTTGATGATTTCCTACCTTTTCTGTGGTAGCCCCCCAACTATGGAACAAGCTCCCCCCTGAGGCCTGCCTGGCACCAACTCTATTATCTTTTCAGCGCCAGGTTAAGACTGCCCTCTACATTGAGGGTGTTAATAATTAGATGGTATGTGGTGGGGTGGTAAATTGTTTTTAGCGGTTGTGTTTTATTAACTTGTTTTAGAGATATTTTTCAAATTGGTTTTAAAAATTTAATGATGTTTTATTGTTTATATTTTTAACTGTATTTTATTGTTTGTTTTTAATTATTGTTGTACACCGCCCAGAGAGCTTCAGCTACTGGGCGGTATAGAAAACGAATGAATGAATGAATAAATAAATAAATAATTCATATACATGCTGAATTAATTCTGCATCAGGCTTTATAAAATTCACTGCATAAGTTGCCATCATGTATCCTAAATATGCCACGTAATATTACTTAAGCCATGGGAATTATTCTATATGTAAGACAGAGTGCATTTTCAGCATTCTACTAGTATAGAGTATGACAATTCTATTCCTTATTAAAAATGATATGAGATTATTATTATTTATTATATGTCACTCAGATAACTCTGGTTATGGAGTGGCATATAAATGTTAATAAATATTAAATATAGAAATAATTTATTTAGGGAATTTATGTACTGGCTTTCATTAAAAAAAAAAAAGAAAAAAAGATCCCAGGGCAGTCCTATATACATAAACATTTCAATAAGAGCATAAAATACAATCAACATAAAAACAAAGACAACAAAACAATTAAAACAGCAGGCCGATCTAAAATCCAAAAAAAGCCTAGGAGAATAAGAAGGGTGTTGTCTGAAGCGGAAAGGATGAGAGAGAAGGTGTCAGACAAGCTTCTTTGGGCAGGGAGTTCCAAAAGGGAATGCCACAGCCAGAAAAGCCCCCTCTCACACCACTTGCTTCACTCTTGATGGTGGGAGGACCTGAAGAAGGGCATCAGCAGATGACCATAAGACCTGGGCAGGTTGATATGGAGACAGGCATTCGTTTAGGTACCTGGAACCCTGATTTAAAGCCCTAAATGCTGTGATTCTACAACACAAGCTCAACTACTCAAGTAAGATACCACCGCAGCCGACACATCAATCAGTATTACAAACATCTGGGTCACTGCACTTTCACATTCTTGAATAAAATTATTGCAGTACAGCCTTCCTGTTATATGCTGCATTTTGAGGGGAGGATTGCTCTTGTTAGAATGTTATAAAATATTAAACACTGATTCATATTTGCAACCTATTTTCATAATACAGTTTGAACAATGGTCTAAAGTCATTTTGTTTTACTATGAGCAGTAAACAGAAAAAAATGTAACCAAGGCAAACTAAGGTGTGCTGCTTATAATTTTATTAATGAATGCTATTATCTTTCATTGTTGAAATACTTTGGTGGATTTCCCAAGACACAAGTCATACTACCACTATTATGGCTACTCAAACCAAGATGCTTTAAAACATATTTTCTCAAGTATGGCAGTGTAACACTTATCTGATTTTCATAAATCTGTGATAAATGTAAGCATCTGTTAACAATATTTTGTGTAAACTATGGGTTATTATAATAAAAAGTAAATTCCACTATTAAATGGTGAAACTCACTGAATAATTATTATGCAAAAAGGAGGGCAGCACCAACATAATCAGAAAGCAACAAAAGAAGGTGAGCCTCAAACTGATGCCAAGATATATATTGAAGTGCCCAACAAGTTTTGACATCTTTGTTGGGATATTGAGGGGGAAAGTTGCTTCCAAAACATTCAAGCCAACACAGTATGTGCCGATGTATGGGGCTGTGCCAGCAGAAGGGAAATAACTGGATGGACTTGGAGAGTGGTAGGGTGGAACAGGCTTCAGTCAGGATCCTATGCTAACTTGCAGGTTGGTTCTACTAATGGCATAATATTATCACTGAAAAAAAGAGGTCAATAAGTTGAAGCACTTCCACTGGACTCAATGGAGAGCCCCAGATAACTTCCATCTACTCCCCATCTACTACCACAGCCAAGGCCAGTCATAACACATCACCAGCATATAAGCCCAAGCCAGGTAACCACCATCACATAACAAGTCTAACAAAAGTGAGTGGAAGGGCCCACATCATCCACCCCCGCAATGCAGAACTAGTCAAGCTCTCTAAGTCTTCCAGTGCACCTGATGCCTCCAAGTGGAAGCCCACCACTCATTGCATGCTCTGACAGTCAGAAATTTTCCCTGTTTAGGGATCTAGTTCCTTAACTGAGCCCATATCCGTGTCCTGCAAACTGGGATGACCGAGAAGAGATCTTTGCCCTCCTCTGTGTGACATCCCTTCAAATACTGGAAGAGTGCGATCATATCTCCCCTCAGTCTCCTCTTCTGAAGGCTAAACATGCCCAGTTCTTTCAGTCTCTCCTCATAGGGCCTTGTTTCCAGTCCCTTTATCATCCTTGTTGCCCTCCTCTGAACCCTCTCCAGTTTGTCTATGTCCTTCTTAAAGTGAGGTGCCCAGAACTGGACGCAGTACTCAAGATGAGGCCTAACCAGTGCCGAGTAAAGGGGAATTATCACTTCCCGCGATTTGGAAGCTATACTTCTATTAATACAGCCCAAAATTGCATTTGCCTTCTTTGCAGCCACGTCGCATTGCTGGCTCATATTCAGTTTGTGATCTACCACAATTCCAAGATCCTTCTCACTTGTAGTATTGTTGAGCCAAGTGTCCCCCATTCTGTAACTCTGCATTTGGTTTCCTCTCCCTAGGTGCAGCACTTGGCATTATCCCTTTAAACTTCTGTGTCGGCCCAGCACCTATCAGTCACTTTGATTTGTTTCGTCTTCAAGTATTGCTGTTCCACCCACTGTCCTGAATTTGATATTCCTGACTGATCAATCTTATAAATGTGAGCACCGGCCCAGACTACATGGAATTGATGTAGCAGTGGGCTACATCACTCTTAACTCCATGTCCAGAGAATCAGGAGCACGTGGGGACATGGTGATGGGGTACTTTGCACAAACATCCAACAACCAAGCAGAACAAACATAAATGAAGAGTAGAGTATCAATACTTGTCTTCTCAGGTATGACAGGGTACCTCAGGTTATCTGCCTCAGGACCACAAACAGCCACCAGGGAACCTCAACTCCACACCTGCAGCTGTGACTGCATGAACAAGATAACTCACACAGGTAAGCAAAGGAGAAGAAACCACAAGTTGGGAGAGACCAGGCTTCAAAAGTATGTTTTATCTACCCCTCCTTCTTCTATCTACCAAGAAACAAAAAGGCATGCCCAACATTCAAACACTCATGGCCCAGATTGTCTACAAACACTTCCTCCCCCCCACCAGCATTTAGGGGCAACTGTGCATTGGTTAAGCAGCCATTCCATACTCAACAGGTTGGAACAATGTTCTCCACACAGAACACTGGGGAAATATGCAGTTTGTTGCAAAGGTGTCTCTTTTGCCAACCACTTCCAAAATGCAAGTTAGTTTCTACCACTATGGATACATAAAAGACATAACTAGCACAGGAACCTTTCTAGTGCACAACAAACACTTTGCTCCACCTATTGCCATCACTGGCCAAACACTCATGACTCATTTTCCTTGCAGGATAAAAGCTAGAACACCTGGAACAAGCAAGCAGCAGACAGAGTACCAACACTACTCCCTAAATTGGGTGAGCGATTATTGTCTTGATGACATTATTTCCCTCAAGAGATGAATCTTCAGCTGTAGATGCCATGAAGACTAGCAGTGAGAAAGTGGAGAGTTAAGCTGGAGTGTGGAATAGAAAGACACCACAGTGGTGGCATCCTCTTTCAAATCACTCATTCAACAACATCTAATGTGCACCTAGTCACAGGAAGTATCCATTGCAGCAGTTGCGACCCATTGCCATCCCCATTACGTTTTGTCTCTCCAAAGGCAACAAAGCAGCCATTCCACTTACATAGAGACCAAGATTTTCCCACAACAGTTATATAGACCATATGCAAGGTGTACAGCAACTGCAGTGACCAGTGGGATGCTTGCTGTTCATCAGTTTTTGTTCTAGCCTGTTCCTGTGCCTTTCCAGAGTGCAAGTCTGACAAGAATGTAACAATTGCAGCTCATGCCAGCACAGCAATCCAGTGATGGGGAAAGCTACATTTGTTGCTATCAGTCGTGCAGCTTTCAAAAGCACAGCGGCCTTACAGGAACAACAACAAAAAGCCCCGGCAATCCCTCTCATAAAGAAATAAGAAGAGTCCTGCTGGACCAAACTTCAGTTTCCCACAGTGGAGAGCCCACAAGCAGGACAGGAGGACAATTGCCCTCTCTCACTGTTGTTCCCCCACCGACTGGAATTCAGAGGCATGCTCGGTGCTGCAGAATTAACTCCCCAAATGTTTAAGCGGATTGTTTCAGCTGTCCCTCTGTTCGGATTATGGTTAATAGATAAGAACCTTCTTCCTTGCCGCCCTCTCTACTTGCTGATCACATTCCGATTCTCCCCACACACTTGTTACTCACCCCAGCTGTCTTTACAGTGAAACAGTCATTGGGAAGGGGAGGGAATGGACTTTCTGCTACCACATTCCAACAGGATCTGAGAGTCTGCCTCTTGCCCATAACAAGAATATGAGGCAGGGGGAGTCCCAGCAGTTTAATGTATTTTTGTCTCCTCATTTCACCAGGGTTATTGCCGGTGCGACGATAAACCCAGGATTTTGGCTTCATGATGGAAGGATGGTCATGGTGCAGATGTCATGGGGCAGCAAACGGTAGTAGATACCGGGAATCATCCTGATGAATATAGGGGGTGGCCAGAATGTGATTAATGAGATTCAGCAAAATGCATGGGATCCTGGGGCACGAGCAGGTAAGACCGCAGCTATTACTCCATGAGTCAGTCACCTTGATTGGCTATCACACCTCACTCGTGTGTGTGTGTGTGTGTGTGTGTGTGTGTGTGCGTGCACATGTGTGTGCACGTGTGTGTGCATGTCCTCCCAGCTATTTTCCCTAGAGACTATAGCCAGGGACTGAATCCAGGCCTGGGACTGGTATGGCAAAGGAAAGGGGTTCTCCCTTGGAGACATGAAAGGCACCTTCATGGACCCTTTTTTCTGACTGCATCTGTAGATGTGTGGTAGGGTGCTCTTCTGTGAAGGCGAAGGCTCAGGGTTTTAGTCTAACGGCCTCTCCCTTTTTCCATCTATATAGTTACTGTTGCTAGTAGGAGCCTCCAGAAGTAAGCTTGATCTGGTATAGGCCACATTTGTACTGCCCATGGCCTTCTTTCTATTGTATTGACCTTTCTCACTACACTAGTAGGCAGCTCACAGTGTTGTCTCCTGTAGGCTTGCTGTTATAGCTTCCATTCTTCCATATCCCATGTAGCTCTATTCCCTCTCCCTTCAAAGAGCTTGTTCCCCTCCATAGACACCAATTTATACATGTTGTGTATTATATGAACATTGTCTGTGTGGAATCAGGACTTGAACTTTCTCCTACAAAGCTTCTGGATGCTACATGCAAGCCCCCAACCACTGGACCATGGGAGGATCTGATGGGACAGCCAACATTGTGTCATTCCTTTATGTGTTGACAGGCGCCCTTCATGCATGGCTAAAATGGGGGCAGAGCACAACATCATGAATGTTGCATACTAGTGCAGTCACCGTATATGCTGTGGGGTTGTGCTTCATGCATGACTAAATCTGGATCCAACCCATTGTTGTGTTTTTCATTTCACAGCTGGGAGTGCACAGGATCATAACTACATTATGCTGATGTTAGTTCTGGTACAGTGACTACCCAGAGTAGGAAAACCATAGCCCAGGTTGCAAGCATTCTTAATTTGCACCCAAAAGACCCAAGGTCCTAGATAGGATTGGGATGCCCAAGCAAATCATGGCTGAAATGGCATGAAGATATTGAAATAGTTTGATTTCTGTGATAAACAATTTAAAAAACAGACCCTGGATTTGAAAGAACTACTATTAATTATTATTTATTATTATTTCCTCAAATATAAACAGGTTTGTCCGTATTTCTCAGCCTCACCAAACAAACAAAAAAATAGTTGATTATTAATTAAGCTGATGAAAGCTTAGTCTGATAATACATATGATAAAAACATATGTATTAAATTTCCAAAAATGACATTTCTTTAAAAAATCAAGTCCTTTGTATAAATTATAACCAGAGCAGCAAAGCAATGTAAAATTAAGAGTGTATATTGTAAGTTTCGTGTTATTTTTTTAATTTACTTTTTATTCAGTTTTCAAATATAACAAAACATCCACCCCGAAAGACAATATCAATTCACAATAAACTTTGGTTACTTACAGTTCATTGCATACATTGTTATTTACTCATTATTTTATCTCCTGAGAAAGTATTTAATAAAGTACTGTATACTCATATCATCATTCTACTCTTTCTTTTAATCTAGATATTATTGCATCCATAGGCTATAAAGGGCAGTTGGAACCTAAGTTGGTGCTGTTGTTTTATTTGTGTATAAAATGAAACGCCTCCATTCTATTGCAAAAGTGTCTTTTTTCTTTTGCCCTCTTGATACTCTCAAACGCTGGGTAAGTTTCTCTGAGAGTGCTATTTCTCATACTGTATTGTACCATCTCCTTATGTTTAAACCTTTTGCGTCCTTCCAGCATTTGGTTATCAACATGTGTGCTGCTATTAAAAGAAACTCAATTTGCTTTTTATCTGATAAGATTTGATTTTGGCCATCAAATTTATTGAGTAACACCAATTCTGGTGTTTCCATTATGGAAGATATTTCTTGAAAAATTTCCATCCAGAATCTTTGAATACGATCACAGTCCCACCACATGTGACATAAGATCACTGGACAATATCTTTGCTATTTTGGATAGCGTTAAATACCATTTTTGTAATATTTTAAGTGATATCTCTGTGCATTTAGCTGATGTGGCTTTGAAGGGAAATTCCCCCCACATTTTTGTACAGTATTCTTGATCTATTTTAATATCCCAGTCAAATTCCCAACAAGTTTGGAACCCTTGTTGTGATACTAAATCCTCTTTGAGTAATGATCTGTATGAATTAGTTATTTCCGCTTTATCTTTTCTGCTATGGTGACTACCCTTTTTTCAAAATCTGTCAAATTTCTGATACCTTGTTGTATACTATTCTGTTTTCTAGTAAATGTGGGTAATTGATACCGGACTAACCATGTGATGCCTGTATTCTTCAGTGACATGTTCCAGAGAGTTCTAGGTATACATACTGCGTCTGTATAATAATACATTAATCTGTCCAGCTGATTGTCTTTTAAAGCCTTTTATCTATCATTCTCTTTTTGGAGAAAAAATCCAGGTGCCCACAAATTGGTATTAATGGAGATATCCCAGGCATCAATGATTCCTTTCTATATTTCCAAACCTTTAATAAGGAAGTGATACGTGTATGTTATTGTTGTTGTATACCCTTTTTAATCTCCTTTTTAATAAAGGGTACTGATATAAGATCTATATCCTGAAATAAAATCTTTTCTATTTGAACCCAGTGTTTATCTTGTGAATCATTAATTATAGACATTAAATGTCTAAGTCGATAAGCTTCATGATATAATTTTAACTGGGGTATACCCAACCCACCTTCCTCTATTCTCCTATATCTTAAATCTTCTGATGTCCTAGGTCTTTTATTTTTAAAAATAAGTGTGTCAATTGCCAAATTTTAAAGTTTTTTGGTGCAATATCAGTGGGTAGTACATAAAACAGGTATGTAAATTTTGGCATCACCACCATCTTTATAACTGATATACTACTCAATGACAAATTCATTTTGTTCCATCTTCTAATATCTGCTGTAATTTGTTTCCAGATTCTTCCAATAATTTAATTGGAAGGATTTATTCAGACTTTTTGAAATTTGGCCTCCTAAATAATGAGATTTCATAGATCATAGAGTTGGAAGGAGCCTACAAGGCTATCGAGTCCAACCCCCTGCTCAATGCAGGAAACTAGAGGAGGGGTCTCCCATCCCAGTAATAACCAGGATTGTGAACTAACGGAATTTTTTAGTTATTTCAACATTTCAATTTGATTTGTGGGGGATATGTTATAGCATAGCAAATCCAATTTTGAATAGTTAATTTTCAATCCTGATACTTTCTGAAAATGTTCTAGTTCCTCTTTAATCAACATTATGCTTGTTTTTGGGTTTTCTAGCATGAGTATCATATCAGCATATCAATTTATTAAATGGGTTTGATTCTTAATTGAAACTCCCTTAATATTGTCATTATTTCTTAATTTGTCCACTAAAAATTTGATTACCATATCAAATATTAATGGGGATAAGGGACATCCCTGTTTAGTACCTGATTGGATACCAAAGGGGGATGTTTCCATATTATTAAATCTAATTGTCACTGATGTTTGAGCATAAATTCTTTGTAAAATATGTGAGAATTTTGGGCCAAATTTGTATATTTGTGAGGCATTTAATAAAATTTCATGGTTTACACTATCAAAACCCTTACAGAGATCCAAAGCTAAAATTGCTAATGGTATTTTCAATTTTTTTGCATAAGTGATTAAACTATATAGTCTTCTGACAGGGTCCGCTATATACCTTTTGGGAATAAATCCACACTGATCTGGGTGAATTACCTTCCATATCATCGTCTTTAATCGTTTTGCCCAGAGTAGCAAAAATTTTATAATCCATATTTAATAGTGAAATGGGACGATATGAGTCAGCAAATCTGGAGCTTTACCAGAATTAAGCTTCATGTTATATTCTAACTAAAGGTTATCATCAACTATTTCATTATGGGTGCAATTACTTCAATGGACAGTTTAAAAAAACATGTAGAAAAATAACAGTAAAATTCTTAGAATTATGTTCAATATATGCACACATATATAAATATTAAAGTTCATATTGATTCTGCAACCAAACAACTGCATTCCAGTTAATGGATACTACCTTTGTGATCGGGAACAAAATTATATTTGCCTTCTCCATCAAATTCCCTCTGGATAACATGATGAAAACCACCAGAGCTGAAGATTCACACATTGCCTATGTTGCCAGAGAAACCATAAATCCTGAAGGACATTAGAAGTGAAAATAAAACACCTACCCCTTTAAAACGTTACCTACATATGTAGAATACTCTACCCTTAGTTGCAGTTATAGTGAACCTACCTTTAATTTTTCATAAAGAGAAGTTTGTTTTAATACAGGATCGTGACGGAAATAATCTCCCTCAACACCAACATTTGAATTTTTCATTATTAAACAAAATTATAATATTAATGTGGTTGGATTCTAGTTTTAAGACAATGGAGTTTCTTTTAAATGGGTCACAATATGAAGGACTAGAATGAATAAACTCCAAGCAGTTATCTGAAATGTCTCAGCAATATGTCATCTCAAGCAACAACAACAAAATCCAAAATCAAAATAACCAAATCAACCCAAACTGAAACATTGCCCTCAGATGCTGTACTCCATATTTTTACATGCACTTCTATACTACCCTCATACAACTTTCCTGTAAAGTAGATAAAATGAAATAAATGTAAAGGACAGTCACTCTAGACCAAAACACAAAATCAGCATTTCCAAAATGAAGAACAATGAAGTCAGACAGTTCACATGCCTGCAAGTAAATATGCAATAAACATAAATTGAAATACAAAAACATGAACTCTTGAAGTAGGCTGTCAATAAGCAGAATACTCTGAGACATGTCTGCAAGACAAATAAATGTTTCTTCATGACAGGTTTTCAACAGTCTGACTGGCAGGCTGATAACTACAGCTGTAGGAATGTACTATATTGAAGATGATAGCCAAACATTATAAGGAACAACACTCAAGTGTATTAATACACCAAAATATTTAACATTACATTTGTAAGAGAATCCAGTCATCTAAGCTGTCACAAAATAAATGGTGGGCAAAGCAGTCCTATGGTGGGTGAGTGGGTGGGTGGAGAATCTGTGGTCATTGCTCTGCCATATCCATCCATTCATACAACCATTCATTTATCTTATTTATTATATTTTTAATCTGCCCATTGTACAAACCTACAACGCAAATATTTAAAAGAAGAAAATACAAGACAACAAACAGCATAGGAATAATTAAAGAACAGCTAACAAAATCTAAAACTAGGTCTATAGAATGCCTGGCAGAGAAGAAAGGTCTTTGCCTGGTGCAGAAAAGCTAAGTGTAGGTGCCAGGCAAACCTCTTTGGGGAGGGCATTCCATAAATGGGGTGCCACAACTGAGAGGCCATCTCTCTTGTAGCCACCCACCTACATACAGGAGGAGACATTCCTTTAGATACTCTGGTCTCAAGCCATTTAGGAATTTAAAGATCAACACCAACACTGGACTAGGCTCAGAAAAGGACTGGAAGCCTGTGTAACAAAGCTCTTTTGGCTCACTGCAGCCAGGATGGGTGGTGTTGAGGGCTTCATTTTGTTATCCTTTTAACCCTTTCCCCTCTTCCTACTTAGTCCAATGGGAGAAAAATTAAACATTCCTGACTTATTCCAAGTGTGTCTGTTTGAAGAAACAGCATCCAGCACTTCCTTTGCAAAACCTACAATCACCTGAAGTCTTCATTGTTGAAGTCTAAGCTTTTAGAAACTCTCCAATGGAAATATATGCAGTTTTTTCCTTTACTTTTTCACTTGTAATTATAGGGGGTGGGCCAGGGGTCAAATCAGTATTGAATGTCTTCATTCTAAATGTGCTATTTAGGGAAGAAACGGCAGTAGGAAACCTTCTCAAGGAAGCCCAAGTCTGAAGTCAAAATAAAAACACTGACATTACATTTGCACTAAACTAGCAGGTGACTCTGAATAGGACTTGAAAGTAAACTTTGTCTCTCTTGTAGTTCATGCTGGTATACAATCCCTGGGAGAAATACTTTCTCATTTTCAGAAGCTTAGCAGGTATTTCATTATTTTTATGGAGTGCCAGAACTCTTTTCAAGCAGTCATGGCTTTTTATATGAAACAATGTCTTGATCTATAACCCATCCTGGTGGGTGGCAATTTGAAGTGCATTCACATCGGTGATGAGCTACTGGCAGCTGCTTACCTAGCAAAGAACTAGCAAAGTATTAGCAAAGCACTGGATTTATATGTCAGGGTGTGTGTGTGTGTGTGTGTTTGCAATATATTCATTGCTATGCACACTTGTTTAACACTTCCCATTCAAGTTCTCGTAGGATGCGCACAATTTCTCATAAGAGAAACCAGCAGGGTCTCCACTTCTCAAACATGTTGTAGTGTTATCCTGAAATTCTCTTGGTTAAAAGTTATGTAGCCATATCGCTAGAACACTGCTCTAGAATGAATATCTAAATACAGAAGGGAAGCTATGTTCGGTCCAAATGAGGCATGACATGGGAGATCAAGGAGCAAGCGCAGGTTCTTTTTAGTAATTAGCATCCCCACATCATTACTTTGAATATCAGGGTAGTGGTACTGGGGGCGGGGGGGGGGGTTAACTGTTTCCCCATGCTGTTTCCCAGTCTACATATCCACATGCACAAAGCTACTATTACCTCTGCAGAGGAGAACACACAAGTTTTGATATATGTTTGTTTCTCCCCACAGAACTGACATCTGCGTGGGAGCCATTTTGCTTGAGGAATAAACACTACTACCCACTTCTTCAAAGTGGCCACACAGTGATGCTAATCAAGAAAGACTGGGGGGGGGGGGAGATAAGAAAAAGAAATGAAAAAGAGAAAGAGAAAAAAAGAAGCATAGGAGATCCTGATCACCAATTTCCCACATCAAATCTAGTTTCACATTTAGTCTGTTGAAGCAAAAAAACAAAACAACAAACCCCCCTGTTTGGTACATGAAAAAGACTAACACATTTATCATGGCATGCAGATAATCAGATACAATAGGGATAGGCAACATGGTGCCCCCAGGCACCACTGTGCCCCCGGACAACTTTCTTGATGCCCACCATGGTGCCATACCCCTCCCACTAACCGGTATATATTTTTTAAAAAGTTAACACATTTTCTTACTAGCAGCTGGGATCGCTTCAAAGCAAAGCGAGGACCTCCAGCTGCTGCCATCTTCCTTTCCCACGAATCAGGAATGATGAAGAAATCTGCCATGGATTCAGATTAATTTGAATTTGGCAGCAGGCTGGCTTTTTCTGAGTCACGTGTATTCCGCAGACTCATGTTCTGGTTTTTCACTTTGGGTTGAGATTTGCACATTAGCTAATTTTCATTAGCGCTAATTCACATTAACTAATGCAATTGGCAGATTTGCACAAGTGTGTGTTAGTGCAAATGTGAATTAGCACAAGTAGAATGAAACTCTGGTTAAAAAAAGAAAGAAAGATCAGATTGTGTCAATGAGCAGATGACGGAATGCAAGATGCCGGACAATCCACGAAACACAGAATGGATTTAACAAAATCTGTACAACCCTACCATGAATGCCTCTGGGTCAGATGTGGCGACCAGAGACATTCTTAGGAAATGAAGATGGCAGGCAGCTGCAGACCAATGCTTTCCTCTGCAATGCACTCAGCCACCAAGAAATAGAAAGGGGGAAAGAAAAAGGCACTGAAAACTGCGGGTTCAAAGGGGTTGTTTATTGTGTTGGAGCTAAGCCCCCACCTCTGCCTTATATTCAGTCTTTTAGGCAGGTTACTTGTCCTTTGTGACTACCCGTGCTTCTCATGGCAGCCATGATATCCATGACAATTTCTCAAATTGTCAAATGTTCCCATGGGCCAAAAGAGTTTGCCTACCCCTGAGATACAAGGTATTAGGATTTCAAGTGCAAGGTGGCAATGATAGTGTCCGGCTTAAGGCTGGCCAGCAGCCAGCAGCTGGCTTTCCTTCTGGGAGCACTGCCAAATGTCCAGTTGAGATAAGATAAGGGAGCTGCAGCGGGATGAGTAACAGAAGCGTGGTCTTACAATCCTAGGAGTCAAGCTGGGAGTGTTGTTCAAAAGTCCAGGGGTCGAGCAGAGGCAGTGTCAGTCCGAAGTCGGGTCCAAGAGTCCGGGAAGCAAGGCAGGGTTCTGGAGCAAGGTCAGGGATCGGGAACACGAATCAAGGAGGGGTTGTTTCCCAATACCCAGGCTTCAGTGAGTGAGCGTTGTTATACTGCCTGCTGCTTGGGCACGCCCATTTCACAGCTGGAGCTCCTTAGCAGCAGGCTGATTACAAAAGCCTCACAAGGCCGACATCCTGGTTTGCAGCCGGATGCTGCGTCAAGGGGCCTGCATCTGTTCCTGCCTTCTCATCTTCCTCCTTTGTCTGGGACTCGGGGCCTGCACTATCTCCGGCTCTGATTCTGACTCCTCCCGGGCTGCGGAACTCCCACGGGTCATGCCAGAGGGGCCTGCCAGCTATTCAGCTGCCCGGTCGGCCCCATCTGGAGCAGCAGTGTCTGAACTCTGCTCCTGAGGAGTGTCCAGGGCCATGGGTGAGTCACACTCATCCTCAGAGGAGGATTCCTGGAGGGGGGTCGTGACAGATAGCCAGTTATGTTCTTCCATTATAACAACTGCCAGAGAGGCAGCCATGTTAGTCTGTTGTTCATTTGGTGTCTGGCAACAAAGAGTCTTGAAGTTGGGTAAAACAGTAGACTTGTCTTCCTTTCAGGCCACATAATTCCTCCACGTAATATTTGGAGAGGGTGTCAGTAATTGCATGATTACTCTCTAAAGGACCATGGAGATGTCAGAACCATCATGAAATCCTTGCAGTTCTGGAATAGTATCATGTTCTGTGATCCTGCACTGTCTCTACAGTTGGTACATCTTATCATAAATGCTTAGTTGCTGGTTCAACATATTTTGGAATTTGTTATTTTACACTTCTTTGAAACCAGAAATAATGAAAAGAGGTATGTTTGTTCTAGATGACAGTTCTTCATAATGAAACAGAAACTAGCAATATGAGCAACGCAATTTAATGGTATCTGACACGCCAAATAAAATGTTTGGAAACAAGCTTCAAATGTATCCTTTGCCCATCCCTTTTGTTGGGACTTGAAAAAGATACTAGGAGAGGATATATTGTGGAGTACGGTAACATCCTTCCTATCTCACGTTAGTGAGATCAGCAGAGTACAGTCCCTTTCCAGCTTAAAAGAAGCTTAGATTTGGCTAGTGTTAGCCAGTTAGCATTTGGTAATCCAGGATGCTTTAAGGCAGACTGGATTTCCCTGGTTTTGCCCCCTTTTCTCTCCCTCAGAACAATAATCAGAGACACAGTCTTGTAAAAGTTAAAAGTAACATTTACTCACTCAGATTATGCAGTTTCATTCAGGCAGGCTTAAAAGAGTTTCTTACAGTTGGTTACAAGTTCATTTGTAGTTACTTGGGGTCTGAACTTGTGGCGTTCAGACCAGCAACTCTGGCTACATGCTGCTACAAGGACCACGTGGAGACAACAACCTGGTGGTGCCAAGCTCACTAGAGTCTGAACAGAAAGAGGAAGAAGCTGGGAGCAACGCCCACTTCCTGTTCAGGCTGTTAATAATTCAATGAGTACCTTCTAGGAAAACCATCCTAGAAGGTATCAGTGATCTTAACCATTTCACCCAATTACCTGGTGAAACATTAGCCATAGGTTTTGACTGCAATTTTAATTACCCAACACCTTTAAAAATGCATACCCTTTACAGTTACCAACCATACCTCAGTACATGTTTAGTGTGCCACACAAATGTATCTCTCAACTACTTCAATGCTCAGAACTTCTTCTTCTTCTTTTATATTTATTATGGTCAGCGACCAGCACCCAATAATAAAACAGTATCAGACAAAGCAGAACATATAACGTACATAACACCATTACATCAACAATACACCCCAAAGTGTATAAAATTTATATCAAGATTTTTATATCAAAAAACCATAACTAGGAATGCTCAGAACTTCAAACCTTAGTATATACTGTTAGCAACGCTGTGAAATCTAGCGCCAAAGCTAGCTTCTACCAACCAGAATCATACCATCTGTAGGATATGCTTGGCTAGTTTCAAATGAACCACGCACAAGCAACTGGTACACAAAGTAGAAGTATGCTATGCAATGGACAAGGCAATTCTTTCCTCTTCAGTACCCAAGCATGCTTAAGCAATTGGTGCCAGGTTGTACAAATCAAGCATGAAACTATACAGATTGACCCATGAGTGAAAAGCAAGCAAGGCTATCTCATAATGTATTGACTTGATAACTGAAATCATCTATGACCTCCTCTTAGATGAGGAGGCTGACCTGGCATGCTTCACAGAGACCTGGCTGGGAGATGATAGTGGCCCGACATGGGTCCAGGCCATCCCAGCTGGGTACTGTGTTAGTGAGTAGGTGAGGGAAAGTGGGCAGGGGGGTGGAGTGGCTGTGATGACAATCTTAACCTGACCAGACTTCCTGTTCGGGAGCTGAATCACATTGAGCGTGTGTACCTAAGCCTGAAGGGATTCTGTTAGTGTACCGGCCACCCCACTGCCTAACAGACTCCCTGGCCGAGCTCACGGAGCTGGTCTCGGAGTTGGTGTTGGACTCGCCCAGGCTTTTGGCTTTGGGTGATTTCAACATCCCATTCGGGACCGGTTTGTCAGGTGCAACTCAGGAGTTCATGGCGAACATGACAAACATGGGCCTATCCCAATTGGTCTCTGGTTCTACCCATTCAGTAGGTCACACCCTTGATGCTATTTTCAGCTCCAAACACACAGATCTGTGGGCGGAGGTGATAAATACCTTTGTGTTGTCATGGACAGATCATTTTCTGGTTAGGGCTAGTATCACGGCTACTATCCGCCCCTGCAGGGGTGACGGACCTATTAAAATGGTCCTCCCTCGAAGGCTGATGGATGCTCTTGGATTCCAGAATGCCTTAGAGGGGTCTATGGCTGGTATCATCGACAGTCCTGTTGAAACCCTAGTTGACAGATGGAATCAAGACCTAACTAGGGCTATTGACACAATCGCCCCCAAACGTCATCTCCGGCCTGCTTCTAACCGGGCACCCTGGTATACAGAAGTTCTCAGGGAACTGAAGCGGAAAGGACGACTGGAGCGCTGATGGCGGAAAACTCGATTCATATCTGACAAGACACGACATAGAGAACATCTTCGCTCCTATGGGGTGGCAATACATGCAGCAGAGAAAGCTTTCTTCTCTGCACACATTGCGTCTGCGAATTCACGTCCAGCTGAACTATTCAGGGTGGTGAGGGGTCTAACACAGACAACTTCCCCCCTGAACCCGCTTTTAGAGTCTATGGTTGTTCGCTGTGATGCCTTTAACGATCATTTCACAGATAAAATCTCTCGGATAAGAGCCGACTTGGATGCCCTCGTTGTAGCAGAGGCAGACAATGGAGTGTCCAGTAACTCCACAAGTAGGATTACACTGGATCAGTTTCAGTTGGTGAGTACCGAGGATGTGGACAAGCTGCTTGGTTGAGTGAGGAGGACCACTTGCCCTCTCGATTCCTGTCCTTCCTGGTTGGTCGTCCAGGGAGGAGATGCAGTTAGACGACAGTTACAACATATTATTAATGCATCTCTCCAGGGAGGGAACCTTCCATCATGTTTAAAAGAGGCGGTGGTATGGCCGCTTCTTAAAAAGCCCTCCCTGGATCCCCTGGACTATAACAACTGTAGACCAGTATCAAATCTACTACTGAGTACTACCCAGAGGACCTTCTCTTCTGCTGCTCCCAGACTGTGGAATGGCCTGTCGGAGGAGACTCGTCAACTAGATAGTCTCTTGGCTTTTAAAAAGGCCATAAAGACTGACCTCTTCCGACAGGCCTACCCAGTGGAATTTTAAGAGTTTTTTAGGATACTTTTAAAGGTTTTTAAGAATATTTTAATAATATTTACTATGTTTTTAACTAGTTATGTATTTTATATTTACAGTTGTTCCCCGCCTCGATCTGAGTGGAGAGGAGGGTAAGAAATAAATTATTATTATTATTATTATTGTTGTTGTTGTTGTTGTTGTTATTGTTATTATTATTATCTGTCCTTAATGGCTTGCTTGCCAGCCTAAACACCTGGCCTCTTCTCCACCTCTTCTTTACAGCAAGAGTAGGACTCCTAGGGCATAGTAAGGTGCAATACTTGCAATAACACTACTGCATGACTCAATTAGCTTAGATAGAGACTTAACAATATTTTCCACCAGGAAATCCCTTTGAAGACTGCAATAACTCGTATCACATGAATCTGTGAAATTAAGATCATAAGAAAAGGCTATTCTCTATGTTCCTTCTATAGAAGTGCATTATGTGTACAAAAGATAGAGCCGTCTGTGTGGTGGCACCCTGACTTTGGAATACTTTCCTCAGGGTGGTACGCCTGGTGCTGATATTGCATTCCTTTCAGTGCTAAGCTAAAACCTTTTTATTTGCCCAGGTATTTTAAATTATTGCATTTTTAGCTGGTTGAATAGTTTCCCCCCTCAAGTTTGTTGCATTGTTTTTTAATGTTTTATGGTGTTGTTGTTGTATGATAGATTTCAAATTTGTCTGTGTACTGCCTTGAGATTCATTTTTGGATGAAGGTGCAGTTTATACATTCTTAAAATAATAAATTTAGGTTGAAAAAAACCATAATCAATCTGAGCTTTGTTTGTGTTCAATTAAACAACTACTTAAATAATGTCAACAGATTTTTATGTTCTCCAGCTTGTTTAAACCATGGGAGAACTTAAAAAAGAAATCCACAACCAGAGTCAAACATTTACTAGTGATGAAAGATTCCTTGTTATATTGTTAAAATATTGTAATTTCCTTCAAGGGAACTGCACTATACTGCTAATAAGTTTAATAGCATAGATTGTTTTGGATTAACGAACCATTCCACCCTTGAGATAAGGTCAGTCTCTAAAAGTGATGTGTGGCTTCTCTCAGTGGATGTAAAATGGGGCTTATCAATGTGAAACACCAGTCAGTGTTTTAATAAGGTACTGAACTTAGATATCGCTTTTATGAATATTTTGTGGAAGCAGCATGAAACAATTACTTCTGTATAATAGGTCTTGCAGAGCATCCTTCTGAATAACCTGAACTATTTCAGAGTATGTTTGTAAAAAGGATATACACACACAAGAAAACCAAATTATGATTTCCATAAACAAAACTGAACTGCTCATTATATTTATATGCTCACCAAATATTTTAATTAAACTATAGACTTCAGTTCTCCACACTGTAAGGTGAGTAGGAAAATTTTGTTCTCCCTGTTCCAACCAGCAGCCATAGGCAGGATCTGTCATTATTTTTGTTATAGCTGCTTTTAAAAAGTAAACTATCTAGTGATTTATTTCAAACCATTATAATAGAGGCTCAACTAAAATATACACCACAGATCATAAAACACTCAAGCAAATCAAAAAGGATGCCAACACGGTTAAGAGACAAAATGTCTATAACAGAAGACTTCTCTGTAAAGCTCTTTCCAAAATAAACAAACCATAAGCTCTGGCAAGCTAAATATAAATTAATATTAAACCAAGCTAAGATGAATGAAGCAATTATATAAACATAATAAAACTTGAAATACATCAGAAGCAAGAAAGCTGCCAGAGAAATACTAAGCAACAGCATAAGCCATTGAAGCCAGAGGGTGTTCACCACCAAGATCTTAAAGAACTCAAATATGTAATTGTTGATCTCTATATTAAGATATTATTCATGCATGTTAGTGTGTGAATAATACACATTGCATCAACGGCTCAATTATAAAAAATAATAATTCTGGGCTTCTTTGGAGTATACTCTGCAATTTAAGTATTGGGGTTTATTCTGTTGTTGTATATTTTGATATGGAGAATTTTTAGCTGGTTTTATTAGTGTAAACTTTGTGTCTTTCTGTATATCGGTGTTATTGTTTTCCAGGGTTCACAGTTTGTTCTTTAATGTTATTTCCCATTGACACAGGTCTGCAGGGTTCAATTTTGATATATATTTTTTCAGGCATTCCCAAGTGATAAATTAGCTTCTGTACAAGAGTGATGCCTTTTTATGGTTTGATGTGATCAGATGGCATTATTTGTACTGTAGGGTTTTTTTATTTTGTCAGCTGAAAAAGCTGTCAACATTTTAATCTGTAGTCTTTCCAAATATCTCTCTCTCTCTCTCAGGGCTCAGATGCAGGCAAATCCCTGTCCGAAGCATTCAGTTTTGATTTTTGTTGAGACTCCCTAATGATATACTAGTTTTTAAGTCCTTTTATTGTTTTGATGTTGTCAGATGGTAATATTTGAATTATGAAGCTGGTCTTTCCAGCCACTATTTGCCAGGCAAGTGAGCCATTCCTGATAGCTGCTCGGAAATGAGGGAACCCAAGTCCTTCACATATGGGAAAGAGTACCACAGCTACACTTATCATTCCCTGGGCCTACTGCAGTGGTGGTGAAGGGAAAACTGCAATCACCGCTCCCATTACCCAAGTAAAAAATGGCACAGTATGTAACCAAGACGTTTATGAAATGTAATGATATTTAGTTATAAACACTGGATTTTATCCCACATTGTTTCTCCCCTAAGGCTTAGTGGTGCATGAAAATTCTCTGCCGGTGCCTCTCTCTCTCCTCTCTCGCAAGGGTGTATCCAAAAAAATTCTCTTGTTGGGGCAGGTTGTTTTTAGTACACGTTTGTAATGTGTGCACACAGTGTGTGCCGCTGCAATACACATGTGCATTTTCTGTGTGTGGGCACATGCTTTGTTGCTCAGAATCACATTTTATGACATTTAGAAGCCTATACAGCAGGGAAAGGCAGCCTGGTGCCCTCCAGATGCTTTGAACTACAACTCCCATCAACTCCAGTCAGCATGGCCAATGGCCAGCGATTATGGGAGCTGTAGTGCAGCAACATCTGGAGGACACCAGGTTGCCTACTGTTGCTGTACAGAGTGGCAGAAAATTCTCAGAAATTGAAGTTAACAGGACTAATGTAGAAGAGTTCTGTATTCAAACGTCACATAAGAGGAATCATGAACTCCAATAAAGCAGTGGAGTGAAGTGGGAGTATTTACTTTGAGTGGGTGTACTTCGTGTATTCCTCTTGTGACACAACTCATGGATAAGACCTTCAGTAAATGCAAATTTGTATAAAACAGTTCCCAAAACATTCCCCTTGTTATGCAGCACCTGACATCTGCTCCTGTTTTTCCCATGCATGCATTGCTATAATGTAAGATCTGGATGAGCAATGAATGGAAAAATCCTTTTTTTGCTCTCCAGGGCAGCCTTCCAGTTATTAAAACCACTGACAGACAAAGGTGATTTTCAGTCTTTCTTCTCTGTATATATTCTGCAAGGGTAGCAGAAAACGTTACCACTGGAAAAAGAGAATTTGAACCGGGGCACCCATTGTACCAATCCCTTTTAAATCATTGCTCTCTATTCCCAACTTTGGATTTTGGATAGCTGGGGAGATGCAGCTGAGCAAGCTGTATGCTACCTAAGTCCTTGGGGTGCTTTGGAACATTTTTACTATGAGCTTGGTCTGTGATATGACCACCTGCCACACCCATACTGGCCTTAGACTGTGCAGCAGAGCAAGTACAGGAAGGTACTTGTCACAAACCAAGTTTTATTAAAACCTGTCCATTATAGAAAACCCCAAAGGGATAACAGGAATTGTAAAGTATTATTCCAATGATGAAAAGCTGCCTGAACAGAGTGCCTGAGAATGGTATGACTTTAATGTACCCCAAACTGAGAGAGTAGAGAGCCTAAAGAAACTGTCATGTACCCAACCCTCAGCCTTTTCAGGGTACAGAAGGCCTGTGGCTTATGCTGGCTCAGCTTGTCTGAGCGTGGAAAGCTAAGCAGGGTCAAGCCTGGTTATTACTTGGATGGGTGACCCCTCCTCTAGTTTCCTGCATTGAGCAGGGGGTTGGACTCGATAGCCTTGTAGGCTCCTTCCAACTCTATGATCTATGAAATCTATGATGAAGACCGGGATCAGACTGCTATTCCAGAGGAACAACAAGCGGTTCTGAATTCAGTCCCCCTTCCCTGGCCAGCCTTGCCATCATCCTCTGAGTCAGAGGAGGAACCTCCAGCAGAACCTCCATCTCCCTAGCTTCGCAGAAGTCTGAGACTACAAA
Organism: Shinisaurus crocodilurus; assembly: GCA_021292165.1. Lineage (NCBI taxonomy): Eukaryota > Metazoa > Chordata > Lepidosauria > Squamata > Shinisauridae > Shinisaurus > Shinisaurus crocodilurus. Next base: position 230,992,978 of record CM037879.1, read on the forward strand.
ATCAGGCGAGGGTCCTTTAATAGTCCAGACAGTTTCTGCAGAGAAGGTGGAGCTGACAGTTCCTGCCTACAGACATAAGGGCTCTGGCTTGCTGCTGAAAACAATACCCTATGTTTCTAGGAGAGAGCTCCAGCCAGGAAAGTTCACTCTGAGCTATCCACGGTCTTCTTGAATGTGCCCTTTACACAAGAGGGCTTCTGCCTTTAATTACGGTAGTTTGCTGCGCCTGATGCACTTAGCTTGACCAGACTTTGCCTGCTTGACACAACCTTACCTGCCTATACCTGACGGTTCTACACAGACTGGACTCTCCTTGCTCAGATATGACCCTGCCAGGTGCCACTGGCTTCCCCTGTGAGCCTCAGGTGACCACAGAATGAGACAAAGAGTGCTACTGGCACTGCTCAAGAACTGTGTGACTACAATGTAACCCAAACTGAAAGAGCAGAGACATTTAAAGCCTGATAGAAAACTTAAATGGGGTTTTCTGATAGAAAGATGATAGAAAACTCAAATGATAGAAAACTCAACAGAAACAGAAAATTTAAAATATTCAGGTATTTAATGAAATACAATCTGAACTGAATAATGTACAAAATAAAGACTCAGACTTGTTCTCAAAATTAGAGTAATCACTCTGTGCCCCAAACTGAAAGAGAGAGTCCAAAGGCTACCTGGCTGTTGGTCAGAGGTGCCCAAGAAATATAACTTTGCCAGACTGTGCCCCAGACTGAAAGAGAGAGCTGCCAAGAGAGCAAATAAACAAATATTTACAACCATTACATCTGTAAGACATGCCACCTCCCTCCCCACTTTGAATCCTGCCTGGCTGGTTCCGGCTTAAAATCCAAAGTTCTAATAATAATCTGCAATGAAGATTTGTTTGCTTGTTTGTTTGATATATTTATACCCACCTTTTTTCTTGCAAGGAACCCAAGGCGGCTTACATAATCCTCCTCTCCATTTTATCCTCACAAAAACCCTGTGAGGTAGGTTAGGCTGAGAGGCAGTGACTGGCCCAAAGTCACCCAGTGAGTTGCATGGCCGAGCAGGAAACAGAACCCGGATCTCCCGAGTCCCAGTCCAACACTCTCACCACTACGCCACACTGGCTCTCCAGATCTAACCCTCCTGTTCCCCTCTCTCCTCCACTCTGAGCCTCATGGCAAGGGGGAATTTTACAGTTTATTCATCCTCACCGTCCCCATACCATCCCTGTAGGAAGACAGAACTCCTCCTCCTATGGCCAGAGACACTCACTGGCTGAGGCTGTCACAGGCGGCTGAGCCAGCCAGCATTTGCCTGCCTTCTCCCACCACCTCACTCAGGCTGTCACACCACTCCCTCACTCACCACTCATGAGCTTGTCTGTCCAGGCCAACTCTTCCTCACATGCTCCTCCTCCAAACTGCTCCCCTCCCCACCAGGGTTTTTTGCCACTACACGGTACCACCCTCTCTGGTTCTTCTCCAGGTGCCAACACAACCACTTGACTTGCTCACAATGGCACAACTGACAAGAGCCAACAGCAACACTTCATTATGCCACTGTGAGAGCAACACTTACCGGTATTTATATTTATATACTGCTTAAAATAATAAAAGCTCTAAGGAGTTAGACTCTGAAGATCACAGAGCAGCAGTGCTGTAGAGTCCCCCTTTCTATCTCCTAATGCAGGGGTGGGCAAGACATGTCCCCCCCCAGCTGATTTTGCACCCCCCACTGCCACACTACTGAATTTGCCACCAAAATTCAGTGGTGCAGCAGGAGCCACCCACCCCAATATTTTTCCTTTAAAACAAAGGCATATGGGGAGCATGTGGGGACATGTGAGAGGGGAATTGGCCCCCAAACCAGAGGAAGTTGCCACCCATGTCCTAATAGGACCAGAGTCTCTGTTCTTGGGGCCAGAAGCCCCACTGGACCCAGCCTATATGGCCCTGTTTTCCCCACATGAAAGAACACCATAGAGTCACCTGAAACAATACTGCAGTGGTCTAGTGCATGGCTTCTGCTAAATGGCTGAGCTTAGAAGGCATTTGGAATATTTTATTTATATTTATTTATTTATTCATTCATTCATCATATTTCTGAATCGCCCATCTGGCCGGTGACCCGGCCACTCTGGGCGATGTATAATATATAAAAAATACAATAAAACAAAATATAAAATACCATTAAAACTTTAAAATCCTAGCCCACCCCATATTCCCGCCTGAAAAACCATGTTTTTAATGCACGGCGGAAGCTCATCAAGGAGGGGGCATGGCGGAGGTCACTGGGGAGAGAGTTCCATAACTTGGGGGCCCCCACAGAAAAGGCCCTCTTCCTAGTCCCCATCAGCCTGGCTGCTCTGGCTGATAGAACAAGGAGAAGGCCGTCTGTGGCAGATCTTGTTGAGCAGCCTACTTGATGTTGCTGTAGACACTGCTTGAAATAAACTGGACCGGAGCCATATAGGGTTTTAAAGGTCAAAACCAAGACCTTGAATTCAGCTTGGGAAGCAACTGGTAACCAGTGCAGATCCTTAAGCACCGGAGTGATGTGATCACGCCGGCGGCTGCCTTTAACCAGGTGAGCTGCCGCGTTCTGTACCAGCTGTAATTTCCGAACTGTCTTCCACGGTAACCCCTGGGGGCAAAGCTAGATCCACAGCCAACCCCAGATCCCTGATGAGTATACCGAGATGATACATATACTGGCAAACAGGAACTCATCACATCAGGCATCTATCAAGTCCACCCCACAGGTAGAGTCCCATCACTGACCAGAACTGTCACCTCTTCCTGCAGCTGGCTACAGCCACACTGTTCACCCTTCCTTCCTACCTCCTGCTGCTCCTCTCCTTGCCACTGCTTGCCTGCCTTCTTCTTGCTAAAGGGAATTCAGTGGCAGCTGTGGGAGGGAAAGAAAGCCTTGGAAATTCCAGACAACAAGGCCACATCCCTTATTAAAGAGACAGAAACATGAGATGGCAGAAGTGTCAAGGATGCATAGTAGGCACTGCTGCTCACTTGGTGCCATGGGATGGGTTTGCATCAAGTTCTCTCCACCCAGTGTTCAAAGTGAGGCAGGATGCCATCCTACTTCTTTTCAGGTGGATATAATGGACTAACCATTCCACTTCCTTTTTTTTCCAACCATGGGCACTGGTTCACTTCTTTTTAAAGGGGGTCTTGCCTGAGGGCTCCCAAAACCTGGAGTGAACACTGTTCACTCTAGATTTAGATGGGGCTTTAAAAAAAAAAAAGATCACAGAATCAAAGTATGCCTACAAATACACAGATCTGTTGCAACGCATTCCCTACGCCTCACAGCAGTCCTAGTGTGGCCCTTGTTGCTGTAGCAGCTCTGCAGTTCTTGCTCTGAATGTTCTTAAATCACAACCTAATAACCAACATATCATTTTAAAGCCACATGATTTTGAAGCGATGAGGATTGTCAACCTAAAAATGCCAGGGAATATTCTTTTCAAAAGAGCTATGACTACGACTAAATGGATAATGTTAAATATGTTTTTCTTGTAGTTCTTAGAGTTCAAAAGACTTGTGTTCTGTGAAGAAGCAATTTGTGTTGGTGATGTGGACTTGGGCTCCTTGAAGTATGTAGGACCCCTGAGAAATACACTCCATCAAAAGTCTCTTGACTTGCTTGATTTTAACAACCGTGCTGAAACAAAGAGAAGCCACTGATGTCTGGAGAAAGGCAGATATATAGAATTGGTTCTCAGGAGAAATCATGCAGTATTTTCCCATTCATTCCTGGGGGAAGGAGAGAAAGCTTTTGCAGATATCTTTTTCAGAAAATAGAATATGGGAGGGCCTTTTTGTTTTTTAAAATATTTAAAGATTCATGCTTCGCCTGTAATGCATCCTATTTTATCAGGAATACCCTTGTGCCTTAATTAATCTTCTTAGGATAGAGCTGAAAGGAATGGCAAGCCCATACTTGGTTCCTTCAGGTAAATATTTACTAGAATGGCTTTTTATTGCTTCCTACTCATTCAGAATGCAAAGTGCCTAAATAAAGTATTTGCTATTGTAGGAATCTAGCAAATTAAGTCAGTACAATAAACCTTTCTTCCTCATTCAATGAAGTGCATGCAGAATTTGCTATCCATTACAGGATTTAATTTCCTGCCTCTTTTAGAAACAACCCAGCCAAGAAACTGAAGCAGCTAACTTTAAAATGGTATCAGAAATAACATTTGAAAATATTTTTTTTAAATTAACATGTTTTCATATTTGAACAATGCTCACATGTTAAGGGAGTAGAACTGCTGTGCGTCTCAAGGACTCTGCTGTAGTGTGTATGACTAAGAGTGCAATCCTATACATGTTTATTCAGATGTCCAATTGAGCTCAATGGGATTTCCTCCCAGATAAGTGGGTATAGGACTGCAACCTAAAATGAGCAGCTGCAGTGCCCATTTCAATTTTGTATTTCTAGTGGTTTTCTAGGGCAGGGGTCCCCAACCCCCGGGCCGTGGACCGGTACCGGTCCATGGCCTCTTAAGAACTGGGCCACATGGCGCCCAGCTGCTGCGCCACCCAGTTTTACAAAAATGCTAGTCGGGGAGGCGAGCAGAGGGATGAGCGGCAGCGGCGGGGGTGCTCGCCGGAGCTCACGAGCACCCTAAGAGCCAGGACAGGGTGCTTGGCGTGCAGTGCGGCGGCCGGACACGGTGCGCACCACAAGCCACCCGCTGGGACACGCCGCAAGCCACCCGCCGGGATGCGCCGCAAGCAGCCCGTCCTGGCTCTCGGGGTGCTCGTGAGCTCCGGCGAGCACCCCCCCGCCGCTTGTCCCTCTGCTTGCCTCCGATGAGCATTTTAGTAAAGCCGGAAGTGACGCAATGGGTCTCCCGTCGCGTCACTTCCTGGTTCTGTGGTGCTGCCGCCTGGGCTGCACAGCAGGTAAGCGGTGGGCGACACCCCCCCCCCAGTCCGTGGAAAAATTTATTCCACGGGACCCGGTCCCTGGTCCCAAAAAGGTTGGGGACCGCTGTTCTAGGGGACACTGTGTCCTCAAGAACACAGCGGATTAGGGTAGAATCATAGAATCATAGAAAAGTAGAGTTGGAAGGGGCCTACAAGGCCATCGAGTCCAACCCCCTGCTCAATGCAGGAATCTAGGTCAAAGCATCCCTGACAGATGTCTGTCCAGCTGCACCTTGAATGCCTCCAGAGTGGGAGAGCCCACAACCTCCCTAGGTAGTTGATTCCATTGTCTTATTGCTCTGACAGTCAGGAAATTTTTCCTGATGTTTAGGTGGAATCTAGGTTCCTGTAACTTGAGCCCATTATTCCGTGTCCTGCAAGCTGGGATGACCGAGAAGAGATCTTTGCCCTCCTCTGTGTGACATCCCTTCAAATACTGGAAGAGTGCGATCATATCTCCCCTCAGTCTCCTCTTCTGAAGGCTAAACATGCCCAGTTCTTTCAGTCTCTCCTCATAGGGCCTTGTTTCCAGTCCCTTTATCATCCTTGTTGCCCTCCTCTGAACCCTCTCCAGTTTGTCTATGTCCTTCTTAAAGTGAGGTGCCCAGAACTGGACGCAGTACTCAAGATGAGGCCTAACCAGTGCCGAGTAAAGGGGAATTATCACTTCCCGCGATTTGGAAGCTATACTTCTATTAATACAGCCCAAAATTGCATTTGCCTTCTTTGCAGCCACATCGCATTGCTGGCTCATATTCAGTTTGTGATCTACCACAATTCCAAGATCCTTCTCACTTGTAGTATTGTTGAGCCAAGTGTCCCCCATTCTGTAACTCTGCATTTGGTTTCCTCTCCCTAGGTGCAGCACTTGGCATTTATCCCTATTAAATTTCATTCTGTTGTTTTCGGCCCAGCGCTCCAGCCTATCGAGGTCACTTTGAATTTTGTTTCTGTCTTCCAGAGTATTAGCTGTTCCACCCAACTTTGTGTCATCTGCAAATTTGATAAGCATTCCCTGTACCTCCTGATCCAAGTCATTAATAAAAATGTTGAAGAGCACCGGGCCCAGGACCGAGCCCTGTGGTACCCCGCTCGTTACCTCTCCCCAGTTTGAGAAGGAACCATTGATAAGCACTCTTTGAGTCCGATTCTGTAGCCAATTGTGGATCCACCTGATAGTTGTTCCATCTAGCCCACTCTTAGCTAGCTTACTAATCAGGATATCATGAGGCACTTTGTCGAAAGCTTTGCTGAAGTCCAGATATATAATGTCCACAGCATTCCCACAGTCCACAAGGGAGGTTACCCGATCAAAAAATGAGATCAGATTAGTCTGACAGGATTTGTTTTTGACAAATCCATGCTGGCTTCTAGTAATCACTGCATTGTTTTCAAGGTGCTTGCAAACTGACTTTTTTATAATCTGCTCAAAAATCTTCCCGGGGATTGATGTCAGACTGACTGGCCTATAGTTCCCAGGTTGCTCCTTCTTGCCCTTTTTGAAGATGGGAACAACATTTGCCCTCCTCCAGTCGTCTGGCACTTCACCTGTCCTCCATGATTTCTCAAAGATAATAGACAGTGGTTCTGAGAGTTCTTCTGCCAGTTCCTTTATTACTCTAGGATGCAGCTCATCAGGCCCTGGAGATTTAAACTCGTTCAGAGTAATCAGGTGCTCCTTGACCATTTGCCTATCAATCTCAAGCTGCAATCCTGCCCCTTCAGTCTGCACTTCAGGTTTGCCAGGGGGGTCATAGACCCTCTTTTGGGAGAAGACCGAGCTGAAGTAGGAATTGAACACTTCTGCCTTTTCTTTGTCTTCTGTTATCAATTTGCCATCCTCATTGCGTAGTTGAACCACCAGTTCTTTCTTCTGTCTTTTACTGTGCATGTATCTGAAGAAAGCTTTTTTGTTGCTTTTAGCATTCCTCGCTAACCTTAGCTCATTCTCAGCTTTAGCCTTCCTGACACTATTCCTGCAGTTCTGTGCTACCTGCCTGTACTCTTCACTTGTAGCCTGTCCTTCCTTCCACTTCCTATACGTGTCCTTTTTTGTTTTCAGGTCATCTTTGAGTTTATTGTGAAGCCACATTGGCTTCTTCTGTTGCCCTCTGCCTTTTTTCCTTTTGGGAATTGTTTGCAATTGTGCCTTTAAAATTTCCTTTTTAAAAAACTCCCACCCCTCCTGGGCTCCCTTTCTCGTGAGAGTCACTTGCCATGGGATCTTACTAATCATTGTTCTGAGTTTGTTAAAATTGGCTTTCCTAAAATCCAGGGTACGTGTTTGGCTACACTCAGCTTTTGCTTCCGTTAGACTCAAGAACTCAAGTATAACATGGTCACTTTCCCCCAGAGTTCCCGAAACTGCCACTTTATCCACTAACTCGTCTCTGTTGGTTAGAATCAGGTCAAGGATAGCCGATCCTCTAGTTCCTTCCTCCACTTTCTGTAGGAGGAAGTTATCAGCAGCACAGCTCAGGAATTTCTTGGAGGGGCCATGTTTGGCTGAATAAGTCTCCCAACAGATATCAGGGAAATTGAAGTCTCCCATTACTACCACATCGTGCCTCCTTGAAACAATGGCAATTTGTATTTCAAAAGTTCCATCCTCGTCTTCTCCTTGATTGGGTGGTCGGTAGTAGACTCCAACCGCCATGTTCGTTTTATTCTTTGCCCCCTTTATTTTAACCCAGATGCTCTCAATGGGGCTGCCAAGCTCCTCTTCCTGTATCTCTGTGCAGAGATACGTATTTTTAACATACAGTGCAACTCCACCTCCCTTTCTGTTGCTTCTGTTCCTTTTGAACAAGTTATACCCTTCAATTGCTGTATTCCAGTCATGGGAGTCATCCCACCAGGTTTCAGTTATCCCTATCAAGTCGTACTTGCCCTCATGTATCAAAAATTCAAGTTCGTCTTGTTTGCTGCCCATACTCTGGGCATTAGTATAGAGACATCGAAGACTATGTGCTTTATAGTCCGACTTTTTCCCTACATTTTGTGGTAGACTATCAATGGGGGCACTGCTGGAGCTGTTCTCTCCATTGTGGCATAGAGGCCTTCTTCCATTGGTACCCCCGAGTTTATGTCTCCCTCCCCTGTTGGATTCAGTTTAAAGCCCTCCTGATTAAGTTCCTCATGCTGTGGCCAAACACATTCTTCCCAGTCCTTGTGAGGTGCAACCCATCCTTTGCCAGCAGTCCATCTTCCAGGAAGTGTAGCCCGTGGTCCCAGAATCCAAATCCCTCATGTCGGCTCCACCTTCGTAGCCAGTCATTCACTCGGAGTATTTTTCTTTCCCTTTCTATGCCTCTTCCAAGTACTGGAAGGATGGATGAGAAAACTATCTGGGCCCCGAAGTTCTTGAGTTCCATTCCCAGCTCTTCAAAGTCTGCCGTGATTTCTTTGTAACTCCGCTTGGCAGTATCATTTGTACCCACGTGGAAGAGAAGAAAGGGGTATGTGTCGGTGGGCTGCATGAGCCTCGGCAGCTGCTCTGACACATCCTTAATCCGTGCCCCGGGGAGACAACACACCTGGCGAGTCCATGGGTCTTCGCGACATACTTTGGCTTCGATCCCCCGCAGGAGGGAGTCTCCCACTACGAGTACTCTTCTCTTCCTCTTGCTGTAGGCCTTGGTTTGATTGCCTCCACTTGACTGACCCTCAGCCTCTTGCTCGCTGTCACGTTGGGTGCCCGGTAATCTGTCTTCTGCAGGCTGTCCTCTGCTCTCGTCCTCAAGTACATGGAAGCGGTTCCATAGCTCCACTGCTTCCACAGGCGCAGAGTGTCTTGCAGTTCTTCTGCTCCTAACAGTCACCCTTTTCCAGGGAGTTCCCCCTGCGTTATTTTCCCTTGCCTCTGCAGTCTCCGCCTCCGCCTCATCCTGCCGTTGCCCTTCTGGCTCCTGTACTGTGCTTTGGTGCTGTAGATCCACCGTTCTGTCTAAGAACTCCTCGCTTTCTCTTATGCTCCTGAGAGTTGACACTTGCTGCTCCAGTCCTCTGACCTTTTCTTCCAACAGCGTGACCAGCTTGCACTTGTTGCACGTGTAGGCCATGTCGATCTCCGGCAGGAAAACAAACATTGCACACCCCTTGCAGGTCACCACCACTGCTGAGTCCTTTCCTTCCATAGTGCTCTGTTTCTGTCTTCCTAGAATTTTTTTTTTTTTTTTTTTTTTAGGGACCTCCCCCTTGACCTCCCCTGCCAAACTCCGCTGCCAAACTCCTGTTTTCTCTCCCTGTTCGCTCGCTCTGTTCGCTTGCTCTCTGGGAGCCTGCTTGCCTTATCACAGCCCCAAAAACAGCTGGAGCCTCTCTCCTGTTGTGCTCCTGCTCAGCTGGGAGTCAGGAACAGAATCAGGGTAGCAGAATAAAGCTTCACTGTTATTGAAGAATGAAGAGATTAGGCCTACCACATTACAGCTACTTGTCCTATTCACAGTCTCCCATATTTCCTTACTCAGTAGTTCCTTAGCCAGGCACTACTGCTTTCAATGTATTAGTTCCTCACTTTCTGCTGTCCTGCTATTTTCTTGTAAGCAAAACTCCATAACATGCAGTTTGACCCTCACTTTTGTGTTGGTGGGTTGGATTAGCTGGGGGAACAAAGAAAACTCATTTCATAGGAATATGATCTGGCACCAAAGGTTTAGTTGCGTTTGATAAGAAATTTCCTCGGAAGAGAATTTCCTGGATACTTTGGCCACATTCAGATGATCATATCTCAGATTAATAAACTGAGATATGAATGAGCCATTTGCCCACATGCATCCCTTGTTTCTTCCCTTTGTGTGAGCAAGAACTGGTAAACTATAGTTAATGGTTTCAGAACAAACCAGGATATTAAGCAAGCTTCCTCAAATCATGGCTTCATAAGGATATGAAGCCATGATTTGAGGAAGTTCACTTAATTGTTGGAAGTTGGCTTAATAATGAGGAAGTTGGCTTAATTGTTCCAAAGCCGTTAACATTAAGCACAATTTCCAAATTCACCCAAACTGGGAAACTATAGTTGATTAAAGAGTGCCTGGTTTGTTCACTCCCATCATGAACAGAGGACCAAGGAGCTGCTTGGGCCCCCAACAAACCTCATTTTGCTGATAGGAACATAGGATGCTGCCTTATACTGAGTCAGACTATTGGTTCATCCAGCCCAGTATCGTTGACACTGACTGGTAGCAGGTCTCCAGGGCTTCAGGCAGGATTCTTTCCTAGTCCTACCCGGAGAGGCCAGGGATTGAACCTGGGACCCTCTGCATGCAAAGTATGTGCTCCATCACACTGAGCTATGGTCCCTCCCAAGATCCAAATGATTTTCCAAATCAGCCTACTGTCATTTGTAGAGCAAGCATTTGATGTAATTACTTAAGACACTACAAAATGTGCTTAATTTAAAAAACACATACATAAAACTATACATGTCTTTCCTATAAAGCTGTGTCCTGTCAGGTAAAGGCAAAGGTGGCAAAGGTTCAACAAAATGAGAAGCAGCTCAACTGATTCTGAATGACATTTATCTGCCCTCCTTGAGTTTGGAGAGAATAGGAAGGTTGTCAAATAGACAGCCAGTCTCTCCTCCAGGGACCTCCCTTGAGCTTAGCATGTCTGCTTGCACTTCAGTAAACTGTGAAACAGCGAGAACTCTCCCTTGACGTGTGGCTGAGAAAAGCTTTAGCACAGTTATAACACTTCAGTATTCTTCTAGCCTCACTAATTTTAAAATTGATTTAGTGAGAGAGACCTAATCAGTATATTTTAATTATCTAGGGGTGTCAATGAACCAAACTACCTTTCTTTTCTTCTAGAGGCTTTCAAATACAACCATGATTAAAAATAATAACTGGCAAATTCAAAATGAAGTGCTATTTTATATGTTAATTTGAATGTGTTAATACTCTTAACTTGAACTAGCATTCACAGAGCTGCCCCAAATTATGGGGACCCTTCACCCCACTGCAAAATGTCCACCAAGAAGGACAAAAGATAAAGGGTGTGGTGGAAGGTAAGAGTTGCTGACAGTAGCTGTAAATAATGTCATGCAGGAAGAAAGCCTTCTTGGGCTCCTGGTGGTGGAATGGAGGACCAAATTAGACATTTAATGTGCAGGGTCTTTTAGAATGCAAACAGCACCAACTGGGGGAGGGGCTGATTGTTATCAGGCACGGGTGGGGGGGGGGAATTTAACCCATTTTTTCCCTGCTGCAGTACTCTGGAAAATCCTCTTCTGAAGATCCTATTTGCATTGGGAGGAAATACCCCATACAGCAGCTTCAGAGGAAGGAATGGGTTAAAGTGCCTGGAGGCAGTGGGTGGCTGGATGGGAAGGAACATGTTGAAACTGAACCCCGACAAGACCGAGGTACTTCTGGTGGGAGACAAGGGAAGGTTAGGGGATGTTGACCTGGTGCTGAATGGGGTACATCTCACACTGAAGGACCAGGTCCGCAGCTTCGGGGTCATTCTAGACTCCCAGTTGTCCATGGAGGCTCAGGTGTCAGCTGTGAGCCGGGCAGCGCTGTATCAACTCCATCTGATACGGCAGCTGCGCCCCTACCTTCCTAATCATCTGCTCCCATCAGTGGTTCATGTCTTGGTCTCCTCTCGCCTAGACTACTGTAATGCTCTCTATGTGGGGTTACCCTGGAAGACGGTTCGGAAGCGTCAGCTGGTACAGAACGCAGCGGCTTGCCTGATTAAGGGCAGCCGCCGGCGTGATCACATCACGCCAGTGCTTAATGAGTTGCACTGGCTACCAGTTGCTTGCCGAGCCGAATTCAAGGTGTTGGTTTTGACCTTTAAAACCCTACACAGCTCCGGTCTAGCTTATCTCAAGGAGCGCCTCCAGCAACATCAAGTAGCCCGCTCAACAAGATCTGCCACGGACGGCCTTCTCCTTATCCCATCAGCCAGAGCAGCCAGGCTGGTGGGGACTAGGAAGAGGGCCTTCTCTGTGGCGGCCCCCACATTATGGAACTCCCTCCCTAGTGGCCTTCGCCATACCCCCTCCGTGATGAGCTTCCGCCGTGCATTAAAAACATGGCTGTTCAGGTGGGAATATAGGGTGGGTTAGGATTTTAAAAGAATTTTTTAATACTGTTTTAATTATATTTTATTGTATTGTTTTATTGTATCATTTTAATTGTACATCGCCCAGGGTGGCCGGGTGACCGGCCAGATGGGCGATTAATAAATATAAGAAATAAATAAAATAAATAAAAAAAAACCCCATGCCTGCTTCATTCTTGATAACGATTAGCGCACCACCCCTTAGCTGATGCTATTTCCATTTTTTTAAAACTGCACATTAAACATTTAATGTTAAGTCTAATTTAGACTTCAGGGGAAAGATTTTCCCTCTTTCCTAGTCTGACTAATAATCACTTAATCTGCTATGAGGATGGAAATACACCAATAATCTGTTCAGGAGCCTCCAATGCCACACAAAACACACATATGAAACATACAAGTGCTGTGATAGTGCTGTCCCTTGGGAAGAGAGGAACAGAAGCTTGACATCCTGAACTAACCTCCACTCGCTGTTCCCCTTCTGTGGAAAAAGATCAAGAAAAGCAAACTGCTCAGTTCAGAACAGCATGGGAGCTGAACTAGTTCTGCCATTTCCCATAGAAGCAGAAAGTGAGAGACATACTACCTTCCCTCTCCATTGCTGGGCAGCTGCCAAGGCCAGAACATCTAAAAGCAGGGGTGGGCAACATATGGCCCTCCAGATGTTTTGGCCTACAACTCACATGATCCCTCACTGGTGGCTAGGGCTGATGGGAGTTGTAGGCCAAAACATCTGGAGGGCCACAAGTTGCACACCCCTGCTCTAAAGTCAACTTTATGCTTGGACTGCTACTCCATCACCATAGAGTCTGCCTTAATATGGTTGACAAGGGCTGATGGATGGCAGTGAGAAGAGGTACATTGCCTTGCAGAAGTATTCACCCCCCTTTGACTTTTCCACATTTTGTTGTGTTACAACCTGGAATTGAAATGGATTTAACTGGCGTTGTTACTACTTGATGTCCACAAGATACTCAACACTGTGAAGGTGCAAAATATTTCTATTGTAGCACAAAAGTTAACAAAAACAAACTGGCACTTGTTGGCTGCATCAGTATTCACCCCTTTGCTGTGACATGCCTAAATAAGCTCACAACCCACTGCCTCCTCAAGTCACATACAGTAAGTAGTTGAATGGAGTCCACCTGTGCGCAATTCCAGTGCCACATGCTCTCAGATTAAGTACACCTGTTTCTGGAAGGCCCCAGAGTTTGTAGGAGAACATCTCTAAGCAAAGAGAATCACGAAGACCAAGGACCTATCAAAACAACTCTGGAATAAACTTGTGCAGAAGCACCAATCAGGGTTGGGTTATAAACAAATATATCCCAAACTATGAACATCCCACAGAGCACCGTTAAATCCGTTATTACAAAATGGAAAGAATATGGCTCAACCACGACTCTGCCTAGAGAAGGCCGTCCACCAAAAGTCAGTGATCGGGTAATGAGGGCATTAGTCAGAGAAGCAACCAAGAGGCCAATGGTAACTCTGAAGGAGCTGGAGAGATCTGCAGCAGAGATGGGAGAAACCATCCATGGGGCAACTATCACCCGGACACTGCACAAAGCTGGGCTTTATGGAAGAGTGGCAAAAAGAAAACCATTGCTGAAACAAACCCATATCAAAGCCTGTTTGGAGTTTGCAAAAAGGCATATGGGAGACACAGCAAACATGTGGGGAAAGGTTCTCTGGTCTGATGAGACCAAAATTGAACTTTTCAGCCTTGCCACAAAACACTATGTGTGGCACAAAGCCAACAGTGCTCATTGCCCTGAGAACACCATCCCCATAGCATGGTGGTGCTAGCATCATGTTGTAGGGATGTTTTTTTCTCGGCAGGGACTGGGAAACTGGTCAAATACAGGGCAATTCTAAAGGAAAGCCTGTTTCAGTCTGCAAGGGACCTGGGCATTGGTCAGAGGTTTTATTTATTTATTTATTTATTTATTATATTTATACCCCGCCTTTTTTCCTGAAAGGAACACAAGGCGGTTTACATTGTCCTTCTCCTCCTCTCCATTTTATCCTCACAACAACCCTGTGAGGTAGGTTAGGCTGAGAGGCAGTGACTGGCCCAAAGTCACCCAGTGGGTTTCATGGCCGAGCGGGGACTAGAACCCGGATCTCCCAAGTCTCAGTCCAACACTCTTACCACTACACCACAATGACCCTAAACACACAGCCAAAGTCACACTGGAATGGTTTAAAAACAAGAACCTGAAAGTCTTATAATGGCCCAGCCCAAGCCCAGACCTCAATCTGATTAAGAATCTGTGCAAGACTTGAAAGTTGCTGTTCACCAACGGTCCCCATCCAACCTGACAGAGCTGGAGCCAGGATGTGCAAAGTTGATACCCAAGAAGACTCACAGCTGTAATTGCTGCCAAAGGTGCTTCTACCAAGTATTTACTCAGGGGGGTGAATACTTATGCAACCAACAAGTGCCAGTTTGTTTTTGTTTACTTAACTTTTGTGCCATAAAAATATTTTGCACCTTCACAGTGTTGAGTATCTTGTGTACATCAAGTGGTAACAATGCCAATTAAATCCATTTCAATTCCAGGTTGTAACACAACAAAAAGGGGAACAGTCAAAGGGGTGTGTGTGTAAATACTTCTGCAAAGCACTGTAGGTGGAGCATGGCAGTGAGTGAAGTAGGTGGAGCATCAAGATGGGGTAGTGAGTCAGCCTAGTAGTCCATGTTCATATGCAAGAAGCAGGAACGGGAGCCCACAAAATATTGGGAGTCAGCCCTGGTAGCTCCCATGACCTATCACGCTCTGGGCTCAGTTGAGGTGACAATGCATCAGCACTGTACATACTAGCAGTGTGCACCAACCACAGGATTTGACTTGGACCCCAATTTTGGCACTTCCGAAAATTGCCTGATTCTGCTCAGACCAACTCGGAGGGCATCTGCTTTGACTTGGGTACTGAACCCGTTGAGATTACGAAATCCGAGCCTTCATGCCTACCATTGACTATCATAGGAAATTCACAGTGCCACCATGTGGTTGGTTAATAGAATATATAGAAAGGCAGAGGGGTGGAACCACGGGGGGGTGGGAGTCCGTGTAAATGAGGTGCTCTTACTCCCACAAAGAAAACGGAAGAAGCAGCCTCGGAAAAGCAGCGGGATAAGCACCACAATTAGACTATATAGCCCTTAATTAGACTATATAGCCCAGTAGTATTTGTCTATGACTGGCAAAAGCTCTCCTAGATAGCAGGCAGAAGACTTTCACCCAATCCTTTTAACTGGAGATACCAGGAATTGAACCTGTGACTATCTGCATGCTGAGCATGTGCATTGGTCTCTACCCAATAAATATGATATTAAATTCATCCTCATAACAATACTGTAAAGTAAGTAGGCTGGAAATAGTGAATTGTCTAAAGTAAACTGATCTGAGCAAGGTTTAGAACCTGCTTATAACCCACTGCACAAATATTGGTTTTCCAAGGTTTTATGTCAAAGCAACTACATTTCCTCTCTCTGTTTTTATTTATTCATTCAACTTGTGAGTTGCCCTATAACTGAAGCTCTCAGGGCAACGTTCATAAATATAAAATAAAACACAATAAAATCAGTAGAATACAATTAAAGAAATACTATAAAACACACACACACAAGTGCCTTTCTGGGCTTGCAATAGGATCTAGATTTAATGTTACTGCACAAAGTGCTTAAAATTTAATGAAACTGTCTAGGCTTCATGATTGTTAACTGCAAATTAATGACATGCCATCCTAATTAGTCTCCAGTCTCAATGGGGGGGATGTGAGCTGTTCATGTCAGCCACAAATGTTACCCACCCAAAACAGTTTCCCTCTTGCAATTCCTCAGATGAGAAAATCTCAGTTTTTTCCCAATAGTAAAATATTCTAGATCCTCTTCCTATATCCAACAGGAAACATATAGTATAAAGATCATTACCAATATGGTAGTAGTACAAAAGCTACAGGCAAAATCTATTATATAAATACATACTTAGAAATTCGGCTGAATATTTACAAATTTGAGGATAGATCTGCACATTGGGCTGGATCCAGACTAAGTTAATCATAGATCCCATTGAAAGCAACATAAAAAGTTAGCCACGTCTAAAGTAAGTCCCATTGATTTCAATGGGAATGAAGTGCAATGTAGTCTGACTACAACCCATTAATTTTAAGAGCCAGTCTCTAGTTGTTTTTAAATATAGAGCTCTCCCAGATAAATGCAGGCAGATATGGGTGTGGTTAATTGCAATATTTCTTGTATCATGTCAACAGGTTCCACAACAGCAAAAAGCAAATCCAGAAAGCAATTTCTAGAAATAACTGCAATTACGGTAGCTTCTTCACACAGGGCCAGTTTGTGTTGGTAGGAGCCCCATCCAACCACCTATACAGAGAGAGAAAACCCACAGACAATGGTTCATAATGTAAATGTGCAAATCTTCCTTGACTCTTGAAATATAAAGATGTGTAAACAACTATGCAGAGAGGCAGGTAAGCACCTTACTTTATATTATTTTTCTGATATCTGTGTAAAGAGATATAATTGGGTGCCAATTGTATCTTCCTTTTATAATGACATACTGGATTATTTGAGAAAAGAATTGCAACAACATTATTCCAATTTCTATCAAGACAATTATGCTGGAGCAGAATACAAAGCTATTGATTACTTTGCCAGTACATTACTATCCTTACATGACCATCTCTTCCAAGGCACAGAGGCCACCTTCCAGGGAAAACAGCAACAAAAAAGTCAAAGATTCCTTTTGGCTAATATGCACTTCTAGAAAATGTAGAAGGGAGGAAAGGTCGAAGGTGAATAGCACTATGAAAAGAGGAAGTAGGCAGAGGATGGTTCTGTGATAAGGGTGGAAGAGCTAATAGACTTCATTAGAAGAAAAACAAATGGTGAAGATAATTAGTCAAGGCTGATGACCTTCAACATGTGGGTACAGTTCAACTCCTTAACTTTTCCCATCCGTACATAAGATAGATACGTAAAAAGTTACATTTTCCTGTTACTCAGATTTAACAGAGAATAGGAAGGCCATTTTCTGGGGGGGAAACAATATAAAGTACTGTAGCCCTAATCAAGTTTCTTTTATGCTTTGCACCACCTTTCCAAAGAAAAATATTTCTTTTATTTGGAACTCCAAATACTCTTTATAATATGAAGGAAAATAAAAACCAGAACTACCAAACAAAATTGATATTTTCCACAAGTGGATTCTGTAGAGGAAGGGTAGCTAATGAAAGGACTATGTCCAAAACAAAAACAAAAATGGATGTGCAACTGAAATTGCATTTCCTGTGCAAGTCATTAAATGTTTCTTGAATTTAAAATCTCATTTTCAGTATTTTCCCATTTAAGATAAAATTGTTCTTTCCCCCCATCTCACAACAACAGTTACTTGCTACAAATATCCTGATCACCTCCAGGTTGGATTGTTGTGATCTGCTTTTCACTGGATTATCTCTGAAGACTGGAAATTTCAATTTGTCCAGAATTTAGCAGCAAGGCTATTAACTGGTCCTGGTAGTATGGAACATATCTTAGAGAGCTCTAGTGGCTACTAATTTGTTTCTAAGTACAATTCAGGGTGATGGCTTTGACTTATAAAGCCCTCAGTGGCTTGGGATCAGAATACCTGAAGAACTGGCTACTCCTACATAAACTTGCTCAATTCGGTTTTTTGTCGGAGGCCCTGCTCAGAGTGAGATGGTTGGCAATGAGGGGCAGAGCCTTTTCAGTCATGGCACCTCACTTGTGAAGTTCCCTCCCCCTATACATTTGCACTGGGTGTTCTTTTTTATGACTTTTAGGTGCAACCTTAAGATACTACTGTTTACACAGGCTTTTTATGGGGTTTAGTAAACTTTAATAGGATTTTCTGCTGCTCTTTTTAAAACTGCTTTGAGACTGAAATATGTTTTTAAATGCCCCCAATTTGTTTTTGTTTTCACTGCTCCTTTGATTTTGATATTAGATTTTTGTTTGGCTTGCTACTTTGTATTGTTGGTTTTAGTTATGTTGTAAGCTGCCTTGGAAATGACAGCTGAGAAGCAAGGTATGTATGTATAAATAGATAAACAAACAGTCTTCAGTCACTTTTACCATGTGCCTACTAGGAAACTATGACCTAGATAGCAAACTGATAGGTTTCCCAAGCCTCTGGTTATTTAGTGCAAGAGATGCCAATTCTAGTCACTAGTTCCAAATAGACTCTTATTTCTAAAAAGAGATGTAAATAAATCAGGAATGCCTGTAGTAATTTCTTTCTGAGGACAGATCTTGGTTAAAAGAATTAGAGTGATTTGAAAAAAGCACAAGGGAAGCATGCAGATTTGTGCGCATAGCTACACGAAACAAAATGTGCCAAAAGCGGCATAGAATGTCTTTATCAAATTTGGAAGGGCAAGACCAGGTGTCAATTTCCACAGTCATGTAGCCAAATAACAAGGAAATAAAAGCAGTACGTGATCTGAAATAGAAAGAATGAAGGAACGGACAAAAGGGGAAGAAACATTAGGGTAGGGAGACAACTGCTTCTAGGTGCATTCATACTGCCAGTTTTCAGCTGACTTAATATGGGGTCTGACATTACATGTACGGCAAACTATCAACATGGATAGTTCTGGAATATGACTCTTTTTTCTCCAGAGAAGTTAAAGAAATACATCTACTAAGCCAGTGTTCTCCAACCTTGGGTCCCCAGATTTATTTATTTATTTTATTTATTTATTATATTTATATCCCGCCTTTTTTCCTGCAAGGAACCCAAGGCGGCTTACATAATCCTCCTCCTCCTCCTCCTCTCCATCTTATCCTCACAACAACCCTGTGAGGTAGGTTAGGCTGAGAGTCAGTGAGTGACTGGCCCAAAGTCACCCAGTGAGTTTCATGGCCGAGCGGGGACTAGAACCCGGATTTCCCGAGTCCCAGTCCAGCACTCTCACCACTATGCCAACCCTGGCTGGGGCATGCTGGGAGTTGTAGGCCAAAAACATCTGGTGACCCAACGTTGGAGAACACTGTACTAAGCTAAGCAATCTACACTCACAACTGAAAATACAGCCAAGGCTCTCTACAATATACGCCAGCCTTCCCTAACCTGTAGATGTGTTAGACTGCAACTCCCATCCCAGCTTAAAGACTTCCCATCAGACATACAGAAAAATATCTTTAAGCGAACTATAAAGGAGGTTGTCACAAAAAAACAATTTAAACTCTGTGTATACATCCACATGTGCACCATTATATTTTAAACTTAAAGAGACTCGCGAACATGTGGATTACCTTAATGAGTTAACATTTGTACAACTTCAGAAAGCCTTCACAGAATTACGACTAAATATGATGGATACTGCTTATAGAGATGGGAGGCATAGGGGTATCCCAGTCAATGAATGTACTTGCATTGGCGGTTGTTCTGAATTAGAGGATCTTACTCATTATATTTTGTGCTGTCCCTTATACAATGACCCAAGGGAACGGTTTTTGGTACCCTTAATTGCAAGTTTCCCTAACCAGAGTCCCTTGGATACGGCTTTCTATCTCCTAGCAGATATGGATAAATATGTGACCTGGCGTGTAGCTCTCTTTGCAACTGCTGCTAAGAAGATCAGAAAGAAATATATTGCAGAGATAGCTATTGATTGCAAAGGAGATGACCATATTTGACTGCATATTGTATCACATTACTGAATATTTCTTTTTTAGTATTTGTATATTCCCTTTTTAAATTGGCTTTTATCTTTATAACATTTTTAAATTGGCTCTTATCTTTATAACATTTTAGTGTATTGTTTTTTAAAAATGGTTCATATTTGTATTTTAATTCATTATGTATTTTATTGTTTTATTTTTGGTTTGTTTGAATTGTGGTGGCCTATGGCTTGAACAATAAAGTATTGGAACTCCCATCATTCCTAGCCAGGGTTGCAGTCCAACACATCTGGCAGGCACTAGCTTGGGAAGGCTGATGTATGCAATAAGGATAAGGTCTACTTCACACCCATAACATTTGAAACACACTTACAACTTTACATGGTGTAAACATGAGCTGGGAAGCCAGGGCTAATCACTGCTCTATGCAGCATTTTTCTATAGTGCCCATTAAAAAAAAGAGAGAGACTATATATACATTTAAATTACAGTTTTTAAATTACGGTGGTGAAGGGGTTATTACAATCTGACAATTACGGTGGTGAAGGGGTTATTACAATCTGAGAGGGAATTGGTCACACCCTCAACAGCTTCCTGTGACAAATTTGCACAACACTTTAAGGTAAAATTGCTCGTATTTGGCATGACTTGAACTCCTCTATTAGTGCAGTTCCATTAACAAAAGTATCAAAAGCACTGTCTGGTCCAGCTATATCGGATGAGTTTCAGTTATTGAGGCATGAGGACGCAGACAAGGTGCTTGGACAAGTTCAACTGACCACTTGTATGCTTGACCCTTGCCCATCTTGGCTTGTTACATCTAAGGAGGAGGGTGTGGCAAGTGGGGAGGTTGTAAATTCCTCCTTGAGAAGTGGAGGGCGGTACCAGCCTCCTTAAAAGAGACAGTAATCAGGCTGCTCTTGAAGAAACCTAACCTGGACCCAGAAGTGGAGGACAACTATAGGCTGGTTCCCTTTCTTGGGCAAGGTGCTTGAGTGTGTGGTTGCTGATCAATTTCAGGCATTCTTGGATGGAGTTGATTTTCTAGATCCATTTCAATCTGGCTTTAGGCCCAGTTTTGGGACAAAAACTGCCTTGCTTGCCCTGTGGGGTGACCTTTGCTGAGAGACAGGGGGAGTATGACCCTGTTAGTACTCGTGGATCTCTCAGCAGCTGTTGATACCATTGACCATGGTATCCTTCTGGAGCAGCTGTCTGGGTTGGGAGTTGGGCGCACTGTTTTACAGTGGTTCCATTCCTACTTGGGCAGTCACTTCCAGAAGGTGGTGCTGGGAAATTATAGCTCTGTTCCATGTCAATTACATCATGAAATTCAATTTTATTCCTCATCCTATTTAACATATAAATGAAACTGCTGGGGAAGGTTATCTGGAGACGTTGACTGATCTGCCATCAGTATGTTGATGACACCAAGCTCTACCTCTCCTTTTCATCTAATCCAGGTGAGGCAGTGTATGTCCTGGGTCGGTGCCCAAGCAGGCATTTTAGGGACCTAGTTCTAGATGTTTATGGCTGCTTTATCAATTCCTGTGCTGTTAGTTGTATTCTATTGTATTTTCTAAAAAATTGTATTTACCGGTAATACTTTTAACTGTTTGTTAGTCTTAGTCTTTTAATTGTGAAACATCGGGGAGCATGATCCTACCGCCACCACCCTTGATGCACATAAGCCTCCAAACTTGGAGGCTTACGTGTATCTAATGCGTGGCATGAGGCACGGCAGCGGTGACCTTTGCTGCCACCGCGCCTCACACCTTGTATTTCATCTAGACAGCTGTTTTCGGCTGTCTAGATGAAGCTTTTCGGAGGGGGATGGAAAATGGCTGGGGCGCCATTTGGGTGCGGCGTAAACCATTGGCCCCAACCTCCTCCCCTCCCCCTGCATGCCCCTTTTCCTCCTCTCCGAGGCCAATTTGCGACTTTGGGGAGGCAGCCAATGTGGTTCTTTCTGTGCCAGCTGCAAGGCGGGGGAGGGCAGGGGCTCAGCGTTCAGAGTCCCAGCTCCGAGCTTGTAGGACCTCAGAGCTGGGGCTCTAAATAATCCTATGCCCCCCCTTATTATTTGTAATCCACCCAGAGAACATTGTTTATTGGGTGGGTTAAAAATATAATAAATAATTAATAAATAATAATTTTAGCATTTAGAAAACATAAGTCTGCAATATGTGGATCTGCTCTGGTAGAATCATTTCAAATGTTTAGCAAATCATACTTTCTACAGTGAAAACACTTTACAGAAATGGACAGCAATGAAAAGAGCTTTCTTTAAAAAGCTAGAATACAGGGGAAGAAGCTGAGATGGGGGAAATGTGTCAAAGTGGTTGCCCACGCTAACAGTGAAAGAAGAGTACTCACAAAGCTGAGCTCTATTAGAAATAACAAAACTGCAATTTCCTTCCTTCTAATACAGTGTTCTCCAACCTTGGGTCCCCAGATGTTATTGGCCTACAACTCCCAGCATGCCCCAGCCAGCCATGCTGGGAGTTGTAGGCCAATAACATCTGGGGACCCAAGGTTGGAGAACACTGTTCTAATACTTGTCAAATGCTAAAGCAGGAGTGGAGCACCTCCAGCCCGTGAGCTAGATATGGCCCGGTTCCTCCTCTTTCAGCCACCCACCTTGCATCCCATGCAGCAATTAGGCTTTTAAAAAGATTCCATTACTACCTATAGCTGTGTTTTTGAGGCCTAATTGCCCTGGGCATTTAGGGGCATATATGTGGGGGGATTGCTGCTGGAGAGGGGAGGGAATACCCTCTGTACATGCTGCAACACCCACCCACCCCCAAATCACCCCATGCAATACTTAGGCTTTAAAAAAGCTTCCATGAGTGCCAACTAGAGCTTTTAAAAATCCTAAGTGCTGCATAAGGGGGCAAAGTGAGCAGCTGGGGAAGGGAGGGGAGAAGAGAGAGAGAAATGGGAGAGAGGGGAGAATGTGAGTGTAAGAGACTGTGGATTGGCTTTGGCCCTGCCCACTTTTGGCCCTGCCCACTTTTGGCTCCACCTCACCCACCACTGACATGCAGCCCATGGGAGATTTCCCATGAAGGAATGTGGCCCTCAGGCTGAAAATGTTTCCCCACTGCTCCATTACAACGACATAACCTGCACATTTTTCTGAGATGCACTCACTGCAGTGGGAGTTCACAGCTGTTTGTCACATGCTTAAATATTATGTAGACTTGAGGCACACAAAATAAGATTATGGCTACCTCCCTATTTTCTTCAGTGAATCAATGGTAAGATCATTGAATGCTTATCAGATTTGCAGATGACACAAAGTTGGGTGGAACAGCTAATACTCTGGAAGACAGAAACAAAATTCAAAGTGATCTCGATAGGCTGGAGCGCTGGGCCGAAAACAACAGAATGAAATTTAATAGGGATAAATGCCAAGTGCTGCACCTAGGGAGAGGAAACCAAATGCAGAGTTACAGAATGGGGGACACTTGGCTCAACAATACTACAAGTGAGAAGGATCTTGGAATTGTTGTAGATCACAAACTGAATATGAGCCAGCAATGCGATGTGGCTGCAAAGAAGGCAAATGCTATTCTGGGCTACATTAATAGAAGTATAGCTTCCAAATCGCGTGAAGTGATAATTCCCCTTCACTCGGCACTGGTTAGGTCTCATCTTGAGTACTGTGTCCAGTTCTGGGCACCACACTTTAAGAAGGATGTAGACAAACTGGAGAGGGATCAGAGGAGGGCAACAAAGATGATAAAGGGACTGGAAACAAGGCCCTATGAGGAGAGACTGAAAGAACTGGGCATGTTTAGCCTTCAGAAGAGGAGACTGAGGGGAGATATGATAGCACTCTTCCAGTACTTGTTGTCACACAGAGGAGGGCCAGAATCTCTTCTTGATCATCCCAGTTTGCAGGACACGGAATAATGGGCTCAAGTTACAGGAACCCAGGTTCCACCTGAACATCAGGAAAAATTTCCTGACTGTTAGAGCAGTAAGACAATGGAATCAACTACCTAGGGAGGTGGTGAGCTCTCCCACTCTGGAGGCATTCAAGGTGAAGCTGGACAGCCATCTGTCAGGGACTCCATTGAGCAGGGGGTTGGACTCGATGGCCTTGTAGGCCCTTTCCAACTCTACTTTTCTATGATTCTATCATGTGGAGGAGGAAAAGATGGGAAGGAAAAAAGCACAACTCAAATTTGTGATCTTGATTGTAGATAGCTGGAACAGTACAAATATGAATTTGCTTATTCATCCAAATTCATTACTATCCTATTCCACAGACTCAGGAAGGCTTACAATTTTTTTTAAATTCAATTATATATACAATCAAAACAAATATGAAAATTATCTCCAGCTTACTCTTGAGGACTAACACCTGCCCAAATAAAAGCATCTTATATCCTCTCAGAATAAACAATAGGTAAACAAGTGCTCAGTACCAACAGCTTAGCTGATGCTAATACATATTTCCTTCTCCCAACAAATACCTTCCTTTTCCTGAATCAGTAGAAAACTTTCCAGTGGCTGCAGTGGGGTGGTCTCCCCATTCTCAAAAGCAGGGAAAAGAAAGGAAAGATGAGCATCCCAAGCAGTTGGTTTTGCATTTCAGTGACTGTACATAAAAACTCTCCCTAGCAGGAAGGAAGTTTTAAAAATTCATGAACACTTTAGTATGCTGAACCTGGTTCTGTAAATGAGTTCAGCATATTGTCACCTGCCAGCACACATTGTTCCTAGAAAGCTCGATTTATTTTTCTTACCTGCTTTAGGAGCAGATCAGTTAGTAGCAAACAAGTCACAAAAGCTGTGGTGGAGGAAAGGAATAATGAAGCCCATCTCTGTCACATTTTGAAATAATGGGTGTAGCAAGTAAGTCAAATCCTAAGGTTGTGCTGGGACATGAGTATCAAAGTGTACACATTTTCACCATATTATATGTTTCAGCAGGAAAAACACACACTTTATCATTGCACATGGTGTACTGTACTATACTCTGGGTTTGTTTGGATTTTATTCCCCCTGTTCACCTCTATGTGCAGAGAGACCAGCCAAGATCCTCAGACTTGCATACTTCCTGCCCAGTGCTCATTCCCACTGTATATAGAAGGTAACATGTGAACCAGGAGAGCAGGGCTACCCTTACCTTGGTTACTAAATATCAGTTCATTAAGGAAGCAATTCTATGGCCCTCTGACCTTGTCTGGGGGGCCACAGGAGAAGTCGGACTCCCCACTGTGACCTCCGAAATCCCTTCCAAGTTCACAGTGGGGAGTCTGAGCATGGGGTGCCCCCCCCCCCATAACCAATGCAGTTCTTTCCACACCGGCTGGGAACCGAAGCTGGAAGACCAACATCGGTTTGGAGGGGGGCATTCCCAAGGGTAGCGAGGGGAAGAGCAAGACACCACTGGCTTCTGAGGAATCTAGGCAGTGTCTCAGCTTCTCCTCCTCATGAGGAGAGGTAAAACGTTTAGATGGCTGAAATCGGCCATCTAAATGTTTTTGAGGGCAAGGAGAGCATGGCAGCAATTCTATCTGATGCACTCCTCCCACCCTCAATTGGATGCCCGTAATCCCCCAGGTCCGGAGGGTTATGGGCAGCCACAGAGGATGGGGCTGTAATATGAATAGTAGATTATTATGTTGTTGTTCTTTTAATTATTTTTAAATTATTTTTAATTTAACAAATTTGAAGTTTAAAATTCTCATGCAACCAATTATTGATATAAATTGGGGTTGAAGGAAGAGAATCCTGGAAGTAACTGACCTAAACAGAAGTTAACATTATAAATATGTCAACAAAGCAAAGTGTATTGTATTACAGCTACAATCATGTAATCCCTAATGATCTATTATGGAAACGACAGAACTGCTTCCAAAGCAATAGTACAAGAAATGCTTTTCAATAGTTCATTTCAGATAAGACAGTAAACCTAGAGGAGTTTGACATTATAAAAAGTGCCTATCAGCCATTTGTATTTTCTTCACCAAGTACAGTAATACCTTGGATTGCAAGTAACTTGGTTTTAGAGCGTTTTGCAAGACAAGCAAATTTTTAAATATTTATTTTAAAAAATTTGACTTGACATACAAGCGACGTCTTGCAATACAAGTACTGTAATACAGCTTAAATTAAAAATCTCTGTACAAATTTTTTTGGGGGAATTTCGTTTTGATATAAGAGTGTTTTGGATTACAAGCATGTTTCCGGAACGAATTATGCTCTCAATCCAAGGCATGACTGTATGGAGAAAGTGTGCACCAATTATAACTAAGGGCTTCTCTACCTGAGGCTTTTAACCCGTCACTTTACCAAGGCTCCTGCTTCCGGATTCTTTTCGGGATTATCAGCTCCTTTACACATCCACACACCCCCTCCAGTTTTTTTCTTTCTCTTCCTTTCTATATGTTCCATTACAGAACCACAAGGTGGCACTGCAGTATAGCGGAATTGCAAAAATACAGGAACTTTTCATTCCGGTTCATTCCACCATTTTTAGATAATACTGCAATTTCCTTGCTCTAAAAAAAAGCCACGGAAATGGTTGGAAAGCACGGGAGAGGCCCTGGAGGATGACATTGCCATGTAAAGCACCCACAAACTACTGTTAGTGAGGAATCATGAGTGCACAATAAATACCTCGTGTAGAACAAACCACAGGTTAAAGTCTACATTCTGGTGTGTCAGCTTTGCTTTAGTGCTGGACCTGTGCCAAAGTTGCTGCAGCTAATTCCATTGATGTTTCAGCATGTGGAGGAAACCTTACAGTATAGGGACACTATCTAAAAGGGGGCATTTTTACACTGTGGAAGAATACCAGACTAGAAAAGGGCCACCATCAGCTTCTTGCACCCTATCCTACAACCAACAGAGTGGGGTCGCAGCTGCTGTTGCAATTTTGCATTGCTAGGTGCTTTAGCGAATATATTTCTACTTGCTTTTAGAAGTAAATAGATATGGGTTGTCCAGCCTCAAAATATTTTATTTCATACAAGATAACATGATAGGTTGACCCATTTCCTGTGGCAATTTAGTGCAGACATGGAGAATGCCCACAAGCTGGGAGAATAGGAAGGGGCCTCAGAGGAAACCATCACCTTGGCAGAGATGATGCATACCCAAACAATCTCAGGACTGGCTGGTGTTGTCCAAGGGGTGAAGCTGGGTGCACCTAGCAGAGCTTTGAGTGGCTTATATAGGGAACCTGATTCAGACCCATCTTTCCACACAAGGGGAATGGGCTACCACCCTTTAGGTGTGTTGGCTGTTTGCTCTACCAGGGGGCAATGCTGCTGGTTACTCATGCCAGTGGTCCTATACAATTGGATCATGTTGACATGCCAACCCCATCCAACTGGCCTTAGGTTGTTTGGTTTCATTCTCACTATGCTCATTCAAATAAAGTTGTATTCCATTTGTTGCTGTCTGCCTCTACTTTTACTTGCCTATTCATAAGGGATAAACCAGGCTACTCATTTTGCAAACTAAAGATGAATTGGATCAAGCATATATTTCAGTAGTCTTTTTTAAAAATTACTTTAAATATGAAGATTGCTTTCCAGGTAGCCCCTATATTTTCAGCATAGTGAACAGAACCAGCATGGTGTTTGGATAGAACATTGGGCTTAAGACTAAGGGGGGTGGGGGCATAGATGGGAGATCCAGGCCAAATCACTATTCAACCATGAAGTTTACTAGGTAACCTTGTAACAATTACTCTTTCCCAGCCTAACCCACAGGTCTAAAATGGAGGTAGGAAAAGAAAGTCTAAGAAGGGCTGTAACACATGGTACATCTAAAAACAGACCAGCTCCACAACAGTATTCTCAAAAGAAAACTGCTCTTGTTTCTGGTGTATGCATGCTTTAAAATATTCTTCATATAAAAACTCTCAAAGCACTTGTTTTTAAGTTCTGTCCTAAAATGTCCTAGGCGGGGTATATATATAATAAATACTTGCATTGTGCCAGTGCAATAAGGTGGATTGCTAGCATCACAGTGGAACCGCCACTCTGTTTCATCTTTGCAAAACGGACACACACACACACACACACACACACACACACACAGAGACTATGAAGAAAGAAAGAAAGAAAGAAAGAAAGAGGGCTTGGCATGTTTGTATTCCACAAGTATGGATTGGTGGAAACAAGATCTAGGTGTCTTAGTTGAGCACAAGTGGAACATAAGCCAGCACTACAAAGCAGCTGCTTAAAAAGCTAACGCAATCATAGGCTGCATAAACAGAAACACAGAATCCATATCGGTGAAGTAATAGCTCCACTCTATTGTGCGCCGGTCACACACCACATTTGGAATACTGTGTCCAGTTCTGGTCACCACATTTTAAGAAGGACTTCAACAAACTGGAGCATATCTAGAAGAAGGCAACCAGGATGGTGAGCAGTTTAGAAACCAAGCCCAACAAGAAACGGATGAAAGAGCTAGGTATGCTTAGCTTGGAAAAGAGCAAATTAAGGGAAGACATGATAGCTGTCTTCAAATGCATGAAAGGCTCTCATGTTTCAGACTTGTTCTCTATTATTCCAGAGGGCAGGACTAGAACCAGTGGGTGGAAATTACAGGGAAGAATATTTCAGCTAAACATTAGGAGAAACTCCCTAATGGTAAGAGTTGTGTGAGAGTGGAACAGACTTCCTCAGGAGATAATGGGCTCTCCTTCACTGGGGGTGTTAGAGGTGTGACAGCCATCTGTCAGGGATGCTGCAATTGTATCCTGTATTGCAGATCCTGTACTGAGCTGGGAGTTGTACTAGATGGCCTCCAAGGTCCTTTCCAACTCTATGATTCTACGATTCTATCAGCACCTACCTAGACCAGAGCAATGTGGCAATGTGGCATCATGTGAATTTTTATCTAGCTCTTCTCATAATTGAACTCAATGCACTTATGCTCTTCTTGCACATCACAAATCAACTGAGCTTTGGATTGGAACACCTATGTTCAATTTTGGATACAGTCATGATAATTAAACAGTACCATCAAAAAGCATTTTCAGAATTACACACAGGCTTTAATCACATCTCTCCATGATTTACCGTAAACATTTGCACTTATTGCTGCACCAAGAAAAAACAACCATTTCAATCTAAAGGCTTACAGATTTTAGGACTTATAATTAAGATGCAAAGACTTCTGTAAAAAGATTTTAAAAAAAGAACTGTACCTATTATAGCTCTAAAGGCTATAACATTTCATATGTATCTACATACACACGTATATAGGTACCGTACTTATTGGACAACGAGAAGAGGCATTTCATACTATGGTGCTTAAATTTCAATGTTTTGTTATTTGTAAAGAATTCCTGGTTTCTTTAAGCCAGATTTAAACCACATTCTTAAATTTAGTATATTATTACAATCAAAAGTGCTGTTTCAGCAGCTTACCAGTTGCAGCGAGCAAAATTTTTATTGTCAGACTTGCTTATTAGAATAGGAATCATTTTGGTCTTCAGTAAAAGACTCACAAGATACTGGGTGTGGATATTCATTCCTATCAATTCTTTCTGGCTGGTGAAAGAAACAAAAACAAGGGGGCAGAACACAATACTAAAAGATATATACGGTAAATCTCTGATGTAGCTTTCTATTCTGGAAATTTAAAAACAGAATCTAAAAATAATATTAAAGTTCTTGTCAAAAGTACCTGTTTTCCCCTTGATTTGTATTCACATCAGCAGAGTAGTTTTCTTTAATTAGGGGGCAAACTAATAATGCATAGATCTTTCTCCTATAACAACCTTCCCCAACCTGGTACCCTTCTGATGTTTTAGACTTCAATTCTCACCAGCATGGCTGATGGTCAGGAATGCTGGGAATTGGGGTCCAAAACATCTGGAAGAAGGGAGACTGGGGAAGGCTGTCTTATGGCCTGCTTGTAAACTACAGTATGAAGGCCTGTCCTTACTTACAGACAATCCCTAATCTGAAGCAACTACTTACCAAGAGCAATAGAGATTATTTGAATATCCCAGGACACTCCTCACTTTAGAACGGCAAAACTTTAACAAATGTCTTTTAGATGACAATTGGGCCAGGAGACTTCAGAAGAGGAATTAATTAACAAATCAGATAGTATTTCTCAGAATTATTTAGCATACTATTCTCACTTCAAAAAGTAAATTATCTCCCATATGGTTGTGTATTATGTAGTACTTACAAATATGCCTTGTGCTCCATAGTTATGTCTAGTTGTCATCTTGTTAACTTGGTTTTCATCAGTATATGAAGATATATGGTGGTGTGGTGGGGAAGCTATGTAAACAAGGCCATATGAAGGGGGTCCTATGTGAGTATGGCCAGCCAGGGGGAGAGAAGGGTTAGATGACACAACTCCCTTACATGTGGTTTCATTGTGGAGCGATCCCCAGTGTGTGAATCACCAATACTTACTGCCTTCTAAATCATCTTAAAACTTGTAAAGAAGCAGGCCAGAGTTTCCAAATACCAAAACATGGTATTACCATTACCATTGTGGCATGGCTGCCACTTCCACATGGTCAGGTTCCACACTGTACCCGTAATGTCCATATACAGATGCTATATGGGACAGGAGATGAGAGTATTACTCCCACTCCAGCACCATTCCTTTCTGAGGGCTGGTAATGCTGGCCTAGGAAGTAACCCTGTAATCCTTCCGACCCAGCCATTAAATTTTCATTCATTTCCATGGGGGATTTTTTAGAACTGTCAGGGAATCACATTAACCGTAGCAGTAAGTGCTCCAAAAAGGAGCCACGAAAAGCAGGGGCAGTTAATATTTCCCCTTTCTGGAGTAACCAGAGACTTGGGAAAGTGCTGAAAAGATGAAGGGTACTCAGAAGTGTCAATTCAGCACTTAAAATCGAGAGGTTTACATTGCTAAGTGGGAGATACTGTCCCCCCCCTTTTTGGTGCACCTTATTTTGCCACTTTCCCCCCCTTTACTGGTGCTTTTCAACTGACAACTTGGCAATTGGCCCCTGGCAACTGTGCACAAATTAACCTATATGCAGTCTCACCTTGACAATTTGTTACCTACAGTCATGCCTTGGATTGAGAGCATAATTCATTCTGGAAACATGCTTGTAATCCAAAACACTCTTATATCAAAACGAAATCCCCGCAAAAAAATTTGTACAGAGATTTTTAATTTAAGCCATACTGCAGTACTTGTATTGCAAGACGTCGCTTGTATAGCAAGTAAAATAATATTAAATATTTAAAAATTTGCTTGTCTTGCAAAACACTCTCAAACCAAGTTACTTGCAATCCAAGGTATTACTATACTCCCCTTTGCCACTCCCTCTGACAGCTGAAACAGACAAGGAAATTGACCAGGAAAGACTACACATATTGGACGCCTAAGAGTGCACTTGCAAAAGACTGACAAAAAAATAATTAAAAAAAATACTATCCCAATTGTGCAGTTTTCAAGGGCCAATTAAAACAAACAACCCCAATTGCATTTTTTGAGGCTCCAAAAAAAACAACAGTGGCGAACAAAAAGGAATTGCAATTGAAGTGGGGAAGGAGACAAGGCGGGTTCTGCTGTGAAGGACACTGGGATACGTGCCGGAGCCAGCTGGAGGACTGAGGGGGAAGGAAGGGGGGACAACCCACAGTAAGCCCAATCGTCTGTCAGGTGTACCGTGGGTTGTTCAGCGAACAACCCACCCACCACAGCTTAGTCACAGGGTGGCTAAGAATGATGTGTGAACATGCCCATTGTCACATACAATGGCACCCTTTTGGGTGAATGGGTTCCTGAGGTCTAAATGGAAGAAAGTTACCAAACAGAACCTACAGAGTTACCAGAAGAAAAAGTCTGAACAATTGGGAGAAACAGGTGTGAATACATGCTAACTGTAGAATGTGAACAAGATGCATGTAATTAGCTGAGTTTGGGGGAAAACACTGGACAAAGAGACTTCCAAGATAAGCCCAAAACCTCAAGCAAGGGTTGTATCATTCAGGAATGTTGCTGGCAGATGAAGTAGTGGTCAAGACCTCTGAAAGAAAGGTGATGTCCTTTAGGACATAAAGAAAAGGAATTTCCTGGGGTGGGGGAGATGAGCCCAATTAATATACAACCAGGATACATACTTAACTGATGTGTTTTTCCACACTGTGCAAAGACTTGGGAGAACGAATATATAAGATACACTGAAATCAGCAAAACTCTTGAGGACATGAACACCACAGAAGCACCTGTATGCAGCACACCTCCTCCTTCTGAGTATTATTATATATTTCTATCCCAGCTTTTTTCCTGCAAGGAAGCCAAGACAGCTTACATAATCCTCCTCTCCATCTTATCTTATCCTGTAAAGTAGGTTAGGCTGAGAGTCCGTGACTGGCCCAAAGTCACCCAGTAAGCTTCATGGCCAAGTGGGGACTAGAACCCAGATCTCCCGAGTCCCAGTCCAACACTCTAACCATTACACTACACTGGCTCTATATGACCTGGCTGGCCACCAGGTTCCATTGCACAACACTGATAACTATCTGAGTGAATGGGGAAAGTGTGAATTGATTGAATTGAACTGCATTCTATCTAAATAAAGCTGTTCTAGAAATAGCATTTAGGTTTTGAATCTCAGTCTGCATCTCATCTCACCCCATAATCCCAGCTATTTGTAACAGTATTACCTGTCTACAGATATAATTGGTGCAACATTTATTTATTTATTTCTTATATTTATTAATCGCCCATCTGGCCGGTCACCCCGGCTACATGGCACCCAGTCACACAGTGACACACTCTAACAACACTGTATAAATTGGACTTCGCCTTTGTATAAATGAACCTTTTACTGCTACAACAGAGGTGGGCAACCTATGACCCTCCAGAAGTTGTTGAACTACAACTCCCATCATCTCTGAGCATTGGTCTTGTTGGCTGAGGCAGATGGATGTTGGAGTCCAATGACTTGGAGGGCACAGATTGCCCACCCCTGTGCTTCAGACTAGGAGGATTACATTTCTAGAATTTGGCTGTGACTGTTGGTTTAGCTCTGCAAAAACAACTACCATTTGTGATTTCTCTTTGCCTTCCTCTCATTTCCCCCCCCCTCCTCTCTTTCCTGGGGGATATCCCTCTCACATCAAGTGCTGTCATCCAAACAGGGCAGTGGGAGGGTAAACAGGGATGTGAGTTCTGCTATTATTGTAGGAGCTTTTGTTTTGTACAAACATCTGGGAAAATAAATGGTAATTTAAAAAAAAAAACATGTGGTAAATATGTGTTATTTACATATTTATAGCACATATTTATATGTGCTACAAATACCTGCTATTCAGTAAAACATCCAGAAAATATTCTTTTTAAAAACAATTGCAGTTTGAGAGCACTAGTGGGTCCTCAGCCTTTAAGTATACTGGAACGTAAAGAGCTGATGATCCAATACACAACCATTGCCAGACAACATATCTGCAAGTCCATAATACATCTCTGGGGGAGGAGCAACCATTCTCAGAATGGCAATGGGGTGAATGAGAAGGAGATTACAGCCACTGCTGGAGAGGTTCATACTGGAAGTTTAATAGCCTGTTCCAATGTAGAGTTAAACATGTTTAAGCCCAATGAATCATGAATCATCTAACTTTACATAGTATCAGGCTGCATGTGGCTTAGTAGTAGTAGTAGTAGTCTAGTTAACTTAGAAGTCAGTCAGTCAGGCGATCACTCGTGACCAAGTAAGATTGTCTTCCAGGATAAAAGGGAAAAAAAGAAAATTTACAAAAAGGAGATTTTAAAAGGAGGAAAATTCTAAAGAAAATTGTGTAGACTCTAGCGATGGGTCCGTAAGTGACTGTGGAGGCCAATTCTAGATCCACACAGCTTCCCACAGTGAGGACACAGGTTACCAGATGGAAGATGGTCTTGTAAAGGATTCATTTGACGTGCTTTTCGCTTAGCACGTTTCTCCCTTTCACCTTGCACTCGAGCTTCTTCAAAGTCCATAGAACCTTTGTGAAAGGCCAACCTCCAGTTAGATCGTTCATGGGCCAGAGCTTCCCAGTTTTTGATGTTTATATTGCATTTTTTTAGATTAGCCTTAAGAACATCTTTAAACCTCTTATATTGACCACCGATATTCCGCTTTCCATCCTTGAGTTGGGAATAAAGTACCGTAACTGCTTTGGGAGACGGCAGTCAGGCATTCGAACAACATGACCGGTCCACTGAAGTTGGCGTTGAAGGATCATTTTTTCAATGCTAGTAGTCTTCGCTTCTTCCAGTACACTGACATTTGTTCACCTATCTTCCCAAGTAATTCGCAGGATTTTCCGGACGCAACGTTGATGAAATCTTTCAAGGAGTTGGAGGTGACGTTTATAGATAGTCCATGTTTCGCAGGCATACAATAAAGTTGGTAATACAATGGCTTCATAAACCAGTGTTTTGGTCTTCTTACAAATATCCCGATCCTCGAACACTCTATGTTTCATTCGAGAAAACGCGGCACTTGCGGAGCTCAGACGATGCTGGATTTCACTGTCGATGTTAGCTGTAACAGAAAGATAGCTGCCAAGATAGAGAAAATGATCGACATTTTCCAGTATTGTCCCGCCAAGCTGGATAGATGGCATCACCAAAGGGTTAGCTTGCACTTGCTGATGAAGCACTTTGGTTTTTTTTATGTTAAGTGAGAGACCAAGTTTTCCGTATGCTGCTGCAAAAGCATTTAGGATAGTTTGGAGATCATCCTCTGAATGTGCGGAGGCCACATTATCATCAGCATACTGAAGTTCCACAACGGAGGTTGTAATTACCTTACTTTTTGCTTTCAGCCTGCTGAGATTAAAAAGCTTTCCATCTGTTCGATATATAATTCCCACACCAGTGGGAAGTTTCCCCTCGACAAGATGTAAAATCATGGCAATGAAAATAGCCAATTTTGGAACATGGAATATACGGACACTGCTGGATAACATAGATAGTGAACGCCCTGAGCGTAGGACTGCTATTATTGCAAGGGAGCTGAGACGGTTTAAAATTGACATACAAGCACTTCAAGAAACTCGAAGGGCAGGAGAGGGACAGTTGAAGAAGAAAAAGGAGGCTATACCTTCTTCTGGAAAGGGCTACCTGAGCAGGACCGATGAATACATGGAGTAGGCTTTGCCATCAAAAATGAGCTAGTGAACTCTTTGTCAGAAGTTCCTACTGGCATTAACGAATGCCTGATAACTCTTCGATTAAAGCTCGCCAATAACCAGCAGGTAACTATTTTGAGCGCTTATGCGCCAACATTAGATGCTGATGAAGACATCAAGGAAAACTTTTATACCCAGTTGGACACTCTCCTGTCAGAGATACCTACAGAGGATAAAATTATCCTCCTGGGCGATTTTAACGCAAGAGTTGGGCGTGACTTTGATTTATGGCCAGAAACTATTGGAAAAGATGGAGTTGGTAATAGCAACCCGAACGGAATCTTACTTTTGTCTATATGTGCAGAGCATAATCTCACTATCACAAACACGCTCTTTCGACAAAAGAATAAGTTTAAAACATCATGGCAGCACCCATGGTCAAAGCACTGGCATCTTCTGGATTATGTAATTGTCCGTGTTAGAGATCGCCGCGATGTACTTCTTACTAGGGCCATGGTGAGTGCCGACGACTGCTGGACAGACCACCGACTAATCCGGTCCACTATGGTTATCAACACTGCTCCCCAACGTAGGCTTCAAGGAAGGAAACCAAGGCGTAAAATGAACATCCACGCCCTTCAAGATCCTATTAAGCAAGCAAACTTAGAAGTAGCTAAATCATTAAATGTATATTTAAAATCATAGAAATATGGAAGCTATTTAAACTTTACATATAAGATTTAAAAATGGTCCTAATTCCAAGCTCTGCATTTGTGATGCCACCTTAATTCCAAACCATAAACAAACATGACTCATTGTTTGCTGCACTCCTGCCAAAATTGATTAGCTATAAAGCTGAAACAGGAGACCCATAAAACGATTTCATTTAATTTGATTGGACGGAATACTGAAGAGTGTCAACCCCAAAACGTACTTTTTCTTCTTTCTTCTTTCATATGTCACCTCAAAAGTGTTTTAGGTGGCTTATAACTGGATTTGGTTTAGCAGCTTATGCAGAATCTGGAGGAAAATATGCCCTGAATTTTAATGATACATCATATTACATTGATGGGTTTTTACATGACATTTCGGAAATCACAGATTTTTACTCTGGCAGCTATGTTACAATCTCATTACTCAATAGAGACCACAACTCAAATATTTTATACACATAAAATCACTTGTGTAATCTTGGTAGTACAAACTGAAAAAGACTAAAAAAAGTTGGAAGTTATTTTGAACTATGGAATTATTTTAAAGTATGGGAATAGCAGTAGTCTGATTTGTACATGAATTCTAAAATGCCACTAACTAATATGTCAATTATCTCATCTAGCCTAGGATCCTAAGCATTCTTGCTTTGAGATGAGTTCCCATGGAAGTCAATAAAGCTACAGGCCAACTCATTTACAGTACATAGACATGTTGGACAGCCACACAGATAGCTTTGTATGAAGCTGCTTCTTACGCAGTTTAACAGATTTCAATCACATGATCACAATGTGGTTGAAATCTGGGTGATAAAAAAAGAGAACTTGCAATTAAAATTAACTGATTTGCTCAGGAAGCCCTTAATATAACTTCTTACATGGGGCAGCACCAAATAGTTAGGGGAATGACTGCTAGGGTTGCCAACTTTTCAACCAGTCCCTCCTCCTGTGCCTTTAACAGCAGCATTAATCACAGGCATTAGCAGCTGTTTATCTCCACAACATGAAAAGCTTCAACCTACATAAGAAACTGCTGTTAAATGGGAATTACTCCCTAGTAAGTGTGTTTAGAATTGCTGCATGACAGGGCAACTGATGGGAAAGAGGATGCATAATGGGTAGTGTAGAAATCAGGTAAGAGGTTGAGGTTTGGAACTATGGAAAGAGAAAACCGATTTTCCCCTGCTGAGCTATTGTACTTCTATTTAGATATAAATAGAAATAATAAAACTAAAAATAAGTGTGTATTTTAATTTTTCAAGGCAAAGACAGATATGCAGTTACAAGTTATACAAAGAAGTGACTAAGAAGAAGAACCAATGGAGTTAAAGTTGGCTGTTGCATTATTTAGGGTTCTTTCTGGCATGATTTGAAGAAAAATGCAATTTGGCCACCTTCATCCAGTTGATCGAGCTTGATGTGCTGAAGTGTATGTAGATGGAAATCATCACCTTTTTCAGACATCCATCTCACAAGACCATAAATGAAATACCAAACATTCAACATTATTCCAGTATATTTGTTTGTTTACACACATACAGAGTCCACAAAATAAATAAATAAATACATATATTTAAGGAAGGAAACACTGAAAATAAAAGAGCACTGCATTAATAGATAGGTAAAATTATGTTGGGCTGATTTCTATAAATGAACTTCAGAACAGAAATATTACCTACTAACAGCAGAGGGAGATGTAAGCAAACTGGCTTTGAATCAGAATTTAACTGCATTTGTAATTGCTTTCTAAGTCAACACCATAATAAACACTAAAGATGCATCTTCATTTCTTTACAACACTGGACATTTTTCTGTTTAGTTTAAAAGGTTTATCTGGTCTCCTCTTCATATCCTAATTCAACACCAGTTATTTATTTTGATCACTTTATATTTTCTTTATGTCCAAAAGGAAAGAGAGATACGGTAATTGAATTTGAAGGAGCACTGAAGTTTTGCTAAATTGATTAGCTAAGCTTGAGCAATATAAAATGAACTCTACCTCAGAAATCCAAAGTGCTTTTTTATTTATACCATGGAGAAAGAAAATAAGAGTGATAATAATTTGTTAAAATGGGTTTGTTGAGCTCTGTAAAGAAAATACAAATTAAATAAACAAGCATGAGAACTGTTTACAAATCAGCATATCTACTGGTGCAGAAACACATCAAAGGAGAAAAGACGTCCAAAGGCAATTGTTCAACTGCACACTACCAAAAAAGAAAGAAAAGATCAGGCAGAAAACAATATCCATTCCCAATTCTGATTTTTATGCACAGAAATGGTCTGTGCTATGCAGCGATTAGATCATTTTGACTGCATTTTTAAAAATGAGCTAGCTCACTTTATGACAGTACAGCCAATCTATCGACTTTTGTTTTTCCAGAATATGTAAGTTTATTCAAGTGTATTTTGCTTCTTGATGAGGTTTATTACTATTATGTAACAGGAGAGAAATCATGCAAGTTATCTGTTGCTAGAATACTTACATTTCAATTAACCTTGTAAAAACTAATAAAACTGTTTGTACATGGTTACTCTTGTAATTTATCAATAAAGAGGAAAATACATCTAAGCAGATTTCTATTTTCAGAGCTCAACATTTCTTTGAACATATTAGGAAGTTTCATATTTAATGTTTTCTAGGTGATTTATCCTTTTAATACTTCCACATATATCCAAAAGGAAAATCAAGAGAATAGATTTCCCGCTCTCATTAGCCAAGTCTTATAAGCAAAGATCTTCTCTACCATCTAAAGGTATGTGTGCAACTGTACATACATTTTGATCAGTAGTGCTGTAAAAGCCTGCAAATTCTAGTATATCAGAGCCCAAATCAGGCAGTTCATACACACAACACACACACGCGCACACAAACCCAGAGACAGAGCTGAATTCATTACAAATCTGTAATCTGAATGTACAATGCCTCCAAAGTTTTGTTGATTTTGAAAAATTACCAGAAAACATCAAGTTCAGTGTTATAATAGGACATAATAGAAGCCAACATAAAACCACACACTGACATACAAACATTTATTTTGTTGCTGCCAATTTACCAGTCCCATCTGGCTCTCAAACAACCTTGAAAGTTGTCACTCCCCCCCCCCCCGCTTTGTGTCACTAAAGTCACAAAAGTATTTCAGATATCATTGACCTTGATAAGAATAAATTATGGGAGTATTTTTCAAACTCAAGGCTTTTTGCAATTCTGACTTCTCTTAAGAATGAGTTCTTTATGCTAATTGTTTCTCAATACTTCAAGATCTCTGCACAAGTATCAGCTGGTTTTAAAACCAGGCCTGTGGCTTATGCTGGCTCAGCTTGTCTGAGCGTGGAAAGCTAAGCAGTCAAGCCTGGTTATTACTTGGATGGGAGACCCCTCCTCTAGTTTCCTGCATTGAGCAGGGGGTTGGACTCGATGGCCTTGTAGGCCCCTTCCAACTCTATGATCTATGAAATCTATGAAGCTCCTTGACGACCAATAGAGAAGAATGGTCACTTTACAAACATATTTGAGACAAGTGTGTATGTGTACTGAATGACATTTCTGACAATACCTAGTGGGCTTCCTTTCTGAACTACAGTTTTTAAGATGGATGAAGTACAAGGCACAACAATAACAGCAATGATGAAATAAAACACCCCACATGCTTCTCTACAGACTCTAATAAAAATGGTGAGTGTGCAGTACCAACAAAAGTTCAGAAAGGTTCAGCACTTGAAACTAAGAGATTTGTTTGGTGCTGGAATAAGTGTTGGTGTGGCAACAATTAAGAATATGAACACACAGTATAATAATGCCTTATTTCAGGGGGGGGGGGATCTCAGAACTGTAAGGCTTTACTAAAAGAAGTGCCACACACCCAGAATGACCATTACAAACAACAAAGAATAAGTAGAATTCCACCAAAGTTCTCTTGATGAAATTTCCAAAACCAAGTAACACTCAGAATCTGTTGTACAGACCTGTAAATATCTAAGATTAGTTGTTTTCAGGGAGAATCCTTCAAAATTATAAACAAAAAATATGTGGCAACTAGAGGCAGCACTTTATCAAAGCGTCATGCATGCATCGTTGGATGCTCCATTACCACTAAAGCTGGCATATAGGAAGCTGTACCCGAAAGGAGCTGTAATGCTGCCCGTTCTTTGCTTCTGCAACACTGTGTCGCCTGTCCTGACAGAGTTCCACGACCTGCTATGCAGAGTACTTGGCAATGGCCGTGGGCTATGCCTAGATTCTGTGAGGTTTGCAGGGTGTGGGTGCCCTGAATCAGAGCATCATTTACCCCCCCAAAAAACAACACTCCGAATTTACACCCTCAACTACTGTTCCCCGCCCCATTCAACATAGAAGCTCAGTTCCAGTACAGAAACCTCCTCTCCTTCCTCCCAAACACACTTACTCTTGGCCCAAAATATCTCTGCAAAGAGACTTTCCCGCTACAAAACAAACCGGAGCCTCCCCCCAAAAGAAGAGGCTTAAACTTCGCCAAGTCCGCTCGTATCCCAAGGATACCAGTGGTATAAGCAGAAGCCAGGCCCGACCGAGGGACTGACTGAAGGAGAGCCGCCGCTGCCGCCACCAGCACCACACCACCTCCTCCTCCTCCTCCTCCCCCCGCAAACTGGAAGCAAGCAACCAGGCAAGGCGCCTAGGCGAAGAAAAGTTAACTCGCGGCAGGAGGACGTGTCACCCCTCCCGCTTTACTTGCCCTCAGGTGCCTCTTTCATGTCAGACACTCCCCCGTTTGCTGGGCAACCCCGCGAACCTCCCTCCCCGCCCTGCTTTCCCGCCTCCTGGAGCTGAAGGAGGGCTCGGTGCAAGCAAGGCGGAGAGCGGCACCTGAGGGAGTGGGGGAAGGGCAGGGACGAGGGGGGCTCAGCCAGCCCTTCCCTGCCGTGGCGCCACTAAAGCCCCCCGCGCCGTGCCTCTCGCGCTCGCTCGCTCACCTCTCTCCGGCTCGGCTTGCAGGCAGACGGGGATGTTCTTCTTCCAACCCGGCATGGCTCCTTCAGGGCTGCGGCGGCGGCTGCTGCGGCAGTAGTAACAGCAGCGGGGAGCACATTGCAGTCCAAGGCGGCGGCGGCGGAGGCGGCAGCAGCAGCACAACCTCCTATTCCCTCAGCTGCACGCCTGGGGAAACGCGGTGGCGGCTCCGCAGGGCAGCAGCGGCTGGAAAGGGACGGAGGCGGCGCCGCTGCCGTTTGATACGGCTAAGACAGCTGCCTTAGTTCAGAGAAGGCGCTGCTAGGAAGGAAGAAGGGAGGGGGGGCAAGGTGGCGGCGGCACCGTACGCTCCTGCGGGAGGAGGGGGGCTCTCTCCCCGGTTCAGCTGGGGACATACGCGCGCAGAGAGGGGTGAATGGAGCGGGGGGGGGGCGTCGCTTGCTTCGCCTCGCCGCCGCCAGCAGGTGGGAGTGCTGGAGTTGCCGGCTGCACAATGGAAGGGAGGGGGAGAGAGAGCGCGAGCGAGGGAGCGGCGCCGCCGAGCAGGGCTCCTTTCCCTGGGGCCCCTCAAGACTCCCAGCAAGGCGGGGGAGGGGGACGCGTGGGGCCGGGCAGCTCGCGCGCAATCCCCTGAGAAGAGCGCGGCGGCTGGTTTTATGGGAGGCAGGCAGGCCCTGACTGAGGAGGAATGTGAGGCGAGGCTCCCGCGCTCCCCCCCCCCCACAGGCAGGAGCGAGGTCGACGGCGCTCAGGTGGCAAAGAGCGTCCAAAATGTGCACCCATCAGGCACCGTGGCCACACAGACTCTAGGTCTCGTGTAAACACTAACGAGCCAAAGGAGTTGCGAGCGAGCGATCAACTTCTTTCCATTGACGTGGTTCTTCCCTTCCCCCAACCCCCTCTTTAAAAGGACATCTCGATCGTCGCCCCCAGTCTCATTAAATATACAGTAATACCTTGGATTGCAAGTAACTTGGTTTGAGAGCGTTTTGCAAGACAAGCAAATTTTTAAATATTTAATTTTTTTTTTTACTTGATATACAAGCGACGTCTTGCAATACAAGTACTGTAGTACGGCTTAAATTAAAAATCTCTACAAATTTATTTGGGGGGATCTCGTTTTGATATAAGAGTGTTTTGGATTACAAGCACGTTTCCGGAACGAATTATGCTCTCAATCCAAGGCATGACTGTAATCCTAAATGCACTTGTAGCTCGATCCATGTTTACTCGAAAGTAAACCACACGGAGTTCAATGAGATATTAGCTCCTGAGTATATGTTATAGGATTGAGGGTTTGCTGTCTAGTCGGATCAAAGGTTCCCACTGAGCCAATCCTGCAAAAAGGCTACAGGATGTGTGCGCCTCGGGTCACACTCGCTCTTTCCCCCAAACTGTCTGTCCTTTTTAGCATATTTTGGCATTTAGCTGAAGGAAGCAAAACAAAATACCCAAATGAGGGGTCATGGTATACTAAAAATTAGTCATTCTATATCTTTGAGGCATAGTAAGATATTTTTGTTAAATGTCAACCTGGAGAAAATACCATCTCTGTTTTGTATGCCTGGCATAATACAATTGTTTTTTTAAAGTATTTTGAGGAAATATTGAAAACTGAAAAATTAATGAAAGCATGATGCCACAACCATACAGAAAAGTCAGAGATCCACCACTGGGTTAACATATTTACCTCTCCCCAATACTTCAATATGGTGCTTGGTTTCATGTTATAGTTTCTTTACCCCCAAATAATGTTGCAATTGTGAGTAACTGTGGAGAAAGCCAACCTAAGCCCCCTTTCTGACACACACACACTCACCAAGGTGGGGGCAAGGAGACCCAGGGGGGGGAGACAGCCGGTCTCCACAGAGGCCAAAGGGGACAAACAACATCTGCATAGAATCACCCCAGGGGGGAAGACAGGAAGCATCGCCAGGTTTGTCAATGCTCTCGTATATCAGCCCCATCTACATAAGACTTGAATACCTCGCCAGAGCAGACACTTCGGCACCCATAAGAAAGGACCACTCAACACCACAGGATGGGACCATTAAGCAAGTGGCTTCAAAGGGACCCCACCCCACGGGGGGAAGGCGTCACCCCACCTGACCCAAAAGGCCGCCCCTCAGGAGGGTGGCAACCCACCTGATTACAGAGGGAGGGGCTACCTGAAACACCAAGGTATAAAACACCCTGCGCAAGGGAACTGAGTTGTTGGACCTGATCAGCAATCTTGCCCCATGCTTGGGGTAAGGGAACGAAGGATCGGCAACCCCGGGTAGCAGCACCCGGCGCGCTCCAGCTAGCTGAAATCACTGGCCGCTTGGGTTGACCAGACCCCCGGGAAACCAAGCTGAAATCACTGGCCGCTTGGGTTGACCGGACCCCCAGGAAACCAAGCTGGAATCACTCACAAGCCGCTTGGGTAGACCGGACCTCCGCCGGGAACCCAGCTAGCCGCTTGGGTAGACCGGACCTCCGCCGGGAACCCAGCTAGCAGCGTGCGGTTGACCGGGCCTCTGCTGGAGCCCGAGCTGAACTAACTAGCTGAGAGCCCTGAAATCACGGTGTCCTTGAGACTTCTTGCTTGCTACTTTGTACCGTACTGATAAGCTGTATTGCTGGCGTGTGTCTGGGTTTGTGAAGGTAATTTTGTAAATAAACTTGTTTTATAAAAGATACTTTTGTGGCTATAAGTTATCCCCTTGTTCTGGGCTAAGGGTGATAGTCGCTGGGGACCTCGGAGAAGGCCCGCCCCAGGACTCGCTACCCCCTTAGCATTGAACCCGCGCAGAAGACCAGGTTGTCGGTCTTCCACTGTAACTAACTTCACTCCCCCAACAATGATAGTCACAAGCAGCTTCCTATTTTCCTGTGATAAACTTTGGGGTTTGAGGGAAAGGATATACTAAAAGTATATTGTTGTTGTCATTGTTGTTCCCTTTATCCTATGGCCATTATTTGAACATTGTCAGGGTCTATGTGCAGATATCTTGCTATAGAGCACTATCTTGCTGTGGGACAATACCGTTGTCCATGTTTATCCCAGGAGAACAAAGGATGCTAGGATGGGTGTTAAATTTCTACCTTATTTCCACCGGTTCATCCATCATTATCATACATGATATTCATTCTGAGGCAACAATTGCCATGTCCACATTATAGTATTTTATAAATACTCTGTTTCCCAATCTTGTTTTAGAATACATACATACACAGGCACACACTCAATTCTTTCAGGATACTGTTCAGGATATTGCAGAATCCCACAGGTGCCATAAAATCCCAGCTGTTCTTTTGAGTTTACTCCACAGCTATAAAAAAAAATATGGTAATTACTTTTAAACGCGAACTGACTTTTTCTTTTTTATGAATGTGCACCTTGAATGTTAAGCACCTGATGTTGGCAGCTTAACATTTTGTAATACTACAGTGTCTTGGTGAAAAGCCCTTTAAAGTAAATTATTGACTCCTGATTAGTAAGTCTTGTTTACAGAATTGAGGCCAATAACCTGAGATTAGAGTAATTTAAGCTGCAATCCTATACACACTTACTTGGGAACAAATCCCATTGAACTCAGACTCATTTCTGATAGACATGCATAGGATTGTGCTGTTAGATGACTCTTGTCATTCAGATTAACTGCTAATTGAGTTAACAAGCTCCTGTAATTAGGGCCAAGCCACATGGTCATGTTTAGATGGTGATAAGGGATGTATCCCCTTTGGGAGAGGCTGTAGCTCAGTGGTAGAGCACCTGCTTTGTATGCAGAAGGTCCCAGGTTCAACCCTTGGCATCACCAGGTAGGACTGGAAAAACACCTGTTCTAACTGGGGCAGTGACTAGAAAACTGCTGCCAGTCAGTGCCAATAATACTGGGCTAGATGGACCAATGGTCTGACTCAGTATAAGGCAGTTTCCTATGTTCCCTCTACATATGGTGCTTTATATGATTGTTTTATAATTCACCCAAATTCCAATTTACCACATCCCTGCTATGCTTTGGAAAACGACTTGGCCAGTGGGCAGAATAAGTGATGATCTGGGTACATGATGTCATCTGGGTGCCA
Source organism: Shinisaurus crocodilurus (assembly GCA_021292165.1). Lineage (NCBI taxonomy): Eukaryota > Metazoa > Chordata > Lepidosauria > Squamata > Shinisauridae > Shinisaurus > Shinisaurus crocodilurus. Next base: position 231,037,497 of record CM037879.1, read on the forward strand.
CCAATTACAGCAGAGGACTATATCATGCTCCTGCTGCATTATGCATTGATCCCAGTTGGGATGTTTTTACCTTTTATTAAGAAAACGGTCTATTGACAAAACAGAATAAACTAACCATCCCTCAATCTCGCTTCCCTCCCACTGTTCATTCTGTATCAATATTTATCCTTTAGTAAACAACAAATTACAGATCTCATTTATTAACCATATATTCTCTTGTAAATATTGTGCTGAATATAGCTAGATTATGTACTATCCAAATATTCTATTAATGGCCACCAATCTTGCATGGTAATTTTTCAAATGCCATCTACAAATTTTACTATAAACGTTGTGAGAGCTTGTCCATCAGAAGTATGTCTCAACGTTTGCATATTCATTCCTCCTATAATAAGGAACTTATGGCCTTTTCAGTTCTGAGCAATCAGTATACATGCAGTATCCAACATGCTGAATTATGTTATTATAACTACACAGTATAGTATTTTTGTCATCAGTGAAGACCAATAGCATTGTAAGAGGTTGAAATTCTAATGGGAATCCTGTTAAATCATTTATTGTTTGATTAACTTATGCCCCAAATTCTGAACAACACTGAAATCAATGGGACTTCCTTGCATCAAACATGTAAGCATGTACCTAGTTTTCCACATGGCCTCCATCTTTTATTTTAAAAAATCTTGTTTATAAATATTGCAGCTGTTCTAGTGTAAGATGCCACTTTAAAGTGCTCAGAAATCATGTAAGAAAATTGGCTCAAATTGCTAAAGATAATTCATCCTGAATTGGTTGCCCTAAAGTGGTTTCCCATGTTATTATATATTTTCTTTTAGAAATTTGAGTATGATTGAACAGCAAATTATGAAGTGATGGAGTACAACTTCTCATCAAACCTCTGGAAGAATCAAGAAGTATTTCCAATCCTGTGAATGATTTGAGTTGTTCATTTTTTAAAGATATTCAAGCCAAAGCAACTTAACCTTGGGGTTTTTCCTGTTGTAACAGTGGTAACAACATCTGATTATTTCAGTACTAGCTGTTGCCCGCGGCTTCGCTCGCGTGGGTTTTAGGATTTGGTGCAATTGTTTTTAAAAGAAACATGATGGAATCCCAGCTCCTCCGGGATTACACAATGAAATCCCAGCTCCCCTGGGACTACCAGTTCCCCCAGGACTGCAAAATGAAATCCCAGCTCCCACCCCGGACTACCTGCTCCCCCCCCCAGGACTACACAATGAAATTCCTGCTCCCCCTCCCAGGACTACACAATGAAATCCCTGTTCCCTTTCCCCCCGGGACCGCACAATGAAATCCCTGCTCCCCCGGGACTACACAATGAAATCTCTCTTCCCCTGGGACTTCACAATGAAATCCCTGCTCCCCCCGCCCCGAGACTGCACAACAATGAAATCCCTGCACACACACACCCAGGACTACACAACAGTGAAATCCCAGCCCACCCCCCCAGGACTACACAATGAAATCCCTGCTCCCCCCCTGGGACTACACAACAGTGAAATCCCTGCACACACACACCCGGGACTACACAACAGTGAAATCCCTGTTCTCCCCCCCCCCCGGGGACTTCACAATGAAATCCCTGCTTCGTCCCACCCGGAATTACACAATGTAATCCCAGCTCCCCCCCCCCCCGGGACTACACAACAGTGAAATCCCTGCTTTCCTCCCCCCCCCCCAGGCTACACAATTAAATCCCTGCTCCCCCCCGGGACTATGCAACAATGAAATCCCAGCTTCCCCCCCCCCCGGGACTACACAGCAATGAAATCCCTGTTCCCCCTCTCCCTCGGGACTACCCAACAATGTAATCCCAGCTCCCCCCCCCCCGTGTAGTCCCTGGTTGCAGTGCATATGAACATTCTGTTTTGATGTAGGAGAGATTTGCATATCCGCTCCTGATTGGGCCCCTGTGGCGGCAGTTCATATGAACATTCTAAATGTCATTGGAGTGATTTGCAGAACCACTCCTGAATGGCCCCTGCGAACATTCCAAGTGACGCCATTGGCTCTCATCTACTTCGGACCGTACACGCAGCGAGGGCTTTTTCGGAGATTTGAACCCGCCAGTCTTTGTCCTTGGGTGATGGGGAGTATGCGTGCTTGGGTGATGGAGAGTATGCATGCGGATCCATCCAATCGTGGAGGGGTTTGGGGCGGATCCATCCAACCATGTAGGAGCCTATTCGACGCATGCAAATGCTCATACACACAGACACATGGACACACAGACACACAGGATTTGGGACGCCCCACACACAACAGTCATTCTCTTACTGAAATTGTAATGTTTAGGCTGGGTGCTGGCAGCAGAAAACTTTTCTGACAGAATTATCTGATCTTAAAGAAAAATCAGGTTAATCCTGAGAGTCTACAGGTGATGAAGAGTGACCATGCCAAGTTTGGGGTAGATCCGTCAAAACGTGATGTTGGAGGAGGAGGAGAGGAGGGATAGCATGTGAACCTAAGGCTTGCACTCATAACTAAATCATGGTTCAGCATTATATGTGAATGCAGCCAGTATATTTTTACATGAAAATCTTTGCTTGTAAAGAAGACAACCATAAAGGGGTGCCTACAAAAAATCATATGTGTAATCCCAAATCTTTAAACCTATAGGCTGGGCTAATAACATACGTTGTTATATCAATTCTGTGCTTCCATAAAGCACCTGGAATCACCACCATACCTGACAATATCAATATTTACAACTTAAGTGCCTCAAGGAAGGGATCTGTATATAAAATTATGCCAAGTATAAACATTATGAATGCATACATACAAAAATAACAACACTGCCTTGTGTTGTATGGTCATCATCATCATCATCATCATCATCATCATCATCAGGCGATCACTCGTGACTGAGTAAGATTGTCTTCCAGGATAAAAATTTACAAAAAGAAAAATTTTAAAAGGAGGAAATTCTAAAGAGGATTGTGTAGACTCTAGCGATGGGTCCATAAGTGACTATGGAGGCCAATTCTAGATCCACACAGATTCCCACAGTGAGGACACAGGTTACCAGATGGAAGATGGTCCTGTAAAGGATTTGTTTGACATGCTTTTCGCTTAGCACGTTTCTCCCTTTCGCCTTGCACTCAGGCTTCTTCAAAGTCCATGGAACCTTTGTGAAGGCCAACCTCCATTTAGATCGTTCATGGGCCAGAGCTTCCCAGTTTTCGATGTTTATATTGCATTTTTTTTTTTAGATTAGTCTTAAGAACATCTTTAAACCTCTTATACTGACCACCGATATTCCGCTTTCCATCCTTGAGTTGGGAATAAAGTAACTGCTTTGGGAGACGGCAGTCAGACATTCGAAGAACATGACCGGTCCACTGAAATTGGTGTTGAAGGATCATTTTTTCAACGCTAGTAGTCTTTGCTTCTTCCAGTATACTGACATTCTCTGCTGAGCTTCTGCCGCTCATTAAAAACTTGGTTATTCAGGCGGGAATATGAGGTGGGCTAAGATTTTAAAATTTTATACTTTTAATGTATTTTAATGGAGAAAAATGTTTTAATGTATTTTATTCTGTTTTATTTTCTGTACATCGCCCAGGGTGGCCGGTTTGCCGGCCAGATGGGCAATAAATAAATGCAAATAATAATAATAATAATAATAATAATAATAATAATAATAATAATAATAATAATTTGTTCGCCTATCTTCCCAAGTAATTCGCAGGATTTTCCGGAGGCAACGTTGATGAAATCTTTCAAGGAGGTGGAAATGACGTTTATAGATAGTCCATGTTTCGCAGGCATACAATAAAGTTAGTAATACAATGGCTTCATAAACCAGCGTTTTGGTCTCCTAGATATCCCGATCCTCATTGTTAAGCAGAAGATTTAAAAAACATGTCCATGGAGAAATGCCAGGGGACATTTTCTTTATTTTAATTTTTAGAATGGAAACCGTGTTAGTCTGTTGCAGCAAAAGCAACAAAAAGTATTCTGGCAGTTTAAAAAGACCAACAAATCTATTATGGCATAAGCTTTCATGGACTACAGTGTACTTCATCAGATACACGCATAGTTGGAGGAGAGGGGATTGTAAATGGTGAGGTCAGAGGGAATTGAAATACAGAAAGTACAGACAGTTATTCCCTTATTGACAGTGGCTATTCACAAAACAGTTGTTGGGTGATAACACAGACATCCTTGAATCGGTGAGCTAATTAGCACATATATTATGATTTTAAAAAACACATTTGTCCCTGTTGAAGCCACAGGAGATAGAGTTGAATCTCTTGATGAATTGTAGCTCAGTTGTTTCCTGTTGAAATCAGTATTTGAAGTTTATTTGTTCAAGAATGGCCACCTTAAGGTCAATGATAGAGTGTCCTGGGAGGCTGAAGTGTTCCCCCACTATTACTAATGTTAGTATCGCCATGTCTGAAATCAGATTTCTGTACATTTATTCTGGCCTGCTTGTCCCATACAGAATGCAGTAGGCCACTAGGGCATGACTGGCAAATGATGATATCATGTTAGAAGTTGAATAGGTGTATGAACCCCTGATGTTTTGGATAGCACTATTAGGTCCTGTAACAGTGTTTCTGGAATAGACATGGAGACAGAGTTGACATCTCAGTCTGGCACAGGGTCTGGTTCCCGTGTCTGTATCTCCTTTACATGATTTGTTGTTGCTGGTGTGAGTAGCTATTTTAGGTTGAGGGGCTGTGTGTACGCAAGTACAGGCCTACCACCCAAGGCCTGTGAGGTGGAAGTATTGTCTAGGATGGACTGTAGATCATTGATGAACCATGTGAGTGGTTTTAACTGGGAACCATAGGTGACAATGAGTGGTGTACTCTTTTCTCTTCTGGGTATGTGCTGTAGTAGTCCTGGATGCTAACCTGGCCTTTTAAAAATATGTTTGTATTACTTCATTGGGTGAAGTATACAGATACTTCATCTGTATTCTGCAGAGTGCCTGACTTAAATCCTTGAGGGCACAATTCTATGGCCCCTAGACATTGTCTAAGGGGCCATAGGATAGTGGGGATTCCTCCCTCCTAGGGCAAAGACAGTGTTCCAACATCAGAAGGGGGAGTTGGAGATCTAACCCCCACCCTTTGGCAGCTGGCATGGAAAGAACTGTGCCAGCTGACCTCTGAGGTTGGAAAATCGACCTTGGACAGGGGGAAAGGGGGTGTTCTGGTGAGGAGAGGAGAACAGAGAGACCAGGATATGAGCCTCCTTCCCTCCCCCTCTGAAGCACCATTGCTAGACAGGCTGAAAAGCCTGTCTAGCGAAATCTGCAGGGTGGGAGGACAGGGAGGCGAAGATCAGCTCTGCTCCTCCTCCTGCCCTGCAATGGATTATTGGAAGCCTCCATGTTCGAGGATTGCTGATAGGATTGCACCTTAAGTTGTCTCTGCCCAACCAATCTGAGCATATACGGTACAGTTTTATTCTAGCGCTTGGTTATAGTCTATTGGTCTTGAAGTGTGTTTTGAGTGGAGGCAAAGCAACACCTTAGCAACATATAGCAGCAGAAAAAAACAGTATCAATACAACTACCAGCAAATAAAAACTAAAGTGAGATGTTACAGGCCAAAGGCCCTTCCAAAAGGAAATGACATTTTCATCTGGTGCAATAACATCATGAAGGAGTGGGGGGGGGGGGGAATGAAGTCACCTTAGGAAGGGGTTCCAGAGCATGGGTAGGACTAGCATGTACGTATGTGTAGCGGTCAGTAGGTTTAAACCAAAGTTCTCTGGGTGGTGTACAAGTAAATTAAACACATAAAATACAAACTCACAATAAAACAATGATAATAAAGCAGCACAAAATAAAACCAGCTGCAAGGGGTAAAAATAATGCAGACTCTAAACACTGGGCCAGTACAATTTATATATAGTTTTCCCTGAAAGTAGTCCAAGGCAGCTAACATCAATAATAAAACAACAAAAACACCAACATTCAATTGCAAAACAGCAAAATTAAGTACAATCTATAAAAACAGGAGTAAATGGCAAAGCAACACCTTAGCAACATATAGCAGCAGAAAAAAACAGTATCAATACAACTACCAGCAAATAAAAACTAAAGTGAGATGTTACAGGCCAAAGGCCCTTCCAAAAGGAAATGACATTTTCATCTGGTGCAATAACATCATGAAGGAGTAGGGGGGGGGGAAGAAGTCACCTTAGGAAGGGGTTCCAGAGCATGGGTAGGACTAGCAAAAAGGCTGTTTTCTCAACCCAATGGACCTCATGGATAGCTGGAATACATAAGGGGGTTTCCAATGATTATCTTAATGCAAAGATGGGGAACTTCCAGGCTGTGGGCCGGGTGGGGCCCCTGAAGGTTTTCCATCTGGCCCACAAGCAGTTTCTGCTGTTATCTCTAATCAGTAATCTGAAATAAGAGGGTATTTAAAGGCAATTAAATTTAAAATACCCTGCATAAAATTGATTTGTGGTTTTGCTGGCATGAGACCTGTTACACTGGGTCTTACTCTTGAGTAGACTTGCTTAGAATTGAGCTGTGTTTCATATGCTTGGTGGGGAAATGTCCAAATTGGTAGGAATTATATATTTCCTTGGCCCCACACCATGCCTGTAGCCACTCTTATGGCTAGAATGCATCCCCTGAGGCCCTTCCCAAATTGGAATTGAGCCCCAGGGCTGAAAAAGGTTCATTAGCTTTGTCTTAATAGCTGGGTTCAGACAACATGATAACCCACACTCAAGTGCTGTCATTGAACCTTAGGTAGTTGTTGAAACATGGGTTATCGTGTTGTCTGAACCCAGTTGTGCTAACAAACCATGGTTTGTTAACCATGAACTACCCACAGTTCACATCCCAACAATGAACCATGGATTCTCTTCATGGGTTGTTCATGGTTAACAAACCATGGCTTGTTAGCGCAGCTGGGTTCAGGCAACACAATAGTCCATGTTTCAACAACAACCTGTGGTTCAATGACAACTGACACTGAACCCATATTTAACCCTTGCGTGTGGGTTATTGTATTGTCTGAACCCAGTCAGTGTGTGGGCAGGGCAGATTCACTGAGAGAAGGTGATCACTCAGATATCCTGGAGTTAAACCATAAATGGATTTAAAGGTCTGCACCAGGACTTTAAACTGGGCCCAGAAATGAATTGGGAGCCAATGCAGCTGTGTCAACAAGGGAGTTATATGCTTCCTGTGGCTATAAGCAGTACTGGTTAATAACCTGGCTGCTGCATTCTGTACCAATTAACATCTCTAGAAACTTTTCAAAGGTAAACCTATGTAGAGCACATTGCAGTAGTCCATATGCAATGTGACTGAAGTATGTGTTACATCAACCTTCCCTAACCTGGTGCCCTCCAGGTGGTTGGACCACAACTTCCATCATTTCCAGCTAGCACAGGAATTATGGAGTTGCCGTCCAACACATCTGGAGGGCACCAGGTTGAAGGAAGGCTATGTTATGTGGGGAGGGTACCATTTGTCTCTTTTTTGTCCATCAAGATTATTGCCTTTTATAAGATCGTTGTCCATAACAGTCTGGCCTATCTTAACCCTTTGGGATTTGTTTTTTTCCTCATGACTCCCTATTAAAGACTTACTGTTAGGCTGCTGCAAATATAGTTCAATGTTGGGCAATGTTGAGCCACTTTTGTCCAGTTTTCTATATAGAGTTTTGATCTTAACTTAGGCTGTGACCTTAAATACACTTAGGGCACAATCCTATGCAATCCTATAAAAGTGTGCCTCCAAGTCCCAACCAAGGATACCATGGTTGATGGTATTGAAAGCCACTGAGGGTATAGCAGAACTAATAAGGAAGCAGTCCCCCTGCCCATTTCCCAGCGTAGATTGTCCAAGGCAGCCAAATCAATCTCTATCCCATAACCAGGCCTGAAGCCAGATTGAAATGGATATACTGGATTACCTTTCCTAATGCATTGAGAAGGGGGTTAGACTTGCTGGCCTTATAGGCCCCTTCCAACTCTACTATTCTATGATTCTATGAATGCTTTCATGTGGATGCTAAAAAACATGGGAAACAGGTTGGAAGCCTGAGGCACTCCAAAGGCTAACAGCCATGGGGTGGAATAGTAGTCCCTAACACCACCTTCTGGATCTGCCCCTCCAGAAAGGAAAGGCGCCACCATAAGAGTGTGTATGCAAAAGATGCCAGGTTGAATCACTACTACTTTTTTCTGTCTAAACATGCATAAGATTATGCCTTTACTAGACTAGGGAGCAAGTCCTACTGAACTTAGAGGGACTTACTTCTGAGCAAACATGCTTAAGATTGTGCTGTCAAACTTTTTATGTGCCCAAATATAAATCCAAAATTGTCTTTGTCAGTTTCAGAGATCTATCATTGTTCTGAGATCTATATTGATATTACTTAAAGTAACTATAAAATTTAGAAATTCACATAATTTTCACTGAAGTAACATGGCAATATGAGGAAAGATTTAAGTTGCTTATCTAAAAGCTTTTTTTTTAAATTTTAATTATATTGATAAGTTGTTGGGTGTTTCCCCCACCCCCCATCCACTTATTTCTAACCCCAGGCTTAATGCAAGAGATGTTAATCATCAGAGAAGCAGTTTCGGTCTCTGCTGGATACTTCAGAATAATGCAAATGCTAAATATAACATTTTGCAAGTATCATACAAATCGATGGGATTACAAATGAACTAGTGGGTTCAATCTTAAATGCATGGATTTCTGATTACCCAAGAGACTGTGACTGGATTTGCATGACATGGCAACCCATCATGGGTGACAGGCCATGGTGGGTTGTTGTGTCATGCGAATTTGGACCACTTCCCACAGGGTGGCTTGTTTGCAGGCAACAAGCCACCCTGACAACGCATGGCTTGTTGTAGGGGTTGTTTTACACACAATGAGTTGTCATGTCATCCAAAACTGGGCAACCAACTCCATCATGGGTACCAGGAAGCAGCTAGCGAGTTGCTTGGCAAGAGTGGCAAAACTACCTTGCCGCTCCTGCCAAGCTTAGCCAGGCCACTTCCAATGCCAGCCACCTCACCAATGCCCAAGTGGCAATGTGGAGCGATTGGCAGCAGGCATGAATGCATATGTCCCTGTCAAGAAACCATGGAGTGCCCTGTCAAAAAAAAAACCTTTTAAAAGGAACCTGAGGTTTGACAGCTACCTGTCAAAACTGACAGCTCCTGTAAAAAGGGAGTGGCTTGCACTTTTCTACTTTCTTGAGCACCTAGAATCTCAGGAAAGAGTGGGAAAGTGACAGGACCTTCAGAGGAGCCAGGTCCAAAGAACCCACTTTGAAGATCTTGCCATGAAGGGGGTGATCTAGTGGCCACCTCCATTTTGCGAGCAAAGATCACTCACAGCTTTGGTTGCTCTTGACAGCTCACCTTTTGACAGCTGTCAAGACAAACCAAAGTGAAAAATAAAGCTCTTGGCAGCCTCTCTGGGTCAATGTCCATGCGGGGTGTCTGCTACACTTTGACAGCAGACACCCCCCAAGACATTGCCCAGGCAAGGCATGCAATTTCGGACCTGTGAAAATGCACAAGTGCATACTTGCGCAAGTTTGACTAAAACTAATACGGTAATTTTTTTAAATGCACACATTTGGAGCACAATTTTTTTTTCTTTTTTTAAGGAGTGATGAATCAGTGATGGCCCCTCCAGTGAGCTGCTTGGGCACTTTGAAGGGGCTGTCACTAGCTGACAAATCGAAGATCACTTTTCACAATCTCCAAAAAAAGAAAAAAATGGGTAAAGGGGGCAAAAAAGCCATGGCGAGCACAAAAGGGCTGTGGAGTCCCCTGGGATACCAACAGGAGGACTGAGGGGGAAAACCCATGATGAGCCCACTTGTCTCTCAGGTCACATGCACCGTGGGTCATTTCACAAACAACGCACCCTGCATAGCTTATTTGCAGGGTAGGTTGTCATGATGTGAAAATGTGCCCTTTATCTCATACCAGCTGAAGGACCCATTCTTCAAATGGATTTAAAAACTGATCACTTTCTACCCTGTACTCTGAGTACTTCAAACCTCCCTTTTCACCCCCTTAAGGGTTTTTAAAAGAAAGTTTTCACAATGTAGTTTTTATTAGTGATCCATAAGCAACAACCTTGCCAAATTCAGCTTTCTAGCTTAATGGGAAATAGGAGATAAACTGATAAATCAGTGAGTCAGGGCTCTCACTTTCATATATATAGATTACTGCACAATGAGTGAAACAATATAATTTAAACAGCAATGACTAACAGAAGCTGTGTTAGTCTTTTGTAAGAAAAACTACAAAGCCTCGTGGCATCTTAAGGGCTAATAGATTTATGCTGGTGTGGGGGTTCATAGACTAGCCTTCTTTGTCAGATAAAGTAGACCCTTACCTAAGAATGCTTATGCCACAAAGAACCTCTTGTTGTGGTTGTGTGGGCAGGGTCATGTTGATGTCCCTGTACAATATTACTTTATCTCTCCCTACTGTGGCTTCTGCCAGTACCTGCCTCAAACCCAGGGCCCCAGGTTTCAGCCAGAGGATATCAGGAATATTCTGTTCCTCCTGAGTGGAATGCACACAGAGAAAGTTCTTGCAATTACAGCTGCCTTCATCTCTTCCTGCTTCCTCTTAGATCAGCAATCAGGTGTTTCTCAATTTGCTTTTTTAATTGTTTGACCTAGGCTTTGATTCAACTTTTTATTTGTGTGTGTGTGTGTGTCTGTGTATAAACTTACACACAGACACACACACGCGCACACACACCAAATCCAAAAGGAAACATAACATAGAATAATGTGGCCAATAACAGAAATAAATTAAAGCCAAACATAAAATAAGCAGGAAACAAAATTGACGATGAAGGCAATAAAATCAGTGTCATATATGTAAATAAAGCAGGTGATAGACTAATGATAAATAAGACAAGAGCTGGGGTCCAGAGGGCCCCTTGCACTTTCAGAAGGCACTTGCTCTCATGCAAGAGGTTCTCCCAATTTCCCATCTTCCCCTGCCACATGAGCAGCTTTTGGGAAGCACAGAAGAAGAAGAGGAAGTCCCATTGTATAAGCAGAATTCTGTAATACTTCTCTGGATGCAGACTACAGAACTTACATTCCTGCAAAATTTTAGTCACATTTTTTTTTAGACAACCAGGTAAGGGGAGTGTGAAGGCAAGCCTCTTCAAATGAATAGGTAGCTATATTCTGAGATAATTCAGTTCTCCCTACTTATTATTAATCTATCACTAAGTAAGGGAATTTACAGGTAATAAAAAGTCAGGAAAGGGCACAATGTAGATGTCCCTGTTCTTCTGCCTATGGAACTGCTGCTGTTGCTACTGCTGCTATTCCTACTATGCTGCTATTGATACTATGCTCCACCTCCACAATGCCATTCCATTTATAACATTCTTGCTGAAAATAAGTCCCTTAGGGCACAATCCTGTGCATGTTTAGATAGAAAAAAGGTGTATAATCCCCAGCATGCCCCAGCCAGCCATGGCTGGCTGGGGCATGCTGGGAATTATACGCCTTTTTTCTGTCTAAACTTGCATACGATTGTGCCTTTACTTGCTTTTGTGAACTTCTGCCTCAACAAAAAAGCACAAATAGTAACAGGTCCTTGGGCTCTGAATTTTTGTAGGCATACATATTGAAAACTTTGGCCTCTGATATATTGTTAAAATAAAATAAGCAAACCTGTCAGTGTAACTGTTCTTCTATTATACGAAATTAATTATTTAAATTGCTTTACAATATGTGAACGACCCACTTAATGAAAACATCACGTTATGAAAAAATGTGAAATCGAATGTGCTTGCCTTTGTTGTAATGTAGAGGTGAATTATAGCTCTAATTAGATTATTAACTGAAAAAGGTTTGGGTGCAGGGGTTAGGGGTAGATAAAGATGCCTAAAATAAAGTGCAGGGGTGCAATGAATTAAAGGCCAACCTTCAATATTCATGTTGTGATAACAGATACTTTTATTCAAAAGAAAAATAAGGATAACATTAATAGCTATAGAGATTTAGAAATTGAGCTGTGATTTGGGAGTCCACAGTTCAGTTCTTAGCTCAATTGTCAAGTGGTTTTAGGCAAACTATGACCTCTTTTCCACCCTCAGCAGTAACTTTAATATGGAGATGATGATAATAATGCTGTCCTACTTTGCAGGGTTAGTGCAAGTATTTGAGATGTTTGTGAAGTATCATTTAATATCACATACTAAACAATACATTTATATAAATTGTATTTCCTGGTTGTTTACTTGGTATTTATTATTTTGGGGTCCAATATGCAACAGATACGGCACAAATGGGATGCTGGAATTGGAAGTCAGGTTCCAATTTTGTGATTCATTGATCTACCCTTTCTTAAAGACCAAGTAAAAGAAGTCACATTTACCTAATATACTAGAGCCACTTCATATCTTACAAAAAGTAATTAATATGAAACCTGAATATGTGCATGTAGTGCATATACATATGCATATACATATGCTGACAAGTGGCTTCACAATGGGTACGTGTACATGCTCTGCTCGTATGATTGTCATACATTACAATTATGCACACATTTCACATTAATTCCAACACTGAAATATAATTTTGTAAGGATACTAACATCATCAATACAAAACCGAAATGAGGACTGTATTTTACTCTTGAAATGAATAAAGAAATTTGATATTATATATCTTATGCTTAGTTTGCCATAACCTGAATGCATTCATGTAATCAATTTGGTTTTGTATCTTTCATTCTTTGAATACCGTTTTGCTTTGTAATAGTATCTTCTAGTCTAGCTTCCCATTTTTGTGCATTTATATTTTATGCCTTTACATTTTTGGACATGATGTACCCACCAGGCATCTAATAGTCTCAGTTGTTGGGACATGCTAATGGAATCTTTTGATAAAGTATTCCAATCGGTTTAAGGGGGAAACAGGTATTTCGTCTTTATACTAATTAATGCTTGATGGCTGAAGAAGCAGCAATTAACTATGATAGTGCATATTCTAAGAAATGGGAGGCTAGTTCAAGATAAGACTGAAGTGAAATTAGAAGAGCAAAAGGAAGGGCTAAATTTACAAAAAGCAAATTATAGAAGAAAAAGGGTTGGGAACATATGCTGAGCTGAAAGGACTTGGCCACATCAGAGAAAAGTCTATAAAGATTAGAATACAATAAGAACAATTAATAGGAATACAGTATGTGTATGTCCCCTAAACATTTGGAATTCACTGCTACAAGATGGAGTGATGATCACTGGCTTAGATGGCTTCTAGAGAGCAAACAATAAGAGAGGGCTCTGCCCTCATGCCATGCTTGAGCATCTGGCTTCTGTGAGCTGGCTTATATCCAGCACTGTTGCATGCTGGACTAGATGGAGCCTTGCTCGATTCTGCAGGTGTCAGGACTGAGCTGCAGACAGTTGTCAAGCCAGGAGCCAAGAGAGGGACTCAGACCCAAGGAACAAGCAGGTGTTAGAACCAAAAGAACATGCAGAACTACGTCAGAGAAATGAAGGCCTTGTTTATCAGCCAAAGTCCCTGCCCTAAAGGGAAGCTTTCAATAGCCCTTCCTATCCATGAGGGCCTAATGGCCAGCATAGGTGGGTGAGGCCAGTTCAGAGCCTGGGAATGCTTTACTGCCCAGGAAGATGCTCCCGCTGAGCCTTCCTCAAGCTGGTACCCTCCAGATGTGTTGGACTACAACTCCAATCTAGGGTTGTGTGAGGAATCTGATAGGGGGTGAAAATCTGACTGATTTTCATGACCCAGCCCCCTGGATTCCGGTTTGCCAGCCTTTTGCTGGTGCCGACTTGCTATGGTGTGAGTCAAGCCAGCTTGCAGACTTTCATCTCTAAGACAGGTCATGGTTTGCACATTTTTTAAACGCTAGAGAAATTTACGCAAATGGCGCTATTTGTGCCATTTGCGTGATCTTGGGCAATTTGTGTAAATCACGGTATTTTGCATGTGTTGTTTTGTTTTGTTTTGTTTTTGTTTTGCAAATCAGCATCTGAAAGCACATGGATCTAGCACAATTGGCTAATTTTACACAAATCATGCTAGATCCATGTGTTTTTTGGGTGCTGATTTGCAAAAAACATGCAAAATACCACAAACAGTGGCAATTGCGCAAATTTCCCTAGTATTTAAAAGAATGCACAAACCGTGGCCTGTCTTAGAGATAGAAGTCCGCAGAACGCTCCCCGACTTGTCCAACTTCTGATCATTGGATGGGAAGTGGGCAGGAAGTCTGCTGAGCTCAAATGAGCAGGACCTCCCAACATTAGCACATCCCTACGGCCATCATCCCAAGCCAGCATGGCCAATGGTTGGGGTTGGTGGGAGCTGTAGTCCAAAACATTTGGAGGGCACCCATCCTATGCTCCAAGTCATAGTTTTATGGTTTACTACATGGGGAAACTAAACACAGATCTGAAGATTCTTAGTTCTAGCCCTGACAACTCCCAACAGTGTTAGGAGCCGGTGTGGTGTAGTGGTGAGAGTGTTGGTCTGGGACTCCGGAAATCCGGGTTTTAGTCCCCGCTCTGCCATGAAAACTCACTGGGTGACTTTGGGCCAGTCACTAACTCTCACCCTAACCTACCTCACAGGGTTGTTGTGAGGATAAAATGGAGAGGAGGAGGATTATGTAAGCCACCTTGAGTTCCTTGCAGGAAAAAAGGCGGAGTAAAATGTAATAAATAAATAATAAATAAATTACAGCAGGACTCTACTTTATGTTCTTAATGTGTATCTTTTAAGAGGGGAAAGAACTATATGTGGCATGAATGTCAAAAGTGCCCATAAATATCTGAGATGGGCCATAGATTGCTTGTGATACTTTCCAAACTGGTGGAGGTCAAGTGCCAGAGATTAGGCAAAAAGCATCAGGAAACATTCTGCTACCACCTACGAGGGAGTGATGGATTAAAAACGGAATAAAATAAAACAAAATTGTGTAATGAGTTATTGTGCCTTGGATTCACTGTTCCATTTAACAGCATGGAACACAGTTCCAAGTATGGTATTAGGCAATGCTAAGGTCATTTAGTTTCCCTTTTAAAAAAAGTGCTTTTGAGTGTAATGTGTTTTTTCTCAATAAATGTTACTCTGGTGGTGTACTGCATTTCTGACTTCAATGTAGAATGCTTCATCAGCCACTAACATTTTCTTCCATGTATGTGACCAGGTTTCAAAGGTCCCAGAAGAAATAAACCAGCCTTCCCCTACCTGGTGCCTTTCAGATGTGTTGGACAACAACTTCCATCACCCCAGCAAGCAGGGCAATTAGCCATGTTGGCTTGGGATGACTGGAGTT
This sequence comes from Shinisaurus crocodilurus, assembly GCA_021292165.1. Taxonomy (NCBI): domain Eukaryota; kingdom Metazoa; phylum Chordata; class Lepidosauria; order Squamata; family Shinisauridae; genus Shinisaurus; species Shinisaurus crocodilurus. The sequence goes on from CM037879.1 coordinate 231,052,814, forward strand.
GTTATCCAACATATCTGAAGAGTGTCAGGTGGGAGAAGGCAGGAATAGAGACATCCTAGGCCTATAAGAAGCTATAGTACTGTATGTGCCCCAGTTCTCTAGAATGCCTGGTTATGATTGGCTTTGGTGATGGTAGAAATTCTGTGGCCCAAGATCCAGGGTAAAATGGCATTTAATATTATGCATTTTTGCTTTGTTTTATTAATAACAGTTGTACCTTTATTTCCACCTATTCTATATATGTAAGTACTATTTTTCAGCTTATAAAGTCTTTACATCTCATAATTGACATTTTAACAATAATTCCAAATGTATTGGCTTATTAAAGCCACTGTGTACATGTTCTGGTCTACTTCAAACAGGTCACAATTTCTGCAGGGAAGGACTGATTCCATTATGACTCACTGGAGTCTCTAAGACGACCATTTAAAGGAGATGCAGTCATAGCCTTTCAGATTGGCAGATGTTAGCTCATATCCATCAGGGTGCCCTCATACTTGTAGAACCCATGGGACATGAAATAAGACTTATCCCCTGCATTTTTCTGGGAAATCATTACATTTGGAGTAACTGGAATGTATTTCTTAACAAGTGTAGTTAGAATCATAATCAACCTACCAATACAATTTACTAGAAGGAAGTCCTATTGATTTAAGCAGAGCTTACCTCCAAGTAATGTGTTTATGATTTGCACATGGCCTGGAAAAGCACAGTGTTTGCCATAGAAGAGGGCAGATGGCAGAAAGGGATGCAGAGGCCATTAGGACTAGTTTTCCCCTTAGCTTTCCCCATTTCCTAGGGTGGGAGGTGGAGTGCATATTCTGATGCAGTCCTTTTAGCACATAACTTTTCTATTAGAAATTGCCATATCCTGCTTCAAAGGAGATCACTACACAACTTATTTTCCAGTAAGGTGCACAGGGTGAGACTGACATTGCTACAAATGGGAGGAATTGTATTTTTATATTAAATACCAGATCTGGAAGGTAGATTGGTGTATGACCATTAGTCATTAGACTGGTTTGTTCCACTGTGATGCTTGGACTGCAATCCTGTACCCACTTACCAGGGAGTAGGCCTATCAATCTAAATAGAATTTACTTCTGAGTAAACATTTATTTAGGACTCTAGCATGCACTGTTAGAGTCCAAAATAAAATGAAAGTGTAAGAGATACTGCATTGATTCACAAATTCAGTCAGCAGGAATTTCATGATGAATGGTGGGAAGAGAGAAATCTCTTGTGTTTTTCATTGCCTTTGAGTAGTATTAATGACTACTCACAAAGAAATGAAATCTCAACATTTACTGATAATTCTTGGCTATATGCCATGTTTTCAATTTATCTCACAACCTTTTCCCTAATGGATTAACCCTTGCAAACAGTTACTGTTCACTGCATTTCTCCTTAAATACATTCAGAATCAAATATTTATTCTGATCTGTTGGAATTTGCATTACAAAAGACTAGTTTGGGTAATTATTTTAAAGATGGCCAAAATCTGAAGAGGCAAAACACCTTTTTAAATGTTTTATATATGTAACAATACATGCTAAAATGGTTGATTTTGGGAGAGCCAGTGTGGCATAGCGGTTAGAGTGTTGGACTGGGACTCGGGAGATCGGGGTTCTAGTCCCCACTCAGCCATGAAACTCACTAGCTGACTTTGGGCCAGTCCCTGACTCAGAGTTGTTGTGAAGATAAAATGGAGACAAGGATGATGATTATGTAAGCCATCTTGGGTTCCTTGCAGGAAAAAAGGTGGGGGATATATACTACAGTAATACCTTGGATTGAGAGCATAATTCATTCTGGAAACATGCTTGTAATCCAAAACACTCTTATATCAAAGCAAGTCTCTGGCAGGCGTGAGCGGGGCCGATTTCAGCCCACTCAAGGCGAGCGGTTACATCCCTAGCAGACCTTACTCGTTTATCAAGTCAACATTTTTTAAAAAAATTTGCTTGTCTTGCAAAATGCTCTCAGACCAAGTTACTTGCAATCCAAGGTATTATTGTATATATATATATAATTTTGAGATTCTAAATGAGAGGTTGGGTACAAAATGAAACCAGTCTTTGTACAACTAGAGTTTGCTATTAATAATCACACATTTATAGAGATGAGTAAAAATCCAGAGAATCAGAATTGATTGATAAAGAATTACAGCTCAAACCTATGGGCACACTTTGTTAAAGTTCACTTTATTTGTACCTCATGAAATGTTTCCTTCCATATATACCTCCTTATGCCTTTAGGTCACCTTCAGAAGCCCTTCTTCGTGTACTCTCAGTCAGAGATGCATAAGTTAACTATGAGAGACAGGACTTTCCCAGTGGTGGCCCCTTGACTTTGGAATGTTCTCCCTAGGGAACTCTGCCTGGTACCTGTGAAGGACCTGGACTACACCAGCCCTGCAGGGTAGGCCACAGTCCTAAAGTTTCCCGGACTGCCACCCACCTCCCAAGAGTCCCTTACACCAAACTGGTGTAGCAGCCCAACCTTTAAACAAAAGAAAACACACCAAGTTAAGATGGAGACTTTATTAAAAAGCAAAAATAAAGAATTAGTCAGTGTAGGGTCTCCAATTGTCCAATACAAGTAAAAATTATCCCTTATAAGAAAGGGCTAAAAGAGGGTAAGGGGAAAGGGAGTGAGATAGAAGGTTGTGAGGAAAAGGGAATGGGAATAAAAAGGGACTCTAAAAGGATATAAAAACAAACCCCAACAGTCTGCAAGAACAACATAAGTCAAACCAGGCCTAGCTTTTCCTAGCTATCCTACTAGATTGGCATACCTGCCCAGATGGAACTTCCACAGCATCCACACCCAAGAGGAAGAACACTGCACCTTTCTCACCCAGCTCCTTTATCCAAAACTAGGGCCCATTTTCCCGCCCAGCCTCCACCAATCCTATCTTCCTACCTTCTGAAGGAGAGGGCCCCGCCCTTTCCCAGCTGTGGATACTTTCTCATGACTTCATCCCAATTAACGCCTGTCCTTGCTTCCCAGCTCTGCAGACCATTGCTATTTCCCAGGTGTTACCAACCGCCCTGCAATACCCAAGACTCCCAACCCATTCCAAAAGAGAGACAGAAAACTAAAGTAAAAAATCCTCTAATTAGACAGCAATGGGGGAAGGGAACCCAGCCTGGCTTTCACTGCAAGGCCCATCTTCACAGTACCCATGTTGTTGTTATATTTATTTATAACCCGCCTTTTTCCCAATACTGGAACTCAAGGCGGCTTCACATTAAAATGTGTACAGTTAAAACATATAAACTTTTTTTTTTGTTCTCCCAGGCTTTTAAAGACCTACATGTAGTCCTTGTAGTTTGGTTTAACTCCTGTTCCTGTTGGCTGTTTTTAAAAAAAACTTTTTTAGCTTTTGTAATCTATGGTGTATTATTTTATGGTATCATGGTGATATCTGTTTGTTGGACTTTTTATCTGTGCTGGTTTTTAATTGATTGTAGACCAAATTGTATTTTATTTTGTACAATACTTAGAAAGATTATGTCTATGAAGTTTTAAAGAAATTTAATCAATCAATAAATGAATCAATGCTATTTATTTCAAAGTAAGTGTGCATAGGAATACAGACATATAGCCTGTTCCAAAAACCAGTTAAATCGAAGAATCTGGGTTTAAGCTAATTTAAGATGTGATCCTAAGCACATTTACATGGAAACAAGTTACCTTGGTGAATGGTTTTTGTTTTTTTAACTTCTGAGTGACCCCTGTGATCCACAGATGTTTAAGAGGGTGAACTATTCACACAGTAAGGCATTTGGTTTCTGATGTTTGTGATGTACACAAAAGCCCAGCTATACCCGTGTATTCCTTTGCATGAACATTACAGGGCACAGCAGATAGTAGCCAATGTGTTCAGTATTTTATTTATTTATTTATTTATTTATTTATTATAATTATATCCCGCCTTTTTTCCTGCAAGGAACCCAAGGCAGCTTACATAATCATCATCCTCCACTGCTCCATTTTATCCTCACAACAACCCTGTGAGGTAGGTTAGGCTGAGAGTCAGTGACTGGCCCAAAGTCACCCAGTGAGTTTCATGGCTGAGCGGGGACTAGAACCTGGATCTCCTGAGTCTCAGTCCAACACTCTCACCACTATGCCACAATATGTTTATCATATTGAAATTAATGCAGAATGGTTTTAAGTGTAATAATTCAGGGGCTAAACTAATTCCCAGCTGTGTTTTAACCAGACTCACTGATGAAATGTGCTTTACATTCTCCTCATATCAAGAGGAATATGTAACAGGGCACTATTGCATCACACAAGCTTACTCTTGCTTCAGTAGCTAACAAACATTTCTTCATTTCCAATATTAGTAATCTGCCCCAGTTATAAGTCTTATGCTCTAATCTTAAACTCATTATTTATCCATAAATTCCAGACATTTTAACAGATCCCACTTCCAAATGATCTGATAGGTCTCAGGGGGTTTAGCAGACATTGCTAGGGAGACACACAGAAAAGTGTCAAGGACTGAAAGTGTTAAGTTGTCCTTGTGGCAGAAAGAGTTGAGAAGTTAGCCTGGCGCTGTGCACCTGTGAGTGTACAAGGCTAATTAGCTCAAGGACAAATTCCTAGGCAGGGAGCCGTTTATCTGTGAGCTGCGTTATTCTTCTGTTGGCTCTGCGGGTCACTGATCAGCAGCCAGTATTTCAGCTCTCAGCTCTCTGTCTATGTTACTTTGTGGAAGACTGTGCCTGTTGCATGGGGCTCTATGCAACTGTTCTGTAAATAGTTTCTGCTATGCTTAAAAGCCTCAGTAAAGGACTTTGCTGATGAACATCTGAGTCTCCTTGTCATCTCTGCACATGCTCTATGGCAGCCGTATCTGACAAAAAGCACCACTCAACAAATCTTTACCCCAGTCCTCATAGAAACTGTGTAAAAATGTGAGGTGTTTGGAAAGCAGTGCTTTTTGTTTCCAGAGATAATGATATCTAATTTGAGCAATTGTCAGTTTCCATGCTTTTAACTAAGAAGACACCCAGTGTCTATTAAGTGCTCAGGCCCAAAAACAGGAGCGGAGGCTAGAAGCCAATAGTTCAACAGCCCAGAGGAAGGTCCAAGTATCCTTGATTCAAGCTCCTTGGCAACTGACCTTCTGAATGCCCCTTAAATTAGAGATGTCCAATGTTATATGTGTATTTTGCTTTCCAATTAACAACATAACATTTTATACATATAAATTACTCAAAACCTTTGCTGGGAAGTAAATTTTTAAAACCTTGCATTTACTGTTTGAGTCCAGTCCAATTGACCTTTTTCATCTACCACTAAGCTTATGTAGCCTTTCCACATGCACAGCCCCCTCATGGGAGTGCTATCAATGGGTGGGGTTGTTACTGGAAGAAAAATGCTACATGTAGAGCACCGCAGAGAGAATGGGGTGGAGCCGTGGAGGGCGTGCAACATGTACTGGGCCATGCTTTTTGCATTTTAAAATATTATGGCAATGTCCATACCATTTGGAGATAGTTATCCACAGATCTAAACTTTTCTTAAAATTTAGATTTGAGGATAACACTTGTGTCTCCATTTAGTCTGTTATTTATTACCCAGCATTGACATTATATCAGCCAAACAGGATCAACTCCATTTGTTCCCAAACCTATGGAAATGCCATTCCTGCTGTCATACAAGTGAAAAAGTAGCACAAATGATCATTTCCATATGTAGTATATTTTTGGAATAAAATGCTGGAGGCCACATAAATTTTTTGCAATCAATTAACACTGATGCATAATTCAGTGCAGCTGTGAATTTGGGAGCCTTAGTATTTCATTAGGCCAAGTTTATTAAGTGTGACAAAATCTGAAATTAGCATACATTTTGTTGCTTTCTTGATGCTAATATTTTGATTTTCCCCACCATGCATATCAGTGCTATTATATAGAGTAGGAGTAATAAATGATGATGTGCTTCTAAACAGTTTAAGAAAGAAAATAACTTACTTTGCATTGTGTAAGTTCTGAACGGAACACTACTGAAAACTAAAGACTGTCACTTTGTCATGGACAAGTTAGGATATAAGCAGAATAACAAGGCCAGGGAGGTAAATTATAGAATACGGTTGTGAAGGATTGAGGCCTACACAGGCTTGAGTTAGGATGAAGCCTGTAAGCCCAAACATCTCCTGATAGGAGGGGGCATTCGTGAGTTTCATTTTCCCCTCATGGAGTTAAAGTCACCTTTTCCCCTTAATAGAATTAAATTTTGTTTCCCCAGTTTGAGGTCACCTGATTGTAGCCTCCTAAAGTTGTGAGAGTGTATATAAAGAGGAGGCAGAAGCAGAGGAGGAGGAGGAGGAGGAGGAGGAGAGAGAGAGAGAAGCTGTGTGGACTGTGGAGGAGAGGTTCTGCAGGTACCAAGAAGCAGAGAAAGACAGAGAAGCAGAGCCTGAATATCACTGAAGAATGCAGAACAGCCAGGGCTAGGCTGAGAAGGAATCTCTATTAAGGTTACAGGTGAAAGAGTAGCTAGGGTAGAGAGAACTGCATTATTATTTCTTTTATTTCTATTATACCTGCTTTTTGAAAGTATACAGCTCTATTTGTGTAATTTCCTTAAGTTATTGTGAATCTACTATACCAAAATTTACTAAAGTAAACAGTTATTGTTAACTTCAAGTTGTTTGGAGTGTCTTTTGCACCACACCTAAAGCCTAATCCCATGTTACTGGGAAGAGAAGGAAAAAAGGCAGAGAATTGGCATCCTGATACAGGAGGGGCTCTTAAAGAGGCAAAATATCTTTAAGGAGCTGATCAAGGTGTCCTGGTACAGGAGGAACCTTGACAACGGTCTAGGGTGAAATCAGATCTAGAGCAGAGGCAAAATGGAATTGTGTCCAGAAACACTAGAGCAAATGGGCAGGAGGCAGAAAAACATGCAAGACTAGTCTCATGTTTTCCAGCCTTGATCCCCCCCCCCCCCCGCTCAGCTCAGACAAAACAGATGAGGAGGAGGCACCTCTCAGGAAGCTGTTCCTGCTTCTGGACCTTCCAGGCCAGAAGATGTGGTTTTGCCAGACTCCTGAGACTCAGAAAATACACTCCCAGTGCAGTTCCCTTTGCCCTCACATTGTAGGAACCAACAGCTAAAGAATTGGGCAATGGTCCTGTAAGAGGACAGAGAGTTCCTCAGAGGGGGCACGGCCAACAGCAGAACCAGGTCAGCCAGACCTCAGAAGGTCTCAGAAGAACACTGCTGATACAACAGCTAGCTAGCTCTGACTTCCACAGTGCTCTGTCCAGGGTCCTGGTGTGACTTTGCCCTACCACTATGTGCGTTCACTGCAGTAAGCGTTCCCTGAGCCTTGAGCTGTGACAGAACAACCAGGGAGCAATTGTACATTTATTTTTGAGGCTGTAAAGGTACATAATGACTTGACCATCATATTTTCAAATGGCAAGACATTTGTTTAGAATCGCTTTCATGTGAAAAACTGAAAAGCTTTCCATATCAGAGAGAATGCTCAGCTGAACACTACATGCACATTCATGCAGAAAACACATAATGTGACACCCAACATCAGAGCCAGCTAGCAATGTGGTTTACTAGGCAAAACTGTCAGCAGTCACAGCATCATGATAGCGGGGGATCTTTCCCCACCTTATTTTAGGCATGTGGAGACATGGGCTGCTGAAGCCAGCACTGCAGGGCCAGGTTTGAATGAGTCAGGGATGTTGAAGAGTCCTTGGTCCCGAGTCCGAGTCACGAGTCTTTGGACCCGAGTCTCGAGTCCGAGGTCCAAAAATGTGACTCAAGTCCCGAGTCACTCCCAAAGCGGCGGCCCATGGAGGGAGCGGGAGGGTCTCCGCGAGAGGAAGAAGAGCTGTCCTTCCTCCCGCGGAGACCCTCCTGCTCCCTCCATGGGCCGCTGCCACTCACCGTCCTTCCCTCGTCCCTGCTTCTGCCGCTGCTGCCCTCACCTCCACTGCCGCCACCGTCGCACACCGCCACCGTCGCATGCTGCCACCATCGCACGCCGCCGCCGCACGCTGCCGACCTCACCTCCGCCGCCGCCACAATCGCACGCCGCCGTCGACCTCGCCGCTGCACACAGAACGCCGCGTCATGCCGCCGTCGCCGTCGCTCTGTTTTTGGCGGGGTTGCCGTGGTTCTTCCCGCAAAAAACAGAGCGACGGCGGCGTGAGGCAGCGTGCGGCGGTGTGCGACGGTGGCGCGCGCCGGCGGAGGTGAGGTCGGTGGTGGCGGCAGTGGCATGCGACGGTGGCGACGGTGGCGAGGGCGGCAGGAACAGGGACGAGGGAAGGACAGTGAGTGGCAGCGGTGGCGGCAGCGGCCCATGGAGGGAGCAGGAGGAGGAGGAGGCGTGCGACGGTGGCAGCGGCGGTGGCAGAGTCCTTGGGCTCGAGTCCTGAGTTGAGTCTCGAGTCCCATAAAAATTATTGGAACTTGAGTCTGACTCGAGTCAGAGGGGGGACTCAGTCCGACTCACAAGTTGAGTCCCCGAGTCCGAGTCCCCATCCCTGGAATGAGTTATTGGCATATTGCTTCTGATGGGCTCCCACCATACTGAGGGCCCCCTCCCTGGAATGAGGAGCTCCTGCTGCCAACCTCCTGAATCCCTCAGCACTGCTACCACTTCGGCCCCCTGGAAGTGCTGCAGCTGCCCACATTCACTTCTCCTCTAAGGACAGGCATACCTGGTGGTGGTACTATGATGGGACAGAAGTTGCCCTGCTTCAGTTGGTGCTGGAAAGCCTCCATGTTTTCTCTTCCACAATGCATTGCTTGGCAAATGGATGCCATCAGGTAAGCCCATCAGGGGAGGAGGATGGCATGACTGGAGGCTGCAGCATGACTGGGGCCAGTGTCCATGCTTCTGGGGGTGGGCAAATAGTGGTGGGTGCCAGCAGCAATGCTGGCAGGTTGGGGGAAGGTGGCACAGGCCTAGTCTGTGTGGAAACACCAGGCCTTCAGCGCTGTGTAGGTGGGTTGCTGAGTTGATGGGTGTCCTGGTGCAGGAACATGCTGTTGATGTCAGCACGGCAGTCATCTACTCCGTCCCCGTGTTCTTGCCCCACTGTCACCTCCCAGCACCACAAGTGGAGGGTAGGAAAGTCCCTCCCCTTCTATCTATTACGGTTGTGGTTTCCTCACCAACACCAACTGAGTGTATTAATAAGTCACTCAGTACCTTTATTTTCTAATATGGCTGCTTTGTGGGAATGGAGGACACCTTTTCTTCCAATCACAAAAATGAGACTAGTTGAAGCATATTAAAGTAAGGGTAGCCATTTGTTGAATCATGTTTTACTGTCTGTACACATTTCCCATTTCTTTTCACTAAAGAAAATACTGAATGAGCAATCAGCATGGGCAGCTAGTAATCTTTTATTCACTTCTAGGTGATCTATCCACTTGGAAAGGTAACAAATTAATGGCTTAGATGAGGACATAAAAAAGTAAAATACTTAATAGCAGGCAATATAATGAAGTTGGTAACAATGCTAGACTTCAAGCTGAGATCCAATCAAATTGCATAGCTTTAGAAAAGTGGCAGATGCTTCAAGATAGTCGTGGTGATTCTGAAGAAGTACGTTCTGAATTTGACTCATTTGTGAACTAATGTTTAGCATGAATTCATAAGGGACTTACAGAGTGATCGGATCCCTGGGCCTGAATGACAACAGCAGGGTGGAAATAGGATCACTACTAAATTGCACTGCACTGGCAGAACACAATGTTATGCCACTGTAGTGGATGTATGCTGGTGTAGCCTTGCTGTTGCACTTGTGGTGTCAATGCTCCCTCCCCAGTGACCTTCACCATGCCCCCTCCTTGATGAACTTCTGCCAGGCTTTAAAAACATGGCTTTTCAGGCGGGAATATGGGGTGGGTTAGGGTGTTTGTTTGTTTTTTAAATATTTTAATTGTATTTTAATTGTGTTTGTTTTATTGTATTTTATTGTATTTTAATGATTGTACATCACCCAGGGTGGCCGGGTGGCCGGCCAGATGGGCGATTTAAAAATATTATAAATAAATAAATAAATAAATAAATGCCAGCAGAACCAATATACCTGTGGAGCATTGCCAGCACAAGGGGCAAAAATGGTTCGGGGCATAGCAGGGGAGGAATGAGCCTTATTTGGAATCCTACGCACAGAGGTCAGAGGTCACCCCCCCCCAACAATGGTGTAATGTGACATCTTACACCAAATGTAGGTGGCATGAGTTAAATTGCTTTCATTGGAATCAGTAGGCTGTCTCCCCACATCCACTTCTGCCAGCTCAAGCACACTAGGGGATATGGCTTCAACTAACTTAGGATGCCCAAGTGGCATGGTGGAGCGACCATCACTGGCTTGCTGTTCCCCGCTGCAATCATGCAGCTTTTTCCCAGAGATCACTTTTTGCAATCTCCAAGTTGACAACCAGTGACAGCCCCACCAAGGTGCCCAAGTGGCACATTGGAGGGTTTGTCACTGGTTAGCCACCCACCTATTGTTGTTGTTGTTGTTGTTGTTGTTGTTGTTGTTGTGCAAGAAATTTGCATAGATTTTTTTGTTAATTTATTTTTAATTTTTTTTAAAAATAGTTGGTCTTGCACAAGTGTGGAGGTGTGCACTTGCAGGGGTCCAAAATGGGAAGCCTCGGCTGGGCAATGTCCTGGGAGGTGTCTGCTGTCAAAGTGCACCAGGCACCAACCATGGATATTGACCCAGAGAGGCTGCAAATAGCTTTATTTTTTTACTTTGCACTCTCTTCACAGCTGTCAAAGGGTGAGCTGTTAAGGGAAAGACACGAGGGATCTTTGCTCATGAAAGGGGGTCGTGAGTAGATCACCCCCTTCATGGCAAGATCCTCCAGATTTTTTAGTTGGACCTGACTGTCAGTGTCCTCTATCTTTTCTACCCTTTCCCAAGACTCTAGGTGCTTGGAAAAATGTGAGCCAGCCCAACTATGGAAGCACAGAGTTTTGACAGCTGTCAAAACTCAGTCTTCCTTTTAAAATGGGTTTTTTGACAGGGACATATGCATATACATTGCCCAGCTGAGGGTTCCCTTTTTGGACCCCCACAAGTGCACACCTCCGCACTTGCACAAGACTGACTAAAATAAATAAATAAAAAATTTAACGAAAATACTTATTGCACTTTTTAAAAAAACAGGTGGTGAACCAGTGACAGCTCCTCCTATGTGCTGCTTGGGCACTTCAGAGGGGCTGTCATTGGCTGTCACCTCAGAAATCGTGAAAACTGATCTCCTGAAAATAAAGGGGGGAAGGAGAAAAAAGCCATGGCAAGTGAAAAAGGGCTCGCAATTGCAGTGGGGAGAGGAGGCAAGGCAGTCTCAGCCCCCAAGTCATCTGGGATCCAGGGTGGAGGATCAATGGGGAAGGGGGGGACAACCCATGTTAAGCCCGATCGTTCCATTGGCAACAAATTCCCAAAGGCAAGTAAGTTCCCACCATGCCCCAGTGAATACAAAATGAGAAGCACAGCACAGCTACTTCTGTTGGTAAACAACAGATGGTGTACTTCACTTGTTGACGCTGCTTGGCCAAACAGTCATTTTTCCTTGCATGATAAGAGGAACAGAACAGGGAACAGAACAGTCAGAAACTGGAGACAGAATTCCATTTCAGTACCTGCCTATGGATGAGTGGGTATTATCTTAATGACAACATTATGTCCTGCAACAGATTAATTCCTGTAGACTTCAGCAGGATTACCAGGTACAATATGTGTAACATGCAATAGAAGAATGGTGAGCCAGGCTGAGGAAAAGCACCAGGTGGTAGTGTCCATTCTCAATTTTTCAAGCAACATATCTTATTGAAGACTTTTTCACAGGAAACATTTGATGCCCCTGCTATCCATTGTGCAGTACAATTCCCATGTTCCTCTTATATCTCCACAGACAACCTGAACCTGCAGTCTTCAGGGATGTTGAAGAGTCCTTGGTCTCGAGTTGAGTCACGAGTCTTTGGACCCGAGTCACGAGTCCGAGTCCGAGTCCTTGGTCCAAAATGGTGACTCACAAGTCCCGAGTCACTCCCAAAGCTGACTTCACGAGTCCCTATGAAAATCAATGGGGTTTTTTCCTCAACAAAATAAGGCTATTTCAGATGTGTGGCTTAAATAAATTCTAGGCACAAGTGTGCCTTTTTTATTTCAAAACTCTGCAACTGATTTTAGCAAGAACAGACCAGGCAGACAAACCCAAAATGTCTGAAAGGTTGCATTTTAGGAAAATGATTTTAAAAAATAAACTTGCTGTACTTCCTAACACCTATCCATGTTGCATTTGAGGAACACGAGTCCTTGGTCTCGAGTCCCGAGTCGAGTCTCGAGTCCCATTAAAAATATTGGGACTCGAGTCCGACTCGAGTCAGAGGGGGGACTCAGTCCGACTCACAAGTCGAGTCCTCGAGTCCGAGTCCCCATCCCTGGCAGTCTTTCAACACACACACACACACACTCACTCACTCACTCACTCACTCACTCTGTTCCTTGGTACAAAATGCAGCATGAAGAGCCATAGGCAGCATATAACTCCAACATTTGTCAACTTTATTGGCCCCCTATTTGCTTGCAAGCCCAATTCAGTGCTGGCATTGACCTTTAAAAACCTTAAAAGGCCTGGAACCAAGATGTACTTATTTTCTGCCAAAGCATTCAAGGAGGCTTATATTTTATAATAATAGCTCGCTCACATTCTAAGAGACATGACCATTACCACAGGAGAGAGCTCTGTTACTTACTATCCAGGCTAGAGGGTGTTTCACCTGTTCCTATTACAGGTGAACGGTAACTCCTGGGACTGGCCCCACCTACCTCTGCGGTGCTTCAAAAGGGCTTATTCTGTTGCTGTTTTTTCCAAAGTTACCAGAGGAGAGTGTACTGCAGCTTACCATCTAGACCAGAGGATATTTCACCCATTCCTACTAACAACTGGTCTCACACCATCTTCGAGGTGGTCAGAAAAAACACACACCCTTTCACAAGGAGGCACTAATCATCTGGACCCAGCCACTCATCACTTTCCAGCTAGATATTATAATCCAGGAGGGACAAGGACTGAGGCAACAGGTGGTAGGTTATATACTTCTCCAAACACCTTGTCCACAACCTCAGGCCTCAATAACTGACATTCATCCTCTAAAACCAGACTAGATGGTGCTCTGGATACCTTCACTGACTGAGCTGTGAACTACTGGCATCTAGGCTGAGGCAGATACTAGTGGCTTTATATCCTCAAAGTGGACATTGCTAAGGCAAATAAGTCACAGTGGACCTCCAAGGGTTCCTTCAAATTGCTCTGTGGGCCAAGCTGTAGAAGACCAGCAGTGGTGCAGCTAGCGCTGGAGCTTGGGGCCAAAGGCCAGGACCCCACAGCCCAGGGGTCGTTCAAATGACTACCCAGAGAGCGGCAGGCGATGAGGGCATCAGGGTAGCAGAAGCAGATTCCATTTTATTCCTGTAGTCATGATGGTGCTATGATTCAAGCAAGTTTCAAACGTGAAATTACACATGTTGGCTGGTAAATCGTGTTGTCATTCTTGCTCTTGCATATCAGGAATATAAAGCAGTTCTAATGCATGGAATGGCAGTTGGGGAGGAAGAGAAATGTTAGTTGTGTGCTTCACATGGCACTCTAAAGGGTGGCCCTCATAAGATCATTAAGTCCAGAGTCTAAAATCACCTAGCTGCACCACTGAAGACCAGTTGGAAAGACTCCACTGGATGGCACTGCATAGACACAATGGCGAAGGGGGAAAAGAAAGTGCACATTGCTTCTTTCCTTCACCACCAGCCTTGCCAAGGGGCCAGAAACACCCCCTAGTGCGCCCACCAAGGCCCTTGTGCTCTGCCCCCCTCACTACTGCTGCTTTATCTCCCAACCTGTAAGTGGCACAGGAGGGAAAGGCTTATCCTCACTTCCGTTTTCTGTGTGTTGCCTTCTGCTGAAATGGAAAGCCTGCACAGGGACAGGGAACTGTTCTCTGGGCTGCTACTTGGGCCGGACGGAGGCAGGCAGGCAGGCAGGCAGATCAAACTAGGGTGGTCATTGCCTGCTTAGCACACATCCCACTGTTTGGTGGTAGCAGGGGCCTAGTCACTAGGCCCTCCTTTGTGTTCAGTCAGATTCATTTCATGTTTTCCACCACTTGTGTCCCAGTCATTGTCCCATCTGCTTCATTGCTCTCAGCGCTATGGTAAACCAAGGGGTCGAATTAGCTTCTTTTTTTTAGTGGGAGCAGATGCTTAGGAGTGATTGTGTCAACTGCCTAGGTCATCTCAGCCCACAGAGCTTCAAACCTACCCAATCCTCCAAGGTTTTCAGCTGAAGCCTGGTCTGTGTCCCACACTTTCACCCCACAATCCAGGGGGCTAGCTAGCTGGGGATGCAGGACTGGGCCTTTGCAGCCATTGTAGCCAGGCTTTGGAACTCTCTACCCTGGGATGGTCACCTGCTCCTCTCACTCCTGGACTTTCAGTTCTATGTAAAGACCTTTTTGTTTCTGAAGGCTTTTGGCATGGGTTGTTGTGAATCAGTTTGAGGTAGCTATGCTCCTTGTTTGTTCTGCTGATTTTGTTTTGGGGTTTTGTTTTCTCTACTGTTTCAGCCACTGTTTGCAATTGTTTCTTATTGTATAAAATATTTGGTTGGCTTTATGTGTATTTTATATTTAATTATTATTAGCCGCTTGGGCTGAGCAATCCTATGGCTGCAATTCTGGGGGGCGGGTAGGAAATTTCACCTCCCCTTTTGCTGGCAGAATGATACTGCCATTGGATCCTAATGCCACTCAGCTGGCAGAACTCAACCTTAGGATTGTGCCCTGAATGTTGTTAAAACAGAAAGGTGGGATAAAAGAGAGAGAGAGAGAGAGAGAGTATACCCACACCGAAACTCAAATGAATATCATGAAAAAACCCTGGCACTTCCTTTATGGAGAAGCAAATATAATTAAGGATTATAAACACCCAAATTTCATGGGGGGAAATGTACTCTGGAACACAGTCCAGCAAATATCAGTCACAATGTTTCATCATAATACAAAACTGCCTTAGAGCAGAGGAAATAATTTATTCTACATATAGGAGATAATATGCCAGAGGGGGAACAAATGGACCACATCGGTCAAATCTGTCACATGAAGTATAGAATTATAATAACCACATGTCTGTGCTGGGAGATGAAGCATTCTAGGAAATAGGAGTGGAGTACTGGGGGACCAGGGAGAGGGATATGGCTGAGTAGTTGAAAGGAGGTTTGCTTCAAACAATTAACGAGAAACTGTCATGATAGTTAAGAGTGAATGTGATTACATCAGGCCTTTACATATTCTGCATTTATAGTGCAGGCAAACATCTGGGTCTAAAAATGACTCCGTTAAATAACTGGAGCACGAGCAAGACTAAAAGCTTCATGCATTTTTTGGCACCATGGGATGCATCCTGCCTTGATTACATATATTATTAAATTGGTTATGACTGAAATGATGAGTATGTTGCAAAAAATATGTAAGTCAGGCTTTCACCTTTGAGGGTATACAGCTTTATATTTAGACAAAAATATTTCTTTTAAAAATATTATTAAGTATCAGATATACAATTATTAAGTATCAAATGAATGCAATTGCACGTAACTGTTAACTAATTCACAAAAGGATATTTCTGACATGAACAAACTATGGGGCTCAAAGCTATTTATATGTGGATTTCCTTAAGAAAATGACAATGTATTGACAAGTTTAAGAATGCCTGAGCCTTATCTCTTTGTACAGAAGGCACAGGAATCCACAAAGAGTGAAAGAAACATTTAGTCCTTAAAGAAACACTTTGCAGCTTAAAAAAAAAAAAAGTCTGTGATGCAATGCAACTCATACTGTAGTTTAGTGGACTCCTCCAGTACTTTGACCAGGATCTCCAGTAGAAAGAATGCTGAATGCTTACATGTGTTAAACATTCCCTACTTCTCCAAGTGGTGAAATGTCCAGGGACAGCACTACAAAATGGAACATCTGTTTTAGTTACCTGCAGAGGATAGCAGAAGCAAACACAGTCCTGCAGTAGGCAACAGAACCACCAATCCTGCATCAGATTTCCAGACAGCAACTGTGTGGAATCCCCCAGCCCCCTACCCCACCCCGGCTTTTTCCATTCCAGCTCAAAATCTTCTAGCCCTGCCTGTTTCCTAATTCAAAATGCAAAAAAACCTTTCTCTACCTGTCATGCTAGCTGACTGGTTTTACCTTTGAAAGGCAGGGAAGAGAGATTTCCAGCCATCAGTTTCTTCTGTTAAGTTCCTGACTGCCCAATTGTTGTCCAGTGATGGGCCCATTCAAAGCAATCAACACATAATAATTGCATAGGTTCCTATCAATACTGTTTTTCAGCCTGATCTTAGAGGTCCATTTTGCATGCTGGAGTTCAGCTGGACTCACAGTACTTACACATATGCACAGGCTTCTACACTATTTCAATACTGGGGAAACTTCATGCAAACATCCCCTCTGTGTGTGTGAAGCTGTCTCTGACACTGATGTTAGTGGAGAACCTATTTTATTCAATGCTTAACTTCTATGCTTACAAATATGCTGGTGCTCAGATCTTTCTGGACCAGCCATCTTCTGATCTTGCAGTCCTTCCTCCTAATTGGCCAGTCACTGACTCTCAGCCTAACCTACCTCACAGGGTTGTTGTGAGGATAAAATGGAGAGGAAGAAGACAATGTAAGCCGCCTTGGGTTCCTTGCAGGAAAAAAGGTGAGGTATAAATATAATAAATAAATAAATAAATAATTCCTGGTGTGTGGGAACTCTCTGTTAGTTTCTCAGTAGTGAGGAAAACGCACTCTGCGCCTGCCCAGGGGCTTCTTCATCTATTCTTATATATTTTCCAGGGTATAGTCCTGAAGATGAAAGTAGATGCTGTGGCTGAGGTCCGATGAATCCTGGTACCAAATAATAAGCCCAGATTTAGCGCATGGAGCTAAGGATCAGGCCCTCTTTTCCCAGAGTCTAGAAGGAAAGGGTGGATGATGATGATGATGATGATGATGATGATGACGACGACGACGACGACAACGACGACGACAGCGATGATATCACACACTGACACACATGGCACAATCCAACCATATCCCCTGCACAGTTCTAGAAGCATGCAGCACTCTGAATGCAGGAGGGAGGTCATTTGGGGAGGGGATCAGCAAGAGAGAATTCTGCACATGGAAGCAGCACAGAGGAGGGAAAGATTCACTAGGGGGGCACTGGATTATGGTCTCTCTCTCTCTCTCTCTCTCTCTCTCTCTCTCTCCCTAATACACACACACATGGATATATGTATATAGAGAAGTAAGTCATTGGGCCACTTCAGATGGAATGATCTCGGCTTGTTAAACCATCATTTAGCAAACCGAAAAAAATAAACATTGGGACTGTGCACTCCTCTCCATCTCTTCTCCCCTTATGTGCCAGCTTTGGCACTTTAATTCTGGTCTCTTTAAATCACAGTTTCATGTTATATCAGTTTATTAACCAGGACCTTAAGCCAGGATCAAACTGTGGTTTAAGATCCTGTTTAGTAAACTGAGTGACATTAAGCCAGTGTTGGAAATAAAGGGACCCCTAGTTTAAACAAACCAGGACTGAAGTGCTGAAGTCACCATGAAAAGGGAGGAGTGCATGGGTTTTACATGGTTTAGCAAGCTGGGATTGCGAAACTCAAGAATGGTTTAGCAATCAGCAACTGCCCCCCCCATCACACATTTAACTCCATTCAAAATCTCCTACATATAATGAAAAAGGTAATTAAATAAAGTAAACCATTGCTTTTACCTGGAGTCAGTTGAGGGTTGTTTGGAACTAGTGATGCAAAAATGATATCTGATAAAGAAAGGGAATGGCTTGATTAAGCTTGGAGGCTTTATAATACCTTTAAAATCAGAGAACATTGAGTCCCCTTTAATGAAGTCCTGTTGGTTTATGAATGGGTATTATTTTATAAATAACTTAATAAACGTTCACATAAGGAATCTGAAAAGTACAAGATAAATGGTCCAATAACAGCAGACACAACATAGCAATGGGAAAACAGAAGCCAATCTAGCACAATTGTGGCTTGATCCAGTCTTCCATGTGTGCAAGGAGGAATCTCAATAGGGCACAATAGAGTCCTGTTTCACCTTTCCCATCACAGTGTGTAAGCGCATACACAGACACTCGGTGTGCAAGGCAATTGCTGGGATTAGATTCATGAGCATGCCTCCCATATATCCTTGTACAGCCATCCTGTCTCTGCTCAAAGAACAAGAGCTTGGATCCTTCCATGCATGGACATTGGGTCCATAGTGGACTGGCCTGAGCCATCTGTATTTTGTTGTCCAACTTTTACACAATGGATTTTTGAGTATATTGTTCTTTGAAGAACAGTGTGTCTCTAAAGCACTGAGGCTTTGTATAGACATTGGGCAATAAATATACAGTTTACATGAGAAGTCCAGCCATCTTTCTAAGCAAACACAGTGATGCACGAGCCTAGGAAACTACGTAATTAATTTTTCACCCTGGAGTAGCATAGCAAGCTCTGTAGTATAAAGATTTTTAATATAGCTGGAGTGCTAGCTCAAAATGACTGATCAGAACATTTCAAATTGTGTTAAGAAGGCTTTAATTATGGGCCAGGATATAGTTTTGAAAATGCAATAGCAGAAGTAGAAAAAATGGTTGGCTTGGAAAGGCAGCAAACTGCTCATGGGGGAAGAGGGCGATCTCTCCCACTATGGTCAGTTCGCTGCCTTTCCATGTGTGTGTAAGTATGAGAATGGGGCACCTGTGAAAATGGGGTGTGTATGTCCAGACAAGCATAGACACCATCGCTGGCCTACAACGCCTGCCCCTGTCCCCGGATGTGCTTACCTGGAGCCAATGTGGCCCTTGGTCTGCAAAAGGTTCCCATCACTGCTCTGTGTGCTCAGCCGAGGAGGGGAGGAAAAAAAACCACAGCCAGAAAATGCCAAAAGGCACAACAACAGCAAAAACTGCCTCCAGGGCCCCTGGAAGCACCATCAAAGCCTGGCAATCAGGAACTGCACTGGTGACAATGGCCACATGCCACATTCACACACAGAGGGAAATAATGAATTAATGATAGCAGGGAGATTCCCAAGGACAACCCCAGGCATCACCCTCCCTGCCGCCACACAGACACCATGCAAGATGATGCTAGAGTGCCCCCACTCCATCAGTTCCAGTGGCTCAGCCAGGAACAGCCCTGCTAGTGGCAGTCCCCAGGCATGGGTTTGAATCCCTTTATGCTGCTCACAACCACCATTTTGGAGCACCACCCACAAAGGGAAGGAAGGTGGACACACTCAACGCAGCAAGTTTTTCCAACCAGGGAGGAAAAAACAGGCTGTGGCTCAGTGGCAGACCACCTGCTTTGCATGCAGAAGATCCCAGGTTCAATCCCCAGGATCCCTAGTTAGGCCTGGAAAAATTCCTTCTTGAAACCCTGGAGAAACCCTGCCAGTCAGTGACCAGGTTTGCACGATTGGTGGCTGGCAGCATGGCTTAAATAAGCCACGGTGGCTGTTGTGAATATTCAAGCTGTGGCGGATGGTTGCCGTGGCTTATTGTGTTGTCCGAACCCAGGCAGGGTGGTTTGTTACCATGGTAACAACAAAGGCACCCTGCTCAGGTTTGTACATGCCACAAGCAGCTATGCCTTGTTTAAGCCATGCTGCTGGCCGCCGATCGTGTGTGAACTGGCTCAGTGTAAACAATACTGGGCTAGATGAACCAATGGTCTGACTCAGTAGAAGCCGCGTTCCTTTGTTCCTATATGTTCCAACTCGTTGGAAAAGTAAGGGGCCAAAGTGAGGGGCCAGGGCAGGCAACAATGGGAGCCACAGACCACATGGGAGGGCTGTAGTAGCTCAGTGGTAGAACACATGCGTTGAATGAAAATGGGCCCAGGATGAATTTCAGGCATATCCAGCTAGTGCTGAGGAAGACTCTTGACTGAAACCTTGGATAGCTGCTGCCACCAAGTGTAGACAATCCTGAGCTAGATGGACCAATGGTCTGACTCTATACACGGCAGCTTCCTGTTTCTTCATCCTCTTCTGCACCCTTGAAGCCAGTGGAGGCTGGTGGCTCCAATGTCAGCGGGGCTGTATATCCGCTCTGGATTTCACCCCAAACTTTTCAGGAGCTATCCACGGTGCTGAAATCTACCCACCCCACCCCAAATAGGTTCGGCACCATGGATAGCTCCTTAAAAGTTCAGAGTAAAAGTCAGAGCAGATACACAGCCCCGCTGACATTGGAGTCACCAGCCTCCACTGCAAACTTTTGAAAATATAGGCATGATTTTTGAAGGACCAGAATATAAGGAGGGGTTGCATTGTGGCAACCCTATGCTTAATCCTGGCATAGTTATGCCTTTATTTTAGAAATATGGTTGCTGTGGAAATTAGCAGACTGTACGTACTAAAAGCTAAACTGTCCTCAGTAAAAAGAACAACAGCCCTGCTGTTAGTTCTTAGCATCATCTGAATATAGCTTTGCATTGCGCGCGTAGAGGAGAAATGATGACTCAGACACAATTGTAGGGTACGAATTGTGGTAAAAGTAATGGGCCACATTTATTGAATCATCAATAGGGGATCTACGAAGGGGAAAAGTGCGGGTACTAATTACACCGGCTATCAGCCGGTCACTATTGCGATAGGGCGAAACATCCAGCAAGGAGGGTGATGGCCGCCAGGTCATCCCTGCCTTGCTTAACACCACACGGTGCTGGAAGGTCTTTCCTGCAGTCAGCCTCGACCAGACTGTGAGGTACTGGTAGGTGAAGCAGGAAGACCTCAGAGACGGCCTTGTCTCCGCAGTCCCGAGCCGTGAGACAGTCGGCAGAAGGAGCCTCAGGCACGCCTCTCACCTGAAAGGTGCCATAGGATGATCACCGAGCCCCTAAAACTGCCTAATCCCGCACTTAACCGCCAATGTAACCGAATTGAAAATGCCACTAAGCACCCAAACCCTGAAATACAGTGTAGAGTAGGCAAAACACGAACATTGCCCCCGGCCAATTAGGACAATGAACCAAAATTCCTACTCGGCCCCTGGAAACAGGTGACCAGTAAAACCTACACTGCAAACAGTGAAGGGAGGGAGGGAGCGTGCTAGAAAAGAACCAGGAAGAGAGGCGAGCAAACCTAATAACGGCTCTACTGCCCCTCCCCTTCTGCCCCGTGATTGGTTGGTCTGATATCAGACCATTGTAGTCCGACTCGTCCCCTCCCCCGCGCGCAAATTGTTCCCCCCCGCCGCCACAGCTACGCGTGGGGGGAGGTGCATTGTGCAGATTGGTCTGTACACTGACAGCCATTTTGCTTGGGGACAGATTTTTTTAATTTTCTTTTTACAGCCCTTACTATTAACATTTTTAAATCAACAGTCCTTCTCTATCAAGAAGCTCTGCTGACAGAAAGGAACTTAATTATGCAGAACTGAATCTACACTAAGATTCTCCATAGGGGGAAGCTCTTATCAATAAATTCCATTTATGAGGATTGCTAATCCTCACTTCTGAGTGCCCTTCAAGGAGACCTACAGCAAAGTCTACAAACTAGTTTAGCTGAAGCCAAATCAGCTTAAAGCCCAATATTCTAGCTTAACTCAGAGCATTTTTATATATGAGGCTTAAATCACCCTTGAGCCTCACTTGTGTGGTTTATGTGAATGTGTGATCATTGTTAATGTGGAAAAGACAGAGAGGCTTTTATAATCAAAATGAGCATTCTGGGCAATGCTCATTTTTCATCTGTGTTAAAAGTCAGTTGAAGCAAGGACCACATTAAGCCCCATATAGCAAAGCACCCTAATTTGTGGAATAGGTTGTCAGACTTTTTAAAATGTGCCATTAAAAAAAAACAGTGCCTTGATCCTAAGGTTTCGTTGGTGTATCCGTTAGTATGTGCCATAACACCTGCATCTTATCATATTTCTGCAAGCACTGAATTTTTTTTGATGAGATTGGGAGTAGCCTGCATGCTCCATTCTAAGTGTGTATATATGAATGAAATACGTTTTAGGATTGTGCTGTTAGGTATCTGCAGTGCATGTGTTATTATCAGGTTTTGTGATGTTGCACTGCCATTGCTGTTGGAGCACTTTACAGTTTAATGTTTAAATGTAACATTTCGTAGGAGCAGGCAGCATATCACATGATTGAGCATTTTCGGAAAATTAATATTATAACTGGGGTGATAATGATAATGAGCACTATAGTACTTTAGAATCTTGGGAGCCATTCATAATGTCATCTCATTACTTTTTACCCTGGAATGTAGTCAGTATTATTCTGCCCATATTGCACAGTGTCGGCTTCAGGTGTCTGAGGACCTAGATTCCACCTAAACATCAGGAAAAAATTCCTGACTGTCAGAGCAATAAGACAATGGAATCAACTACCTAGGGAGGTGGTGGGCTCTCCCAATCTGGAGGCATTCAAGGCGCAGCTGGACAGCCATCTGTCAGGGATGCTTTGACCTGGATTCCTGCATTGAGCAGGGGGTTGGACTCGATGGCCTTGTAGGTCCCTTCCAACTCTACTTTCTATGATTCTATGACCTTTGGGTCCCCTCAGTGGGCCCCCTCCCTCACTGAATCTACCTCCTCACCATCTTTGTCACCAGCTGCTATTGCTCCTCATTCTCTTACTCATCATTGCTACCACTTGTTTGCTTGACAGGCAGAGAGCCAGTGGGCAAGCAGGCAGTGGCATCTACTGTTTCACCACCATTGTGGTCTGGACCAGAGTGACAGGCAGCTGAACAAGCAGGTTGTAATGGCGAAGATGAGGAGCAACTCCAGGGGCTCTGGTCAGTGGGCCCCTGCTGGGGTGTGGGCACTCAGCAGGTGCCCAA
The DNA here is from genome assembly GCA_021292165.1 of Shinisaurus crocodilurus. Taxonomy (NCBI): domain Eukaryota; kingdom Metazoa; phylum Chordata; class Lepidosauria; order Squamata; family Shinisauridae; genus Shinisaurus; species Shinisaurus crocodilurus. The sequence continues at coordinate 231,075,770 of CM037879.1, forward strand.
CCATACCTACCCTTGATGCTGGCCCTGGTATGGCAGATGGTGATGGGGAGGCCAAGACCAAGTTCATGATAGAGAGATTAGAGATAAATTTATGTGAGATTTGATCTGGGGTCTTCCTAGCTTACACTGTGACAGTGCAAGGTAAGTTTGTATAGGACTGAAGCCTTAGGTCACAATCCTATACTAACCAGGAGTAAGTCTCATTGAACTTAGTGGGGCTTAATTCTGAAATGCCTTGTATTAGATTGCGTTGTTGGTCACACCATGCCAGCTCTCCATGGTAAATTTCATGCTGTTTTAGCCAATGGAACACAAATTTAAGGAGAGATTGGCACATTCTTCCCAATCCTCAGCTGTTTTTACAGTAATGTGATAAAAGCAATCTGAAAAATATTACCAACTGCCAATATCCAGGCCATTTAGAAGCTATAGACAGCAAGAGTAAAATGTATGCAAATATGGCTATATCTGAAATCTTTTTTGTTGTTGTTGCTAAAAAATAGTTATCATGTATATTAAAGAATGTCAGGCCCATTCCACTATACTAGTTTGCATAGTCTCAAATTGCCGGGAAAATGCTGGGACCTTCACAAAAACCCTTAAGCCATCACGGTTTCTCACTTTGTCATGCAGTGCAACTAATTCCCCTGCCTCCCGCAACTGCAAGCTACTTAAAGGGGCCACTGTTGTGCCTCCAGTAGGTCAGACAGAGACCAGCCGTGCCGGAGTGTGTTTGGGGTGGGGTCAGGCTAACTGCAGCCTGACCCAGCTGGGCAGCCTTACCAATCAGCACCTGCTCAAAAGGCAGGTCCCAAACACACTCAGATGCTGGAAGCAATTGTTTGTTACAGCTACCACCAGACGCTCTTGATATTCCTGACCTCGGACCCCTGTACCTTTGATCTTCGGAACGACCCTGACTACGCTTGTGCCTGACCCCTAACTGGTTTACGTTTGCTCGGTTTTGGACTAATATATCTTGGCTTGGACACTCGGACTGTTATAACGAGAACGGCTTATCTTGACACTGGGCGGATTTACGACAGCTTGCTTCCAGCCACTTACCAAAATAAAAACGGAGAGGAGCAGCAGCAGCCGTCCCAGATGGAAAAGCTTGTTCAGGACAACCTGCTGTTGCAGGGGCAGGTAACCCAACTCATAGCAGCCGTTCAGGCTTTGCAGGCCCAGCCGGCCCCTGCTGCCGCTGCCCCCGTCCCAGTGAGAAAGCAGAAATGCCCCTTAGCTGTGCCAGAGAAGTTTGATGGCACACCTGCTCAGCTCCCGGTGTTTTTGGCTCAGGGCCAGCTGTTCATGAGCTTGAAGGCCGAGGCTTTCCCCGATGATAAGACCAAGGTGGGGTTTCTTATCAGCCTGCTCACGGGCTCTGCAGCCAGATGGGCGACTCCCCTGCTGCTGGAACAGAGCCCGGTGTTGGGAGACTTGGCTGCTTTTACTCGGCAGCTCAAGGCCATGTATGAGGACCCTGTGAAGGCAGTCACTGCCAATCGACGCATCCGTGAGCTACAGCAAGGCCGGCGCCCCCTAGTGGACTATGTGACAGAATTCCGCCTGCTCCAGCAGGACTTGCAGTGGAATGAGGAGGCCTACATAGACCAATTCCAGGAGGGGCTGTCTGGGGAAATACTGGATGGGCTCACTTATGCGGACCGGCCTTCCACATTGCAGGACCTGATACACCTCTGCCTCAAGATAGAAGGGAGAGTGGAGAGCCGGCGGGCCCTTTCCCGCTCCAGACACAGCCTTGGGGGTCCCGCTCCCAGAAACCTGCTGGGAGAGGTACCCATTCCGAAACCCGCCTCACCCGAAGAACCCATGCAATTGGGGGGAGCTCGCCCCCAATTGTCGCCCGAGGAGAAACAACGGCGTCGGCAACTCAGCCTCTGCCTCTATTGCGGGCAGAAGGGACATTTTGCCGCTCATTGCCCCGCCAAGGTCCGAGCCACCACGCTTCCAGAAAACTGCCGGCCCCCGGCCCTGAAGGGCCCCTAGGCCGGGGTGAGACCAACTCCACAGAAGCCCAACACCCACCAACCTCTCCCGCCAGCCATGTGACGGTGCCCATACTCCTGACAGTTCCAGGGCTAGGGATCCTGCAAGTCCAGGCCATGCTGGACTCGGGCGCTAGCAGCAACTTCATGGATGCCTCTTTCGCAGATCTGCACCGTGTCCCACGCCGACTCCTGGAGCACCCCGTCCTCGTGGAAACTATTGATGGGCGGCTGTTGTCCTCCGGACCGGTGGTTCAACAGACAGAACCCTTGACCATGGACTTGGAAGGGCACCGGGAAACCCTCCAGTTGTATCTGGTCGCCACTCCCCATTTTCCGGTGGTCCTTGGGTTGCCTTGGCTCCAGCGCCATGATCCTTTGATCCAGTGGTCAACAGGTCATATCACATTTCCCTCACACCATTGCCGAGACTGCTGCTTGACCCAGACAGTGCAGGCCTGCTCGTCCGTTGAAGGGGAAGGACTTCTGGAGGGGCTACCCCTCAAGTATCAGGACTTCCGGGATGTCTTTGGGAAGAAGGAGGCCGACCAATTGCCGCCCCATCGGCCCTATGACTGTCCCATTGACCTGGTTCCGGATGCCAAGATTCCGGTGGGTCGAATCTACTCCCTGTCGGAACCAGAGTTAGCAGCCCTGCGGGACTTCATCGAGAAGAACCTCCAGCGGGGGTTTATCCGACCCTCCACTTCACCAGCAGCTGCACCCGTCTTGTTCGTCAGGAAAAAATGTGGGGAGCTCCGCCTGTGCAATGACTACCGGGCCCTGAACCGCATCACTGTGCGGAATAGGTACCCTCTGCCCTTGATCCCCGAACTACTGGAATGGCTCCGTGCCGCTCAAATCTTCACCAAGCTGGACCTCCGGGGAGCATATAATCTGGTCCGCATTCGAGCAGGGGACGAATGGAAGACCGCGTTCCGTACAAGGTACGGCCATTTTGAATATACCGTAATGCCGTTTGGGCTATGTAATGCGCCCGCGGTCTTCCAGCATCTGATGAACGACCTCTTCCGGGATTGTCTAGACCACTTCGTGATTGTCTACCTGGACGACATTTTAATTTACTCCCAAAACCTGCAGGAACATGTCCAGCATGTACGCACTGTCCTGCAGCGGCTGCGAGAGTCCCAGTTGTTCGCCAAGCTCGAGAAGTGCGAATTTGACCTCACCACCGTGGATTTCTTAGGCCACCGCATTTCCCCCTCGGGACTTCAGATGGATCCCGCCAAAGTACAGACCGTCCTACAGTGGCAGGCCCCAAGGAGTGTCAAGGACGTTCAACGTCTCCTGGGCTTCGCAAACTACTATCGCCGGTTCATCTCCCACTTTTCGCAGCTCACTGTACCCATCTCGGACCTGCTCCGCACCAAAGGGCCCTTCCAGTGGACGGAGGCCGCCCAACGGGCGTTCCAGCACCTGAAGCAGGCCTTCACGTCGGAGCCTATCTTACAGCAGCCCGATCCGGCCCGACCCTTCATCGTGGAAGCGGATGCGTCTGACAAAGCCGTGGCCGCTGTACTGTTGCAACCAGTAGAGGGGGACCAGACCCTTCTCCCATGTGCATTTCACTCCCGGAAACTCAACGACTCCGAGCAGAATTACACCGTGTGGGAGAAGGAGTTGCTGGCCATTAAAGTGGCCTTTGAGGTTTGGCGCCATCTACTGGAGGGGGCCCGATACCCAGTACAGGTGCGCACGGACCACCGGAACCTCGAACATCTGCAGACGGCCCGGCGCCTCAACCAGCGACAGGTCCGGTGGTCCATCTTCTTCTCCCGGTTCCAGTTCACCGTGACATACTTACCCGGGCGGCACAACAAACAGGCGGATGCGCTGTCCCGGAAGCCCGAGTACCTGGCAGGGAAAGACGAGACCCCTTTGCGTTCCATCCTACCTTCTGAGAACTTTGCTGCCACCCTACCGTCCCAGTCCTTGGCGGACCGAGCGCGTGTGCAACAACAGCAGGACTCGTTTGCTCAGAAGCACATCCTTGCCCTGCGTGCTGGGAACTCGGACTTAGACACTCTGTTCTCCTTGCTGGAGGGGCTCTTGTATCACCGGGACCGTCTCTACCTCCCCCCAGGTGCTCTCCGGGGTGAGGCGCTGCATCTATGCCACGACAGTCGGCCAGCGGGGCATTTTGGGACCTACAAGACCCTCCACCTGCTGTTACGGGACTTCTGGTGGCCACGACTTCAGGCGGATGCCAAGGCCTATGTGGCAGCCTGTGATACCTGCCGCCGGGCGAAGGCACACCCGGGGCGCCCACAGGGGCTCTTAGTCCCGCTCCCAACTCCCCAGGGACCTTGGCGGTCTGTGTCACTGGACTTTATCACTGACTTGCCCATGTCCCGGGGCCAGACTTCTGTGCTGGTAGTGGTGGACCTGTTCAGCAAGATGGCACACTTCCTCCCGTGTGCAGGACTCCCCTCAGCCCGAGAGACGGCTCAGCTGTTCATTGCCCAGATCTTTCGTCTCCACGGCCTTCCTGACTGCCTGATCTCGGATCGGGGCCCCCAATTTACTTCCCGGTTCTGGCACGCCTTGTTCCGGTCTTTGGATGTCGAAGTTCATCTATCATCGGCCCATCATCCCCAGTCTGATGGCCAGACAGAACGAGCAAACGCGACACTGGAACAGTACTTGCGCTGCTACACCAGCTTCCAGCAGGATGATTGGGTGGATCTCCTACCCCTTGCGGAGTTTGCTTATAACAACTCGACGCATGTCTCCACGCAGCTGACTCCGTTCTTCGCCACATATGGTTATCACCCCAGGTTCTTCCCTTCAGTCCTGCCCCCGTCAGCAGTTCCTGCCGCGAATCTTGCTGCCCAGGAGTTGCATGCCGTACAGGCCGTGTTGAAAGATCAACTAGACCTGGCCAAGGAAGCGTATAAGAAGGCGGCTGACCGCCACTGCCAGGAGGGCCCTCCCTTGCGAGTTGGGGACCGGGTCTGGCTATCTACAAGGTTCCTCCGCTCCCCGAGGCCATCCCGGAAATTGGATGCACGCCATGTCGGTCCCTTCACCATCTCCCGCCAGGTCAACCCCGTGGCATTCCAGTTGCAGCTCCCAGCGTCGCTCCATGTGCACCCTGTCTTCCACCGGTCCCTGTTGGTCCCTGCTGCTCCGCCGCACCCCTTGCGCACCCGCTCCAGGCCCCCACCGCCGATCAAGGTTGATGGGGAGGAGGAGTATGAAGTCGCCCAGGTTCTCGACTCCCGCAAGTTTCGGGGCCGGCTCCAGTACCTGATTGACTGGAGGGGGTACGCCCCAGAAGACCGCTCCTGGGAGGATGCATCCCAGGTGCATGCCCCATGTCTCATCCGCCGTTTCCATGCACACTACCCGACTAAGCCAGGTCCCTTGCCACCGCCTGCGGGTCCCACAGACAGCTCCTCTATGGAGTCCTCAGACGAAGAGGACGATTCGGAGTGGCCTGACCCAGATACCTCCGGGGAACTTCCAGCAGGGCAGTCTGGACCATCTTCCACCACCGAGCAGCCAGCGGATCCTACCCTGGGGGATCCTGTCCCACCCAGGGCTGTGCCGGACTCCCCTCCGCGTCCTGGGACATCTAGGCAACAGGACCCGGGCACGGTGGTGGTGCCCTCCACCGACCCAGCTCTCAATTTGGACTCTGAACCTCCTTTGCCCCCGCAGGACCGCCGGCGGTGGAAGCGGAAGATCCAGCAAGAGGCCACCCGGAGGAGTGTGCGGCTGCAACAAAGGTCTGTCCGGGAGGAGCTTGGGGGCCTTCGGAAGCTACCCCTTGGATTTCTCTCTGCTCCCCCAGCCAACACCTGTCCCGGGGGAGAGGCCGGAGGGGGTCTGTCCTAGGGATGGGGGTAGTGTTGTGCCTCCAGTAGGTCAGACAGAGACCAGCCGTGCCGGAGTGTGTTTGGGGTGGGGTCAGGCTAACTGCAGCCTGACCCAGCTGGGCAGCCTTACCAATCAGCACCTGCTCAAAAGGCAGGTCCCAAACACACTCAGATGCTGGAAGCAATTGTTTGTTACAGCTACCACCAGATGCTCTTGATATTCCTGACCTCGGACCCCTGTACCTTTGATCTTCGGAACGACCCTGACTACGCTTGTGCCTGACCCCTAACTGGTTTACGTTTGCTCGGTTTTGGACTAATATATCTTGGCTTGGACACTCGGACTGTTATAACGAGAACGGCTTATCTTGACACTGGGCGGATTTACGACAGCCATGGGCAAAACTGCAGCTAAGCTTGAATGTTTAGCTTAGCTGCAATTTTGCCCATGGCCCCTTTAAGATAGCTCTGCTTAGGCTCGAACAGCCACAGTAAGCAGGGAGGGTTAGGGTTAGGGTTAGCTAAGTCGGGAGGGCCAGGCGAGTGTGTGTGTGTGTGTGTGTGTGTGTGTGCACATGCCCTACCTGCTGCCTCTGCTGCACATTGATGTGGGAAAGGGATTAGCTGGGTGAAAGCCTGGACCAACAGAGAGGTGAATGAGGGAATTTATCACATGATTCCTATCTTTATATTGCCAAAGATTTTATTTCCTAACAGAGCTGACTTTTTGCCTCTAACAGGTGAGTTTACAGTGTCAGTAGGAAATGTAAGAAACTTCTCTCTGAAGCTCCATGTTTGGGAGTGTGGGGTGGGTGGGTAAGCATCACCTGTTTAATTTGTGCCAATCCTGACAATTTTAAAACAAAAAGAAAGAGATTGCCCTGCAAGCACTGACCCCCCCCCCATGAAAAACACCAGATATCAACAATTAAGGGTTTAAGTAAGGTTAAAAAATATTACAAAAGCCACTTACAAATTATTATAAAATAATATAGAATATAATAATGTAATAATTATAATATATAAGATTTTGCATGTTTCCTCTAATAACTTTTGTACTTGACCATACCCTTTGGTTGCCTGACCATACCCTCTTGATCACACCTTCATGTTGCTTAACCATACCTCTTACAAATTCACATGTGTGTCCCTATTTTCATCTGTGAAATGTTGGAGGGTATGGTTTGTACCAGAAATGACATTTTTTCCACCCAAATGTAGTAGAGTCTTTTGCATGGAGAGAAAAAAGGCATATTAATAAAGGAGGCATCAATTTTCATTTGAATCACATTAAATTCTGATGACTGCAAAGCATTATAAAATTGTCCAAGTCCTTTACCACGAAAGATGAGCTATAATCTTCCCCAAGGGTGTACATTCTATATTTAACTCCTTCTCTTTCTGTTCCCCCTCATACTCTGCCAAAAGTAATTTCCCCATTGTCTTCTTTCTTATGAGGGATAAATTAGACTAGTAGTCAGTGAAGTTGAAATCAAGATCTTTTAAAAAGAATACCAAATATAAATGTAAGCTGAAAACAGTGTTCAGTTTATCAATCATAGGGCTACAACCATCTCTGCTGAAACAGCTTGCTCCTTATTGTGTTCAGTTCCATAGCTAGCGGTTTTAGGACACAGGTGTTCCTGGCAATGCATCTTGTGCTATTGATGATGGAGGAGCAAAACCAGCAGCAGCTTCTCAGCTATTCATTCTCATTCATATACAATGCCAGGATTAGAGAAGCAACAACTTACAGAACTGCACCACCTTCAGAGTACTGGCTCTGTGAGACTGTTACAGTATTGGTGGCAGGGCCGGCGCTACCGCTAGGCCAACTAGGCTGCTGCCTAGGGCGCGTAACGGAAGAGGGCGCAGAACGCTGCGCTCCTCTTCGCTGCCGTCGCGCTCCTGCCTTGCCCGCCCGCCCGCCTCACCGAGAAAGCCAGGTCAGTGCGGGGGATTGCGCCCGGAGTAGTGGTGGGGCCAAGCCTGGGCGCCTCCCCCCCACCTTGCCTCGCCTCGCCTCGCCTCGCCTCTGCGCTGTGTGTGTGTGTGTGTGTGTGTGTGTGTAGCAAATAAGGGACCGCTTTCCCTCCCTACCCCAGCCTCTTTTCTTTTGTTGCCCACGGAATCCGACTTGCTAATTACAGCAAAGGGGGAAAGGCATAGCAATGCAGGCTGCCTCTAACTCCTCTCAGCGCTGTGTGTATGGCAAAGCAAAAGACGAGGCACTTTCCTCGGTGCTAGACAGCTGGGGCTGAGGCGGCTTCGCTCGCTACCAGTCACCTCGTCCAAAAGCAACGCCTCGGCCGGGTTTCCCCCCGGATCTGGCCTTTTTTACTCCGATCGGAGCCACTTTGATTTGGAAAAGGGGAGAGCTGGGGGATCGGAGGATTGGAAGTTGCCTAAAAAGAGGTTGGAAGTGAGCGGGGGTGTGGAGTGGGAGTGGGGGTGGGGATAGAGGCATCGCCTGATACGGGAGTCTCCCCTAAACCGGGGCTGATTCGTGAACCTCCTCCCCACTATTATTTATGGGGTGATTCCCCAATATCCCACCCACTCCCACTCTGAAATCAATCGAAATCTCCCCCCCACCTCGCCTCGCTTCGCCTCCGCGCCGCCTCCCCCCCACACACCTACCTTCTCCGCGCTGTTTCCGGAGCCCCGCCCACGCTCTGTTTTGGCAGGAGGAAACAGGGCTTAAACAGCCCTGTTGCTCTGGTTTCCCCTGGCCAAAAACAGAGCGCGGGGGTCCCTTTTCGGAGGAGGCGTGGGAAGGTAGGTGGGGGGCGGCAGCGGCAGCGTGCGGGGGGGGGGTCCGGCGGCGGTGGCGGGAGGTTGCAGAGCAGGGCTGCTTTCCGGAGGGCCCCCCCCACGGCACGAGAGGGGGGCCGCTAAATATAATTTAGCCTAGGGCGCCAAACTGCCCTGCACCGGTCCTGATTGGTGGGAGGGTTTGATGATACTGATAGGAGTAACATGACCTTCCCGACAGGAGAAAACAGGGTGACCATGTACACATTACCAAAGAAGAGGGCCCTGGCCTGTGGCTTATGATGGCTCAGCTTGCCTGAGTGTGGAAAGCTAAGCAGGGTCAAGCCTGGTTATTACTTCGATGGGAGACCCCTCCTCTAGTTTCCTGCATTGAGCAGGGGGTTGGACTCGATAGCCTGGTAGGCTCCTTCCAACTCTATGATCTATGAAATCTATGAAACACATCACAGGACAACAGGACAAAAAGGGGGTGCAGATTTACATAAATTTTGCATATGCTAATTTATATGTATAGATGTAAATTTGGAAATAATTACTATAATTTAAATAGAAACATAATATATCTCACCATAGTGGGGTTAGACTCCAACCAAGTGACCTGTGTGGCTGCTCAGTTTGTGGTCCTGGGCTGACTGTGGGTGGGCAACCTCAAGGCCCCTGCTCTTCTCCCTCTTTTTGCTCTTTACTTTTAAACCAGACTTGGATTGGTCAGCCCTTCAAACAGAGGATGTCCTCTGCAAAGCAGGACACATGGCCACCCTAGGAGCAGTGAATAATATGTTGTATATCAAAGAATATCACTGGTGTTGTAACTACTCTTAGGGCACAACCCTATGCATGTTTAGAGTCCTACAACACCCAACATTGCCCAGCCAGTCAACTGACACAACCTGACAATCTCCAGCAACAAGACAGAAGAGTGAAGTTAACCAGATATCCGTGGTACCCACACTGGAAGCTTTCACTAAGGTAACAGGTCCCCTAGTGGCATGGCTGTCAGCCTTTTCACTCAGTCATTTAGCTAAGTACTAGCCAGTGTTACACCCTACTCCTTCTGCTATTCAGATCTGTGGTGACTTTGCACCACTATAATGAGTTGTGGGGAAACAGAATGACCTTTGGCCTGCTAAACAATGTTGCCCTTTCCCTTATTTAGCAAGAATATTGAAAGTATTAATGCCTCAAGGAATCCTGAGCTGTCTAAGCTTTCCCTTATCAGCGGAATAATCAGACAGAAATATTGAAGCAATTGTTTCACTATCTCTGCACACTGAATAGATTCTCCACTCTAATATATTTTATGTACTCTATGTGTGAGTAACACATATTATATAGCTGTGGGTAAAAGAGTCTCTTTAGATATCCATCACAGCAAACCCAAAAATAAATCTGTTCATGGTTTCAGATGACCAATAATGCACAGTAAAAAAAGATTCATCTTCTCCAGAATGAAGGCTCAAACTATTGCATGAACGAACTACTCGATTGACTGAGAACAGAAATTCTTGGTGTTCACAATCCTTGTCCATATGAGAAAATGGTATCTATTAGACTGCAGTCATGCGTACTGTTAGGCTGTTTAAATCTCATTGAAGTCAATGGGATTTAAGCAGCCTTAGCCATGCATAAGACTTCAGCATTATAAAAAAATAACTAGAAATGTGCATTAATGGATATTAGTTTGTATCTATAGATCTCCCACATGGTTATTATTACTGTGTCTTTATATGCTTTAAGTCTGTGTGTGTGTGTGTGTGTGTGTGGTGTATGATTAACCTGCCGTGCAAAAGGGATGAGTCTCTGACACATAAGCTTACTATTGAATAATATCAACCATCTAGAAAGATAACAAGATGCACAACACAGCCAATAAAGGAAATGAAATTAAATAAAGAATTTTCAAAAACCAATATACTGATGGTCTGATGCATTTCCTAGCATGAATCAGTGACTTATTGCAGAATAAATTATTATTTGTGAATAATGGCCTTTCCTTCCATTCTTTTATCTTATTTTCTCCTCTTTCAAATTTCTGGATAGGGTGATGAATGGTAAAAAAATGAAACTACACTACACTTCCATTTTGTGTTGCTAATAACTACAGTGGTCTTCTTAAGGCTATTTGGAATCATATTCAAAAATAATACCTCAATTCTAACCTTATGTGCACTCCAATCCTATTCATGGTTATTCAGAAGTATGTCCTAGTGGATCCAATGGGTCTTGCTTGCAAGTGTGAACAGGATTGCAGCAGATTTACTTGGAAATAAATCCCGAGGATTAGATCTTATTTCAAAATTTGGGTTGTTGTTTTTGTTTTTAAGAAGCAATGGAAGTGCCTTGTCCACTTTGCTCTAGCACTGATTCTGCCCCCAGAGGGCACCAACAGTTCAGACCAGATGGAGTTGGTGGTGGTGGCAGCCTGTATGCACAGGAGAGAGCTGTTTACCTCCTTCCCCCTTTCAAAAACAACAGATATCTGTACTAAAATGCACATCCACTGTTGTGGTGAGGTGCTGCAGCTTAGATAGGGGTAGATATTTGTGTTTGCCATTTTTAAAGGATTCCATCTACATGGCAAAAAAAAATGCTTATTAAAAAAGAAAAGAAACCCTTTGAAAATTGTATGGGAGTAAGGGATGGTGCCTGTTGTCATCAGTGATGTCACAGGCTTTGTCCAGTAAGTGCCTATGGCAGCTGCACAACCACCTAAGGGTGCAATCCTATGCATATTTAGGCAGGAAGAAGTCCTACAACTCCTAGCATTTGGGAATTGTAGGACTTTTATCTATCTAAACATGCATAGGATTGTGCCCTTAGTATTCTTTGCAGCAATCAATGGGCTTGCATTTAAGCAAGGACCTCTAATTTAAGTTTTGGATTCCCCCACAATAAAGGCAAGATGTCTGTGTGGCCTGCAACAGAAGGATTTCAATTGTACTCCTATCAGGGATGGGGACTCGGACTCCAGGACTCGACTCGTGAGTCGGACTGAGTCCCCCCTCTGACTCGAGTCAGACTCGAGTCCCAATATTTTTAATGGGACTCGAGACTCGACTCGGGACTCGAGACCAAGGACTCGTGTTCCAAAATCGTGTTCCTCAAATGCAACATGGATAGGTTTTAGGAAGCACAGCAAGTTTATTTTTTAAAATCATTTTCCTAAAATGCAACCTTTCAGACATTTTGGGTTTGGCTGCCTCTGCCTGCCTGTTTGGGGTTCCCAGCCTCCTCTGCCTGCCTGGTCTCTTTTTAACCAGTTCCACAGTTTGAATTGTCCAAGACAAACGCCTCTGCCTGCCTGCTTTGGGGTTCCCTGCCTCCTCTGCCTGCCTGGTTATTTTGGGTTTGTCTGCCTGGTCCAGTGATGGCGAACCTTTTTGAGCCCGAGTGCCCAAACTGCAACACAAAACCAACTTATTTATTTCAAAGTGCCAACACTGCAATTAAACCTGAATATTGGGGTTTTAGTTTAGTAAAAACAACTCATACAGTTGTCTGAACTAATTAACATCTTTTGTCTTAAAAGAAAAACACAATAACAGGGCTTTCAATGATACAAACAGTTTTTTATTGAAAAAAACATCAACTCAAATTTTTTAAATAGTACTACATTGTACACATAGCCTGAAGGTAATTTAGATACGTTTGGGGGAAAGAGGGGGGGGATTGTGAAGAAGCCAGGGAGAATGTGGGGAAAGGAGAAGAAGGTGCTGGCTAGGAGGTAATGAGGCGGCTGGGGGGCAAGAATGAGGCGGCTGCATGGGAACGCGCGGCAGGGATGTAATACGAGCCTTACCTGGGCTCCTCCAATCGTTCCTGTGGCGGCCCGATCTCACTCTTCTGAGCGGCGCGGAGCATTCTCCGTGCCGCTCAAGCTGCTGAAGCCGCCGCTGCCGCCTCTGGACCCGCCGTCGCTGCCCGTCATGTCATGTCCTGTGCACTGGATCCCCGCGCTCTGTTTTTGGCGGTGGGGGGGAACCAGGGCTACAGGGCTTAAACAGCCCTGTTGCCCTGGTTCCCCCCCCCACCAAAAACAGAGCACGGGGATCCAGCGTGCAGGACATGACGCAACGGGTGGTGGATCCGGCGCGCAGGACATGACGCAACGGGCGGCGACGGCGGGTCCAGCACGCCGGCATGGCTGACACGGAGGCAGCAGGTAGGCCCATCAGCCCCGGCCGCCGCATCACGGCCTGAGCCCTGGCGCGCAGCATGATGCTGCCTCACGCTGCCGCTGGGGAGTGTTGGCGCCAGGCGGTGACTCTCCTGGTGACCTATGGCTCGCGTGTCAGCAGAGTGGTCCACACGTGCCACCTGTGGCACGCGTGCCATAGGTTCGCCATCACTGGCCTGGTCTGTTCTTGCCAAAATCAGTTGCAGAGTTTTGAAATAAAAAGGCACACTTGTGCCTAGAATTTATTTAAGCCACACATCTGAAATAGGCTTATTTTGTTGAGGGGAAAACCCATTGATTTTAATAGGGACTCGTGAAGTCAGCTTTGGGAGTGACTCGTGACTCGTGAGTCACCATTTTGGACCAAGGACTCGGACTCGAACTTGAGACTCGGGTCCAAAGACTCGTGACTCGACTTGTGACTCGAAACCAAGGACTCTTCAACATCCCTGACTCCTATTGCTTCAAAAAAGGAATGTTTTGCATTGGCTAAGTAAGTATAGGTAGCATCACACAACCTGAGGTGTGACAAGAGTGGCCAGGGAGAGCATTGAGCAGGGGGGTGTTGGACTCGATAGCCTTGTAGTAGCCTCCTTCCAACTCTATGGTCTATGAAATCTATGAAAGCCGTAGCCATCAGGATGGGAGATGATGACCAGAGGTCTTTCACATTCCATTCTTTTTCATGATTGTGGGAACAGTCTGATCATTCGATATAAGTTTTTTTTTTTTAGTTTTGTCAGTTTTCTATTTGCATTTTCCTGCCCCATCCCAATCCTTTTGTTGTAGGGTAAGAACCTTCTCTCTGTCTTGACCATTAATTTGCTGGCGTTCCTCATCGGACTGTGGTTTTAGCTATGTCTCCTGACTGATACAGTGCTGAACATGCATAAAGATTTGCGAGAGGACAAATCAAATGAAATGGCTACTTTTCTTAAATACTTACACCAGGGGTGCAGAAATTCGAGCCTGGGGCCAAAATCCAGCTGGCCTAGGGGCCAAATCTGACCCTCTGAGGCCCCGGATAGCCACGCCTCCTTCCCCTGGCCCCACCCATTTTGCCCTTTATTGTTTGGTTGTTTGCCAGCTTTTGTACAGCTTTTCTTCATTCTAAAAGGTTGAAATGCCTCTCCTAAGGCTTAGTTTCTGGCAAAAAGAGCTTTAAGCTAAAATATGCTGGGGTTTTTTGGTATGTTGGCCTTCCCCCTTTTGCCTTCAGCCTTGCCCTCCACTGGAATGAGGCCCCTGCGATCTTCTCCAAAATGGAACTTGGCCCTTAGGCTGAAAGAGGTTCTGCACCTCTGACTCACACAATAACATATCACCAAATCTATTTTAAATGGTTATCGATAGGTCCCACAGTCTAGTACCCAAGTGTTTTCAGTTTTCAATATATGTCTTCATTTCCTATCATCTCTGGATAGTTAGCAGTTAAAATTATGAATTCTTCATGATTAAGCTATCTTGTTTTAATTGCTCTTTTGCATGTAATTATCAGAATGGATTTAATAAGAATAGGAAATGGCACTACATGCCAAAATGTAAAAATAAAACTGAAGGAGCTCCCAGATTTAAATAATAAATGTCTCTGTCAAACTCTGTAATTAGGTTTTGAGGACTGTATTCAGTCCGTGAGCAGCTATGCACCAGCTGGGGCCGGCCCACCCAAGAGGCAGTACAGACAGCTGCTGTGTGTGTGTATGAGAATTCAAGAGGCTGTGAGCTACCCTAGAAAACCCTCAAGAAGGGAATGCAGTCCCTTCCCCCACCCCTGAGACTTGGGGCAACAGAGCCAGGGGCAGGAAGCAGGTATGTTCACCTATTCCCCAATTTCCCCAAATGCAGGCCCCTTCCCCTCACTCCATTCACACATGGACCAAGGGAAAGGGCTCCAGTCAGGAAATACCTTGAGGAATGAATACTATTGCTCCCACAAGTACCATAAGAAGCAGGTGAGAGCAGCAAAATTACATTTTCCCCAGGGAAGCAATAAAACTTGAGCTAGTCTCGGTATGAACTACTAGGTACCAAATTATACATTAGTTTCTTGAAAAGTAAGCTTGCTTCAGACATTTACATTCTGTACTCAGATTTAAGAACTCGCTCTAAATGAAACTTGTGAAATGCACGTTCATGTTTAGATAGGGCAATATAAGTTAAAACAAGTGGCAAAACCAAAATTAAAATGTGGCAGGGCAAGTGGATGAAACTGATTATTTAGACCTGTTCCAGTATGGGTTCAGGCCCGGTTTGGGGACCAAATCGGTTACCCTGTTGGATGACCTTTATTGAGAGAGTGACAGAGAGAGTACAATTTTGTTCCTCTTACTTAAGAACATAAGAAGAGCCATGCTGGATCAGACCAAGGGTCCATCTGCATTCTGTTCACACAGGATCTTGATCTTGATCTCCCTGTGGCTTTTGATACTATCAGCCATGGTATTCTCCTTGACCAGCTCTGCGAGATATGTATCAGAGGCACTGTACTTCAGTGGCTCCATTCCTACCGTCAGGGACAGTTTCAGAGAGTGGTGTTGGGGGAGTGTGCTTCAGCCCTATGGCACTTGTGTTATTGGGCACTGCAGGGCACTATTTTGTCCCCAAAATAGTTTAATTACCTGTTCAACATCTAATATGCAGGCCAAAAAAGATTACCCACCCCTACCTTAAAACTGTGGAGTAAGCAAGGTGGACAAAAATTACCTGGCCGCCAGGAGATAGGGATGAATCAGTAGAATGAACACATGCCAGGGGAAACCTGTTTTCCCTGCAGAACAAGTTGGGTATGCTGCTGAAGCACAAAGTAATTACTTGTTTTTAATGAGAGAAACTAGAGGTGCAAGAGTAGTTTTGCTTTTCTTAGGTTCCTCTTGCTTGGTATTCAGTTATAATAGTTGCGACATCACCTGCAGCTTTCAGGAAATGGAGTGGGAAGGAACAGTAGGAAGTGGAACATACTGACATGCATGCCTGGCATCAGAAGAACCTGGCAGCTGCCATGGCCCCAGCACCTTGGCGGGCCCACTGATGCCTGCCTACTTGTCCTGGGCTTCCTGTTTTACATTTTTCCCTGGGTCCCTTGACACAAATTCTGATGGGATGAGCACAAGACTGGGTTTGGCGGGGTGTGTATGTGTGCCACCATTTAATTCCCGCAGTGCTCCAGAGTGACCCTATGTCAGGGGAATTGTGGGAAATGGAATGACAGCTCCTCTAGACCCAGCTGGTTGTTCACCACATCCGAGTGCTCCTGAAACTGCTGCTTGCTGCTGCCACCACCCAGTATGCATGCCAGGAAGGGTCCAGTGATGTAAGAAGGGGTCCACTAGAGGGCACTTTGATTAGGGCCCTCTCAAACCGGGAGCTGGTCCTGCTGACAGTTCCTGGGTGAGATGCCTTCTATTTTTATCTTAACAATGATGCCTAGGGATCTGTTCTCAAAAGATCCACAATTTGTTAGTGACACCCCTGATGGAAATTTTAATATTGCCTGCTTAAATCAACAAGGTAATGCAACCACTAGTTACAGTGAGCGGAAAGGGTTAATTGAACAATCCCCAGGGTGCGTGTTTTGTAACCCCTCCTCCCTACATCCTGCCTCTCTGTGACCTGCCCTCTCTCTCTCTCTCTCTCTCTCTCTCTCCCCAACATGATGGACACACCTATATGAATAAACAGACTGTAAGTAAAACTAATAAATGTCTTTATTAGTTTTTGTGGAGGAAGGGGGGGCTGGCTGACCCACCACAACCCCACCCTTTCCTACCCAAAGGACCCAAGACCCCCAGAGATCTCAAGGTACCAGACTGCCAAGCAATCCTACTTGAATCTCTTTTCAGGGACTTGCCTTTATGACTGTAACCTGGATTTAGTTGCTGGAACCACAGAGCAATCCACAAACACCATGTGGGGTAAAAAACCAAAAGGTTTATTCAGGTAGCATTTTACAACAGGAATAGGGAAATGAGAGAAGCACAAAATAGAGAGACACTTTGGTACAAAGGAATAGAGCTACAAAAATAACAAAACCTGATTCCTTATATCTCCCAGGCACACACCTGGGGGTCAGTTCTCTTCCAGGGTTGGATCCAGCACAGCCTTGCTGCCCGGGAAGACTACACACCTACCCGAAGGCACGAGATGGGTAGCCCTCCACAAGGCTTGCCTTGCCAAAGCCCTCATTCAGCTAATTTCACCAGGAGCTACCTGGGGTCGGATCCTGAGGCCACCCGAAGGCTTGGGCCTCTGCTTGGCTTGCCGCCATTGCTCCAACAGCCGGCAGCAACCACGCGACGACAAAGACAAAGAACAAAAACTCACACTTTGGAATATACCTTTTCCCCCTCCCCCCCTTCCTGTAGCTCCGCTGCCTCCAGCCAATCAGGATGAACTTCACCTGGTTAGGCAGGGAGGGGAACTCATGACTCATGACATTTGCATCTGAAAGCCGGGTCACTGACTAGACCGGCTTTTCCGGACTTTCAGGCGCCATGCCCGATCCGATACTTTATGTACATTTCGCCTCCTCCCAGCCCCCCAACTGGCCTTACTTGGTTTACACATGAGGAGGCGTGTGCGTGTGCGCGTGTGCAGGTAGGAACCCCCAAAGGCTCTTTTTCTCCACAGTTTTAAACCTTGTTTGGACAATCCCTTTCCTTTTAAGAACCTTTTAGCAAGGGTTTAGCAACCCACTGGTGATAACCAGTTTCAATAACCAGGCTGTGCATAAGGGGGAAAACTCTGCTTCGGCCTAACCAGTATAGGACCGACTCCTTCCCATATCCTCCAACAACCCGCCCCTTTTTTCAGAATTCATAGTCAGGAATTTGAATCTCTTAGCACTTGATTAGATAGTGATTGTCACATACATTTGAATGTACGTTATGAAATAACTGTAGAACCCCCTTTAGGAAAGAAAGATTGGTGTTTGCTTGTAATTTCTTTGCTAGCAATTGAGCTCCATTTGTCCTACCAGTTTTCCAGGCAGCTAATCACATCTAGTATTGGAAAACATTTGCTCAAATATTATATTATATTTGATCAGACATTGATTGTTTTGTGATTCAGCAAGTGAATAGGTTGATGATGTAGCAACAGTTTTTCCTTATAGGCTCGAGTCCCCAGCTTACCTGGGGGCTCCAGTTTGCGCTGTGGTGCGGGAGGCCATGGAGGAAAATGGGAGGTGGTCTTGGCGTGGCGGTGAGCCAGGCAGTGGGTGATCCAGCAGTTTCCCACCGGCGCTCTCTCCCTCGCAGTCAGCTGTGCGGTGGGCTGGTGGGAGGAGCCCCCCCCGGAGCAGGCTGGGAGGGAGTTTTCCCTCTGGTCCGCATCGCAGCTACAAAAAGGGGCTGTGGTCCAGGCTCGGCCTCTTCCCCCCACCTTTCCCACCGCCTTTGTTTTTGCCCCAACCCACCTTCCTCGGGAGCAAGGTCACATTGCTGTGAAGTGTGAACATCAGTCAGCCGCCGGTTGACGGGGCTGGGAAGGAATTTACCTGAGGAGGCTGACTGGCCTGGCCTCACAGGGTTTTTGCCTTTCTCACAGCAATGCAGGTTGGTCAGGTGGAATTGACAGGCAAATTGTCACAACTTTTTTAGGTGGATGGCAGTGGGCTGGATCCAAGTAATATGGGGAAGGGGGTACATGTCCCCTCCCTAAGCAGGATGGGGGGGTTCCTGGGGGTGGGGCCACAGGGCTACAGTCCAGCTCGGGGGGCTGTGTGCCAGCACCACCCCTGGGGGAGCAGGGAAACATGCACACGGCACATGCCGTGGCAGGATCAACCCAGGCTCCGGTAAACCTCCCCTCCCCAAAAAGGGGGCCACCCAGCACACAGGCTGGGGTGCGAATTGGCCAGCAAGCGGGCTGGCCAACTAACGGATCCTCCCATATGCCATGTCAAACTCTAGCTGTAACCAATAAAGTTGTGGCCATGTTTAAACCCAACACTGTGTGGTGTGATTTATGGTTGACTTTCCTGGAACAGCTACCCAATTAGGCTCTCGGGGAGCAACTGGGATGCTAGATGTTAAAAACAACAACCCTGCAAATTGTTATAAGGGGGTCTGCTATTTCAGCACAACAGATATTAGTGTTTCAGTCAATTGCAAATGGAAAATGCACAGATGCCAAGATGGCAGCCATGTACAAATGGAGGCCTTTTGTTGTTGTTTTCATAATTACCGGTAAAACTTTCTGTATCATAGATGGGAATGCATGTGTCACTTCTGTAGTTTCTAAAGTTAAGGAATCCATTTGTGTACATTAATATATATATTAATAATATTTAATATTTTAAAACAAAAACAAACAAACCTACACATATAGACTGGTTGTTGTGCATTCTATAGTGCAGCCTTCCCCAACCTGATGCCCTCCAGATGTGTTGGACCACAACTCCCATCATCCCCAGCCAACATGGCCAACAGCCAGTGATACTGATTTGTGCTGCCCTGCAAATAACAGTAGTGAGGCATCTCATTATGCACCTTATGCTACCTTGGCTAACCATCTCAGAGCATTCAAAAATATTAATGTGCTACTCACACACACTATTCTGCAGAACTTTTACGAAGGCCATCGTGGAATGGGAAAATAATTTCTTTACATAAAAGCTAAGTGGCACAAAAATTTGCATCACAGTACATTTAAACAATACTGGTTATTGTTTAAAAACTTTTGTGAGCTGCCTAAGGCCTTTTAAAGACATGTAGTAGGACAGAAATAAAAAATAAAATACAATGGACATAAAGGTTTTTAATCCTGAAACCAAGTAGCTGTTACCAGATTATGACAATCACATTAACCTGGAAGCAAGGGGTGAAATCCAATGTAAGTCCTACTTTGATTAGACCCATTGAAATAAATAGGACTTAAGTGAGTCAGGACTAACTTAAATCCCATTCATTTGAATGGGCCTAATCTTAGTAGGATTTATGTTAGATTTTACCCAAGGATTCCATAGAATTGTGCTGTATTTAATTAGCACTAACAGTCTAGTAACAGGATTCACAAACTACTAGCATTTTACTGACACATAATAAAAGCAAGCCAGAAGCAAAAGGTAAATAGAAGCATCAGAATGTGATACAACAACATTGTCAGTTGAAGATTTTGTTTCCTGCTTATTTTATATAGAGTCTGGCAGTGCCATCCAATGTGGCTGCCCGTAACCCTTTGAACTCGGAGGATTATATGGGCATCCTATCAGGGACGGAAGGAGCGTGAAGGCGAAGGTTGCCTCCGTGCTTTTCCTGCCCTGCAAAACACTTAGACGGCTGATTTCAAAGGCTGAAACTGTTTCGGCCATCTACGGTAAGTGTTTTACTCCTACCCGTGAAGAGGAGGGGCTGAGGCCCTGCCGGGATACATCATATCCCCGTGGAGTCTCACTCCTCCCCTCTCCATCCCCCCTCACCCAGCACTGGCTCTGAAGTCGGTCTTTCGACTTCAGAACCATGCTGGCCGCAAGGGCAGAGGGAAGGCGCTCCAAAGTCAGAGATCCAGCTCTGACCTCAGAATGCATTTCTGAGGTCAGAGCTGGAACTCCGACCTTTCCTATGGCTGGCTAGAGAGCATCTAGCAGCCATAAGATTGTGCCCTAAGTATTTTATTTTCATTAGCATTCATATTTATATATGTCTTTAAAATAAATTTAAATTAAAAATATGATTATTTAAAATTCTGTTTATTTATAAAGTAAAGTTACTGCTCACTGTTAGAAAGTAAGGTAACATTTAACATTTTCCTTTCCATTTTTCAGCTTCCAGCCCAACACAGAACAAAGGGGATGAAAGCCCCTCCTCCTAAAAGCTGTCAGACTTAAAGGAGTAGTAGGTGCTCCCCCCAAATACTTCCTGCTGCTCCAGATTTCAGTCATAGTTTATTAAGGACATATATAGTATGGATTAAACCCCTGGTCCCCTGAAAATAGTCTTTGCTCCACTAACAGTGCAATCCTATGCATGTCTACTCAGAAGTAAGTCCCACTGAGCTCAAGTGGACTTACTCTCAGGTAAGTGTGTATAGGATTGCTGCTTAAGGGTGCAATCCTATGCATGTTTAGACAGGGGAAAAAAGTCCTAGAATTCCCAGCATTCCCCAGCCATGACTGCCTGGGGAATGGTAGGAGTTAGGACTTTTTTCTGTCTAAACATGCATCAGATTGTTGCTTAAATTAGTTTTTATGAGGCTGCATCTATACCCTGCCTGCCAAATATGATGGACCGTTAGTTAATTTTGTTCTGATAAGACTAGCTCAAGCAAATGCAGATTTTGTGTGTCAGTTTTAACTATCGATAGTGGTACATTATCCTTTTATAAATTATTGCTTGACTAAGGTAACTCTCTGGAAAGTATAGCATTCCCTCCTCCCCCCTCCCCTGCATCTTCAGCTTTCTAAACTGGGAGAGAAAAATAAACAAACCATGGCTGATGGGATTGTCTTAACACAGTGGATTTCTTCAGGACTTCTGCGTCAGTGCAGATTAGATCTTTCTGAACTGATGTGATGTATAATTGCCCATATCTGCTTCATAATCAGTTCCTGGTGTTTGGCTGGAAGGGATAAGAATAAAACTACAGGATTTGAGTGAACTTGTTTTTATTATTGGAATTACAAGTTTTTTGGAGGGCACAGAAAATGCTATTGCAGTTGGCACAGAATGTGATTCAACTTTACATATTTGGAGCTTTAACTCTGTGAGCATGAATTAGACTTGAAACACATCTATGGCTCTGGGTCTTTATTTTCATGTAGTCCTGTAGTTAAAAAAAATAAGGGGAAAAAAAGAATCAAGCATCCATCCACTTTCTTTAAGCCTTTTCCATGCTGAAACCACAGCTTTCTTATATATTCTTTTGACAGTGTTTCATTTTCTAAATGTGCCATGATGACTCATGTAGTGAACACAGTGAAGGCAAAAACAGATCTGCTGTTTGAAAAATATTTTCTGAATGGAAAATTGCGAGAAAACATTGACAACTGACTGTCTTTAACTATCTGGAGCCAACTTTGATTGGCCCTGTAATATGAACTGAAATGACAAATTACTTTGGCTGCTCCCTGCCATCAGATAATGAAATATGACTGCTGCTGAGCAATTGTGCTTTTTCTACAAAAGGTGACATTGCAGCACAAAAAAAAGAAAGAAAAAGAAAAAAGGATGGGGGAGATGCTAGTTCATTTTGTTCTTGACACTATTTAGTGTGCTTTGCCTAATCATGGAAAGTGCTTTTGGTCCCCCACCTCCAGTTTAATGCATTGTCCCCAGCTTACCTTTACTAAACTAATGCATTGCTCTATTTTGGTAAGAACAGCATGGTTCCTTGGACTTTGCAATAAAGATTACATGTGATTTAATGTTGGCTGCAATTCAGTTTGCTCCTGTATGAGTTTTGGGGACTCAAGCGGGCAAGTGTTGGATTTCAGTCTGAACGAAAAGCAACCCTTTTTCATTATAACATGGCAGATTTTATCACTCGTCTAGATATTTCAAGGCAGTCATCATTAAAATAAACCAATGTTTAAGTGCCACATTTGCACAATTTATGTTAACTACTTAAAACTGTCTCTTCCTGTACTACATTCAGAGTTAACCCTGGCAGCAACATTTCTTAAGCCAATCAATCAAAAATTGATGGCAGTGGCACAGGGATTGTTAGTGGCATTTATAAGAATACAGGCAGTCCCCCAGTTAAGAACGTCCGACATACAGACAACCCATACTCAAGAATGGACTTCTGGGTTCCCTGGCGCTACGTTGTTTATGTAGAGTACAAAGCACAGTATAATACGCAATTTGTGTAATTTACACAATTTGCGTAAATGCCGATTTTAACGTATATAACGCTATGCTGTTCCAACTTACATACAAATTTGACTTAAAGTCTTTCTTAAGAACAGAACTTGTTTGTAACCTGGGGACTGCCTGTACATGATGTGCGCTATGTTATGTGGGCTTCACACATGGATCACTTGCATGGTCTTCTCCATCTTGTCACATACTGTGTTGGTGTCTTATTTTTAAAAGCAGTAAGACACTGTCTGAGAGGCCATAGGATAGTTTGGATTCCCAGCTCTGAGGTCAGAGACAGCACTCTAACCTTGGAGCTGGGAATCAGAGCTCCACCCCCACCTCCCCTGCCCCCTCACAGCTGGCGTGGAAAGAACCGCACCGGCTGCTCTCTGAGGTTGGGTAAGCAACCTTGGAGGGGGGTTAAAGGGGGCGGGGCGGGGCAGGGAGGGGAGGAGACTGGAGCAGCCAGGATACAAGGTATCCTGAAGCTGCTCCAGCCTCCTTCCCGCCCCCTCTGAAATGCCATTGCTAGATGGTTGTCTAGCAAAAATGCAGAGCGGGAGGAGTGGGCAAGGGAAGATCACCTTTGCCGTTTCTCCCACTTTGCATTGGATGAGTGTGAGCCTCCGAATTCGAAGGCTTACATTTGTCTCCATAGAATTGTGCCTTAAATGGCTTGGGACCAAGATATCTCAAGGAGCATCTTCCCCCAACATGAACCTGCCCATTCAGTTAGACCCTCAGTTGAGGCCTTACTCTGTGCTCCACCCAGAGGGGGCTCCACCTCCTCATGCATGCCCTCTCTTCCACCACTGGAGGTGAGGCAGGTGGATATATGGGACATGTCCTTTTCAGTTTCTATGCCCAAGCTCTTGGCACTACCTTCCTGTCTAACTTTCTTACTCCTTGCCTTTCATCATCTAGTTAAGAAGACATTTTTATTTCAGAGGCATTTGGGAGGTTGCTCAGCTGACTGGAACAAGACACATTTGTGCTGGCTCAGACAAATCCCCACACTCACTGAAAGCACACGTGAGGGGGTCTGGGGCCATGTGGGCTAGCCCTGTCCCTTACGCATTCAGAAGGGGCCTTACACACATACTGAGGTATGTATATGGATCTCCTCCATGCCAGAGGGAATCCTGATTGGCCCAGGGTTCCCCCTCCTGTGGAGGAACTGCACACACAGATATTGGTACACGCGTAGGGGCCCTTCTCATGACTGTCGAATATGCGGTGGGTGAGGCTAGCCCACACAGCCTTGCAGCCTCCTCACAAATGCTTTTGATGAAATGTTAATGAATTAAGAATCAAACTTAATTATCCCAAATGTTTTGCTGTGATAGTTCACCATATGGAAGTTAGATTTACCAGTACTCAGATTTCCAAGTAGCAGCACTGGCTGTATGAAATCTCACTGGTCAATTCATCATAACCTGTCATCTTTGATTGAAGTCTCAAGAAAATTTCACAGAGGGCATTTCTAGGGGATTCTATAGATGATCCATATTAATAAACCAACCCCTAATGGTTACAGAGTATTTGTGCTGATGTCCCATCGTATTCATGCGTCTGCAACCTCTGGAATCTGTAACCTTCAGAATAGCCTAATGAAATGTGTTTTATATGGGTCTCTGCTCAATAATGGTCTAGTCTAGAGCATTCAATTGGTGCAAATGTTGGTGGTCCAGCTCCTGATGATAGTCTGTTACCGGGAGCACATTCCACTAGAACATCAACATCTGGCCCCTTATTGCCCAGTTTTTAAATGGTAAGAAACTAGGTCCATGATTTCAGTTTATCTAAGGTTTAATTCTATGCACATTTACCTAAGAGTAAACCTCATTTAATACAATGGGACTTACTCAGAGTAAGCATACATAGGATTAGGCTGTAAATGTTGTATATTAGTACAGTTAAGCCACTGAAAATGTTATATGTACGCTTGGATTTAGTGAAGAATATTTAATACTTATTTATAAATTCAAACTGAATAATTAAATTAAGTAACCCTAGCAACAGAAAGTAGCACACAGGTGCTGGGAGTTAGGGTGGAGTAAAGCAATTGGTTGGCTGCTTCATTTTAACCAGAGGCCTCAAGGAGGTGGGAGAATGCACTTAGAAGATAAGCACCTTCATGCTTGTGTTCACTGAGCACAAGTTGCTCCTTGCCAGGCCTTTAAGCTGTGAGGACCTTGGTCGGAGGCAATTTCTGCCCTTCACCAGTGAAATTTGCACCTGGCCCTACTTGTAGAATGTTAATCACAAATGCTGCCATATAAATATTTATTATTTTATTTGCTTATTTTCGAGTATTTATATACCAGTCGCTATTTTTAAAATACTGAAGTGGTTTACAACAAATGATAAAACAATACATCATTATAAAAGCACAACAACATTTAGACAAGTCAATGGTTAGGAAATGCCAGGATAAATGAGTACGGTTGTAAAATCATCAAAAGCACCTGATTGTTGGTGCCTGATGTATTGCAGAGGGAAGGTCATTCCAGAGGGAGGGTGCCACCACAGAGAAGGCCCGTTGCCGTGTTGCTGCCAGTTGGGACTTTGTAGGATGTGGCACGGACAACAAGACCTCCCCTAAAGATCGTAGTGGTCTAACAGGTCTATATAAGGTGAGACAATCTTTCAGGTAATTTAATTCCTAAATTATTTAGGGCTTTAGATGGCAATAATAGTACCTTAAACCTGGATCAGTAGCAAACTGGCAGTCAGTACAGCTCCTTCAGTATGAGTGTTATGTGTGCATGGTAAGACACTCCATGTTAGAGGATATGGAAAGGAGCTGGTTCTATACTGAATCATCATCATCATCATCATCATCATCATCATCATCATCTATTTCTAACCCTTTACACCAAAGGGAGGAACATATGAGACATATCAGTCAGTCAGGCGATCACTCGTGACCGAGTAAGATTGTCTTCCAGGATAAAAAAAAAAAAAAAATTACAAAAAGGAGATTTTAAAAGGAGGAAAATTCTAAAGAAAATTGTGTAGACTCTAGCGATGGGTCCGTAAGTGACTGTGGAGGCCAATTCTAGATCCACACAGCTTCCCACAGTGAGGACACAGGTTACCAGATGGAAGATGGTCCTGTAAAGGATTCATTTGACGTGCTTTTCGGTTAGCACATTTCTCCCTTTCACCTTGCACTCGAGCTTCTTCAAAGTCCATAGAACCTTTGTGAAAGGTCAACCTCCAGTTAGATCGTTCATGGGCCAGAGCTTCCCAGTTTTTGATGTTTATATTGCATTTTTTTAGATTAGCCTTAAGAACATCTTTAAACCTCTTATATTGACCACTGATATTCCGCTTTCCATCCTTGAGTTGGGAATAAAGTAACTGCTTTGGGAGACGACAGTCAGGCATTCGAACAACATGACCGGTCCACTGAAGTTGGCGTTGAAGGATCATTTTTTCAATGCTAGTAGTCTTTGCTTCTTCCAGTACACTGACATTTGTTCGTCTATCTTCCCAAGTAATTCGCAGGATTTTCCGGAGGCAACGTTGATGAAATCTTTCAAGGAGTTGGAGGTGACGTTTATAGATAGTCCATGTTTCGCAGGCATACAATATACAATAAATATAACTATACAATATAAGTATACAATATAAGTATACAATACACTTGCTGGAGAAGGGGGATAGTGCCCTTGCCACTCCCCGAAGGAGTGACCCAAAGGCCCGCCCCCACAACCAGCTGGTCTATATGTCCCTTCCAGGTAAGTGGCAGGTGAAGGTGGTCAGCAAATACCAGTTCAATACCTGGGGGCCTGGTCCTGCATGGAGTGGTAGTCTGCCAGGTAGGAGTCCAGAGGTAGCTCTGTCAGGCAGAAGTCCACAGGAAGAGAGCAGTGTTGATGGTGGTGGCGGCGGCAGCAAGCAAGCAAGCAAGCAAGCAGCAGCAAACACTCCCTCTTTCTAGGTGTTGGTTCTCCTCCGTCCCCCTACAGAGACTGGTTTGGACGAAGCAGAGTTTTCCCTCTTATGTGCAGCCTGGTTATTGAAACTGGTTATCACCACATGGGTTGCTAAACCCTGGTAAAAGACTCTTTAAAGGAAACGGATTGTCCAAACAAGGTTTAAAACTAATAAAGACATTTATCAGTTTTACTTACAGTCCATTTATTCATATATGCAGGATGCATATAGGCAGATTAGAGTCTCTGGTGTTGAGTCCACTTCATTGGAGATCACTGGCCGGAAGCCAGCTAAGACCTGTGCGTCCATCAGGTTGGAGAGGGAGAGAGAGAGAGAGCTGGCCACAGAGAAGAGGGAGGGAGGAGGGGTTACAAAACATGCACCCTGGGGATTGTTCAATTAACCCTTTCCTCCCACTGTAACTAGTGGTTATATTACCTCGTTGATTTAAGCAGGCAATATTACAATTTCTATCACTCCATCCATAGCCTCACTGCAGCATTCTGCACTAGCTGCATCTTCTAAACCAGCCTTAAGGGCAGTCCCACATAAGGAGCACTACAGTAGTCCAGTCTTGAGGTTACCAATGCATGGACTACAGTGGTTAAGCTATCCATGTCTAGGAACGGGTGCAGCTGATGTAGCAGCCAAAGCTGGTAAAAGGTATTCCATGCCAAAGAAGTCACTTGGACTTCCAATGACAATGATGAATCTAGGAGCACCCCCAAACCGTGTACCTGTTCTTTCAGGGGGAGAGCAACCCCATTCAGAACTGCTAAACTTCCTAATTCCCAGACCCAGAACCACTTACCCATAGTGCCTCCATCTTATCGGGATTTAGCTTCAGCTTACTGGCCCTGATCCAGTCCACCACTGCATCTAAGCTCTGGTCCAGGTCATACATGGCTCTCCTGATTCAGATGTAATGGAGAAATAGAGCTGGGTGTCATCAGCATACTGGTGATACTTTGCCCCAGATTTCCTAATGACTGCACTCAATGGCTTCATATATATGTTAAATAGCACTGGAGACAAAATGGTACCTTACGGCACCCCACAGCATAATTACCAGGAAGCTGAGATACAGCCACCCAAATGGCCGTATCTTGCAGTTAGGAGTGGAGCCACTATAAAACAGTGCCCCAAAATCCCAATCCACAGAACCAGTCTAGGAGGATACCATGGTCAGTGGCATCAAAAGCCTCTGAGAGATCAAGTAAGAACAACAGGGTCGCACTCCTGTCCCTCTCCCGGTAAAGGTCATCCATCAGGACAACCAAGGCTGATTCTGTCCCATATCTAGGTCAGAATCCAGACTGGAATGGATCTAGATGCTAAATAGATCAAAAGCCATTTCTGGTTTTCTCACTTTCAGTACTGTTAACGGAGTTCTTTCTATTTGTTTCTCATTTCAGAAATTGTAGAGTCGTTTTCTATACTGCAAAATGCAAAAAATAAAGATACACAAACACAAGTATGGTCTACCTTACTAGCTATTAATGATGTAACTAGTGCTTATTATTTGTCACTGTGGAACTATCTCTAGATAGCGTTTCCAGTTATGAGCATTTAAAAACCACCCAAGAAACCATCCTTGAGAAATGAGAAGCGTGCACACACACACACACACACACACACACACCCAACAAATAATGCAGTCCAGCAACTGAATGAGTCAGAAAAGAATCAAGCTGTTACATTTTTAAGATGCCTAGCACCATTAACACTTGTGGAGCTACTGAAGCAGAGTTAATTATGTATATACAATCAATATTAGTTTAATTTTATATTGTATAGAATTGCATAGCTATCAGACTTTTAGCGCAGTCTTCCTTTAAGAGGCTTTCCTCAATATAATTATAAAGGAGGGGAATAAAATTCCTGGCTACATTTTCATGCTATTTAATAGCATGTTTGGCACTTGTTTTCTTGTACACATACATTTACAAATAAGTTTCCAATTCTTGACAGTCCTATTATATTGTATGCATATGCATTATGAATGGGCCAAAACTTAGACACCCCCATACTCCAGGTTCTGGAAAGTAAATTGTGACCCTGTCAGCTTCACAGATTTACAGTGCAGCATGTAACCTGAAAGGATTGGTGAAGAGAATTATTTCAGCATTCTGATACTTCTCTCTCCCAAAATATCATTAGCTACTGCTGCTAACAGAAAAAACAATTCTTTTCTTAATAAAATATTTTTTACAGCAGTTATGTTCTACCTATGGCGTGTCACATTTAAAGCAGTATTCAAAAGGCTGGGAGTACAAAGGATGAGAATGTGTTAGTAGTACTGTCACCACACACTTCTTGTAATGTTTACTTCTTGCTTTTAATTCTCACTACATATACTTTCATATGACGTTATTTTGGTTGGATCCATGACATTGAGAAGCTACACTTGACGGAGAAGCCCCTTTTAACCCTAACATCCCAATTCTAATGATATACATGGAAGTAAGTGCTGCTGAAATCAATGGGGCTTATTCCAAGTAAAAATAAATATGATGAGAGGTAGAAGTAACATATTTAAAGTGCTATTTAAAAAGCTAGTCTTTTTCATCATGTGACAGACAGCCATTACCACCACAAACACTACATCAATTTGCGTTCTTTCACAACAAAGAGGTTAGGATTGTCATGTTTGCTACTGTCTCTCAATTTTCTCTTCTATTTTGATTTGTTAGTCTGATCTCGTCTGTTTTACTACTGTCAGTGATAATTAAAACTGGTTATTGGTTTCAATTGTTGCCACTCTATAGAAATTGTAAGCTGGAGAAAGCAGTCACATTTATCGCATTTGTATCCCATCCATCCAAGGCTGAAGACAGTAAGGGTGGGATTGTACAGGCCTGTGGCTCACGCTGGCTCAGCTTGTCTGAACGTGGAAAGCTAAGCAGGGTCAGGCCTGGTTGTTACTTGGATGGGAGACCCCTCCTCTAGTTTCCTGCATTGAGCAGGGGGTTGGACTCGATGGCCTTGTAGGCTCCTTCCAGCTCTATGATCTATGAAATCTATGAAATCCTGTTTTACCCTTTTAACAATGTTGTTTGTACATTTAGGGCGCAATCCTATGGCTTCTAGACGCTGTCTAGATGGCCATAGGATAGGTTGGAGTTCCAGCTCCAACCTCGGAAAGGCGTTCCAAGGTCGGAACTGGAACTCTGGCCTTGGAGGGCCCTCACTCCAGCCTCGCAGCTGGCACGGCACTTTCCACACTGGCTGTGGCTCTGAAGTCCCGAGCCGAGACTGACTTCAAAGCCGGCATTGGGGTGCCGTTCGCGACAGCAAATCAAATTCGTTCCCTGACCCTACATTACCTATGAATCTGAGAATGCAATCTCCCCCCCCCCCATATCAATCACTATTTGGCAATATACATTGCAGGTGTTCTTGTCCAGTTTGGATCAGGACTGCAGTGGGGAGGCTAAAGCTCCTTACCCCCCTCACCACATTATTCTAGAGCACTTGTTCTAGAGTAAAGAAAAAGAAAAAGTGTGCTTTGGCCCTTACTGCATAATTCTACAGTCTTCCAGAACATTTGACATATACCTCGTAGCAAACTAAAAGGGAAAAGGAGAAATGGGCACCCCGTCTCACTTCCAAAAAACACGCTGAATAGCATAGTGGCAACTCTCAGTCCTCTAAGGCTAAATCCATTCAGTCCAAGTAGAGGCTTCAATACTTTCTTCACAAAGGAGCTATCCCAATTTTCTCTACAAGTATAGGAGGCAACAGCAGTAGTCCTGCGGTGCTTTTTCATCCTGGGGTAATGATTCTGCACTGTTTTTTGCTGAGGCCTGGGGAAATCATCCCTGGATTATTCCAGCTGCCTCTCCTGGCTTTACAAGGCCAGAAGCAGAAGTCAACCCATTCAGTGAGTGGCTAACTGAACAATTGAATCACTTTGAAATTATTGCTGTCTCAAAAAAATGCTGCTTGAGAAGCAGGATGCTATGCATGCAATTGCAGAGAAAATCTGTTTCTTGAAGCTGAAGCCTGGCATACTGTTTCAATGAAGCACCCACAGGGACAGGTAGCCAAGTGATGAAGTGATGGGCTGGCATTTAAACTGCTATGACCCTCCATTTTAAACTGCAAAATTGTTTTAATTGGTTTTATTGGATTACTGGTCTGAACTGGAATATGATTTATGTTGCTGTGTTAGTTTAAAAAAAAGAGGGATTTGTTGTATTTTAAAAACACTGTGAGCTGCTCTGGGAAGACTTTTTGTCTTGAAATGCAGCACAGAAATCATTTAAATAAAATAAATGTCTAAGAGTATCTGGCAACTCTGCCAATGAATTGCTTTATCTTACCTGATCATAATGATGAGCCAGAACACAGAAATGGCACTTTTCTATTATTTCCTTTATTATCATATTACCATTTTATAAATAAGCACATGTAATTGTAACTGTATATTGTAACACTATCTGCTCAGATATTGACATGACAATCCTAAACACCCTTACAGCACAATCCTATTAACATGTTTACTCAGAAGCAAGCCCCTCTGAGTTCAATTGGATTGATACACACTTACCACGGAATAGGATTGCAGCCTTATTTGGAATTAAGTCCCATTTATTTCAATAAGTCCTACTTCCTAATGTACCTAGGATGATGCATGTTCATAATGTTCTTAATGTACCTAGCCTCAGTTTTCTTGAATGTGCTTTACACTAAATTAATTAATTAATTAATTAATAATAATGGTCCAACTCTGTTGTTTAATTCTGAATTTACAGATGGGGTAGAATTGCCTGCATTGCAGTAGCCAGAGTAGCGAAATGTTCATGACAAGTAGGACATAAATTTTGACTGGGTGTGTACAACACGACAACCCACCATGACTTATATGTTGTGCATACCCAGGACAGGTTTGTCAGGGTGGCTTATAAGCCACCCTGACAATCCATTGCTTGTAGCTGGGTTTGTTTGACCCACAATGGGTTGCCATGTCATCCGAACCCAGACAACACGACCCATCATGGGTCAAGCCCAACTACAAGCGAGCCGCTTGGCACGAGCGGCAAAACCCCCTTGCT
Organism: Shinisaurus crocodilurus; assembly: GCA_021292165.1. NCBI lineage: Eukaryota > Metazoa > Chordata > Lepidosauria > Squamata > Shinisauridae > Shinisaurus > Shinisaurus crocodilurus. The sequence goes on from CM037879.1 coordinate 231,107,372, forward strand.
GCTCTTGCCAAGTGGCTAGCAGGGCAAGCACCACTGCCAGCTGCCTCCAAAGTGCTCAAGTGGCACTTGGGAGCAGCTATCGGAGGCTTCTCCACCTCGCTGCTGCTGCAGCCAGCTGTAGCGATCCCTGCTCCCCCGCTCCATTTGGGCTCGCCACAGCGGGGAGGGGGGAAAGATTCGGGCACATTGTGGGGCCACGGGCGATTAACCCACACTGCAGCAGGAACTTTCTTTTATTATTTGTTCTTGTACAGTGCCATGTGCATGTATGACGCTATATAAATGATGATGATGATGATTAATAAGTGATGTGTGCCACGGTGTGGGTTAATGCATTGTCCAAACCTGCCCATTCTTTTCTGCCCGACTTGCTATTTATTCCCCTTAATATAGGAATGCAGCAGCTCCCAACACACTCCTGAGTCTACAGACTTATACGGGTTGTTGCATAAGGCAGGGGCTGTCTTTGCTCCCCTGGCCTGGTCACCTTGTGTGGCTTAGTTGAGCCATACAAATTTGGTCTGGAGCTCTGGCCCTCCAGAGTCAAGAGAATTTCTATGAGCCAGAATTTAGGAGATCTGGCCATTAGATTTTACTTTGAATTAGCTAAACAGCTGTATATACATTTTCCCTTAACACAGACAAGCCAAATGTCAAACCTTGAAAAGTAACCCTAGCTTAATGAAAAAGGTTCAGACAAAATTCTATAACTAAAAAGGCTCTTGCTTCCCACTTAACCAAGAAACCCCCCTGCCCCCCAATAAGGCTATACACTTCTATTTAGCTTGAGCTGTGTAAGCACAACCTGGATACACTGGAGAACTGAGTCTATATGATGGATGGACTGTGCTAGTTAATTTCAGCCATTTATACCAGCATGAATTTAACTATGAAAACTTTTTCTTTGCTTGCATGAAAAATGCTGGACTCAGCCCCAAATGGGCCAAATCCATCTACTGAAATTAATGGAGTAATATTAGACGATGAAGTTGGTGTTGCTTTTGCTTCCAACTTGGAATCCTAATTTTAGGAAAGAGCAGTAGAACTGGTGATTAATAAATGACTTAAAATTTAGTTAATTATTTTAGGCTTACAGTGCTGAGATGAAGAACTGGCTTAGGGATTTTTGCACTGGAACTGGAACCAATGTCAAGAATCAAACACTTTCAGATTCAGGTCAGAATCTAAACTGAAGCCAAAGTATAAGGTCACAGGTAGGTAATGATGCCAGGAATTCAACCAAAGGCAAACCTGGAGCCAGAAGTCAGGAACAAGAAAACAATAACCACAATGGACTTTTATGTAGCTGAGGAATGGGCATGTCAGGTCCAAGAGAGCCACCACTGCCAGCATAGGTAGCAAACACATCATGTGGCCATCTATATATTCTTTAGACACTTTTTGCTTCCAGTGTGGCCTATACTCGGTTGCAGTCAATAAGAAACAAGGCCACAGTAGTGGTTAGGCACATAAGAAAGAATTACTTTGTAGAACAAAAACTAAGAAGGTGGTGCTTCAGATGGGTTGTGTCCAATGTTAGTCTATCAAGTCTGATTCATTTCAATGAATCTGCTCCAAGTAGGACTAACATTGGATACAACTGGGTTCAGACAACATGATAACCCACACTCAAGGGTTGAGTGTGGGTTATTGAAACGTGGGTTGTTGTTGAAATGTGGGTTGTTGAAACTTGGGTTATCGTGTTGTCTGAACCCAGCTGCGCTAACAAGCCATGGCTTATTAACCATGAACAACCCATGAAGAGAACCCATGGTTTGTTGTTGGGTTTCGAACTGTGAACTATGCCCAGAGAGCTTCGGCTATTGGGCGGTAAATAAATAAATAAATAAATAAATCAGGATAATGTAGAGAATGGGGCTATGGATTTGGCATCAGAGTCAGCTCTTGCTGAGAGCCTAAGTCTGTTAGGAGAATGGGAGAGACAAAAATCTTTTAGATGAATTAATAGAACAACAGGTAAATGAGCTGGCACTATGCCTTCCTCCAGTAGCCAATAATGGGATTCCCATAGTTCAGAGAGTTGCATGTGTGAGGAGTGAGGCTGAATCATGAATCAAAACTGAAGAACAGACTAATATTATGCTTAAGGACCCAGATTCAATTAAAATATTTCTTTCTGAATGTAATGTGCTACTACCAACAAAGGCAGAGTTATGAAGAAAGGGGAAGACTTGTTCTGAACAATTAGACACTAAGGTGACATCTACTCGGAGTACTATTGATATTGATATTTGTACTATCAGAAAGGCCAGTGTATATCATAACCCTTATGTGAAAAAAGTAAATAAAGTGGGAAGGGTAAGAAACTGAAAGAGTAAAAACAAATATTTTTAAAAAAGAAATGAAAACCCAAAACTGGCTTATATAAATAATAAAACGGATTTTAAGAAATTATTTCAATTATTGGACAATAAATCTAAGGGAAAAAATGTTTAAAAGCCACTCAGAAAAAAAGAGGGAAAATGCAGAAAGTTGGTGGGAAGCCATCAATTGAAAAAACTGTTAGACCCTCTCTCCCTCTTGATGGGAAATGTGAGATGATGGACATGCAGGATCTATGGCTATGTGTTCTCAATAAAAATAATGGTTTCATAACTAGGAAGCATGACTTGATTCAGGATGCTATGTCTAATCACATAGAGGTGATAGAGGATAAAACCTGAAAATTGGTATTACTGCATCATAAATTGGTCCTCTCTAATTATCCAAAGCCCAAGAGCATGTTTTTCTCAGACTCAGTGTAAGCTCCATTGAATACAGTAATACCTTGGATTACGAGCATAATTCGTTCCGGAACCATGCTTGTAATCCAAAATACTCGTACATCAAAGTGAGTTTCCCCATTAGAAATAATGGGAACTCAGATGATTCGTTCCACAACCATTTAATCACTGCTTTGCCCCATGGAGCCCCATGGAGGGAGTCAGCAAAGCAGTGATTAAATGGTCAGTGACGGCCCGATGTGACGCGACGGGACGGCGGTGCGTGCAGCGGAGAGGCGAGCTGCCGCTTTCAAAGGTACGAAGCGGCGGGGGAAGTTCTTTTTTCAACTTGCAAATGCCGGCTGCATCTGGGCTCCCTCTCTCGCTTCTTTTTCTGACCCTGGCAAAGGAAATGTAATGTAATTAAACAGCTGTGTAGGAAGCAACTAGTTTGGCGTAATCTTTTCTTTTCCTGCCTTTATTTCTGCATGCAGAGTGGTGGAAAGAGGAGGGTATAAAGGTGGTGGAGTTAGGTGGAAGGGAGCGTTTCCTGACAGAAAATGCTTGAAATACATTCAGTCTGTCTCAGTATTAGAGAGATTATGGTTCATACTGTGAGAATTTGTAAGGATTTGTGTGCTTTTTAGAAAGGATTAAGTGCTGCCGATGCTGCTGCCTTTTGGGGAGAAAGGAGCCTGGCCTCGCCTCGTGGGAAGCCCCCAGCTCCTGGCTACTCGGCCGGCCGGAGCAGCAGTGCAAGGCGGCAGCTGAGCCTGGCTGCGCCTCGCCTCCAGGGATGCTCCTGCCTCCTGGCCACTCGGTCAGCTGGAGCAGCAGCGCGAGGCGGCTGAGCCCGACCGCGCCTCGCCTCCAGGGATGCTCCCGCCTCCTGGCCACTCGCTTGGCCGGCCGGCACAGCAGCGCGAGGCGACGGCCGCTCGCTCAGCCGGTGCCTCGCGTTGCTAGCATAAATTTAAATTTGAAAGACATCTCGCAACAGGAGCCACATGCGGCAGCAGCAGCTCGTGTTGCGAGACTTGCTCGTCTTTCAAATGTAAATTTATGCCAAATTTTTCCTCGTCTTACGAGAAACTCGCAAACCGGGTTACTCGTAATCCGAGGTATTACTGTACATACTTTAGAGCCAATTATTTTCAGGGCACTTTCCATTACTTATATTGTACATGCTGAATAATTATTCTGCAACTGTAAATATGCCCATGCAGTAGTATCCTTCAGGAATGGCAAAGAGCCAGGAAATTATTCCTCTCAAATTTTTCCCATCATCCCCACTAACATGTGGGAAAAGGCGTATACGAATATTAGACCGCCTCTCTCTGTCTTGGATATTAATCATTTGTAACTCCAGTGCATCAAATCTTAAATCTTGTTGCTGACTTTTACTTTGAAATTCCTGTTGTACATCCTCCACTTTGTCATCCAAGATCTTGACTTCCTGTTTCAATTGCTTAAAATCCTCTTCAACTTTCTGGAATCCTGCCTTCACACCCTGCTGAAGCTGTAGAATTTCTCCTTTAAGTTGAGATATTTCCCCACTAATTTTGTCTGCAAAGCGAGAGAGAATTGCCTCCATTTCTGTGGTCTGTACTTCTGAGGGATTTTTTTTCGGAGATGACGGAGTTGCTTTCTCTTTGGCATCCGCCATCTTAACACCCGATCTGACGTCTTTTCTCTCAGCCATAATTACTTTATCTCTACTATTGCAGAGACGAGACCCTGTTTTTTTTAATTCCGTTCCTTTTCTAATCCTGCTTCCCTCCTCCAGTTCACCTCTCTCGACTCTTTGAAGCCTGGAGAGGCTATGGTCAGAAGGATGAGTTCTTTCAGGACGATTCCAAAGAGGAACGCTTGGTTGTTGTTTTTTGCCTTTTTCCCGTCCCCTCCGCATTAAAAAACCTTAATCAGAAGAAATACGCTCTCTCTCCTTATTAAAATTGTCTTTTTACAAGCCTCCAGCTTTCTGCTTGTTCTAATCTGGGAAGCAACAAGTTTAGTGCTGCGAGGCTTATCACCTCCCACGCTCTGCGAATTGCTTTCAGCGCCGTAAATCCATCTACAACTCTACAACTCTCTCCGGAGGTCAGCAGTATACATTCCAAATGATAAGTAAAAAAAACTCTTACCAAAGTTAAATCATTTGCTGGATGAAATCATTACTTATAGTTCAAACATCTTGGGAGGATTCTAACAAACGTCTAGTCCGCCATGGTGGCTGGTTTTCCGAAATTGCCCCAGAATTGGAATGGATTGAACAAGACTTGGAAAGGGGCCATAGAGTTTCAAGAAGAAGGGGGGGGGGCTCACCCCCAGTGACATTGTGGTGTGTTTTGCCAGTTTTTATAAAAAAGAATTGTTTACCAAAATTTTGAAGAAACGTCCAGAACAACTGCAATATCAAAGTACTCCAGTCCAAATTTTTAATGATTTGTGTCAGCAAACAATTGACTGGAGACGCAGTGTGAAGCCATGTACTGCGGTCTTGTCAAAAAATGGAATCAGATACAACTGGGGTTATCCTGTGATGTGTTTTTTTATGATCAACAATAAGAGATACAAGATAACATCCTGTATACAAGGAATGGATCTTTTGGAAGAACTGGGTTTGACGGCAGGAACCTCGAGCGATGCGGAGGGGCAGCTGTTGGAAGGAGCAGCTAAGTAAGAGAAATATGAAGGAAAAAGTTTATGTGGTGGTGAGGAGAAGAATAGAAGAGAAGGTGATTGTGCAAATAACTGGAAGGAACTGAAAGAGGAGTTTCTCTTAATGGAGTTGCGATGTATTTTTTTGATTGCTTGTTTGTTTGTTTTTTGGTTTTTTTTTAAAGAAGAAAAGAAAAAGAAGAAAAGGAAAAAGAAAAAAAGTTTTTGTGTGCTTTTAATATTTTTTTTAAATATTAGTTTTTATTTTTATTTTTCTTTTCTTTTTTCTTTCTTGGTTTTTTCCTTTATATCTTGCTTTTTGTTTTTATTTTAATAAGTATATATAATGATTAATAATGATACCTTTTTAGCTAATTTTTTTTTTTTTTTATTAAGAGTATTAACCTGGATGAATAAGGATAAAAGATTAATCGGGAGGGATCTACAGGTCAGTTGCTTGGTGGGTGGGTTTGTCTCCCCCCCCCCTTTTTTGTTGGCGTGGCAGGCCGGGGTCATGAAGATTTTCTTCAAGAATGGTTAAGGGGGGAATGCTTATATATGTAGGGAATGGGGTAATAGGGTGTGGGGTAGGGGTAGGGTGTGTGTTGTAGTGTTTTATTTCACTAATAGGGACCAGCAATTTAAGATGGACAAAGATTTGAGATGGCTTCAAACTTGAGAATTGCTACTTTAAATGTTAAAGGCCTGGGTTCCATGTTGAAACGAAGACGGATTGAAGCACTCCTCAACAAGGATAAGGCGGATATTATATGCTTACAAGAAACTCACCAATCAAAGGAGGGGGTAAATGAATTAAAACTGCGATGGTCTATGACATATGAGAGAGCTTATGGTTCATCCAAGTCAAGAGGGCTGGCAATTATTATTTCAAAGAAATGTGGTTTTAAGGTGATCAAGGTAAAGAAGGATGTTAAGGGAAGATTTATTATAATATTTGGATTATTGGGAGGTGAAGAATATATATTGGTTAATATGTATGCACCAAATGAAAATCAAGAAGAATTTTATCAAAAGTGATTAAGGAAATGGGGGAGCCACAAAAGGGTTTGGTAATTATGGCTGGGGATTTTAATATGGTGATGGACAAAAATATTGATAAATCAAATCCGACAGGACAAGAGAAGAGAAATAATATAACGGTTATTAAATAAAATAATTAAATAATTATTAAGGAAGGACTGGTTGATGTTTGGAGAGGGGTAAAGGGATTGGAAAGAGGGTATACGTATTATTCACCAGCCACGAAGAACTTTTCTAGGATAGATTATATTTTTGTTTCCAAATCCCTGATGTCAAGAGTGATGAGTTCAGAAATAGGTGTTATAAAAGTTCGGATCATGCTATAGTTAATATGGATATTAAAATAAAGAAGGATTATAGAGAAGCAAGGAGTTGGAGATTGAATTGTAAGATTTTACAGCATAAATATATTATAGCAAAGATAGAAAAGGAAATGCGAGATATTTGGTTGTTTAATGATTCGGGAGTCTGCTCTGAAGCTGTTGTGTGGGACACAATGAAGGCAGTGATGAGAGGGATAAGTATCAGGGAGGGTGTGATACTAAGGAAAAAACAAGAACAGTTTACTAAAAAGTTAGAAGGGGAGATTAGGGATTTGGAAATGAAGTTTTTGAAGGAAAGGGAGAACAAGGTTTTTGCTGAATTACAAGCTAAAAGGAAAGAGTTGGAAAAGAAAGATTTGGAAAAAGTTCAGAGAAACTTGATTTATTTGAAAAGAGACTTTTTTGAAAATAGCAATAAGAATTCGAAAATGTTAGCAAGATCTACACAAAAAAAGAAAGAAAAAAGTATAGTTGGGGTAATTAAAGATAAAAAAGGGAAAGGTCATAATTTAATGCAGGACAAATTAAAAATATTTCATGAATTTTATTCAGAATTGTATAAGGCTGGAGATTGTACGGAAGAGAGGATTAATGAATATATAGGAAAGCATTTTAAAATTAGACTAGTGGATGAAGATAGAGAAATTATGGAACAACCTTTTTCAGAATTGGAAATAGAATATGCAATAAATAAACTGAAAGAGGGTAAGACCCCTGGACTGGATGGTTTAGGGGCTGAATACTACAAGGTCTTTAAGAAAATGTTGGTTCCAAGACTAAAGAGGTTATTTAATGATATTTTTTTGGAGGGGGGAGAGATCCCCTCTTCATGGAAGCAATCTAAGATTATTTTAATCCCGAAGCCAGAGAAGGACTTAACGGAGCCAGGTTCCTATAGACCCATTTCCTTAATAAATCAAGATGCAAAATTGATGACAGCAATATTAGCGAGAAGGATGAACAAGTTTATTACTAAATATGTCGGGATAGACCAATGTGGTTTTATGCAAGGAAGACAAATGGCAGACTTAACAAGAAGAGTTTTAAATATAATATATTTAATAAAGAAAAATAAATTGAGAGCAGGGGTAATAGCGTTAGATATTTTCAAAGCCTTTGATTGCGTGGAATGGCCAGCATTAAAAAGTTTAATTAAAATTATGGGGTTTGGAGAAAGATTTAGAGGAGTAGTTAATCAATTGTATTCAAAAATGTTTCATCAGTTGTAGTAAATGATGGTTTAACAGAGCAAATTTACCTAGGTCGAGGAACTAGACAAGGATGTCCCCTTTCGCCTATTTTGTTTGCATTGGTAATGGAGATTTTAGCAAATGTATTTAGAGAAGATAGAAATATAGGTGGGATAGGGATTAGGGAGAAGATAAAAATAAATCTTTTTGCAGATGATACTCTTTTGACAATCGAAAACCCTATGGAAAATATGGATAGAGTGGAGAATCATTTAAAGGAGTTCGGGGAAGTAACGGGGCTTCAGATTAATTGGGATAAATCTAAATTTTTGTTGTTTAACTATAGTAAAAGAGAAGAGATTGAAATGTGTAAAAAAAAAGTAATTATAAGATTAATAATGTAATTGAATATTTAGGAATTGTAATTCCAAAAGATATAGATAAATTGGGAGATCAGAATTATAGGAAATTAAAGAATGAGGTAAAGAATAAAATAGAGGAGTATAAAAAAATTGGACTTTCCTGGTTTGGTAGAATTGCTTTGATTAAAATGAAGATTTTGCCAAAGATAAATTTTTATTTCGGATGATACCAAGTGCGATATCAGATAAGGAACTTAAAGATTGGCAATCAATTATTAATACATATTGTAATGGAGGGAAAAAATCTAGGATTACTAAAACAAGATGGTATAAAGCACAAAAAGTAGGGGGTTTGGGTTTGCCGAATTTAAAATGGTATTATATAGCGAATCAATTAAGACATATAGTGGATATTATAGCACGCCCTAAAGAAATAAAGTGGTTGGAGTTAGAAACATGTGAACTACGTAGTACTTTGGGGAATATTTTTTTTCAAAAAAATGATAATAAATTGATAAAAAATATAGACAACCCTTTTCTAAGAAATTTGTTAATGATTTGGGGTACTATGAAGAGCATATTTATACCAGGGATATCTCCATTAACTCCGGTGGTAGCTCTTAAGGATTTTCCTGAAAACTTAAGATTAGAGCTGGAGAGTAAATTAAGAGAAGAAAGGGTTATTAGATTGACCGATTGGGTGGAAAAGATGGGGACTAGAGAACAAATAATGGAAATTGTTGGGAGAAGAAGATTATCGTGGTTAAATTTATTACAGTTAGAACAGTGGTCGAAGAAATGGAAAAGGAAAACTGAGTACGAGAGAGATTTAACTAATTTTGAAAAGATGGTTATGTCTAGAGACGGCCTACCAGGTAATGCATCAACAAGAGGTATAACAAGGGATTTATATAGATTGATCCAAAAAGCAAAAGAACAAGAGGATCAGCTTAAGACAGTATGGGATAATGAATTTGAAGAGGTGACCTCGAAGGTGGGGTGGAACAATATATGGGATAGACGGATTGTGAAAATGATGTCAATTAGGATAAAGGAAAATTTTTATAAACTAATTTGGAGATGGTATTTAACTCCAGTGAGATTAAATAGAATTGATAATAATTGTTCTGCATTATGTTGGAGAGGATGTCAGGAAAAAGGGACATATGCTCATATGTGGTGGAGTTGTAAAAATGTATTGGTGTTTTGGCGAGAGGTTTTTACAGAAATATCGAAAATTATTGGTTCTAATTTAGAGGTCTGTCCAAAATTAGCATTGTTATCAATAACTGAGAAGCTTATTTGTGATCAAAATACGAAGGAGTTAATTGTAAACTTGTTAACTGCGGCCAGGCTAATGATAGCGAGAAATTGGAAAGTACAACATGTTTTCCTAATAATAGACTGGTATAAGGAAGTTTGGGACATAGCCCTAAATGATAAACTAACTAGTAGTATCAAATGCAAAAAAGGATTGCTAAAGAAGAATAATTTTATGGAGATATGGAATCAATTACTAGACTATGTATTAATAAAGGGGAAGGGTAACATGCCTTGTCAGGATATGTTATATTTTTGGAATTTAGACTTTATTTGATCAGGAGGATAGAAGTATATTAATTGGTCCCTTGGAGGGTGGGGGGGAGCACTTTATGATTTATTGTATGTTGATTATGTTATATTTGTGTGATAATTTTGTATTTTGCTAAATATATTTTCTGTGTTATAATTTGTTTTGAAAAATAAATAAATATATATATATATATAAAAAAAAGAGCCAGGAAAATGTATGGTAGGAAGGGAAGTTTTTGAATATGGGTTAATCGTCTCTAGATATTTTTCACCTATATCATTAGTAAAGGGAATTCAAGGTTAGAGCACTGCAACAATATATGCCCTAATGATGAAGACAATAATGAGAGAGATCTTATAACTCTGAATGATTCAGAACCAATTTCTATACCTCATAACTGTCCGGATAGGGAGAACACAGATACATTAGAGGGAAGAGTGTGTAAAGTATTGCACGAGGTTCAGCTACAGGTTATGGGGACAGATGATGATCTTATCTCCAAGAAGAGTCTTTGAACACATTCTCTGCTTTACCTTCCCAATCTCAAAGTGAAATAATACAGAGATTAAAGAACTTGATAGAAGTTTTGTATTTTCAGGGAGAATGCAATCTTAGACCCAAAGAATACCAGAATGTGGATGTAATAAAAAAAAGAAGAGATGAAGACGACAAAGTAGTAATAGAAGTCAACAAAAGGGGAGTAGGGATGGGAATTTAAGTGTGTGAGAACAGTGAGAGCTTGTATGTGTGTAATAATTTGGAAAGGAAATCCCAAATTATATAAAGTATAATCTTACTTTACCTCCAATAAATCCAGTGTCAAGCAAGGGGTGGATGCAAAGACTATTTCTTAGAACCAGCAGAATTGGATAAATCTATGTCCATTGTCAAAAGTCAGTAGGAGGAGGGAGAGGTTAGGAGATGGGTACCCCAAAGAGAAATGGACTGGAGCCATTTATGTGGATGAGGAAGGAGAAATGAATAGGACTGAAGAAACAGATTGACAAATCATAAACCAGAAAAACCAGTCCCTGAAATTATTGAGCTGGAACATTGTGGGTTGAGAGAATTAAGCATTCAACTGAGAATTTGGGGATTGTATTAAGCATTTTGATGTCTCAGGAAACATGGTCTAAGAAGTAGAATTAAATGGGCTCCAGAAACATGGTCCAAGAAGTAGAATTAATTAAGTGGGTTGCAGAATCACTCAGTTGAGGCTATACTAGGCAATAAGAAAGGTAGACCAAAGCCTGGTTTAATATATTTTATAGCATCCACTCTGACTGCAAAAATTAAACTTCTTCCACCCAATGAGCTGATAGCAATAGCAATGTTTCTTGAAATAGGTTACTCAAAACTGTTGGTAATAAATGTATATATACCACCAAATAAAATTAAGAAAATATGTACTAATCGGATGTACTGGAAGAGTATGTTTTGGAATTGGAAAGTCTATAACTCTCGGCTTATTTAAATGCGTGGATAGGTGAAGATGATTATTCATCTTGGAGCCTGTACCTCCAAGTACTGGTGTCTGGGGGAAAGGATGCATGAGAAAGTGTATGGCATCAATGAGGGGAACTCTAAGGATAAGAGTATTAATGCTGCAGGAATTAGGTTAATTCAATTTAAGCAAAAAGCATGGTTGCAGAGCCTAAATGGCTCTATTGAGGGGGATAAATTTGGAGAATTCACCTATAATGCACATATGGGCAGCAGTGTGATAGATTTTATTTATTTATTTAATACATTTTAATACCGCTCAATAGCTGAAGCTCTCTGGGCGGTTTACAACAGTTAAAACCATAAAATACAATATCATATAACTATAAAATTTAAAACTACAGATTAAAAACAAACAGCAAAGCTAGCAGCAGTTCAAATTACAGTAACAGAGTTAAAAACTACAAGATAAAAATGATTAAGATGCCTGGAAGAATAAAAAGGTCTTCACCTGGTGCCAGAAAGAGTACAATGTAGGCACCAGGTGAGCCTCTTTGGGGAGCTCATTCCACAACCGGCGTGCCACAGCAGAAAAGGCCCTCCTCCTGGTAGCCACCTGCCTCACTTCCTTTGGCAGAGGCTCTCGGAGAAGGACCACTGACGAAGATCTTCGTGTCCAGGCAGGTACATATGGGAGAAGATGATCTTTCAGATACCCTGGCCCCAAGCCGTTTAAGACTTTGAATGGGCCATAAAGACTGATCTCTTCCGGCAGGCCTATCTGGCGGAATTTTAGGATGTTTTAAAGATGTTTTAAAGATGTTTTAAGATGTTTTATAATGTTTTAAAGTAGTTTTAAGATGTTTTAATAGTACGTGTTGTGTTTTGATTAGTTTATGTATTTTATATTTTTGTTGTTCCCCGCCTCGATCTAGACGGAGAGGCGGGTAAGAATTATCATTATTATTATTATTATTATTATTATTATTATTGAATGTTAGTACCAGCACTTTGAATTGGGTCTGGAAACAGACTGGCCGCCAGTGCAGATGACAAAGCAGTGGCATAATATGTTCACATCGGCCAGTCCCTGTTAATATATGTCACAGCCCTATTTTGGACCAGCTGAAGTTTCCGGACCGTTTTCAAAGGCAGCCCCACGTATAACGCATTGCAGTAATTCCAACGAGAGGCTACCAGAGCATGGAGCTAGGCTATCTCTGTCCAGATAAGGATGTAGTTGGTATATCAGCCTAAGCTGATAAAATGTGCTCCGTGCCTCTGAGTTCACTTGTGCCTCGAGTGACAGCTGTGGATCCAAGAGCACCCCCAAACTACGAACCTAATCCTTCAGGGGGTGCAACCCCATCCAGAACTGGTTGAATATCATTTAGCCAGGCAGACCAACCACCCACTAACAGTACCTCCATCTTATCTGGATTGAGTCTCAGTTTATTAGCCCTCATCCAGTCCATTACCGTGCCCAGGCACTGATTCAGAACAGCCACTGCCTCACCTGGATTAGATGAAAAGGAGAGACAGAGCTGGGTGTCATCTGCATATTGTTGACACTCAGCCCACACCTCCAGATAACCTCTCCCAGTGGTTGTGGTTTCATGTAGATGTTAAACAGCATGGGGGATAAAATAGAGCCCTGTGGCACCCCATGGCATAACTGCCAAGGGACAGAGCAGTAATCCTCCAGCACCACCTTCTGGAATCGGACACCCAAGTAGGATTGGAACCACTGGAGTGCAGTGCCTCCAACTCCCAACCCAGACAACCTATCCAGAAGGATATCATGGTCGATGGTATCGAAAGCCACTGAGAGGTCCAAGAGAATCAACAGATTATATAATGCTCTATGGTAGTGTTCTCCAAGACCAAAAACATCTGGGGATCGAAGGTTGGAGAATACTGCTCTATGGTGTAATATGAAGCATAATATTAAGAACATTCAGGTCAGGCCAAATTATTTGAGCGATCATCAGCCCTTGATTATTGTCTTGGACTCCTTTTTTTGTCTAGCCTGAACATCATTGAAGGCATTTCCATTGAGGTTAGTTGCATGCTTAAGTAGAAGATGCCTAAAATGGATGATGGGAGCTGGATAAAAACATGTGAGATGTTAAAATAAATGCACCAGAGTTTAGGGAATTAAAAGCAAGTATTGAAACTAGTCCATTGAATGATTCGCTTCATATGATAAATTAGTTCTAATATTGTGGGATTTTTTGCCGATGGAAGCAGGTCAGCAAAGAAAGAATATTGGTGTTAGACAGATGAGGAATGTGCCCTTAAAAAGGTGTTATACTCAGTATAGGAAATATAATAAAAGGATGCTGCCAGTTTCTTATTTTCAGCTAAAAAAAGAGAAGAATATAAAGCCCTGATTCTAAATTGATGGAGAAGGGAATTTGGTGCCTGTTGATAAGAGGCTTCATGCATTAAAGGCAGTAGGAGATTCTGGTATATAGTGTCAGGGGCTTTGCAGGGCATGAGTTAAATTAATGACTGTTGTATATCAGCAAGAATGTGGGAGAGTAACTTCTACTCTATTTTAATGTTATAACTAAGGAAACAGTGGGGGTAGTACTAGAACAGGAAGCCAAGGATTTGCCATCATGGGAACCTGTAACAGAGCTAGAAGTAATACTGCTTACAAAGATGGGAAAAGCCCTAGGGCCCAACTTTATACCAGTGCAGCTGCTGAAGAACAGTGAATGGTGGGGGACACCCCTGGCATCCTTATTCTCTCATATAGATAAATCGGGCTTAATTCCATTAAGTTGTACTGAAGCAATAATTATTCCAATTTATAAGAAAGGTAGTAAGATTGCCAGTGTGGTGTAGTGGTTAGAGTGTTGGACTGGGACTCGGGAGATCCAGGTTCTAGTCCCCACTCAGCCATGAAGCTCCCTCGGTGACTTCTGGCCAGTCACAGACTCTCAATCTGACCTACCTCACAGGGTTGTTGTGAAGATAGTGGAGGAGGACCATGTAAGCCGATTTGGGTTCCTTGCAGGAAAAAAGGCGGGATATAAATGTAATAAATAAATAAATAAGATAGAACCAGCAAACTATCACCCTATAAGCTTTTAATCTATAATAGGGAAGATATCTGCTATACATCTGAAATTCAAATAAATGGACTAGATTGAGGAGAGGAATGTTATTGGTGCAGAGCAGGTGGGCTTTAAAAAGGGCTGTTCAACACAGGATCAAGGGATAGTTCTGTATCTATTATTATTATTATTATTATTATTATTATTATTATTATTATTATTATTATTATTATTATTATTTCTATTATTATTATTTCTATACCACCCAATAGCCAAAGCTCTTGAAAGTGCACTGTAGTAGTGGACTTCCGGGTGAGAAATTTATGGCAGTTTACAACAATTATAAAATTTTACAATAAAGTACAATAAAAAATACAAACAATAAAAACATTGAAAAATTTACACTAAACATTTTAAAAACTATTTTAAAATTGCTTAAATATCTAGAACAAGATTATAAAAAAATAGACTGGATAAAAAGGTGACATAGCCATCAGCCTGTGTTCTATTTGGAGCTGTTAAATGCCTCAGCATAGAGGGCAGTCTTAACCTGGCGTCGAAAAGATAGTAAAGTCGGCACCAGGTATCAGTGCGGAGGCTGTTCCACAGTTGTGGGGCTACCACAGAAAAGGCCCTCCCCCTTGTTGCCGCCTTTTGAGCCTCTCTCAGGGGTGGCAGTAGGAGGAAGGCTGCAGATGCTGAGCATGGTGTCCGGGTAGATTGTGGTTGGGAGAGGCATTTCATCAGGTATTGAGGTCCCAAGTCGTGTAGGGCTTTATAGGTTAAAAGCAGTGTTGTAAAAAATCAGTAACTAATGAGTTAAAAGTAATGAAATGCTTCTCTCTGTAACTTTCTGCTGTAGTGTTTAGGCTGATATGAGACAGAGTCAGGAATACTGCTGTCTTATCTCCTTTCCTTGAGCTAGCTAAGGACAGTGGGTGAGAGAGGACTGGAGCAGCCTGCCCTAGCTAACCTCTGTCCCAGTTGCTTAGAATGCATGTTTAAGATTTCTGTTTCTCTCCCTACTGTATTTTTCCATTCACAGCTAGAAGTTTCTGTTAGTACGGCGCATGCAGGGGATTGCGTCAGAAGATACTGTATAAATTGATAAGATTTCAGCCTCCATGTTGAGATGCAGCTTTGCAGTGTTATAATACTCCTGTATCTCCTATTCTATAGAATAAATCTGTTGGACCACTGCCAGTGTTTCTCTCCTTCCTAATGTGCATGATTTGAACTGGGTACATTAGGATCTAGCATGTTTTTGCAACAGCAGCACCATCATTTGGTAGAGAAATATTCAAAGCATCTAAAAGGGAAATTGTGTGCGTGGATCTTAAATCAGCATTTGACTTTATATCAAGATAGTGTTTATGGGAAAACTGGAAGCAGCCTCTATGGACAAGAGAAATGTTTTTTGATTAAAAAATAATACAACAAAACTTTCTTGAAAGTGCACTGTAGTAGTGGACTTCCGGGTGAGAAATTTATGGCAGGCTGACGCTCCATGATTGAGTGGAGACTGATCATGGTAAAACAAAGGCTAGAAGCGATTCTAGCTGGAATCTCTCCAAATGAAAGATTGATCAATGAGATTCATCACAGCCACTGTGAAGGTTGTCATTATCTGTGAATTTAATGTCGAAGATAAGGCTTGGACAGCGAATACATGGAACCTGATCTGGGTCTAGGAATAACATCTGCTCATTGCCACTAATCAGAGCCTTTTAAAAGGACACTAGCCTGAAAAAAATTCTCATTTCCCATATGATTTATGGATAACAAATCGTTTACAACTAAGGGAGTTTTTTCTGCAGCACTCAATGGTGAGATAATTTCCTTTTTTCAGGGACTAAAAAGAAAGGGGGGGGGAGAAGGGAAGAAAAGAGAGCCAGGGTGGCGTAGTGGTGAGAGTGTTGGACTGGGACTCAGGAGATCTGGGTTCTAGTCCCCGCTCGGCCATGAAACTCACTGGGTGACTTTGGGCCAGTCACTGACTCTCAGCCTAACCTACCTCACAGGGTTGTTGTGAGGATAAAATGGAGAGGAGGATTGTGTAAGCCGCCTTTGGTTCCTTGCAGGAAAAAAGGCGGGTATAAATCTAACAAACAAACAAATAAATAAATAAAATTCCTATTTTTAATACTCTTATTGCTTGTGAAAAAGGACCAAAGCCGGTCCTTTGCACGGGTCCGGGTCCCAAGGGGTTAACCGGAGCAAGGTTAGCCCTTTACGTGCGGTCCGCAGCACTTAGGCAAAAGCCGCAGCCAATTTTAACGCTAGGACAGTGAAGGAAGCAGTTTTATGACTGGGAGCCACTACAATGTTTATAGGTAAACAGAGTTTTAATTGAGCGTATCAAAACATACACAAAAGCAGCAAGCAAAGCATGCGCCTGCAATGGACATGGGCGAGTCGTAGCAACAGTACACACAAGGTTTACCTGGAATGACCCTGATTCCTTGACAGATGTGTAGCTCAGAGGCTAGACGAGTTCAGCTAATTTCACTGGGAGCTGCCCAGTGGGAGCTAATTTCACTGGGAGCTGGATCCTGAGGTCAGACCGAAGCCCTAGACCTCCACACAGCTTGCTGCCCCGGACCAACAACCTTTCCCCACCACAAGCCCCTTCTTTTATCCCTTCTTCTTGGCTCTCTCCTCCCTCTTGCGCCCCCTCCCCTCCTGACCTGTCGAATGGGTCAGGAGTACCTGTTTCTCTGGGTACTTTAGGGTTTTTAGGAGTACTTGCCATTTCTTTGTGGCCACTAGGCATCTTGGCGCCCCTCTCCTGTTTGGAATGTTTCACAGCTCATTTGGCTGCCAAGGGAGGGGAAGTGGCCTGGGGGTATGCATGTGTGTTCTGTTGTGAGCAAGTGCGGTATCAGGTGAAAGGTGGGGGGTCTGTGTGGTCTGTCTGTACCTGCCCTGGCTGGCTTTCTCTTCACATTGATGAAAGTTTGGAAGTGAAAAAGTTGCTAGACAAAGGACGGCAGCTGTGAGATTGTTTATGTTTGGGTTATTTCATCTCGAAAACAAGGAGATAAGCTAGAGAACAGAATGAAACTTCTGTTGCTTAATAGAGATGTGACTCAATTTTGTTGAAGCTTTGAAGTTCTGAGGCCTGGATTCAGCAGAGGAATTTGGATTCTGGAACTGGACATTTGACTGTAGGGAATGATGGCTGACAAGAAAGGTGCAAAAGGCAGGAATAGTTCGATAGATGTATCTGGAGACAAAATTTCTTCTGGATTTCTGAGTTTCTTCTGGATTTATTTGACTGAATGAATAATAAAATGGAAGATTTGGGAAACAAGCTGAATAAGCTGGAAAATAGGATGGAAGCTTTTGAGACAAGAATGGATGATAAGATCCTGAAAATGAAAGTGGAGATGACAGATACAGTTAAAAAGTTGGATGGCTCGATAAAGCTGATAAATGGAGAGATCAAACAGATTACTGATAAAGTTGAAATCTTGGAGAATAAAACAGAAATAGTATTTCCTGCCCTGAAGACCTGCAACCCAGCCAGCATTTGGGCTTCTCCAGGGAGGGAGGTAAGCTGGTGACTTCCACCTGCAGCCAGCTTTTCCCCCTCCCTGGTGGTTCCATGCTGGACTGGGGCCCTGCCTCTGCAGCAGCCCCTGGACTGATTGGGGAGTGGGGGCAGCTGCTCCAGCAGAACCCCAACCTTCATCTGCCGGCCTGCGAAGCGGGGCGGTGACGTCTCCGAAGGGGACAACACCAAAGGGGTCGCCCTTTTGGGGGAGCCACTTGGGGGGGTGAGGGCGAGGGCCTATCCCCCTGTCTGTCTAAGACAGGAGAGGTAGGAGCCTAAGTGGGCCCTACTGTTTTATCTTTTTAGCTGGGTTGGGGTTTTAGGGGTTGGTTTTAGGGGTGGGTCTCCCGCCTGATCGGCGGAAGCAGGGGGGGCATGTGTCCATCTCAGGAAGATAATGGGGAGAGTTCTAGGGGGCAAAACATACCATTGTTCAGCGGCAGACGCTGGCAGAGTGCTAGGGCAGGCCACGCTGATTAAGGGGAACAGGGGATCGATGCTTAATATCTACCCTTGTTCCGGGCCTGCCCAGAGCCAAAGGATAACTGGGGGTGGTGGTGGCTCCTTCCCCACCCTTGCATTTGCTACTGTGTAATGCCAGGCCTGTTACCCAAAAAACATCTGTAATCCATGACATGATCCTGGCTGAGGGTGCGGACCTGGCATGTATTACGGAAACCTGGCTGGACAAGGCCACTGCTCCAACTCTGGTGGCCTTGTGTCCGGCTGGTTTCTCATATGCCCAGCAACCAGGGGTTGGGGGATGGGGAGGGGGAGTGGCTGTTATCTACCGGGAGTCCTTTGTCCTTACCAGACTCCCTCTCCGGGAGACCAAGTTTACTGAGTGCATGTACTGGAGGTTGGGTCCAAAGGGCAGCCTGGGGATTCTGCTCGTGTACCGTCCACCCTGCTGCACGACAGACTCCCTGGCCGAGGTGCTGGAGGTGGTCTCTGATGTGCGTGTGCGGTCCCCTAGGCTAGTGGTGCTGGGGGACTTCAATGTGCATTCGGGGGCTGCCCTCATAGGGGCACCTCGGTGTTGTGACATGTAGCACAAACACCAGCTGTGGCACATTGTTGACATTTGAAAAGTACAGAATGGCTGGAAAACAAGTCATGTTTTGTCTTCTACTTCCTGGCCCTTTCTCATGGGAAAAGTAGGTGTGAAAGAAATACGAGCTGGTCATATGGTTTGTACTTTCTGGTGACGTACTGATTTGTTAGCTTTCTGTTCTGTAGCCATTTTTTGGAGAGAGATGGAATTGCTTCTTCTTCTCTCTGTTGCTCTGACTAATGCTTGCTGGATTAAATGCAATCATGTGGGTCAGGCCTGGTTATTACTTGGATGGGAGACCCCTCCTCTAATTTCCTGCACTGAGCAGGGGGTTGGACTCGATAGCCTTGTAGGCTCCTTCCAACTCTATGATCTATGAAATCTATGTAACGTCTTAGCTGAGGTGGACTTGCTCCACTGGATTAATGCTTGCTATGCATTGTTCTCTGCACATGAACTGTAATGTAGGAGATGTAAACTCTGTAGGATATACTTGCTATAGTAATAAACAGGTAGAGCAAATAACCTGTGAAGTCTACGGAGTTATTTCCTTATTACTGGGATCTGCAGGAGGAGGCTGAACTGGCTGATATCCGATACGCTTGGAATGCTGCGTGGAGTGGGAGAGACAGGTCTGGACTTCTGTGTGTAGATTTATGGGCAGCTGCACACAGGAATAGGATTTTAAATCTTCCATCTCACACAAGTAAAGCGCTCTGCTTTTCCACGAGGCCGGCGGGCCTTCCGGGTGGGTTGCATACACACCTTCACTCGGGACTTCATGGAGACCATGGCTTCCTGGGAGCTGCACCCTGTATTAACTGGACCTACCCATGTAGTCGGTCAGGCACTAGACTTGGTTTTTGTTTCTGGAGAGGGGGGCAATGTTCTGGAAATCGGGGGTATATCCACCACCCCCTTGTCAGGGTCAGACCACTATCTGGTGGGGTTGGATTTCTCGGTGCCACAACCCCTCTGCAGGGGTGAAGGACCTATTAGGATGGTTCGCCCCAGAAGTCTTATGGATCCGGATGGATTCCTGAACGCTCTTGGGGAACTGGAGCACGCAAACAGTGGCTCGGTCGAGACCCTGGTGGATGACTGGAATACTGCAATCACCAGGGCATTAGACCGAATGGCACCGAAGCGCCCTCTTCACCTGAACAGAGCTCGCACGGCACCTTGGTTTACTCCATCGCTGCGAGCTCTGAAGCAGGTGAGAAGGCTAGAGCGCCGATGGTGTAGATCCCGCTCCGAAGACGATCGAACACAGGTTAGAGCTGCATCTTCAGCCTACCAGATGGCGGTGGAGGCAGCAAAGAAAAATTTCTATGCTGCCTCCATCATGTCTGCGGAGTGCTGCCCCAGGAGGCTGTTCCAAGTGGTTTTGAGCCTGGTCGGTCCAGTTGCTCCGGATCCGATGGAACAACCCAAAGCCTCCTGTGAGGCTTTAGCGAAGCACTTTGCAGATAAAATTGATCGGATTAGGAGTGGGATTTCGCACGTCGTGGATACAGGAAGTGAGCGGGAGGAGGCCAATGGTAGACCGGTCTTGTGGGATTGGTTCCAGCCTCTTCCTTCTGATGAAGTGGACAAGGTGCTTTCATCTGTGAAGCCAACCACCTGCTTGCTTGATCCTTGCCCGTCCTGGCTCGTTATTAGCTGCAGGGAGAGACTGGGTGAGGGGATCAGGGCGGTGGTGAATGCCTCCCTTGATGAGGGAGTGATCCCATCAGCCCTTAAGGAGGCTGCAGTAAGACCACTTTTAAAGAAGCCCTCCTTGGATCCCCAAGACCTGAACAACTTTCGCCCAGTCTCCAATTTGCCATTTCTGGGCAAGGTGGGGGCTCAGTTGAAGGCACACTTGGATGAAGCCGATTACTTAGATCCATGCCAGTCGGGCTTCAGGCCTGGACATGGGATGGAAACAGCCTTGGTCGCCTTGGTGGATGATATGAGGAGGGCCTTGGATAGGGGCGAATGCTCCTTCCTAGTCCTCCTCGATCTCTCAGCGGCTTTTGATACCGTGGACCACGGTATCCTCCTGGACTGCCTGGAGGGGTTGGGTATCGCACAGTATTACAGTGGTTCTGGTCCTTCCTCTCCGGAAGGTACCAGACGGTAGTTCTTGGGGAGGAGGCTTCGGACCCTCGGCTGCTCACTTGTGGGGTGCCGCAGGGTTCCATCCTCTCCCTGATGCTATTCAACATCTACCTAAAGCTGCTGGGGGCTATCATCAGGTGGTTTGGGGTGCGGTGTCATCAATATGCGGATGACACATAGCTCTACCTCTCTTTCAAGTCCTCACCAAGGTTGGCTGTTGAGACCCTGTCCAAGTGCCTGGAGGCAGTGGGTGGCTGGATGGGAAGGAACATGTTGAAACTGAACCCTGACAAGACCGAGGTACTTCTGGTGGGAGACAAAGGGAGGTTAGGGGATGTTGACCTGGTGCTGAATGGGGTACATCTACCCCTGAAGGACCAGGTCCGCAGCTTGGGGGATCATTCTAGACTCCCAGCTGTCCATGGAGGCTCAGGTGTCAGCTGTGAGCCAGGCAGCACTGTATCAACTCCATCTGATACGGCAGCTGCGCCCCTACCTTCCTAATCATCTGCTCCCATCAGTGGTTCATGCCTTGGTCTCCTCTCACCTAGACTACTGTAATGCGCTCTACGTGGGGTTACCCTGGAAGACGGTTCAGAAGCTTCAGCTGGTACAGAACTTCAGAGAAAAATGTTAAAATTCACCAAGGTAGACTCCCAAAATTTTTTGATTTGATGGACAATTTGGGATTGGTGGATTTATGGAGGCAGAAGAATGGTGATTCAAGGGAATATACTTACTTTTCAGAGAGACACAGATCATTTTCGAGAATAGATGTTTCCGACAACCAAAGACTTTGTCACGAAAATTTCTAAAATAGAGATTTTACCGAAGACCTTTTCAGATCATAATCCTGTGATGATGGTCTATAAAAGAAAACCTAATGCTTTTAGATGGAGACTAAATGAAGCATTATTGCGAAACACAATGGTGCTTGAAGATTGTAAAAAGAAATTAGAAGAATTTTTTGAACTTAATGTAAATAAGGGTACAGATTTGAGAACAGTTTGGGATGCAAGTAAAGCTTTTATTAGAGGCTACTTTATACAGTGCAACACTCAACTTAAGAGAAAGAGGCAGCAGAAAATGCAAAAATTATTTTGGAGGAGATAAAAAGAAAAGAAGAATTAAGGATTTATCCAGAAAACTCAAACACTTTGCAACAACAAATTAAAATTTTGCAGCAACAGATATCTATGTTAACAACAAGAGAAATGGAAATAAAATTGAATTATATGAAACAGAGGAACTTTGAATTTGCTGATAAACCAGGGAGATGGTTGCCCTATAAATTGCAAAAAGAGAAAATAAAAAAATAAAAATACAAGATGGTGACAAAATATTAACAGATAACATGGAGATACAAAAAAGCATTTTATCAGTATTATTCGAATTGATATGAAGGACAGGATGTTTCACTAAAAAGAATAGATGAATATTGTGAAGGATATTCACAATATCCTTCACAAGGAGGCCAGGTTCAGGTCACCTTGAACCTGGCCTCTGGTCTCAGACACTGGAGTTAGCACTGAACCGACAGAGAAACTACACACACAGTGTAGGGGAAAATAAAAGAAAGTTTATTTGGGGTAGTCAGTTACAAATTAGGTGGAGATAAGGGAAGTGAAATTGACAGAAAGAGATACTTTGTTACACACAGTCAGAGATACAAAATAATAAAACTAGTTCTCACGCTAGAATACCCAGACACTTACATGTTGGCTTGGGGCTTGCTCTTCTTAGGGCTTGCCTCAGCAACAGCCCCGCTCCACGCTCCTTCGCGTCCAGAACAACAAAACCCAGAAGCCACGGCTGACCATATCATTCCCCCATCCCACTCCTCCCTACGATCGCCTGTCTGTCCCTTGGCCAATCAGGATGAATTTGTCCAGGCTACGTATGAGGGGTGGGGTGGCTCCTAGGTGTCAGAGGGTGACTTCTTGGCCATACCTAGGGTGCTTGGTTGACATCTGCATATGAATATGTCGCAGACTCTGCAGTGACACAGGGGTCCCCTGGAGGAGATATGTACAGTTCTCAGGAGATTCTCAGCCTCTGGCTGAGATTATACTTATTTACATGTGTTTGGTAAGAAAGGGCACAGGTGACACCGTATGCTTTTCTTCACAAATATATTGAAAAACAAAAGTTACCTAAGATTACAGAGGAAGACAGGTACATTATGAATTATCCTATAATAATGAGAGAATAAATCATTTAAATAAAAATGTCTTCAGCAGGCACCAAACCCCCTAAACTTTATAGCCTTTCCTCATAGGGAAATTGACCAGTCACCTGATCATTTCTAATACCCTTTCATAGATTTCATAGATCATAGAGTTGGAAGGAGCCTACCAGGCTATCGAGTCCAACCCCCTGCTCAATGCAGGAAACTAGAGGAGGGGTCTCCCATCCAAGTAATAACCAGGCCTGACCCTGCTTAGCTTTCCACACTCAGACAAGCTGAGCCAGCATAAGCCACAGGCCTGTATCCCCCCCACCTTTTCTAGCTCTACAATTTTGTTCTTGAGATGCAGCAACCAGAATTGTACACAGCATAAAGGCATTACAATACAGGTCATTTTATTTTTGATCTCTTTCCTAATGATACTGAGCATGGAATTTGCTTTTTTCACAGCTGCCACACACTGGCCCAGTTTGTACATGCTAATCCATATTTATTTATCCCATGGTTTCTTGCCCTACCCAGGGTTTGTCTGGCAGATGATCGACCAAACCTTGGGTTTGTTTTCTCAATCCCAGGGTTGTTTGTTTCCCTCCTTCCTTGCCTGCTCCCTCCCTGCATCCCAAATGCCTTTGTGGCGCTGTAGTACTGGCATGTAGAGTGGATAAGATTTTTTTTGGACCACTCTTGCCCACCGCCTCAGTAGCCTGGTGAAACAGCCCATGGTTCTGGGTTTACATGTAATGACAACCCATGGTTTAAAAAACCCAGAGTTCACAAACCAACAACAAACCATAGGTTCTCTTTCTGGGTTGTTTGTGGTTAACCAACCATTGTTTGTTAACAATGTCATGTTTACATCTCATGACAACCCAGAATTCAACAGTCCATACCATGGGTTAGTGTTATGTGCAAGCCAGGCCACTAGGTTGACATTTGCATCAAGCTAACGAGCATGAAAGGTGCTGCCAGCTCAGATTTCATGAGTGCATATGTGAACTTAGGATTCTTTTTCCCTACTGTGCAAAACTTTATACTTACTTACATTGACCGGCATGTCATTTTATTTCCTATTCACCCAGTTAGGGCAGTTCCTTTTGGAGGTATTTGCAATTCCTTTTTGGATTTATCACCCAGAATAATTTGGTGTCATCAGCAAATTTAGCTGTCTCATTCACCTATAACTCCAGATAAATTATGAACAAGTTTAAAAAATCATAGGACCCAGAACAGATCCTTTGGGTACCACACTGTTTACATCCTTTCATTATGAGCACTGTCCATTTGTTCCTACTCTGCTTTTTGTTGTTTAACCAGTTGCCAATCCTTAAAACGGGTGCACAACCTTTCTGGCATTGGGTGTTGGCTGAGGGCTGTACATGCCTGCATGCACACACACACTTACATTTCTCTTTCCCTCAAACCACTCTCCCCTAAACAGTGATGCTTTGCTCAAATGGTTTTCTTTCTGTTCCCATCTCATTTGGTTCATTTACTTGTCACATAGTGAATTGATTTCAAGTTTCTGTGCCTCAGTTCCTCCTATTTTTATATTTCAAGTTCATGTGCTCATTTTTTCTGTGCCTCATTTTCTCTTCCACAAGTTCGAGAATCTCCACTTACTTTTGAAAAATATGCTACAAAAGCAGCGGCCACTTTCAGAAGTGATAAAGCCCTCTGAGATCAGGAGCAAAAGTGTCTCTGACCGAAGACACTCTGGCAGCAACCCTCAGAGAACTCCATCACTCATGATGGAGTGAAATCTGAGCTGGCAGCACCTTTCATGCTCCTTAGCTTGATGCAAATGTCAACCTAGTGGCCTGGCTTGCACATAACACTAACCCATGGTATGGACTGTTGAATTCTGGGTTGTCATGAGATGTAAACATGACATTGTTAATAAACAATGCTTCCTCCCGGAAGTTAAAAAAAAACCTTCTCAGTAAGCCTGATTGGAAAGAAAAAGGGGGACAGCATGATGATCAGTGAGGGGTAAAAGTGAGAGCCTGTCCTTCTGGGGATGTTCCCCTTTCCCAGCAGTTCTGCCTTTGGGTTAGGAGGGTTGTAGAAGCAAGTGGAGGTTCAAGAGCTTGGAAGATTGCTCTTCTGGACTCTCCAGTTAGATGTTTAAATGCATGGATTGAAGTAAATTTGAAGCTTTGGTCCTAGGTAGGCTTGCTACTTTTTGTAAAGTCAGGAAGGCTTGAACTGGAGGCCCACTTGTGGGGAGTGGCCTGCCAGTCTACTTACCTGACAATATCAGACAGCTTTAAAAATATTAAGTTTTGCTGTTGTATATGTATGGATTTTTCCTCATTATTACCTTAATAAACTACGTACTTATTTGTGTTTTAATTAGCTCCTGGCTGCATTACTGCTACAGAAACATTGGAGATGAGTGCTAATGTTCCTGCAGCAGAGACAAAATTAGTAATCAAGATCTCAGTTGAAATCAGGCATTGAAATGAGAAGTCTAGGCACATGCAATAGGCCCTAAGAATCCTGGTCTCTGGGTTACATGCTTAATTCCTTGATCAAATGCATGTGAGCTGCAAATGAAGGAGGCAAGGGAGGCAGCAGATGAGGAAGAGACTGAGGTACAGAGCTGGAGAGCTAGAGATTGGGGTGCACAGGATCCCAACAATGTGTCACCTAAAAGGTGCCTCAACACCCCAGGCCTGAGTTTCTTGGCTCATCTTGCCTTATGGTAAAGGGACTTTTCTTTCTGGATATTGATCTCTAGCATCTTCCTCATCAGACCATTTAAATGGTCTGGACATAACAAGTGGTCACTCACACTCCCTCTCCCCAGCCAGACAAGCTTGCTCAAGTCCAAAATAGATCCTGGCTTCTCAGAGGGGATGTGAGCCCACCCCTTTTCTTGCTATCTCATCAAACAGGAAATAATATACAGACTTCTAAAACTGGTAATCAATGGATCCCAGGTAATCGATAGATCCTAGAAAATCCTACAATCCAGTTTGAACTTCTCAGAGTTAGTGGTCAAGATGGATTCCAGCCCCTGGAGCTTTGTATTAGCCAGTTGAGACTTTCCACAGTTAGCGGTCTTGACAAACTCCAAGCCCTGAAGCACCATACTATCCAAATAGTACTTCCCACAATTAAGAGCAGTCTCACTTCTGTCCAGGTCAGTATCCAGCTGGTGAATTGAGCCCCCACTGGAAACGTGGCCCAGAGTAATGCCAGAGATGAACCAATGGAGACAGGGTGGCCGGTTGCCGGCCAGATGGGCGATAAATAAATATAATAATAATAATAATAATAATAATAATAATAATAATAATAATAATAGGTTGGACCATAGACAAAAAATTTAATCAGCCTTTTTTCTTAAATCAATCCCCCCAAAGGCTCCAATCAAATTCAAGCGCCCTCCCCTTCAGCTGGTACAGACCTACCAGGTAACTGTGAGGCACAAGTCTATTTTATTATTCACACAACCCGGTGTGTGTGTGCGCGCGCGGCGTGGAGATTAGTGGTGACGGTGCAATCATCAATCCCTCTGGATCCAACTCAAAAAAATAAATAAATCCAGTTTTATACGAAATATACATTTGGCATATATATCCTCGCATACAACTATTCCTCATAAGCAGAACAGCACGTATCCTTAAGCTCCCATGCTGCAACGGGCAAAACACCTCCCAGTCCTATTCCAAGTCCCACTTTACAGCAAAGCGCTGAAAGCACTGCATGATGGGAAGAGAAATCTTTCCCTTCAAACGAGGCTTCCTCCTCTCCGGCTTACCAACCGTCCCGCTCGCGCACACTCTACGCCGCGTGCGTCTCGACGTCATGCGGGCTAGTCCGCCCACGGCATCACGGGGGGCCAATCGGAGGCCGCGAAGTAGCGACGTTGGCGCGGTCCTCGCGCGAGGGCCTCCTTGAACTTTGACCTCAGGGCCGAGCGCGAGGCAACAGAAGGTGGGATATTTGGTCCGCCTCCATTCGTTTGAGAGAGAGGTCGTTCGATCTCAGATCTCCTTCTCCCGCGCGCGTCTCAGTTGCTGGCGATGATACTAACCTCCACACGGCGCGCGCGCTAATCCTTCCCTCACCGTGTTCCACCCCCGCCTCGGGGAAAGCTCCGCGCGGAACCGTCGCCGCCAGATAGGCGCCGCTACGCTCGCTTGCCAGACAGAGCCCTCCCTTCCCTCTCCCCCCTCCCCGCACACAGCACTGGGCGACGTGGAGCCGCTGAGACGCGGCCCTCACCGGGACCATCAACATGGCGAGTGCCTCGTACCACATCTCCAATCTGCTGGAGAAAATGACGTCGAGTGACAAGGACTTCAGGTAAGAGGCCGATGCCGGCCCTCTCAGGCAGCCTCTCCTCCATCTCGGGCCGAAGGGTCCTCTGCATCCTCTCCTGGCACCTCGTTGGGGTGCGTTTTGGCTTGCCCCGGAGCCACTTCGGTCCCACCCAACCTGCCCTTCCGCTGGGGTGAGGGCCTTCGGACAGGAGATGTTAGGCCTCGCTCCTGGCTTTGTGCTCTGCCCGAGTAGAGCTGCAATTCGAAGCCAGGCCCTGGCTCCATACTTCTTCTGAAAGTCTGTCCGTCTTATTCTGAAAGTTGCTTGGAAGTTTGTTTTTTCTCCCTACCCCGCTACATGAATGCTCTATCATTTGTTGAGTAAAGCACACTTCTGTCTCTTAAACAAGCCATTTACAACGTAATTCTATGTATGTTTACTTGAACGTAAGAACCAGTGTGTTCAGTGTGGTTTAGTCCCTAGTTTAGGATTGTAGCCAGATGACCTGTATTTTTTATTTTAAGGCATGCTTGAAAGGACGTGTAAAGCGAAATCCTCCAACCTGTGTATAAAGCGTGGGGAGTGGAGAAGTTATTATTTGAGGCCAATTCTATATCTACCCTCCATCATTCCATTAATTCTTCTTTTGGGAGATGTTGTCCATGTACTATAATATTTTTCTCGTGCCAGCTTGTATCAGTAGATTATATTCAGTAGATACTGTGTTTGATTTAGATTTGTTGAAATCCTAGCATAGCCATAGACTTTAAATGGCATGGTTGTGAGAATAAATTAAATGGGACAAATTTTGGTATTTGCCCAGAGTGTTGAAGTTAGAATGAATTACAATAACGGCAGCCCAAAGTTAATTTATTGGTAGATAGTCTGATTAAACTCATTGTGACTTATTTTTTAAGTAAACATGTATAGGATCAGGTTGTAAACATATGTGATGTATAAGAATTAGCATAACACAAAGCAGACTCACTTTATTTTAATGTTTTTTGATATGGGAATTATATCCACAATGTATAGTACAGAAAATTGATAAATGCTGTAGATTCATATATTTTTTCCCTGATTTTCTTGAAATAAAACAAATATTTTTTTTCATTCAGCATCAAAAATCTAAACTAATGTAGTAAAAAAAATCTTTTAAGTTTATTTATTTATTTTATTTATTTATTATATTTATACCCCACCTTGTTTCCTGCAAGGAACCCAAGGCGACTTACATAATCCTCCTCCTCCTCTCCATTTTATCCTCACAACAACCCTGTGAGGTAGGTTAGGCTGAGAGCAAGTGACTGGCTCAAAGTCACCCAGTGAGTTTCATGGTGGAGCGGGGAATAGAACCCGGATCTCTTTTATCCTGGTTTGCATTTTATCCACAAAGTCTTAAATGGGCATTAAAGTGAACCATAGACTATACTTGTAAGAAGGCTTTTAATGTTGGCACTAACTTTTCCTTGAGGTTTTCCATTCACTCAAAGATGATTTCATGAGAATTATGTAAAGCAAGGGCCACTTTATACATAATAACATTACTACAGAGAATACACATGATGTAGGAAGTAGCATGTCTTGATCATTACATGTGACAATCTTATGTATGTGCACACACAGCAAAAGGTATGGACATACATGCATGTTGCATACTATTTCCTACATGAATGTGGGTTCAGTATGAGAATGCATTATATTTCATACAGTTCTAAGTGCATCATACAGCATTCTCCCTTAATTAGTGTGGTCAGTGAAGAGCAGAGGGAATTATTGCTGGGGAGGAGCTGGAGTGAGAGTGCAGAATTCTGTGGTCCAGTCCTGATCCCTTAACCATGGAAAATGTATTGGGAATATAACATCTCCACCAGCCCAGTGCACCCAGTTACATATTAAATCTTCATACCAATCTGATATTTTGTCCATCTGATTGGGGGCTGATTCACTCATGAAAATACAAATGAGCCAGTTGTAAGCACTCCCTGAAAATGTCACTTCACCATCATTTGACTTCCCATTATGAGCTCTTTCCTTAACATGCAGCTTCCCTGGTCATATACAGTCATGCCTTGGATTGAGAGCATAATTTGTTCCGGAAACGTGCTTGTAATCCAAAACAGTCTTATATCAAAACGAAATCCCCCCAAAAAAATTTGTACAGAGATTTTTAATTTAAGCCGTACTACAGTACTAGTATTGCAAGACGTCGCTTGTATATCAAGTAAAAAAAAATTAAATAAATATTTAAAAATTTGCTTGTCTTGCAAAACGCTCTCAGACCAAGTTACTTGCAATCCAAGGTATTACTGTATTTCATTCACCTTTAACTTTTAGTTTGTATTTACTGGGTTCCTTTCTCATGCAGTAGCCACATGTGTAGCTGGATTGCAACTAGAGTTTGAAACCAATTTGTAAATTTTGGTTAAAGCAAACTATGGTTAGCTTTAACATTAATGCAGAAGTCATCTGTGATTAACTCAAAAAAGAGAAGGTGGGCATTTGCGTGAAAGAGGAGAGGTAGCATGCTCCTGATCTAACCTTTATTTATCAAAGTGGCACAGGAGTGCCTCTTCAGGGTTGCCACTTTCTGGAAAGTCGGGAATGGAAATTGGTCAGGGAAAGTCAGGGAAATTGTGATTAAGTTATACTCATGTAATGATTTTTTTGAGATGCCGCTGCAAGAGGACAGTCTGCACTTGAGCCAGCTGGAGAAGCGGCAGAGTACAAGTGGAATGTAATGATGCACACATATTCCATAATATGATTATATGATTTTGAAAATGCTTATTGGCTGATGGTTGTTTACAGTAAAACAGAATAAAATGAACTGGCATGTGATAGCATTGTTTTTCATAGATTCATAGTAGAGTTGGAAGGAGCCTCACAAGGCTATCGAGTCCAACCCCCTGCTCAATGCAGGAAACTAGAGGAGGGGTCTCTCATCCAAGTAATGACCAGGCTTGACCCTGCTTAGCTTTCCACACTTAGACAAGCTGAGCCAGAATGAGCCACAGGCCTCTTTTATTATTTATTATCATTTTATTATGATTAATGACTAGCTCCTTGCAATTGAGTAATTTGTGTGTTCAAACAAACTGCAATCAGTTTCAGTTGATTTGAAGATGTGAATTTTTTGACAGGGATCAGCAAATTGTGGCTGGCTGGACTTCTAGCCAGCTGTAAAGTCCAGTCCTGCCACAGCTTGTCTCCCTGCTATTGTACCTGCCAAAAATGAACATTGTAGCACTTTGCAAAACCCACTTTGCAAGTGGTGGTGGTGGGGAAAGGGGTGGGGGTGTAGGAAGGACCCTTAGCAGCAGAATCTTCGGTGGGGGTTTTTTTGGGTGTGCTCGTGTGCCCATAGGTTGTCCTCACTCTTCCAAGTGTGGATAACCCAAAGGCATTGTAAACCCAAATTACAATGAAATGCAAGAAAACAGCAATAACACATAAAATAAATATAGCCAATATGGCACACGCCTAAACTAGTCTTTTGTGTAACCCAGGGGCACATGAGGTCCCCCCCAAAACCCAAGGACCATGCGGAAAAGGGTGTTTTCGGTGCTACTCCCTCAGTTGCCCCTCCATTTCCAGCAGGATTCCCAAGGGATTTTGGGTGTGATCGCAAATCCCAAGTGTCCCCTTGGTTTTACTGTTGACTCTGAGTTGCTAGAACTTCAGGGAGTGCCAAAACTTGGATTCTCAGTGCTGGAGGTACACAAATTTGATGTAACTTTGACAGATGTCAAACTGAGCCCTCCCTCCTGTCAGTGGGAATCCAGTTTTGAAGGTTCCTCCGATGCTAGCATCTTTTTAATAGCTTATAGATCAATTTAAAATTATTATGACTATGATAAATGGCAAAAAAACCTCTATTGTTTCAAAGTCTTAGTAATATTTTAAAAATGTTTTTAGGCTCAGGCCTTCAAATGTGTCCAGGAAGATAAAGTAGTGTGTAATTATTTGGAAGGATACCACTAGCTTCTACATACTCATTTCTACCTGTTTAGAGTATACCCCTTACTGTTTTATTCACATATGTGCATCTAAATGGGTTTACTCGGGTTTGCTTAATACAGATTAATTACCTCTTAAAATGTGAATGACCCTTTTGTACTTGCAGTTAGTGTGTTTGTGGCTGAGAGTAGTGCTTTACACTCAGTGATGTGTATTTATGGCTGAAATAGGGATTCCAGTCCTTGCTTGGTACAGTGGGTGATAGATTTTCCAGATTAATTTGGCCTTGCAATTTATCACTTGCCTGAATAGTTGAGTGGCAAACTTACCTTCCTGCCTTCCACTGTTGCTGTTATTTGTATATATATACATTTAGCAGATATGTATCTCACTTTTCAGCTAAAGTCCTCAAAGCTCACAATAGTACCTAATGCAAAGTAATAAATACGTTAAAAGTCATACACTTAAAAGCAAACAAAACCAGTTTATTAATTATTACATTTATATCCCACATTCTTTCCTCTTGCAAGAAATGCAAATGGCTTACATGGTTGTCCTCCTCTCCGTTTTTATTCTTATAACAACCCTGTGCGGTAGGTTAGGCTGAGTGTCAGTGGGGCTGTTTGCATGTAACAGCAGAAAATCTTGGGTTAACTAAGATTTGCCATGGCATGTGCTGCAGTCTTTTTGAATATTCAGCACCTGATTGGGTTGATTGGGAGTTCCTATGTGATGTCTGAACCAGAACACTATAGGTTAATCATGGGTTGAATACCCCACAGTCAACCTAACTACTAATTGACTGTGGGTTGTTGTTGGTACTAGATGGCCCTATGGTGGGAGATGGGACAGTCGAGCTGGAGCAGGAGTAGACATCTGGTATTTTCTTTACCTGTTTTCCTTTCTTTTCTGGAATCCTTCTCACAGGTGTTATACTACATTTCCCAAGCCATAAGAAAATAGTACAGTGCTATAGTAGCTGACATCCTTTAAGGGTGAAACAATCTCTCTTAGTGCCAAGAGAGAAAGTGAAAGCACACACTTTGGTTAGTAGCTGCTAAAGTGGGGTAGGCAGGCTAGTGAGTGGAGAGGAAAATAAAACACTTGTGTAATATTTCTTGACCAAACCATACAAAACAGTTATGATCTTTTGTGACATAGAATCGTATACCAAAAATCGGTGTTGCTGTATTACATTTCTAGCTTGCCTTTATACCATTAAAGGTGGCATACATAATGTTCCCAGATGTCCCCCATCTGGACACTGACCAGACGTAGATTTACTTAGTGTGAACAAGATTGCTCTGTCATGTACCTTTGAACTATGTACTGGGACCCTTAGTTATTATGCTATAGCATAATGATAACACATATGATAACTCTTACAGTTTAAGTTGCTGGTATCAATACTGCGACAGTTGTATTCATCACAAGGTTTCTTTGCATCTTAATACTCAAAGGTAACATGTTCCTTATCAGTTACAGTATTTTGGGGATGCAAATAGATCACTTTATTGGCATTAAGTGTAACTAGATTTGAAGATGAATAGTGGAAATTAATTACTTTGTTACATAAAGCAATATTGTACAAACGGAATTGACTTTTTTTTGCATAGGTTTATGGCAACAAACGATTTGATGACTGAACTACAGAAAGATTCTATCAAGTTAGATGATGACAGTGAAAGGAAGGTTGTGAAAATGATTTTGAAGTTGCTGGAAGATAAAAATGGTGAAGTGCAAAATTTAGCAGTCAAATGGTATGTATATGTTTGAGTTTTTCATTCTTATACGCTGACTTAATTAGTATGTACTGAGGACATAGGAATTACCTTGTCTGTCTAGTCCAGCATTCTGTCCCCAAAAATGGCAAGTCTGATGCCCCTGAGATGAGTGCCAGCCCAACATGATGGAGATTGCTATCTCATATTCTCAGCTGAATCATTTTTTATGCCAGATGTATGTGCATGAACCATTGCTGATTGTTCTGAATCTCCTGCTGGTCCATTCCATTGGATAATCCTTAGGGAGAGAGAAAATTCATTATTCACTCTTTCCACACAGTTCATTTTTATATAAACATCTGTCAAACATCTTATGCTTATTGCAAGCGATAGGAGGAGATACAGAGGGATCTCTGACTCACCCCTTCCCATCTGTTTGAAGACCAACAATGGAGCAGATGCTCACCATAGTTCTTCCCAGTTGAATGTTACATATAATTACTCTTTATCTAGTTTGCATATAATCAAATAACACTGGTGGTGATTGGGCCTTAGGAGAATTAGATTATTCTATGTAAAGACATAAATTTAATATTAAGTATTGATTTATCCTTCTTTGATGTGAAGATGCAGCCATCTTGTGTAGTATCCAATGCCACCACTCTGATTACGCCATTGATGTAATGCAAATGTAAGTGACTTCTAATGCAACGCCAATAGCATATGCTGGAGCAACATGTTTGCTGGGGAAACCTGTTCCGCAAGCATATGCCGTTAATATGAAAGTTAATAAATTATGGGGTCCAGATGGTATCCATCTTAGAGTTCTTAAAGAACTCAAATATGAAAATGCTGCTCTTCTAACCAAAATATGTAACATGTCCCTAAGATCAGCCTCTGTACCAGAGGACTGGAGAATGGCCAATGTAACACCAGTTTTTAAAAAGGGATCCAGGGGGGGATCTGGGAAATTACAGACCGGTTAGCTTAATGTCTGTTCTGGGTAAATTGGTTGAAAGCATTATTAGAGATAAAATTAGTAAACATATAGAAGGACAAGCCCTGCTGAAAAAGAATCAACATGGCTTCTGCAAAGGTAAGCCCTGTCGCACTAACCTTTTAGAGTTCTTTGAGAGTATCAGTAAACGTGGACGGGTGGGTGATCCAGTAGGCATTGTTTACTTGGACTTTGTCAAAGGCTTTTGACAAAGGTACTCACCAAAAACTCCTGAGCAAATTTAGCAGTCATGGAATAAGAGGAGAGGTCAGTAGCTGGTTAAAGCAGAGAGTAGGAATAAATGGTAAATTCTCCCAGTGGAGGGATGTAAACAGTGGGGCCCCATAGGGGTTTGTATTGGGACCAATGCTTTTAAACTTATTCATTAGTGATCTGGAATTAGGAGTGAGCAGTGAAGTGGACAAGTTTGCTGATGACACCAAATATTTAGGGTGGTTAAAAAATGGGGGGTGGGTTGCGAGGAGCTCCAGAAGGATCTCTCCAAATGGGAAGAATGGGCATCAAAATGGCAAATGTGGTTCAGTGTAATCAAGTGTAAAGTGATACGTGTTGGGGCAAAAAAATCCCAACTTCAAATATAAGCTGACGGGATCTGAGCTTGTGGTGATGGCCCAAGAAAGAGATCTTGGAGTTGTGGTGGACAGCTCAATGAAAATGTCAACCCAGTGTGTGTGGCTGCGAAAAAGGCAAACTCCATGTTAGGCACAATTAAGAAAGGAATTGAAAATACAGTAATACCTTGGATTGCAAGTAACTTGGTCTGAGAGCATTTTGCAAGACAAGCAAATTTTTAAAATAAATTTTGACTTGATAAACAAGCGATGTCTTGCAAGACAAGTACATGTCTCCCCTTACTGTTTTTCTAAGCTACACAATTCCAGCTGCTGTAACCTTTCCTCATAGGGGAGTTGCTCCAGCCCCTTGATCATTTTAGTTGCCTTTTTCTGCACTTTTTCCAACCCTAAAATGCCCTTTTTTAGATGCGGTAACCAGAACTGTACACAGTATTCTAAGTGTGGTCGCACCATAGATTTGTATAAGGACGGTATGATCTTGGCAATTTTACAGTAATACCTTGGATTGCAAGCATAATTCGTTCTGGAACTGTGCTTGTAATCCAAAATAGAGGTGTACAAAATTATGTATGGTCTGGAGAAAGTAGATATGGAGACATTTTTCTCTGTCTCTCATAATACTAGAAGCTGATTGGTGGGAGCTTCAGGACAGATAAAAGGAAGTACTTCTTCACACAGCACATAGTTAAACTATGGAATTCATTTCCACAAGAAGTAGTGATGGCCACCAATTTGGATGACTTTAAAAGGGGATTGGACAAATTCATGGAGGATAAGGCAATCAATGGCTACTAGTCCTGATGGCTATATGCTACCTCCAGTATCAGAGGCAGTATGCCTATGTACACTAGTTGCTGGAGAACTAGGGTGGGAGGGTGCCTTTGCACTAATGTTCTGCTTGTGGGTTGTCTTTATCCTTACCATAGATTGAGTCAGTGGGAGCTGTTTGCATGATACAGCAGCCCCAATGGGTTATTTAACAGCTAATTATTAATATTATATTGTTGTTGTTGTTGTTGTTATTATTATTATTCAGTAGTAGCTAATTATTTTAACCCGCTGTGGGGCACATGTGACTGCCATTTTAAATATACAACCCCCACTTGGGGGCTGTGTTGTGCGAACCCAGTGAGCATGGGTTATGCAAGAGTTAAACAACCCTCACATGACCCATGGTCTGTTTTAAGGTGATGTGAGGGTTGTTTAATGCATGTTGGACTGCGTGACATGACAACCCCCGAGTGGGAGTTGCATATACAATGTGGTGCCTGCGAGCATCGCGGCTCATCATGGATTAAATAACCAACAACGAACCCCGCCATGTTGTCTAAACCCTAGTCATAAGCAGTAATATTAGCATAACACTCTCTTTGTAAAACATTTAATTTGTAAAGAAACTTTCAAGTTTAATATTTTTCTATCTTGAAGAAAAATCTTGCTTCTAGAATGGTAACTGTTGTTGCTCTGTCAAAAGTGGCAATAGCTTTTTTTTAAAATGGGTTGATAATTTTCTTTTTTTACTTAATGCGGGTTGTTCATAAATAGTTGAGAAGTAGCTTCAGGGGGTTGCTTTCATGTACGCTCACATCATCTATTGGATATCAGACTTGTCTTTCCACTGATTTTACCATTGTCTCTTGGTAAGGTTTCTGTAGTTTCTGTAGTTCATTTTGATGTTCCTATGATGATTTTGTTTGTTGAACATAAGGCCTGGTATCTTGGTTGCATACTTGTGAGCTTTTGAGGTTTGTAGACCTTGTTTTTTTGCTGTTTTTATTTTTGTAGTACATTTTTTATTTTTGTAGTACATTTACAGCTTGTGTTTCTTCCATTATGCAGCTTAAGGTGGTATACATGTAATTCCCAGGTGGTCTCCCATCCTTGTACTTACCAGACCTGATTAGCTGGAGGCTACGTCATATGCCCTCAGACTGTGCCTTGGGACCCACACATGAACTTGAGTGGCCAGGGCTGAGAAAAGTATCCCACATTTAAGTTTAATTACTTAAAAGATATTTTGGCATATAATATTATACCTGTATAGCTTTAACCCCTAGGTAAGGGTTGAGCAACACATGGGCTGCCTGCCATTCCGCCCGTCCCCCGCCTATGGCTGCCCCTATTGTTTCTTGTAAAAGAAGGGAGAGAAAAATTCACAGTTTGCCATTGCAATTCTGTGGCAAGCAACTACGGAGGCTTTGAATGGACACATCTAGCTTGTTCCCCCCCTTGCCCTCCCTTTTTGGTGGTGTGGGAGCAGCATGTGGAGTGGCCCACAGTGGTTCTGGGTGGGGAGTGGAATTGGCCCACAGACTGCCCAAAGTTCCTCACCTCTGCCTGAAATATTTTTACCTGTGCTGCAGGCTCTTACTCTTAAGCTCATTTATTTTGCCTGTTGTGCTTCAACATTTTTTGAAATCCGTAGTAAATTTGTGAGTAAATGTTTCACTCAAGTAAGAACATAAGAGCCAGGCTGAATCAGACAAGAGGCTTATCTAGTCCAGTATTTTGTTCATACAGCGGCCAACCAGCTGCCTTTGGGAAACCCACAGCTAGGACATTGAGTGTGATAGCAGCCTCCTGCTTGTGTTCTCCGGCAACTGGTATATAGAGACATACTGCCTCTGATACTGGAGTTAATATATACCGGTAGCCATTGGGACTAGTGGCCACTGATAGCTTTATCCTCTAAAGCTGTCCAAGTTGGTGGTCATCGCTATATCTTGTTGTAGCGAATTCCATAGTTTAACTATGTGCTGTATGAAGAAGTACTTCGTTTTATCTGTCCTGAATCTCCCACCATTTAGTTTCCTGGTTGACCCTAGGTTCAAGTATTATTTCTACACACTCATGCATCATAAGTTTGTACACCTCTATCATGTCTCCCCTTACTCACCCTTTTTTCTAAGGTAAACTGTCTCAAATGTTGTAACCTTTCCTCATGAGGGAGTTGCTCCAGCCCCTTGTTCATTTTGGTTGCCCTTTTCTGCACCTTTGCCATTTCTACAATATTCTTTTTGAGGTGAGGTGACCAGAACTGTACACTGATGCAACTGTACAAAGTAGGGCTATAGCCATAGACTTTATTTACATGAATAACCTTAACACTAAGTCTGTATTTACAAACTTTTCATTTTCCCCTTCTAAAATAGGGGTGTGCTGCAAGATAACTTCAGTTTAATCTCATTCTAGGAATTCTTACTCATTAGTCATACTATATACTTCAGAAGGGCTGGAAGGGCTGATGGTGGAACCCCCTGTTTCTCCAGCAGATGTAGTTTGTGTTGTAGTAAGTGACAGCTGCTAAGTTGATAATTGGAGGGTAGTGAACAGCTCTGATAATAAATTCTCTTTTCTGATTTATGCTTTCATTAGACTTTAAAACCCCTTGTGTAGATTAAACACTTACCTCTAGAGGTTAGTGTCACTTTCCTGGCTTTACTCTCAATTTTTCACAAGGTCACTAGAACAAATATAATTTCTCAGCTGAACCTTAAATTTCTCAGGCAAATTCAAACACATTGTGTATGAATGTAGGCACCAGCTATCTAGGTACAGATAAGTAATGACCTGGTTTACATGTAACAACAATCCATTGGTTAAACAACAACCCATGGGTTGTTGTACACAAGTGGGAGAGATCAAGTGCGCCGCCTCCCACATGCCTGCCACTTCCCCTTCTACTCAACAACCTTCAATCTGCTCCTTTGTAGGTTGTTGAGCATGATGTTCGAACCTGGGCTGATGGGTTGTTTAG
This sequence comes from Shinisaurus crocodilurus, assembly GCA_021292165.1. Classification (NCBI taxonomy): domain Eukaryota; kingdom Metazoa; phylum Chordata; class Lepidosauria; order Squamata; family Shinisauridae; genus Shinisaurus; species Shinisaurus crocodilurus. Next base: position 231,145,960 of record CM037879.1, read on the forward strand.
CCCCATGGTTTGTTGGGTTAACCATTGCGTTGTTTAGCCACTAAACAACCCAGTGGTCTGGGTTTGAACGTCACACTGAACAACCTATGAAGAACATCGTAAGTTGTTGAGTAAAAGTGGAAGTGGCATACCCACTTAACCCGGACAGTCCATTTAACTGATGGGCTGTCATTGCATATGAACAGGGTCATTGTATATTCTTATAGAATCATAGAATAGTAGAGTTGGAAAGGGCCTATAAGGCCATTGAGTCCAACCTCCTGCTCAATGCAGGAATCCCAAGTAAAAGCATCCCTGACAGATGGCTGTCCAGCTGCACCTTGAATGCCTCCTGTGTGGGAGGGCCCACTACCTCCCTAGGTAGTTGGTTTTGGTTCTATTGTCCTATTGCTCTAACAGTCAGGAAATCTTTCCTGATGTCCAGGCGAAATCTGGCTTCCTGTAACTTGACCCCATTATTCTGTGTCCTGCAATCTGGGATGATCAAGAAGAGATCCTGGCCCTCCTGTGTGTGACATCTCTTCAAGTACTGGAAGAGTGCTATCATATCTCCCCTCAGTCTTCTCTTCTGAAGGCTAAACATGCCCAGTTCTTTCAGTCTCTCCTCATAGGGCTTTGTTTCCAGTCCCCTGATCATCTTTGTTGCCCTCCTCTGAACCCTTTCCAGTTTGTCTTCCTCCTCCTTAAAGTGTGGTGTGGTGCCCAGAACTGGACGCAGTACAGTTAATAACTGTATTTGGGGAAGTCCTGTATGTGTAGTGGGATATTTGAACTTATAAATTTGCCTAATTCTGAGTCAGAGAGTTGGTTTGTCTAGCCTAGTATTGTTTGGTCTGACTGCCAGGGGCTCTCACAGAGGTCTTTCCCAGCTCTACTACCCTAGATCCTTTAACTAGAAATGCTAGGTATTGAAGAATGTGCTCTGTCTACCACTGAGCTGTGGCCTCTTTATTTGTGCTGGAATGTACACTGTGGCATGCCAGTAGGGTGTGTGAAAAATAGTCCTAGCGTGTAGTTTATCGTGTATGTACTTGAGTTTAAGAGATTTTGCTTGCATACTTGAGCCTTTCTCTGTCATATAGTGCTATGATCTATCGTAAATTGTTACAATGAGTGGAAGCTTGGGTAGGCCCTCCCCATGCACACTCACAGCTAACTTAATAACCTTGAAAGTAAATCAGAATATTTTTTCCTTGAACTTGTCATTCTTAAAGACTTCAAAAAATCATTTATAGTAGAGGAGCCACAGAACTATTGAATGCTATCTTGCATTTTGGAGGATTTCTTGTTTTATTGCTTGTTTTATGAGTGGGGAGGGAATCTGTTTTGAGACATTTATTGTGCTAGCCACAGAATACTCTTATTAATGAGCTGTTAAATCAGCCAGTAGCATTTTCTGAGTAGCAATAGCTGTAAAATGCAAATAAATTGCATCAGTTATGGCTGCTAAGGAAAATCTCCATGATATGGACAGTAAACATACACTGAAATGATGCAGAATGGAATGAAAAAGACATCAACATACAGTATTTTTCCATGTATAAGACTATACTTTTTCCTAAAATTGTTAGACTAAAAAGTGAGGGTTGTCTTATACACGGAAGTAAGCCGAGGAGAGAACCGCACGGTTGCGAAACTGCCCAGTGGGGGGGCGTCTTATACATGGGGGCGTCTTATACAGGGAAAAATACGGGTAGTTCTAGCTATGTATTCTTGATACTTGATTGTGAATTAGATTTTTCACTGCTGACAGAAAAGTTTTTTGAATGTGTATATGGCTGCATGTCTTTGAAATGGTCAGTTTTGCCCAACTAACAATTTGTATAAATAACTAAATTAATATAATTGTCATAATCAAATTATATACCACATTCCAAAACAGATTTAAATGAGTGCAAGCCAGCCTATGTTTCTGTTGAATTGTAGTCCTAGTTCTATTTGTAAATATGGATGACTGAACTTTTTAACATTTTAGATACAATTGAAATGGTTTTTAAACTCCAGTGAATATTATTTGGGTTTCATTACAGCCTCGGGCCCCTGGTGAGTAAAGTGAAAGAATACCAAGTGGAGACAATTGTAGATACCCTCTGTACTAACATGCTTTCTGATAAAGAGCAGCTACGTGATATTTCAAGCATTGGCCTTAAAACAGTCATTGGAGAACTTCCTCCTGCTTCCAGTGGTAACTCTTATTATTTTTATTCTCTGTATTCAGTCACTACTTTTTCTGTTTGATTTAGTTAATGAACTTGGCTTCAGATAAAGATCTAGCTAACACTGGAATTTATTTTACTTGAAGATAAAGTGGTTTTTGTGTGTGTGTGTTTTGCTATCTGATCATTCAAAATGGTTTGATTGGTTTTAGGGGGAATGGCAATCCTTGCTGTTAAGTATCCTTATTCTGTTGTTCTAATTTCTAGCTGGGGTGTTTGAAGAGAAGAAGCAAGAAGAGTACAAGAACTAAAGCTGGGGGACATACTGGCCCTTGGTTAAAATTCTTCATAATGTATTGTGTTGCACAGCATGGCCCAGGATTTGTGCTGGAAGTGTGTAGGCTGTGCCTATCATTGTAGCACTGCTCATTTTCCTTAGTAAGCTCTGCCTGCATTGTGTGGCATAACTGTCGCTTGGTAGGGGTGTCCACAGACCGCAAAATTCAGTTTAGACCCTGATTTGGCAGTTTGGAAAACAGCCTACTTAGATTCTGATCCAAATCTAAATCAAGATTTGGAAATTCAAACCTTCATGCCTCCCATTGACTTTCATAGGAAATCCACAAACAGCTCCCCCCCCCCCCGGGTTTTTTTTTTGGGGGGGGGTATTTGTATAAAAATAGCATATGGAACCGTAGGTGTCCCTAGGCAGGAAACCTCCAAAAGATAGGTGCAGGGGGATAGGCAGTTATGATGAATGAAAAATAGTTTAAGACGTTTTTTGTTTTTTGCTCAATTGTTACCAAAGTCACAGAAAATATAATCTGACAGGGATGGATGTTGAGCATACATAGTGGCAGAGACAGAAGGACATCAACATCCAGCATTTTCTGCACAAGCTTCCAATGGTACACCTCCGGGGTCCCACAGACTCCACCAAACCTCTTTTAATGTTCCTGCTTCTGGGAGAGAGAAGTAGCAAAGAGCACTGAACAGTTCTGTGATATATTACTACCACATCCCTCCAAAGCACTGATTAAAGAACCCTGGTAAAAGCCATTCACTGTGATTAGAAGCTAGAACTGCCAGTCACAAAACTACACCTCCTCTCCCTACCCTGGCTTTTTCATTATATCAGGGATGGGCAACTTCGGGCAATCCAGGTGCCAATTTCCGGCCCCCAGGCACCCCTGGGCAGCTGTACCATTTGCAGCAGCAAAAACATTAGTGGGTTGCCTCTAACATTCGGTGGCAAACCACTACAAAGACTCGAAAAGGCCACATTTAGCTTGAAAAGAAGCTAAATGTAGCACTTTTGAGTCTCCATAGCAGTTTGCTGCTGAATTTGAGTGGCAAACGTCTGATCTTTTTGCCTCTATACTGCTGAATTTCAGCAGTGGGGATGGCAGCGCTAGTGGTGGGGACTACACTAAAGGCCATGGGGAGCTAAAGGCCACCGGGCCACATGTTGCCCACCGGGCCACATGTTGGAGAGCTTGAGGAGAAATGTATAAATTACTGGCCATGCTGTCTGTGTCTATGTCCCACTTCAGAGGACTGCCACTTCAATAGGGACATCTCCCGAATCTGTCTGAATCAGTTCAGTTTCATCTAAATCCAAAGCAAGCCCCTATCACTTGCACTTTGTAACATTGGAGTTTCACAAGGAGAGCACTCTACAGTAATTGAATGGGCCTGTGATGCCTTGGGCCAGCAATTTCATACATTCCACTCTGAGCTGCCTTCAGATAGATAATTGATTATTGAAGATTATGTAACTCTTTGTTCTTAGAGTTCTTAGCAGCTTTGTCTCATCCTGCTCCGGTTCTGTTGCTTACCTGCTCTGTTAATACTAGCTATTGATCTGACCAATAATCTTTCTCAACATTAAGATGCACAGATTTTCGCTGCAGTTCACTTCTGTTGAGGTTAATGGTGAAACTACTGATTTGAATGGAGCTGTGCTGTACCATTTAACTGAAACTTGAGTAGCCATCTTGGGTGGGGGTGGTAAGGGAAGAATCAATTACGGTCTTGTTTTAATGTCAAAGTGACAGTCCTTTTTCTATGAAGTTAATAGAAATAAGTAATTTGACATCTTAAATCCAAAACTGGAAAAAATCATAATTCAGCAGGTTTCTCACCAGATTTTTTTTTTAAAATAGCATTCAGTTTGGGATCTTGATCTTGCTTGTCAGATAGTCAGAGAACATTCAATATTGCGAAAGAACAGCTGCTTCTGAGTTTCTATGTAATTTGTGTGACCCATGAAGGAAACACACACTCAGCATGATCTGGTTAGGTTAAGGTATACATTTCATATTTGCAAATAAAAAGCCTGAGAGAGTCCTTAAGTTTGACTTGTACAGAAAATCACTTTCATTATCTTTCTATTTCTGATATTGGGTGAAAGTACTGCTATTTATATAGTCAAAATGGCACCACCCACATACAAGAGTCAAGCTGAGTGGGCAGGATTCCAAGGTTTGCAGCAATTTAAAAAAGACTTCAGGGAAAAAATGGGAGGGGTGTATAAAAAAAAACAGCCTAATGAAGGCTGAGCATGCACAGTGGGGACAGAATGCTGATGGGAGTTGTGAGGAGGGAGATGCCTGTAAAACCAGGACAGATGGGGAATGGAATGGAATATCCTGAAAACGAACACCCTATACTGCAGTACTTTATTGTAGGCCCAAGTTGTAGAACAATAGTAAAGAAAGTTTTCTCTGGGGTAGTCTTGCTTTACCAGCTTGCTTTTCTAATTTACTATTGCTAAAAAGATCTTGAATGAAGGTTGAGCTATGATCAGGAGCTTGGGGAGAGTTTTCATCCATGCATTGCATTCATTGGATTATGATGCATGTGTTTGGGTTTTTGACATACTATCAGCCTACACTTTGTGTGTGTTGACAGCTTACAGATTGTTAGACAATTATCAGAATGACTTGTTATATAATTGATTCTAATTGTCACAAAATAAGCCACATTTGTTTTGGAAAATGCTCAAGTAAATACCAATAATTATAGTTTTTTACTGCTTTGGTGAAATTGCATATGTATGCTGACAAATTGTTACATTTTTGTAATATTTCTAGGTTCTGCATTAGCAGCTAATGTTTGTAAAAAGATCACCGGGCGTCTTACCAGTGCTATCGCCAAGCAAGAGGATGTTTCTGTTCAGTTAGAGGCCTTGGATATCATGGCTGATATGCTGAGCAGGTAAACATGCATATTAAAGATGCTGGTAGACAATAATTTTGTAAACTGCTCTGTAAAGTTTTACTGATTTTTATTTTAAGCATTTTTCGTCTGCCTCTCTGGACAAAGTCTTCTCAAGGTGACATACAACAATATAAACAACAAAATTAAAATAAAGTAGCATTATTAAAACTTCTTAAAATAAAAAAAATAAAAGAATACAATTTTAAAATACAGCACACCCCGTCTAAAATAATTATCACAACCCACAACAGTAAAGCACTACATCAGCAGCTATTTATTTATTTTAAGCATTGTGTAATCTTCATAAGACCTTTGTAAGTAATGCTTGTATGCAATACAAATATCTGGATGCTCTTTATTGAAGAGAATATAAATGAAGCTGAATGAATACAAAGTTGTTAAAACCATAACAGATCTAATGTTGAAAGCTGAATTTGTATTAGTTATTGCTTCCATTTTCAATAATGGTGTGTGTGTGTGTGAGTGTGAGAGCAAAGGAGCTTAAGATTTAGTTGGAGAAAACCTTGACAGTTTAGAGAAACCTATTACAGAAATGCCTGGACAACATGATCTGTTATATTTACTGTTTTCTCTAAATTAATTTTTGTCTGTTTTAAGGCAAGGAGGACTGCTCGTTAACTTCCATCCCTCTATTCTGACCTGTCTGCTTCCTCAGCTGACTAGTCCAAGACTTGCTGTGAGAAAAAGAACCATCATTGCTCTTGGTCATCTGGTTATGAGTTGTGGCAACATAGTGTTTGTTGACCTCATTGAGCATCTGTTGACAGAGCTTTCTAAAAATGATTCCATGTCAACAACTAGGACCTATATACAGTGTATTGCTGCCATCAGTAGGCAAGCAGGTCATAGAATAGGTAAATAAATTTACATGTTATCGTGAAGTTTGCTATTTTTCATGTGAAGGGTTGCTAAATGTTTCATATGAATGACTATTTCTGTTTTCTGCCGTCAGGTGAATACCTTGAGAAAATTATCCCTTTGGTAGTAAAATTTTGTAATGTAGATGATGATGAACTTCGAGAATATTGCATTCAAGCATTTGAATCTTTTGTTAGGAGGTAAGGTTGTCATAGGTGCACTTGTTTTTTCTGGTTAACTTTACAGTATGAAAGGAATTGACAAGTTTAGAAGAGGCTAGAGTAAAGCAGAAAAAATATAGTTTTTCCCCTGTGGAACTGCATGGTGTTTTTAATGTTTGATGTCATCAAGCTAAATTACTTTTTATTGCTTGTATTGATAGTGATGATTTTAATGCAGTTAACTTTGAGTCATCTATAGGAAAGCATCTCTGTAGGATAGCATCCCTGTTTAAACAACTACTTCATAGGGTAAATGCATATAGCTAAACTGGTCCTTGAGATATGCCATTACTCAAGAAGAACATTTCCCCAAAGCACCAGTTGCAGTGGAAACTTGCAGAATCAGATACAGTGCAGCTTGTGGTGGACAATCCACACAATCCTACCCATGATGGCTTGTTTTGTTATAAAACCAAGACCGATTCCCGCAAGGAGGCTTGTTTGAGGGCAGCAAGCCACCCTGACAATCCATGGGCTATAGTAGGGGTTGTTGTACCCACGATGGGTTGTCATGTCCAAACCCGGGTGACTGGCCCCATCGTGGGTACGGGGAATTGCTGAGTGGCTCACTTGGCAGGAGCGGCAACATTTTTTTGACAGCTGTCAAATGGAACCTAAGAGGAAAATAAACTTACTTGCAGCCTCTGTGGGGCAATGCCCAGGGTGGGTACCTGCTGGTCTTTGCCAGCAGGCCCACCCATGCTCATTGCCCACTCATGCTCATTGCCCACTCGAGGCTGCCCATTCCCACACCCATGTAACTATGGATGTCCACAGTTGTGCAAGTGCAGGTAAAAAAATTTTTTCCCTGTGAATGTTTGTGAAAATTGGGGGGGGGGGGTAATTAAAAAAAAATGTTTGGCAGCCACAGGCAGCCCCTCCAAGGTGCTGCTGGGGCACTTTGAAGGGACTCTCCATAGCTGTTAAAACGGGGATCTCCAGGGGAGAAAAATGGGTAAAGTGAAAAAACCCACAGTGAGCCCCAAACGGCTTGCGATCATAGTGGGGACGGGGAAGACAACTCAATTCTCCCACAGTGCCCCCTGGGATATCTGCAGGAGGACCAAGGGGGGAAAAGGAGGGGGCCAACAACCCACAGTGAGCCTGGTCATCTGTTTGGTGTACTATGGGTTGTTCGCACAACAACCCACCCACCCACTGTGGCTTATTGCCAAGGTGGGTTGGCGTGACATGAGAATGCGTGTGTCTGCTAAATATGGTCTACATAATGTATGAGAATTCCTGCATAATCAGATCCATGCCTTGCACTCCTCTCCCACCTGCCTTGGTAGCCTTTGTTGCTTTGCAACAGAGTGGGATGGCCAGCTGAATGTCTGCCCCATCCTGATTCCAGCCCTTTCCAGGTTAGAAATGCCAGCCTCTCCTTCATTCCTGTCATGAAGACCACCAAGCAAGAAATAAGAGGCTGCCTTAGAGCAGGGGTGGGGAACTACTTGCCTGCAGGCTGGATCAGACCTGAGGAGCCTTCCTGACGTGCCTGCAGTGTTTCCTCTATCCACCCTGTTCCACTTTGTAGCCTGCTTACAAGGTTGCCGAGGTTTTTTAATCTTTTTCTTTGTGCCAGGGTGGGTTCATGTGACGGCTTAGAGGGAGTGCGGCTGCCTGGAAGGCTGCATTGGAGAGCCTCGTACTGCTGCTGTTTTCTTTCACCAGCTGATCAGTCTTTGTAAAGCCTTTCCCCATTATTGGCAAGCAAATGTTTAGCTGTTTGTTTAGCCTTCTGCTGGAGAGAGGGTAACCTTGTAGACATTTCTTAAAAGGGTGATACTAGTGCTGGAAGGGGTTAATGATTTTCAGGAAGGGGCAAAATAATTTGGGATGGGTGTAGGGTGCTAATTTGTGGGAGGGTTGAATAAATTAATTGAAGCCACAGGATCTCAGGTGGTTAATGATTTTGTGTGTGGGGTGTGTGTGTGTGTGTGAGAGAGAGAGGGGGGGGTAGAGGTTGGATGGATGGTGATATCTGCTTATGTGTGTCTGTATGGATTGATGGATGCCTCACCCTCTCTTGGTGCCAGCCCTGCCCACTGCTGGTATGTGGCCCCTTGGGGAGGGAAAAAGTTCCCCACTGCTGCCCTAGATTGCTCTGAGATGAAGCGGCATGTTGTGAACTGGTTTTGCTTAAGATTTTTCTTGGAAAATCAACACATGAGAAACTTGTTTGCTGTTTTCAGCCTGGCAGGCACCTTTCCTATCAGAGGTTCCTGCCCTCTTATTTCATCCTGAAGGGCTGGACTCTCCCCTAATCAAGCATTGTAGGGGAATGAGGGAGCTCTGTCTCTCCAGCAGCTTGGGCAGGAAGAGTTTCAGTGTTTCAGGGAGGGTATGAGGAGCAGCAATAGATAATGTTATTGAGAGGTGTAAGTTAGAACTATGTGTAAATGGCTTCTGGCTTTTCCTGGATTTCATAGATCATAGAGTTGATAGCCTTGTAGGCTCCTTCCGAGTCCAACCCCCTGCTCAGTGCAGGAAACTAGAGGAGGGGTCTCCCATCCAAGTAATAACCAGGCTTGACCCTGCTTAGCTTTCCACGCTCAGACAAGCTGAGCCAGCAGTAAGCCACAGGCCTGTACTAAGTGTGTTGGTTATAACCATGGGCGTTTAAACTGGTTTTATTCTGTCTGCATATGGTTTACTAAGGGACCCAATTAAATCATGTAGCAATACTGTTTAATGGTTATTTTCAATAGTTACCTAATTAGTGTTTCACTTATTATGCAGATGTCCTAAAGAAGTTTATCCTCACGTAACTACCATTATAAACATTTGTCTTAAGTACCTTACATATGATCCCAATTACAATTATGATGACGAAGATGAAGATGAGAATGCTATGGATGCTGATGGTGGAGATGACGATGATCAAGGTAACTTGTGCTGGGAATGAAATATTGAAGCTGCTAAATATAAGACATACAAATTACATTATTAGTGTAATATTCTAAATGAATGTACGGTATTTTCAAAATGTTGACAGGGTTTTGTTAGGAAGAGGCACACTTTTGCTCAGCCTTTATGAAAGTAATTGGCTTCTTACTGAAAACAACAATCCTTTATTGCAGTCAATAGACCATTCCTCACACAATATAATACATACATACAGTACAACTAGTTAATTGGACACTTGAGAGTGGGAAATCAAATATAGGGCCGGTTTGCACGACCCAGGCTACGGGCAGGGGAGGCACCACGGGGTGATTTCCGGGTCCGGCGGGGCGCCACAGACGACCTGCACCCCGCACGTGTGGGTGGACCCCGGTGGAGCCGGCAGTCCCTGCACCGCAGTGCGGTCCTCCCAGCGCTAGGGGGCAGGGGCCGGGATGCCCAGAGGGGCTGTTTGCCCCTACAGAATGGAGCGGCGGCAGCTCCGGCCGCTCTTGGCTGCCGCCTCTGTGCGGCCCCCGCGGGACAGCTGCCCGCTGTTCGCACGGCAGGGTGGCCATGCACGGTAGGGGCTTACCCCTCTACCGACCATGGTCACTTTGTGTGCGTCCCGTGCGCGGCCTTTCCGCGGGGGCACCCCTGGTTGGCGTTCGCACAACACGGGAACCGCGGCGGACTTCTTCTCCCCCGCAGTTCCCGTGTCGTGCGAACACGCCCATAGTCTAGTGGAGATAGCCTGGTTCAGAAATTTGGCCACTTGTTCAGTGACCAACTTATCAGAGCTGCTAAGTAATAAGCAGCTGACAGATCAAGGAGAAAACAAATTTTGTAAAGTAGAAACTAGCAATCACAGCCAGTAGGGGATGATGTGAAACTTACAATGTAGTGGTGCTTCCTTATAAAATCTATTCATTTTAATGGGTTTTGCTTGAGAATAGTACTTGTTAGACTGTGTTACTGAATCTAGATTTGTTGTTTAATTAATCAGTATTGCTGGTTGTCTTGTATGCTTTGTTTTATAACTGGTGATCAAATATTAAATATCCGAATAATTAAATACAAGGCAATATACCTTTAGTTGTGATTATGTATAACATGGTATCCTTCTATTTTCAAGGGAGTGATGATGAATATAGTGATGATGATGACATGAGCTGGAAAGTTAGACGTGCAGCTGCGAAATGCTTGGATGCTGTAGTCAGTACACGGCATGAAATGCTACCAGAATTCTACAAGACGGTGTCTCCTGCTTTAATTGCTAGATTCAAGGAACGAGAGGAGAATGTAAAAGCAGATGTTTTCCATGCATACCTCTCTCTTTTAAAACAAACTCGACCTGTGCAGAGTTGGCTTTGTGATCCTGATGCAATGGAACAAGGAGAGACACCTTTAACAATGCTTCAGAGTCAGGTTAGTGGATAAAATGTCAATATTTTCTAGCACAAAAGGTCATATCTTCTTAACAGGAAAAAAAAAATGGAAAAAAAGATTAATTTCCGCCATTTTCTCAAAACAGTTCACAAGCTTTATTCCTAACTATGTTACATGTCTGAGATCAGACTTTGGTTTAAATGTCTTCTAATATGGAACTTTCGGAGTTTTGTATTTTTATTTATTTATTTATTTATTTATTATATTTATACCCCGCCTGTTTTCCTGCAAGGAACCCAAGGCGGCTTACATAATCTTCCTCCTCCTCTCCATTTTATCCTCACAACAACCCTGTGAGGTAGGTTAGGCTGAGAGTCAGTGACTGGCCCAAAGTCACCCAGTGAGTTTCATGGCCGAGCGGGGACTAGAACCCGGATCTCCCGAGTCTTTTGGTTTGTAGAGGCGTAAAATATTTTCTGAAATGGTTCCTATCACTTGCTGGACTCTTCTGCTACAAGTGCAGAAAGGCTACTTGTGTGTGAATGTGGGAACACAATTCTGGACTAGATAGGCCTTTGGTCTGGTCCAGTAGGGCTCTTATTTTCTTATGTCTGTGGTCATATATACTTAAGAACCATGCATTATTTGTAGCTTGTAAATACAAAATACTAACTGCTGAACTATGTATCGTGTATATAATTACAGGTTCCCAACGTTGTTAAAGCCTTGCACAAACAGATGAAGGAAAAAAGTGTGAAGACTCGTCAGTGTTGTTTTAACATGCTGACCGAGTTGGTCAATGTGTTACCTGGTGCTCTCACACAGCACATTCCTGTACTTGTCCCAGGTATGAAATACGTATCTTAAACTTGTATTTACTGTTTTAATGTTTGTGAGGCTTTAATTTTGATCAGTCTGGTAATATTTTCAAGCATGCTTATGTATTTTGTGTAGATGTTGTACATTATTAGCATTTTGGTTCTCAAGCAGTACTGTGTGTTCTTCATTAGCCTTTCTAGAGGTATACGTACATTTGCTTGCTCTCTTGGAATGATTGATTTGACCTCTGCACTTTGGAATGACTTAATTGCCCACAGGAAGACATTCAAAATGAAGAGATGCTATTAATTGGTACTTCCCTAATTGGTAGTGATACAGCTAAGAGAGACTGCTCTCACTTCTGTGTCTATGGTTTTACAAAGAAGCTTTGTAGATAAAATGCATACAACATCATGGTTTCAAAATGTATGAGAGATGGCAATAATGGATCAGGGAAAGAGTAATGCAGATAAATTTGTTTACAGCAAAATGGCAGAGTTCTATTGTTTTTTGAGGCGATATACAGGTCTATAGCATTTCTGATTTGTTCGATTATTGAAGCTATGAACAGTTTTTAATAACTGTTTTACAAAAAGAGGGAGGGAGTTAGTTGAGGGGGGGAAAAGCATTAATTAATGGGCAAAAAGAGAAGCAGGGAAGGAAAGGGAGTGACACAAGAAATGATGAGTGAAAGAAAGATCCATGCATTGAAAAGAATGGGTAGAGAGAAGACAGGTTTGTGCATATAAGATTGCCTTCTCTTTATAGTTCTCTGAGAGTCTCCACCACACTGAACTCAAGTAGCAAATTCTGGTTCCACACCAAAACCCCCCAGTGTACATCAAAAGCATATATACCTGAATGGCAATAATTCAGATGTAGATGCTAGTTCTAGGAACCTTTGTTTTCTCCCAACTTCATTCCTAAAACCACTCTTTGTCAAACGCTTCCCTCATAGCATGAAATTATCAGGTCTGGTGTTTGTTGCTATGCTACTGTAGTACAGTTTGACTGGTGTGTGGAAGAACAGAAAAGGGCCCAGGGAAGTCCTCACTTTAAGGGATTGCTGGCCATTCTGCAGTTGTGTTAGAATCAAAGCTATGATCAAATCTGTTAGTGGCACTTGTATAAAAGGCTTTAGTTGGTAGGATGGTTTCTGTGTAAGGAATTGGACCAAAAGGTACAATAGTGAAAGATTTAGACAAAATTTTAGCTCCTAATGAGGAACATCCATTTGTTCAAAGCATCACATTGTATTTTCTCTTTGCTACTTAAGTGTAAGTGTACGTTCAGAAAGATATTGGCTTGTGCTTAATTTAAACCAGATGTTGGGAATTATAAAATTGTGTGAATTAACTCTGCATTCTTTTACAGGCATAATTTTTTCACTGAATGACAAATCAAGTTCTTCTAATCTGAAGATAGATGCTTTATCGTGTTTGTATGTGATCCTCTGTAATCACGCTCCCCAAGTTTTCCATCCTCATGTTCAAGCATTGGTGCCTCCTGTTGTAGCATGTGTTGGAGACCCATTTTATAAAATAACATCAGAGGCACTTTTGGTTACCCAGCAGCTTGTAAAAGTCATTCGCCCTCTGGATCAGCCTTCTTCTTTTGATGCCGCTCCTTATATCAAAGATTTGTTTACTTGTACAATCAAGAGACTGAAAGCTGCTGACATTGATCAAGAAGTAAAAGAGAGGGCAATCTCCTGTATGGGCCAAATCATTTGCAGTCTTGGTGACAATCTTGGCTCTGACCTATCTAGTACGCTTCAAATCTTCCTAGAGAGACTGAAAAATGAGATCACTCGGCTAACTACTGTAAAAGCTTTGACTCTGATAGCTGGCTCTCCTCTGAAGATAGATCTGAGGCCAGTTCTAGGAGAAGGTGTTCCTATTCTTGCTTCTTTTCTCAGAAAGAACCAGCGAGCATTGAAACTTGGAACTCTTTCTGCTTTAGATATCTTAATCAAAAACTACAGTGACAGCTTGACAGCTGCTATGATTGATGCTGTCCTGGATGAGCTTCCACCTCTTATCAGTGAGAGTGATATGCATGTGTCACAAATGGCCATCAGTTTTCTGACCACACTAGCTAAAGTTTATCCTTCCTCTCTTTCAAAAATCAGTGGCTCCATACTGAATGAACTTATTGGGTTGGTGAGGTCACCACTATTGCAGGGTGGAGCGCTTAGTGCCATGCTAGAATTTTTCCAAGCTCTGGTTGTGACTGGAACAAGTAACTTAGGATATATGGATTTATTGCGCATGTTAACGGGCCCAGTGTACTCTCAGAACACAGCACTTACTCACAAGCAGTCTTATTATTCCATTGCCAAATGTGTAGCTGCCCTTACACGGGCATGCCCTAAAGAGGGACCAGCAGTGGTAGGTCAGTTTATTCAAGATGTCAAGAATTCAAGGTCTACGGATTCCATTCGTCTCTTAGCTTTACTTTCTCTTGGAGAAGTTGGACATCACATTGACTTAAGTGGACAAATAGAACTAAAATCTGTAATTTTAGAAGCATTCTCCTCTCCTAGTGAAGAAGTGAAATCTGCAGCTTCTTATGCATTGGGCAGTATCAGTGTCGGCAATCTTCCTGAATATCTCCCATTTGTCTTACAAGAAATAACTAGTCAACCTAAAAGGCAATATCTTCTGCTCCATTCCTTGAAGGAGATAATTAGCTCTGCAACAGTGCACGGTCTCAAACCATATGTGGAGAGCATCTGGTCTTTGCTCCTGAAACACTGTGAGTGTGCAGAAGAGGGTACCAGGAATGTTGTTGCTGAATGCCTGGGGAAGCTTACTTTAATAGACCCAGAGACTCTACTGCCACGTCTGAAAGGATATTTGGCATCAGGTTTGTAGACGGTCATATTTTCATGTATTGTTTTGGGATACCATCCACAACTCACTTCTTCCAGAATGGTCCTATTCAATTCGAATAGGTACAATTTGGAGTAAATGGATTGTGGATATTAGTTTGTGATAAAGAGGAAGAAGTCTTCAGCTTTGTTCACTTTCTAAATAGAAATATCTACATTAAAAAACTGAACTTTGCTAAATGTTGAAACTTTACTAGAGAATTTTAACATTTCCAGATTAGGTTCAGATAACATGCAGGTACCACCTAATTAATTTGGCTATAATTCCACTTTGCAGACTAAGTTTTGTGTTTTTGAGACAATAATTAGAAATTGTCACCTACTTTCAGAGTTAAATATTCTGAGTACTTTTTGAGTGCAGCTTCTTGATGCTGTACAAAGTATATCACACAGAGATGCTCTGTCTAATAGTATTGACCTGCCACGTAGGATGGCTGTAAGGGTCTTTTGAGATAAAACTGATACTGGTACTGACTGGTGGGAGTTAGATCTCCTACATCCATTTATTTCTGTGGAAAACCCTTATGTCTGGTTGTTGCCTGTTCTGGTTACCCTTGATTGATTAGGGTGACATTCCAGTTTTCTGATTTGTGTATGGACATATAAGGAAAAACACAAGAAGAAGTCTTCAGCTTTGTATTAGTGGAAAAGATTCACTAGAGATACTGATTCCACACAGGCTTAGCAGTATGATTTAGGTATATCATTGTCTAAATATGACAAGCCAAAATCCTTTCAGGGTGGAGAATGCGTGGCGCTCCAGCTGTTGATGGACTGCAACTCCTATCAATCCTAGCCAGAATAGCCAATCATGAGGGATGATGGGAGTTGCAGTCCAACAGCATCTGGAGGGTCGCATGTTCCCCATCCCTGATTTTATTGGATTTATACTTCACCCTTAAACAGTTTCCAAAGGCAACTTATTAGAAATTAAAGTTACAGTAAAAGAAAATTTAAAAACACATTAATACCATAATGTAAAGACAGTATAAAAGGAATAAGCAGAAATAAAAACAAACTTCGAGCTGAATAAAAGCAATGTACAGGATTTCAAAGTGTGGGGAAATAAAAAGTGCAGGCACATGTGAGGACAAGTAAGTAATACAGCTATTATTGTTGAGTTACTAAAAAAAACAGATCAGTTACAACAAATTATTTTAAAAGACCCAACCGGGATCTTACCAACCCCCCCCCCCCCCAGTTTTGTAAGTTCAGAGATTGTTTTAGAGTTACTTTTTTTAACAGCCTTGACTACTACTTGCAATATGGCAGACTGCTTTTGAAAATGATGAGAGTTTTAAATTCTGTAATATGGCATGCGGGTCAGCTAGTCAAAGAGAAAAAAAAAATCAAAAACTAATGTGTGCCATTTGTGTGAACCTGAGTAGCTAACTTCCACTATAAATGCTGAAGGAAATATGCTGCAGGAAAAAATATGTAGATGAAGAAAATATCAACACTTTAAAAATTGTGATCATTACTAATAATCACGTGTAATGTTTATATTCTCACATTACAGTATAGAGAAAAATTGAAAATATTATTGTTCAGTTATTTATGTTGATTCTTTGCTCATTAGGATCATCATATGCTCGAAGTTCAGTTGTCACTGCTGTGAAGTTCACCATCTCCGATCATCCACAACCCATAGACCCACTATTAAAGAATTGTATAGGTGAGTAAAATTGTAACCGTTTCAAGCAATGCATTTTTACTGTAAAATGTAATGTTTTATTGCTGGTCTGTAAAAAATATTTCTGTATGTTTTAATCACTAGTAAGCAGACTTGTAGGTTTTAGCTGTATGCAGGTTTTGGAGTGGGGCAGGGATTACATTTCTAGGTGATCCAGGTGCCTGAGATTTTCCCAGTGTTGCTTTAAAAAAGATTATACAGCTGAGTACTTTTAAGTTTCCAGGGATGCTTCCATTTGAAGCAAACTGTTGTTGAAACCTACTTATTTATATCATTTCTGTGCCGCCTTTCTATAAATTACTCGAAGCAGTATACAACATCAGGGTTGCCACTTTCTGGAAAGTCAGGGAAATGGAACCTGGTCAGGGAAATTGGTCAAAAGTCAGGGAAATTGTGATTAAGTTATATACTCATATAATGGATCATTTGAGATGCCACTGCAAGAGGACAGTCTGCTCTTGAGGCCGTTGGAGTAGGGAAGCGGCAGAGTACAAATGTATTATTTATTTATTTATTTAATATATTTATTTACCGCCCATCAGCCAAAAGGCTCCCTGGTCAGTTTACAAGAAAGACAGGATAAATGTAATGTGTAATGTAATGATACACATGTTCCATAATATGATTATATGTTTTTAAAAAACTTTATTGGCTGATGATTGTTAACGCTAAAACAGGATAAAATGAACCTGCATTTGATAGCATTATTTTATTATGGAGAAGCTGACTGGCTTCTAGCAACTGGGCAATTTGTGCATTCAAACAAACCAGAATCCATTTCCATTGATTTGAAGATGTGAATATTTTGACAAGGATCAGGAAATTGTGGCTGGCTGGACTTAGTAGCCAGCCATTATTTCTTCTAGCCAGCTGTAAAGTTCAGTCCTGCTTCAGTTTGTCTTCCAGCAAGTGTACCTGCCAAAAATGAACATGATAGCAATTTGCAAAACCCACTTTGCAAGCGCTGGGGGGAGAAGGGGTGGGGGTGTAGGAAGGACCCTTAGCAACAGAATCTTCAGGTTTTTGGGGGGATGCTCATATGCCCATTGGCTGCCCTCACTTTTCCAAGTGTGGATAACCCAGGGGCACATGAAGCCCCCCCCCAAAACCCGGGGATCTTGTGGTAAAGGGTGTTTTGGGGGCCACCTCCTCAATTGCCCCCTCTTTCCAACAGGATCTTTGGGGGTTTTGGGGTGATCTCAATTCCAAAATGCCCCCTCAGTTTTTCCATTGACCCCAAGTTGCTAGCAAAACTTGGGGGGGATTTGTGAGTTTGGTGTTACTTTGACACATGCTATACCGAACCCTCCCTCCTGTCAGTGGGAATCCCCTCCCAATTTTGAAGGTTCCCCCGATGCAAGCTCCAGGGGGACACTTGCAAAGCTGGGGGCCTGCTAGGGACACCTGATCTCCCCCAAAGAAACCAAGGAATCACACTGTGAAAAGGGTGGAAAGAGTCCCTTTCTGCAAACCACAATCTCCTAGGGTTTTGGAAGGAGCTGACAGGTTCGGACATGTCAAACCTGTCAGCTCCTTGCAAAGGGGGGAAATACTTACCTGCAGCCTGGGGTAGGCACTGTATAGGGTGGGTGCCTGCTGGATCTGGCCAGCAGGCACCCACCCTGTCCAGTATCTAGCCCAGGGACCCTATGTGCTAACCCACCCTGCCTGATTTGTTTAAATCAGGCAGGTCAGCTTAAAAAAGAATGAGCGCAATTATTTGCACACTTTATCGGTACAATTAAAAAAAAGAAGACAACCACAGGCAGCCCTCCAAGGTACTGCGGGGGTCCTTGAAGGGGTACCTCTTGGATGCCCCCATGGGGATCGCGAAAGTCTGCTTGACAGCTGGATTTCATGCTCCCCCCCCCATTTTTTTTTAAAAAGGTCACACTGCGGCAACCCCAAAATGGGTCAGAGCGGGGGAAGCCTTTCCCAGCCATTCCAGTGTGCCACTTGGGCACTCTTGCCAAGTGGCTCGCTTGTAGTCAGGGTTGACCCATGATGGGTCGTATCGTCTTGGTTCGGATGACATGACAACCCATTGTGGGTCAAACAGACCCTACCAAAAGCTATGGCTTGTCAGTGTGGCTTGTAACCCAAAAATAAGCCACCCTGACAAACCCATCCCAGGTTCACATGACACAACAACTCACTGTGGCTTATAAGCCACAGTGGGTTGTTGTGTCATGTGAATCCAGTCTCAGTGTTTAAAGCAGCTCCTATGGAAGCTTCTATCTTGACAAAAAAAATTGCCTTTCAGTACTTCTGTAGCTTTAAACCATTCAATAAAACTGTTATTTAATGTAATATAAGCTATGAATTCTTTTGATTTGGGATTATTTTTGAATGGCCATCAGGGAAGTTGACAAAACTTGGTCAGGGAAAGCCAGGGAAATGGAAAACAAAATTTTAGTGGCAACCCTGAACATTGGTATCATAACACACGTTCAACTTGAAAAATACTGTACAAAAAATGTATGGAGTGGGATACAAAGAACCACTTAAATAATATGAATGTATATTGATGTAGTACAGGGGTGCCAAAAGTGTGGCGTGTTGGCCCCAGGCAGCCTCCCCAGACCCTCAACATCTGCTAAAAAAGGAAAAAAACCTCTAGGAATGGGTTCTATGGTTCCTGCCATAAAATACTTGTTCCTAGCATGTCCTAGGAAGCAGTGCTCAAAGATTCCTGCCTGCTTCTTAGGATGCTCTAGGAATGAGAGCAGGAATCATAAAGCTCTTTGTGCATGTGTCTTACCAGAGTGTCACCTGGAAGATGATCTGGGAAAAAGTACTTGCTGTCTACTGCAGCTGCTGCCAGGAGGCACAAGGAAGTGATAATTTGAACAGCAAAAGTAAGCCACTGGCCTGGTTTGGACGACCACCATGGCTTAAACAAGTGCCTGTGTGTGCTGGGTGCCATTTTCTTAATTACCTGCCTGAGTGCAGCTTGTTGTGTCATCCAAACTTGGGGGGCATGGCTTGTTTCAGGGGGAAACAGCCCTCAAGTAACCCATGGCCTGCTGTTGCATTATTTGAGGGTTGTTTTCCCCTCAAACAAGCTATGCTGTCCAGGTTTGGGCATCACAACAAGCTGCGCCTGGGTGGGTAATTAGGCAAATGGTGCCCGGCCAGATAAAAACTCAGTGAATTGTCAGTGTGAATTTATTATCAGACGGGCAAAGATGTATTGAAATGGTAATTGCTGCCTTTCTTGCACAAAAATTTAGGCCAACTGGAAAAGTGAGTTATGGAAGGAGTGAGTTTCTTCTTGTCATTCTTCCCTTGTAGCCCATGTATGCATGTGTCTTACCTTGGTCTACAAGGTGACATACTAATCTACCATCTTCCAATTTTTATGGGCTCATATTTTACAAAGATCATGGAACAAATCCAGTGCAAAGATATAGCTATAGCTACATTCACACATTATGCCAAACCATGATTTAGCAAGACATGCATGAGCAGGAAGGAGTTGTGGAGAGCCTCAGGCTCATGTGCTTCCCTCCTCTCCCTCACACAGCCAGGAGGAAAATGACAGCTATGTTTAGTTTCAGTTTCCATTAATCTCAGCTTGTTTTGTCTCGACTGTGGTTGATCCCTAATTATGGTCAGTTTCAAAACAAGCCAACTTCATTTGAAGTTGGTTTATTTTGAAACATTCCATATTAGGGATAAACCACAATACCTGGTCTCATCAAGAGGACAAACAAATTCAGTGAAAGTGAACACTGCCAAAGTTGTCCTTCTGGCCATGCCAAAGGAGGAGAGGGAAGTGAGGAACGTGCAGGTCTGATGCTCCCTGTGGCTCCATCCTGCTAATGTACATCTCATAAGTCCATGGTTTAGCATGATGTGCAAATGTGGCCTATATCTCCAGTTTTTATAAGTGACAAATAGTGGACAAAGGAATATGCTGATATGTGTGTTTTTTAATGATTACAGGTGACTTTCTAAAAACATTGGAAGATCCAGATCTTAATGTGAGACGAGTAGCTCTGGTAACATTTAACTCCGCAGCACACAATAAACCATCACTAATAAGGGACCTTTTAGATACTGTGCTTCCACATCTTTATAATGAAACAAAAGTCAGAAAGGAACTAATAAGAGAGGTATGTAAGCAGGGTGAGCAAGTAGTGGTGCCCAGAGAATAACTAACATTTTTTGTTTAAGTATTTTTATGTTCAGATTCTCATGTAAGCTCATTTTTTACCCTGAAGACAGCTGTTCTCTACATTGATTAGGTGATTAACTCAAGCTAAGTCCTTCTGGAAAGTTTGAGTATGAAGTGCCTCTGCCATTTCTATCTGAAGTAACTCTGAAATTTTTGAAAAATTACCATAATAATATTAGGTTTGTCCTGGGTGGGGGCAAACATAAAATATATGATTTCCATATTGCTATGTACAAGATAAAAGAATTTCAATAAACGGATTTCACAGTGCGGCAAATAAATATGCAGGGAAAGTACTGAAGTGTTATTAGCCCCAGTATAAACAGCAGTGTAAATTATTTGTCTTCACTACATGCATCCTTACAAAGGGAGGCAAGCCAGATTATGCTCATATCCCAGAATCACTGCACAAATAGTTAGGCTTCACATAAAATCAGCTTTAGTTTAATTTTAATGCAAGTCATTTTCTTGCAGAATTGTGGGCATACAGAGTCTTACTTACAAACACAAAACATTTTGTGGAATTGTGAAGGAAAAATCAGTACTGGCGAGAGTCATATAGTTGCCGCATAAACATAAAATTACACTGATGCTTCTGGTGATGCTAAACCTGCATCAACTAAACCTGGGCAAATGCACTGCTGGCCATAACTGCCACCTGAGCAGCATTAGATCCAAGAGCATCCCCAAGCTGCGTACCTGAGCCTTCAGAGCTGCGTACCTGAACCTTCAGCCTCATCCAGAGCAGGTTGTATCCCATTCCTGGGTTGGCCTGTCTACTGACCAACAGGACCTCCATCTTGTTGGGATTGAACCTTAGTTTATTCACCCATATCCAGTCCCTCACTACACCCAGACATTGATTCAGGACTTCCACAGTTTCCTTGGCATGAATCGAAAAGGAGAGAGGTAGAGTTGGATATCACCACCATACTGATGGAACCCAACCCCAAAACTCTGGATGACTTCACCCAGCACCTTAAAAGAATGGGGGACAGAATAAGAGCCTTGAAGAACCCCATAGACCACTAGTCCCTCAAGACCATCTTCTGGGAATGCTCAGCCAAATAGGAACCACCACAACAGGGTGTCTCCAAGTCTTTTATCAGCCAAGCATCCTGGAAGGTAGTGTTGGGGGGCATTTAATGGTATTGAATGCCTCTGAGAGGTCTAGGTTGCTTACCTGTATTTATTTATTTATTATATTTATTAATCGCCCATCTGGCCGGCCACCCGGCCACCCTGGGCGATGTACAATTAAAATAATACAATAAAACAATACAATAAAATATGATAATTAAAACAGTATAAAAAATTCTTTTAAAATCCTAACCCACCCCATATTCCCACCTGAACAGCCATGTTTTTAATGTACGGCGGAAGCTCATCACGGAGGGGGCATGGTGAAGGTCACTAGGGAGGGAGTTACATAACGTGGGGGCTGCCACAGAGAAGGCCCTCTTCCCAGTCCCCACCAGCCTGGCTGCTCTAGCTGATGGGATAAGGATAAGGCCGTCTGTGGCAGATCTTGTTGAGCGGCCTACTTGATGTTGCTGGAGGCGCTCCTTGAGATAAACTGGGCCGGAGCCATGTAGGGTTTTAAAGGTCAAAACCAACACCTTGAATGCGGCTCGGCAAGCAACTGGTAGCCAGTGCAACTCCTTAAGCACTGGCGTGATGTGATCACGCCAGCGGCTGCCCTTAATCAGGCGAGCCACCGCGTTCTGTACCAGCTGAAGCTTCCGAACCGTCTTCCAGGGTAACCCCACGTAGAGTGCATTACAGTAGTCTAGGTGAGAGGAGACCAAGGCATGAACCACTGATGGGAGCAGATGATTAGGAAGGTAGGGGCGCAGCTGCCGTATCAGATGGAGTTGATACAGTGCTGCCCGGCTCACAGCTGACACCTGAGCCTCCATGGACAGCTGGGAGTCTAGAACTTACCTGTAACTGTGGTTCTTTCAGTGGTCATGTGTGCATTCACACAGACCACTCACCGTCCCCGCTTCGGTGTCACTGTTGATATCGATGGGGCTACCAGAAGCAGTTCACTTTTGGTATCTACGTTGATCCCTTGTCTCACTGTTTGCATACTGGGTGTTTTCTTGATTCTGAGGCCACAATAGCTGGTCTCAGGTAACTGAGGGATCGGGCGGGAACCCTCAGGAGCATGCTCAGTGAGACAGTGGGGGAGGGGTTCCTGCCCAATTTTCCTCAGCTTTAGAAGTTTCTTGAATTGTCTCAGTGCAGGCACAGAGCCCATATGTGTGAATGCACAGGTGATCTCTCGAAGAACACATTTACAGGTAAGCAACCTGTTCTAAACATGAATACAAGTAGTTTTATTAACCAAATGTTTTGCAAACTTGCCAGAGTTGGCTGCAGACAGTTCCTCCTCAGTAGCTTGGGAGCAAGATGTAATAGTCCCTTAACCACCAGAAATAACTCCACTGTGCTCACACAATGGTGGCAGAGAAGAAAGATTTCAATACCCTCACTGCCATGGAATAGGCATGGGTTCTAACCTGTATACAATTGGATTTGGACCAAGTTTTTCTCCACGGTCACTGTAGCCATCTACTTAGGTGCTTTGTTGCTTTACACTCCTCAAAAAGCCAAGGAACATGCACTTTGTGTCCCAGGGGAGGATGCTTAAGTGCAATCATAGCAACTACTCTGATCACCTCCCCATTCTACAGGTCAACCAGGGCTTCAACAGGATCACTAGCTCTAACGGTAGATACATCCCCCAGAGCACTTAAGAATCCCTGAGGATCCATTAGTCTTTGAGAGCAGACCAATTTAATAGGTTCCTCACCCCTGCCCAGTAAAGTCCCAGTAAATTTAAACCCTGTCAGGTAATGATCCATCCATAACAACTATTTTTTTTCTACTCCTCTACCCACATATCAGCTTCATCCTGGGTAGCATAAACCAGATCAAGTGTGTTCTATCACATATATAGAGCCAGATATTAAAACAGGCCCATGCTTGCCATGGCAACTATGAAATCCTGACCCATTCCTATCAAGGGCCTTGGCATGCATGTTGAACACAGTACGTTTGGGGGACACCAACACTAACTCAGGGAGGTAGTTGGGCTATACACCAACAGAATCCTTGTCTTGCCACCCTACCACCAGGTGAACACAGGTATATTTTTTATGAATTTCAGAGGAACACATTAAAAAAGGACATTTGGTAGGTTTGGCTTGAGAAGTCAAGTTTGCTATTGTGAAAATGCTCTCAGATTTCAACAGGTTGACTTGAAGTACATGAAAATGGCTACAGTCATGGAATTAAAATAGACTCTAGGCCCTTGTTTTGTTTGTGACACCTCCCAATGACTTTTTCTTGGGGCCATGAAGTTCTTCAACAAATGTATTCAAAGAATTTCATTAACTGGCAACTAAATGTTTTTAATGCACTTAATTTTTTATTTGTTTTGCAGGTGGAAATGGGGCCATTTAAACATACAGTTGATGATGGTCTCGACATTAGAAAGGCCGCTTTTGAGTGTATGTATACTCTTCTAGATAGCTGTCTGGATAGACTAGACATCTTTGAATTCCTAAACCATGTTGAAGATGGTTTGAAGGATCACTATGATATTAAGGTTAGTTTCTTAATTGTGTGTGTGTATTCATGCATATGTGTTCATAT
This sequence comes from Shinisaurus crocodilurus, assembly GCA_021292165.1. Taxonomy (NCBI): domain Eukaryota; kingdom Metazoa; phylum Chordata; class Lepidosauria; order Squamata; family Shinisauridae; genus Shinisaurus; species Shinisaurus crocodilurus. Next base: position 231,169,961 of record CM037879.1, read on the forward strand.
ATATAAAACTAGCTTTTGCCTGCGGCTTCGCTCGCGTGATGAAGAGTGACCGTGCCAAGTTTGCACAGGTCGTCATTTTCCTATAGGCACTATTTGTTCGAAATTCCTTAAGGTCGCTGACCGCTGTTTTGAATCGCTCCATAGGAAAGGTCCCCCGGGACTACATAATGGAATCCTAGCTCCCCCGGGACTTCCAGCTCCCCCAGGACTGCACAATGAAATCCCAGCTCCCCTGGGACTACCTGCTCCCCTGGGACTACACAATGAAATTCTGGTGCCCCCCCCCCCCCGGACTACACAATGAAATCCCAGCTCCCCCGGGACTGCACAATGAAGTCTCTGCTTCCCCCCCCCCCTGGACTACACAGTGAAATCCCTGTTCCCTTTCCCCCGGGGCTGCACAATGAAATCCCTGCTCCCCCAGGACTACACAGTGAAATCCCTGTTCTCCCCCCCCCCCGGACTGCACAATGATATCCCTGCTCCCCCCCCCCAGGACTGCACAATGAAATCCCTGCTCCCCCCCCCCCCCGGATTACGCAGTGAAATCCCTGCTCCCCCCCCTCCCCGGGACTGCACAACAATGAAATCCTTGCCCCCCCCCCCCGGGACCACACAATGAAATCCCTGCTCCCCCCCCCCCCAGGACGGCACAATGATATCCCTGCTCCCCCCCCTCCAGGACTGCACAATGAAATCCCTGCTCCCGCCCCGGCTGTGGTTCATATGAACATTCTGTTTTGACGCAGGAGAGATTTGCATATCCACTCCTGATTGGCCCCTGTGGCAGTTCATACAAACATTCTATATGTCGTTGGAGCGATTTGCATAACCACTCCTGAATGGCCCCTGCGAACATTCCAAGTGACGCCATTGGCTCTCATCTATTTTTGGCCGTACAGGCGCAGTGAGGGTTTTTCGGAGATTTGAACCCACCAGTCTTTGTCCTTGGGTGATGGAGAGTATGCCAAGTTTGGGGCGGATCCGTCAAAACGTGATGGAGCCTATGCGACGACGCCCCGCACACAGCAGTCATTCAGTCAGGCAGTTACTTAAAAAGTTTCCCTCCCTTTTCACCCCCTCAAAGAACATTCTAAATGGCCTAGGGGAGATTTGCATACCCACCCCTATTGGCCCCTGCAGGAATTCATACGAACATTCTAAGTGTCGTATGGGCTATTTGCATAACTGCTCCTATTGGCTCCTGTAGGAATTCTGAGGTGAAGGCAATTTGCATAACTGCTGCCCTGTTGTTTTGCCCATAGGAGATATGAGAGTGGGGTGATTTTGCCCCCTTTTTTCACCCCCTTAGGGACGGAATTTCCAAAACTCCTTCTTTAGTGGGGCTCTACATCATAAAAACAATGTTCCTTCAAAATTTCACGTTCCTAGATTAAACGGTTTGAGCTGGGCGTTTATGAGTCAGTCAGTCAGGACACTTTCTTTTATAGATAGATAGATAGATAGATAGATACATCTTTGACCCTAAAAAAAAAAAGACCCTAAGGTGGGGCAAACCTCAAAAAGAACCTCATAAGAAATCAATGACGGAATATTGACTGATTCAGAGGAAATAAACTGACAGCCAGGTGGGAGAGGGAATGGAATGAATGAAGTGGCTGAAAGGGGAGGAGATGGCATATAAGATACTTTAAAAAGAAAGGCATGAACTTTCTCATTGTCTGGGTAGGTTATTTTCTGGGTCACACTGAAAAGCTATTGTAAAGTGTCTGCAGTGATGGAAGTGAGAGCAGCCCATAGACAACAATGGAGAGATAATACATTTTACTATAGCTGGGATTGGACACAAGTGTGCCCACCCCAAAATGGAGGGTGAAACCCCCAAATAAGCTAGTGAGGACTGAGCATGCTCAGTGGCCATGGAATGTTGACTGACAAGAGGTAGGGGAGAAAATCTGGGTGGGAGGAGGAACAGAATAGACTGGGGGAATAGAATGGAATGGCGTGGAGTGGCTGGATCCCTGAACAGCAGCACTCCACACTGCAGAATTTTGTTGCAGTGCCTGACTTGTTTGTTCAAATTGTCTTTCTTCCTAACCAGATGCTAACTTTTTTAATGTTGGTGAGACTGTCTACCCTGTGTCCAAGTGCAGTACTGCAGAGGCTGGATAGGCTGGTTGAACCCTTACGTGCTACATGTACAACCAAGGTACTGTGTGAATTTATTTAAATTAGCATACATCCAAATTTTAAAATACATTTACAAAGGCTGGGTTTCATGCTATTTATTTTGTGACGCTAATATGTATGACACTGGTCACAGACTTTGCCTTGGGACTATAAACGTTTGAAGGCATTACTCTTTCTTCCTATGCCCTTTCTACATTTTCTCCAGTTCTCTTTGATCATATATAAAGAAAGCCTTGAATGTAAGAACAAAGCAGTTTTTAATCTTTGGCTTGTTCTTTGTTCAGAGATATTTTTTTCCCCTGTCAAGTTGTTGTTGTTAAATTTTATTTCTATACCACCCAGTAGCTGAAACTCTCTGGGCGGTTTACAACAATCAATAAAAATGCAATATAAATACACATAATAAAAACCTTATGAAAAATTTCAATACTAAAATTTAAAAGCAACTCAAATGAGTAAAAACAAGTTAATACAATGCAACCTGTTTTTTAAAAAAAAGTCAACATAACCACCCCCTATGTACTATAATTAGAATTGTTAAATGCCTCAACATAGAGGGCAGTCTTTACCTGGTGCCGAAAAGATAGTAGAGTTGGCGCCAGGCTGGCCTCAGTGTGGAGCTTGTTCCACAGTTGGGGGGCTACCACAGAGAAGGCCCTCCCCCTTGTTGATGCCCTCCGAGCCTCCTCGAAAGTGGCAGTTGGAGGAAGGCCCCAGATGTTGAGCGTAGTGTCCAGGTAAATTGTGGTTGGGAGAGGCATTCCGTCAAGTATTGCAGTCCCAAGCCATGTAGGGCTTTATAGGTTAAGACAAGCACCTTGAATCGGGCTCGGAAGCATATAGGCAGCCAGTGCAAGTGGGACAGAACTGGTGTAATATGTTCAGACTTCCTGGTGATTAGTCTGGCTGCTGCATTTTGCACAAGCTGCAGCGTCTGAAAAGTCTTTAAGGGCAGCCTCACATAGAGTGCATTGCAGTAGTCTAGTTTAGAGTAGTTTAGTGTTACCTTGTTAAACTATCCATCATTATTTTAATGTATGCCTAAGAATATTGTTGATTGGAGCAAAAACTAAAGGTGCCTGCTTTCTTTTGCATGGGAGCAGGGGAAGGCTCATTCTGTGGCATGCTCTTCTGACTGTAAGATGGCATTATGTCTCGAGGAGCCTCATTATTGGAGAAAGGTTAGCAAAGGAAAAGCTCCTCTTTAGTAGCTAGTGGTTTCCCCTGAATTGTCGGACACCATTATGTAAACTTGCTAGATATTTCATGAATTTTTAGTCAGTATTCTGACAGTTAGCATTGTGTCCTGGCTTTGTGAGTACATATAATATCGGATGCATATGCATCAATTTGAATAGCTTTCTAATTTGATTGCATTGTTAAATTTGTATCTTACGCTTACTGAATATCACTTCTTCTTTTTTTAATAAAACAGGTAAAAGCAAACTCTGTGAAGCAGGAGTTTGAAAAGCAAGATGAACTGAAGCGATCTGCCATGAGGGCAGTGGCAGCATTATTAACCATTCCAGAAGCAGAAAAGAGTCCACTGATGAGTGAATTTCAGTCACAAATAAGCTCTAATCCTGAGCTTGCAGCCATCTTTGAAAGTATTCAGAAAGATTCATCGTCCACTAATTTGGAATCAATGGACACTAGTTAGATATTTGTTCAAAACGGGGACCATTAATTTGAACGATATGATGCACTGAATTGACAAGTTAAAAACAAACAAACAGAAAAGTATCTAATCTTCACAATGTTCCACTTTACCTTTATGGAGACAGTTTGGCTTTTTCCCATTGTTGCTTTTTTAGCATTTATTCCAGAATATGTATTTCCATAACTCAAAAGTTGTAAGCCACTCATGTTTTAGTGGATTTGGACACACATTAAATAGAGATAAAAGGTTAAAACGCATGGTGTATGGAAATAGATTCCAGCATCTGTTTGCCCTGTAATGTTTAGGATTAAAAGTTTAAAAATTTGTGACCATGATTTTTCTTTTCATTTTTTCTTGATATAAAAGAAAACACTGTTTTGTATAACTGGTCTTTTTGTTTCAGCTACATAAATTGATTTGCCTGGCAGGTAAAAAATATATGTGTAAGACTTATTATCGTGCAGAGGACTTGGGCACAGTTTAAAAATGCAGACACAAGTAAATGTCCTTTTTAAAGGTGTGGGAGTAAACAGTTTCCTGTTCACCCTAATTTTGCATGAACAAGTTTACAAATATATATTGTGTGTAAAACAGTGTGTGCAGTTTATTCATACTTAAGTTCAAATAAGTACTGTTGCATCAAGGATATCATTCCCTTTCATAGTGAACTCAGCTAGTTGAGTGCCTATAGGTTCAGAAGCGAAACAGGAACTCCCTAGGTACGCAGACGTATATAAACTTGTAAATTAATTTTTTTAAAAATAATCCCAACCCAAATAGCCTGACAAGAACTTGTGATCTTCCAGCAGATACAGAATGCTGATGACCGAGGGTGTGGAGGGTGGAGGAAAGGGTCTGAAGGAACAAAAAGTCAGGAAGACTTAATTCTGTCATTTAAGTCTATGGTTGATAGGGTGTCAGTTGAAAGAAGAAGAAGAAAAAGGAAAGGAAAAGAGAGAATTGACTTGTTCAATTCCCTGACAGCTGATAGTAAATATCCTAGAGTGTGGGGAGAGGATTGGAGTTGAGATATATGCCATGAGTTAATCCCCACCCCACCCTGCCCGCATATACAGGGTCTTTTCAGAAGAAGCAGAAAGGAAAAAGGGCATATTTTTCCCACTCTCCAGAACTGTCTCCTTCTCTTGCACTCCCCTCCCATTCTATAAATATGAAATGCTTGGGTTTGGGGCTGGCATCCCTCTAGTGATATATAGTACTGAGGGGGGAAGACCCTGATCATGGAGGGTGTCATTTATCCCATCCCCACTCCTGAAACTCACTGCCCCTCACCCCCCAGAGAGGCCTGAACAATACTACAAGGCCTTTTACTCCAAGCTGGCTGGAGCCATGAATAGGAGCGTTCTTAGGGAATGCAGACACACTGCAACATTGTGTTACAGATCCCATTTGTTTTATCTTAAATGAGAATATAGGTAAATGTGTTGCTGTAGTCAGTGATTTTACTCCTTAACCCAGTGTTTACCATCTGAAAGGATGGGTTGCCTGGAATTGAAAAATAGACACTAGAGTAGCAGGCCAAATATATATCTGAATATGAGAGAATCTGATGAAGGTCCTTGCATATTCTGTATGTGAACCTCCCACTCTTAAAGCTATTTAATGTATATGTTGACACACATGCACTAGTCCAGTGAGAATTCTGATGCTCATGTGGACCTCCCATACCAATGGCTGGATTACAGAAGGTAGATATGACTGTTAGTCTCATTTTCATCTGGAAAAGCTGCAAAGTACTAAGTATTTTTAGGAATATCTATGCACTCTGGTGGAATTTAGAAACATAAGGAAACGTGTCAGAATAATAGGTCTGTATCTTGTCTTCAGAAATGGCTGGTACAAAAATGAATGCATTTTACATTCATTTCATACAAGTTTTTTAAGTGCTATATCGGTATCTTCATATTTTTGATACATATATAATGGAAAGTCGGCTACTGGAAATACCGCTTCTAAATGCAGTGGAAAATAACAGCAAATGGTCTGTAGTTTGATTAATTTTAATTAGAAGATGCAACTGAAAGATGTTCATTTTCATTATTGGCACAAGATCAACAGTATATTTCGTGGTTTATGTGATTTAAATTTGCATATAGTACAACTAATGAGAAGTATTATGGTTGTCAACTTTATGCTAGAATCTGCTGCATCCTGTCACAATCTAAAGAGAACTTAGACTGCAGTCCTATGCATGCTGGGGGATAAGTCCTTTTGAACCCAGTAGGACTTAATTCAGAGTAAACATGCATAGCATCACAGTGTTACACTGAATAACTTAACTATTTTTTTTCTTGTTTTATGTCAGCATACTACATGCATGGCTTCACTATAGTTTTAAGGATAAATTTGTGTTAACTGCAAAGCTATGAGCCCTGATGAGAAGCAATTTATTTTAGCAAGTCAAAAACATTGCTAAAAAGCTGGAATTCCATGGGTAATTTGCATTATGTTCAACTGTAAAAGCAGAAAATATTTTTTTTAACATGGTGGGCACCAAATTATGACTAGATATATTGAAATTTGTTAACATTCATATTCAGATATTGTCTTCAAATGTGGAACACCTGGGTCAGCCTTTAGAAGTTCAGACAATCTTAGGGTGCAATCCTATGGACACTAGATGCTGTCTAGATGGCCATAGGGTAGGTCGGAGTTCCAGCTTCGACCTCGGAAATGTGTTCCAAAGTCAAAGCTGGAACTTTGACCTCAGATGGCCCTCCCAGCCAGTGTGGATTCTTTCTGCACTGGCTGTGGCTCCGAAGTCACAAGACCAACCTTGGAGCTGGCGTTGGGGCGGGGGGTGTTCTGGGGGGAGGGGAGGGGTGAGGCTCCACCGAGCTACAATGTATCCCAGCAGCATCTCGACACCTTGCAAGCGGGGCCAAAACACATAGATGGCTGAAATTGACCGTCTAGGTGTTTTGTGGGGTGGGAGAAGCATGGAGGCAATCTTCACCTCTGCGCCCCTTCTGTCTTCCATTGGATGCCCATAATCCTCTAAGTTCTTGATCTTTCACTATTTTTGGTGTCCCTTTTGAAATGTACTGCTGACACTAGATAAGCAGGAAACTTGTTTTAAGATGAAGGCTGAGATTCTCCGCATTCTAGATAAAATATAGTATCTGGACCCTAAACAAAATTATATTTTGAGAGCAGCGTGATAAAATGCTGCCAATATGTGAAAAGGCTAAGTAAAGCTAAGGTTCAGATCTAATTATAGCTGCTGACAATACAGTCCGTGGTCAGTCAATGCAGCTGATTTAAAACTGGGAAGGTATGTCAGCATTGCCCCTTTTAGATTGACAGCTTGATAGGATTTGAGATAGTCATGAGAAGCCTACTCATCTGAATTATGGAGTCCTTTTGAGGTGTTGGTGAATATTCAGTGGAAGTAGTCTGCTCTTTTTCCTCTAGACTCCTGATTAATTGTGTAATTGCTTCAGCAGGAGTTCTTATCTTACCTTGTCACCACCTGCTCACATTTTATTATGTCACCACTCAACCCACTTTTGATGCTTCATGATAGTGTTATAAAATGAAAGCACATGGGAGAAAAAGTCAAATAGGGACTACACAACTTTGTATCGAACCACCTTAAAATGGCTGTACACTAAAGCTGAAGCACACCATCAGCGGGCTCATGTGATACTACTCACATATTGAAGCTAGACTGGAATACTTAGGCAAAACTTGGGCAATAGGACTTGCCAATCACCTCAAGCCAAGATGTGAGTATTTTCCCCTTCAGGCAAACATTCAAAAGTAAAGCAATATGCATATAGCTTTAAAAAGTTAAAATTTATTCAGTGTTGGCTCATCCAATCCAAGCCTTGCAGTGGTGTTGCCAATATTAGCAACCACTTACCTTGGAGTAAAGGGACAATGGAAGACGATGTTCAGATAGATACACTAGCCACTCAAAATCAATAGCCAAAAATATCTGGTGTTAGAAATGAACTGGATTCCTAAGTTGCTTGGGGAAGGGTAGCTTAAATTGTGGTTGTAATGTTTATTGTGGTTGTAATGGGCTAACACAATCAGTCCTCACCAGCTAATGATGGCTATGGCAATAATGCTATACTGGCACTTGTCACTACCTTTACCTACATTTAGATCTGAGAAGACTACTAAATCTAGCCACATATATTGGGTGATTGACATAGGCTTGTGGTTGTTAAAGCAACCAGGAAATCTTACATGAGGATCTTACCACCAGCTGTGAGACTGCTTCCTATCATCTTGGCCAGATAATGTGTAATGCAGTGATAAGTATGCATACAGAATATCCAGTCTATTCCTGGTCCCCACTACCAAGTATACACTTTCAAAATTGTTTATCTGCTGCATCTGTGACCTGGTGGTAACTACTGCTTTGGCCATCTTGAGAATCTTGTTGGAAGTAGCCAGCTAAATTTTGAATTGGGCTTGGCCAGCCAAATTATTTTTTCCCCAAATCAGGAAATGACTATGATTGTTTATATCTAAACAGATTTTGGAGTGGTGAATAATAAAAGATAAAAGGAATAAAACACAAAAGGAATAAAACACAGTGCCTTCCTGACATCCAGAGGACGAGATTTCCATGGAGAGGGAGCCACCCCACTGAAGGCTTTACTCTGGGTTTATTTCATAGATTTCATAGATCATAGAGTTGGAAGGAGCCTACAAGGCTATCGAGTCCAACCCCCTGTTCAATGCAGGAAACTAGAGGAGGGGGTCTCCCATCCAAGTAATAACCAGGCCTGACCCTGCTTAGCTTTCCACGCTCAGACAAGTTGAGCCAGCGTAAGCCACAGGCCTGTATTCAACCACAGGCCTGTATTCCAACCAGGCCATAAGGCTATGTAGAACCACCAGGAGCGCCTAGTTCCAACGTTTAGACCCTGCTGTGTTTCCCATAACACCACTGGGAGTGCTGAATGCTTTCGTCCAAGCTCCTGTATCCTGCCCCCTTCCTACTTGGTGGGTGGACGATGGGGAGATCACGCGGGAGGCCCCTGTTTCTCCTCTGGTGCATGGAATGCTGCAATAGCAATACCCCTGGGTCCCTGGGAAATTAGTTTTGTAAGGTGCCTGAATCCTTAGTAAGGACAATACATATTCTAGGGTCTTTAGCAGCCAGGATGCTGCTCCTGTTGTAGCACCTAAATCATGGGTGGGGGGGGGGGTGTAGGGGCTTGGTTTAAAAGTTGTACTGAAAAAGGATGTTTGGGGGAAACGCATGAATTTTATTAATATTTATATATCACTGTTATGCAAATGTCTGTCACCAAGGTGATGTACAACAATTCAAATAAAAACAATAATATATAAAAAGAAAGCCATATTAAAACATTAAAATAACATTGAAACCATGATGCATAATTTGAAAGGTCAAGTTAAAGAGATCTGCCTTAACTCTTTTCTGAAAAGCTGGGAGAGTGGGGTCCAGTCTTTGTTCTGAAGGGAGAGCATTCCACAATGTGGGAGTGGTGCAGGAGAAAGCCCTTTCATGTGTGACCCACAAACAGGCCTCTTCAATCCGGGCTATACCCAAGAGGGCCTCTCCTGCAGATCTTAATAACCAGACAGATTCATAATGGGACCAGTGGTCCCTCAGATTGCCAAGCCCTGAGCCCTTTAAAGGTTAAGACCAACACCTTGAACTGAGCCTGGAAAACAACTAATAACCAATGAAGATCTTTCAGTGTAGGGGGTGACATGTTCACACTACTGCTCACCGGTTAGCAGCTGCGTTATGCACCAAGTGGAGCTTCTGGATGTTCTTCAAAGGTAGCCCTATCTAAAGCACATTGCCATAGTCTAACCATGATGTAACCAAGGCATGGAGAAGTGTTACCTGATGAGACTGATTTAGGAACGGACACAACCGGTGCACTAAATGAAACTCTGTAAATGCATTCCTTGCCTCCTGAAAATCCAGGGTGGCAGGATGAAGGAGCACTCCCAAGCTTCAAAGTTGACTAAAGCTGCCTCCTGTGACCTAGACGCAGCCTCCCCCCCCCCCATCCCAGTAACCTTGCTGCAGGATTGCTGGGATGGGGACAAGGTAGAAACCTCCCCATCAGTGTATGTGCGTGTGTGTGTGCACTTATGCACACACATGCATACGTATGCATGACCCCCGCCAATACCAGCTATGGTCCTTGGGGCCGAAAAGTTTGTGTACCCTTCTTTCCCCAACCTTTTATCCTCCAGTTGTGTTGGACTACAGCTGCCATTGTACGTTTGATGGGAGTTGTAGTCCAACACATCTGGAGGGTAAAGGGTTGGGGAAGGCTGCTATATGGTGTTTATATTTCATAGTTAGAAAAACAATCTAGTCACAATGCAGTCAAAAGACCACGAGCATAAAATCTGTTTGGAGCGGGCTGTGGAAAGAAATTGGCCACCTGAGATCAGATTCATGTTCCCAGAGTGCTGCTGCCTCATAGGTGGCAGCTGATGTCACCTTTCCAAAATGGAGCATAAACACCTTCTCTCAGAGGAAGGCTGTGTGGCAGGTAATTGAAGTTAACTTCAGTTTTCCTATTGTTCTACTGCACTCACACTGTGGGGAGGAAAAATATCCTGCAAGCTCCTTGTGTGTCATTTATTTTCCATTCTCCCAACAGAAAAGTTATGCCATATACAAAGGGGTAATGTACACATCCGTATAGCCATATGAAATTAGCATCTAATTTCTATTCACCCTCCCAAACTGAGTTGTTTGATATTTCTTTCCCCAGAAGATGGCGATCTAAAATCACTAAATATACTGTAAGGTATTCAGTTCTATACAGTCAAACTCAGTCTAGAATAACAGCCCAAATTGTTCAACTGAGCCCCGATTTTCCCTTCTCATAAGATGAGCTATGCTGGATCAAACCAAACACCTATCTAGTCCAGCATTTTGCAGGGATGTTGAAGAGCCCTTGGTCTCGAGTCACGAGTCGAGTCACGAGTCTTTGGACCCGAGTCTCGAGTCCGAGTCCTTTGTCCAAAATGGTGACTCACGAGTCCCGAGTCACTCCCAAAGCTGACTCCACAAGTCCCTATTAAAATCAATGGGGTTTTTCCCCAACAAAATAAGGCTACTTCAGATGTGTGTGTGGCTTAAATAATTTCTAGGCACAAGTGTGCCTTTTTATTTCAAATCTCTGCCACTGATTTTGACAAGAACAGACCAGGCAGACAAACCCAAAATAACCAGGCAGGCAGAGGAGGCAGGGAACCCCAAAGCAGGCAGGCAGAGGCGTTTGTCTTGGACAATTCAAACTGTGGAACTGGTTAAAAAGAGGCCAGGCAGGCAGAGGAGGCTGGGAACCCCAAACAGGCAGGCAGAGGCAGCCAAACCCAAAATGTCTGAAAGGTTGCATTTTAGGAAAATGATTTTTAAAAATAAAATCTTCGCCGGCGATCGCACTTCTCTCCACTCCTTCTGGCACAGCCCAGGGATGTTGAAGAGTCCTTGGTCTCGAGTCCCGAGTCGAGTCTCGAGTCCCATTAAAAATATTGGGACTTGAGTGGGACTCGAGTCAGAGGGGGGACTCAGTCCGACTCACGAGTCGAGTCCTAGAGTCCGAGTCCCCATCCCTGGCATTTTGTTCCCACTGTGGGAACAAGCCCACAAGCAGGAAATGAGCACAATAGCACTTTTCCACTTATGTTCCCCAGCAACAGTACCTAGAAGCATACTGCCTCTGATACTGGAGGTAGTATATATTCATCAGGACTAGGATCCATTGATAGCCTTATCCTCCATGAATGTGTCTAATTCCCTTTTAAAACTGTCCAAGTGGGTGGCCATCACTACATATTGTGGTAGTGAAATCCATAGTTTAACTATACCATTCTCTGCCAAAGCAGGTGCACATCCAAGCAAGTAAAGGCGATCCTGCAGGGAATGGAGCATCTGTGTACTTCAAGGATGAGTAACAAACGTGACACATAATGGCTGAATTTTTAATCAACATTAAAACTCAGAGGCATTTTGGTGAGTATCTGTTATAAACACAAGAATTGGCTTTTGTGAGTTCCAGAATTGTTTTTGTGTGTGTTGCATCAATTACATTTGAAACGCTAGTAAGGATGTAAAATTTATTCCAGGCTTCATGCAAGGACTTCTGCCTTGGAGGAAGTCTGCCCAAGCACTTGCCTGGTGTTTAATGACCTGCTGCTTTATTTTAGTGAAGAAGGTCCTCTCAAGCACAGCCTGCTCCCAACTCCATTCTAATATCTCTCGCAGCCCTGCCCTTTTATACCTGGTAAGCAGGACAGGTAAGTTTCAGATGGATTGTCAGAAACTACAGCAAGCAAGGTCCTCTCAAACACAGCCGGCTCCAAACGCCAACTTGTGTTGTGTTACATTATTGTGAACCGCCCAGAGAGCTTTGGCTGTGGGGCAGTATAGAAATGAAATAAATGAAATGAATGAAATGAAACTGTAGAGGGATCAGCAGAACTATTTCCTGTGAGAAAGGAAATCCTGTGATGCACAAAAATACTGTAGCAATGTTGCTTCAGCCAGTTTGTGCCTGCGGCTTTGGCACTATGGTCACACATGTATATAGTGTGGGCTTGGCAGGTCTAATGTGGAGGCCCAGCATAAACTATAGTGGTCAAGTAAACACTGGTGGACATCATGTGATGATTACACACACACACACACACACACACACACACACACACACACAGAGAGAGAGAGAGAGAGAGAGAATATATCAACTTAGAGCAGTGTTCTCCAACCTTGGGTCCCCAAATGTTTTTGACCTACAACTCCCAGCATGCCCCAGCCAGCGTACTGGGGACCCAAGGTTGGAGAACACTGACTTAGAGCCAATGAGGCACTGAGCTGCTACTAATGTAGCAATCCAGATTTGATGTGATATATTATATTGGCAGCAGCTATAGAAATCCACATGCCATATCCTTCCAAACATGAGCTTCTCTGGTTCTGGCAACTCATGCACAAATGTTTGTGCAAGTCTTTACCCAATTGCATTACTGACATTTGATTAGCATTTCCTCCTTTGTAAAGACACAACAATTCTGCCAAGTTGCTTAGACAGCTATTTGGGAGATCATTGAGATGGAGCAAGCTATTTTTTCTTCAGACAGTTGCTTAGACAACTATTTGGGAGATCATTGAGATAGAGCAAGCTATTTTTTCTTTTTCCTTTTTTGCACCCTTCCTAGAAAGAGGTGCTGATATTTCATAGAATCATAGAATAGTAGAGTTGGAAGGGGCCTATAAGGCCATCAAGTCCAACCCCCTGCTCAATGCAGGAATCCAAGTCAAAGCATCCCTGACAGACAGCAGATTTGTTCTGCCAATTGGCCATGTCGCACAATTCAGGAGTTGTACCTCAGTGCCTCTATCCCACTGCAAGAGGCCTCAAATTGCTCTGTGCTTTAATGGTGCCCCTAAAAATATGACTCCTTGTTTGTGCCTTCAGGCTGATGTGGTCCTCCTTCACTCAGGAAGAGCATTCCCTCACATTCCTTATCAGTAGCTTTCCGCTTGGAGTGAATTGCTTCACTCAACAGCAGCTATTGAAAGCAATTCTGATGATCTGAAAGTATCCTAACCCCAGATCCAATGCTCAGAGACTTCTAATTCCAAAAGTTGTCAACCAATTCAAATTCAAATTTGAGGAGAAGTGTAGGGTGGCCATGTGTCCTCTCCTCTTTTACACAGGATGATCCTTTATTAGAAGGGCATCCGGAGGACTGTCCTCTATTTTTGAAGGCATCTTCTGTTTAAAGAGCTATCCAATCGAAGTCCGATTTAAAGATAAACACCAATCAGAAGGAAGAGCTGGGCCTTGAAGTTGCCCATCAATAGCACCTGCACAGCAGACTGAGCAAGGCAGATGAGTCACCTCGTAACAGTTTTTCACACTATGGTGAGGTGTACTGTATTTCTATTGAAATTATATTTCTAAATTAGCATCTATACATATAAATTATCATATGAAAAAAATATGCACATCATTGTCCTCTTGTGTCCACCTTTTTTTGGGGGGGTGATACATGTCCTCTTTTTTGGCGATTCACAAGTGGTCACTGTAGTTATAAGACATTCATAAACAAAAGACAACTACAAAGGAACCTCCATGCAGATGCTGGCTTGCTTCTATGGCTAGGTTTCTCCAACAGAAAATGCTCCTTCACCCCTTGTCTCGCTACATTATGCGTAATCATGGAAATGGGACTGGGAAAAGACTGGGCCAGAAGGAAGAATGGAGATAAATTAACAGGGGTTTGGTGGAGTTGCAAGCATTCAGATGAAAGGAAAAAGGTGGAAAGTTTGGTTCACAAACTGGGTTTTCTGTTCTTGAATTAAATTTTCCTATTTTGCATGTAGCTAGTATAAAATAAGAGTACAGAATTGAATGTGATTGTGGAACAAAGAAGGCATGTTACTTATAACCTCCCTGTGTTGAAAACCATGTCTAGCAATATTTTTAGCTCACTTACTGTTAGCAGATCATAAGCATTTAAATCTAAATGCAGCTATAATAACTGCACAGCTCATGTTGTACCTCAGCAGAATTTAGAATAGCATTTTCCATTAGAATAATAATTGCTTACCCTGTAACGTCAGAGCTAATTTCAGAAAAGAAGGATCAACTCTTTATTGCTGCTTCATATTCAGGTTATGGGTTGTTAATTTTTTTTTTAAAAAAAATAGTTTTCTTTCTGGGAAGTCTTTCTAACATCTTGAAGGACAGGCAAACAGCTTCATCTTGCACTGTCTTAAGCTGTGGCAATGGCAAAGATTTGACATGCTTGATCCATGTAAATATAACCACATCTAAAATGGTAATCCATGTCTTTTAATGTTCTGAAGAGCAGGCTTGGGTAGAAAGTATATCTCCAGATGTTTTGGACTTCCTCCCAGCATTCCTGACCATTGGCCAAGCTGGCAGGGGCTTCTGGGAGTTGAAGTCCAAAACATCTGAAGATCTACCTTCTGCCCACCCCGCCTTAGAGTCAAGTAGTAGATGGATATATTCCTAAATATGCAGTACTTTACACTGGATATGGGCTTGTCTGATCATTGCTTTCAGCATCTTCAGCAGCTCCATGCCTCAAAACACTATTAACATATTTTTACTACAGGTGTGAACAAATTCTGAAGCCATCCTGTTGGAGGCAGCAAACAACAAAGGAATTCCTAAGACACCGTAATTCATAGTGCATTGCCAGGATGATTCTGTCTCATTATAAAGATACTTGTAACTCCTGTCCACAGGTGCAATTTTATGTCACAACTCACTAACAGAATGTTTATAAAATTTAAATGCTTATAGGCACAATCCTATGCATGTTTAGACAGAAAAAAGGCCTACAACTCCCAGCATGCTGGGGGCATGCTGAGAGTTGTCAGCTTTTCTTCTGTCTAAACATGCATAGAATTGCACCCTTAAATACAATAAGTTGGATCAAGACTAAGTTAGTTCAGCTTTTTCAGTGTGATCCTATTCATATTTACTCAGTTGTAGGTTCCACTGTGTTCCATGTGGTTTACCACAGGTAAGTGTGTATGGGATTGCATCCTCAGTTCCCACTGAAAGCAAAGGGATTTACATTGGGCAGTATCCAATGGGGGTGTTTACACCCCTGGTGATTCTTTTGTGTCCCACTGATTCTGTTATGCAAGCAGCCCCCACCGGTTGTGCAATGGTGATTTAAGTGCTTTTGGGGACAACCTGAAATGAGCAGAAATGCTTGTTTCTGGAAAGGGGCAGGTCAGTGGAACTTGCTCAAGGGAACTCTGTTGACCTGTCCCGATCCAGAAACGAATGTTTCTGCTCATTTCGGGGCTTCCTCTAGGAAGCACTAAATCTCTCTTGTGAAAGTGGTGGGTCCAGCTTGCACAACAGAATTGGCGGGACCCACCACTTGCGGAAAGAAATCAGCGGGGGCATAAGATTTCATGATTTCCATGGGACCTAAGTTCAACTTAGTCTGAATCCAACACGATTAAATTAATCCAATCTCTCCAGGAGCACATATTTTTTGCTCCTTCCTAACTCAGACAACACAATAATCAAAGCCGTTTCTATAGTTTAAAAAAACAAACTAGTGCACCCTCTGCATTTGTAGACCAATGAAATCAATTACCTACCTAGCTACTCATTCTACACTCCTCAGTAAATGACTCTTTGTACACAGCCTAGAAAATGCAGGTGTTGTGCTAATAATAATCCAGAGATTTCTCTCCTCATTTTCTCCCTTACCACCGCAGCTCTCCATGCCACATCCCAGGCCTTCCCTGAGGGTTCCCTGGCCCTCATCAGGTGAAGCTTTCAGGCAGCTGCAGTAGGTAGGATGGGGCAGGAAAGCCCCATGGCATGGGAGGCTTCTGCTCATGTAAACTCTGGACCCAAGCCCTCCTCCTCCTCCTCCTCCTCCTCCTCCTGTGTCAGACCTAGGCTTTGGATAAAACTAGTCTGTGCTGACCTTCAACTATTTCAATATGTGCAGAGCCAGTTATGGGCATGTGCTATCACAAACCTCCTAAACAAGAACCCTGCCCTGCCTTCCCCCACTAGTGTGAAGTAGGGATGTCAGAGAAATCCACATTCAAATGAGTTCAGATTTTTATGAATCAGACCCATGGATTCCACAGGGGACTGGCTTTTTCTGAATTGCACAGATTTCACAGACTTGGTTTTAAAAAAACTTTTGGAGGGGGGATTTGTGTAAATGATTAATGCTTGTGCTAATGAGTATTCGTGCACGTGTGAATCAGTGCTAATGCACATTAACACAAGTGGAACAAAATTCTTGTACATCCCTAAAAAAAATGTGATTCTGTCAATGAGAGGATGATGGAGTGAAAGATGCCTGACAAGCTACAAAACACTGATGGAATGGATTTAACAAAATCCATACATCCCTACTAGTCTGAAGTTCTAGGAGAACTAGAGCAAGAAGCCTGTATATGGATTTTGGACCCATAAACTTCAGTGATTTCCAAACAGGTGTAGTTAAGGCTCACTGCCTTTGAGTACCTGTCTGTACAGGTGTGTTCAGTGGTCTGCTATAGCATATATGAATGTGTTTGCATGGAGTGGTGGGAGCAGCTAAGCATATTTCTATACCAAGCCTCTGAAACATGTGAATCAGCATGCAGAACACAGCCCTACCAGCCATGAATTGTAGGGTGGCCACTTATGAATCACCAAAAAGAGGACAGTGATTTGCATGACTTTTGCATATGCTTATTTATATAGATGCTAATTTAGAAATAATTATATTTTAAATGGAAATATACTACATCTCACCATACTGTGGAAGGCTGTGACCAGGTGACCAGTGTGCCTGCCTGTTCAGCCTGCTTTCCAGTTGCTGTTCATGGGCAACTGTGTTGTGATATGTATCACATTCACAAGCTGGAGCACATTGTTTACACATGGAAGGGACAGAATGGCGGGTAAACAGGTTTATTATGTCTCTCTAGAATCTCGTGTTTTCGCAGGGGTTACTAAAGTGTGAGAACAATATGAGCTGGTCACAAGGTTTGTATGTTCTGATGACGTGTTAACTTGTTTGTCTGTCTGCAGCCATTTTAGAGAGGAGCAGGACTGTTCTCTCTCTTCACTCTTTTCTTCTGACTATTGCTTGCTGGACTTATGCAACAATGTAGCGTCTTTGCTGAGGTGGGGTAAAGCTCAACTTGCTCCACTGGAATAAATGCTTGCTATGCATTGTACTCTGCACATGGACTGTAACTAGAAAATGTATACTCTGTAGAATATTACTTTGCTAAGTAAATAATCAGGTAGAATAGACCTGTGGAGTTACAGAGTTTTTTCCTTGCTATCTGCAAACGGGGGAGCTGGCTGCTGGAGTCGGATTACAGGCTGGAAAGCTGGCTGGCTGATTGCAACCGAAACGCTGCACGCTGCGCAGAGAGAGGGGGAGAAAGATCTGGATTTCTGTGTGTGGATAAATGGGCCTCTACACAAGAACAGAATTTTTAATCTCCCATCTCGCACACACGGGGCTCTGCTGTCACTCACGCGCCATCAAGGTTATGGGCCCAGAATTCGGAACCAGAATTCGGTACCAGAGTGGACCAGGACCAGCAGAACCAGCAGCTCCAGAACCGAACGGAACCAGTTTGGGACCAGGCTGAAAGTCAGTAGTAGCAGCAGCAGCAGGACCTGTTTTCCAACAGCTTCAACTCCGGGATTGCAGTGATTTATGGCAGAGAAGGAGGACGTCGAAGCAGAAGAAAAATCTCCAGGGCCTTCATCCGGTAAGGAGGGGGAAGAGGGGGATGTGTTCGCGGAACGCTTGCAGGCTCTGTGCAAGGCCGAATACTCAGAGGCAAGCGACGCCGAAGTTTCTGAAGGGGAGGAGGAAATAAATCCCCCTGTTACCATGGCGGCAGCGGCACCATCTCTAAATCCTCAGATAGTAGAAAAACTATCTGGCTCTAACTATGTATTATGGAATTTCCAGATGCAGCATTATTTAACTCATGCGGGACTCTGGAATGTAGTAACACAGGATGCAGTGGCAGTGGGAGATCAAGCATACAATGAATGGAAGAAGTGGGATGACAGAGCAAAAGCAATAATTTGCTTATCTCTTGAAAGTTCTCAAGTGCCATTTATTCAGTTTCTAGACACTGCAAAACAGATCTGGGACACCCTAAGGGACATGTACCAGATGCAAACGGCAGGAAGTAGGATTCTACTTGCACGTAAGTTGTACAAGTTGAGCTTACAACCAGGTGGGTCTATGCCTGAGCATTTGAGTACTATCCGAGACTTGTTTAACAGATTGAGAGCACAAGGGATGACAATTGATCCCTTACATCAAGTCTCTATTCTGTTATCCAGTCTGGACTCTTCATATGATACAATTGTTTCATTGATGGAGGGACAACCAGATCAGAACCTGACAATGGAATATGTGTCAGGCAAACTTCTCTCTGAGTGGGAGAAATGGCAAGGGAAAAAAACAATGCTGGACGTAAATCAGCAGACAGCTCGGCTGACGCGGGGCACAGCCAAGCTGGGAATAGCAGCAGCAAGCTGGGGGGGGGGGTTTACCCAAGCGGCAGCTTTAAAAGTGTGAAAATGCTTTTCTTGCGGATCTACATCGCATCTGAAAAAAGACTGTACAAAGGGCAAACAGAGAAAGAAAAAAAAAAACACAGGAAGCTACCAGTGCATCTGAGGAGGCAATTAAAATGGGCAAAAGTTTGATTGCTAGGGTGGGGGTTTCCAACAACAATGTATGGGTTTTGGACTCTGGGGCTTCTCACCACATGGCAAACTCCAGAGACATATTTCAATCTCTGGATGATGGATATACAAATCAACATGTAGAACTGGCTGACGGAAAGCAGATCCAAGTTTCAGCAACAGGAACAATTGCATTTGCTTCTTTGGGTCAGCAGAGGGCACTGCTTGTTCAAGAATTGGACACACATTTGATAAGTATTTCACAATTAGCTAATAATGGTTTTGAAATATGCTTTTCTGACAGCAACTGTGTAATTTCATGTGAAGGGATAGTCTGTGCAAAAGGTGATTTGCAGAATTCTCTGTATGTTATAAATCCATTTGTAACACATGATGAGAGGGCGAAGTATGCAAATTGTAAACCCCATGACAATTGTGTGCATATATTCCATAAGAGGTTCGCACATGCCAACTACAGAAGCATAGAAAAGATGCCAGGTCTGTGTGAGGGTATGAAAATGAAACCTTGTTCTAATTATGTGGAATGTGAAGTATGCAGTACAGCAAAGTCACACAGAACAAACATTCAGAAACACAGTGATAGAGTTAGCACAAGAATATTTGAGCTGGTACACTCTGATATTGCTGGACCATTTGAAAACAGCTATGGGGGAAATAGGTACTACATGACACTCATTGATGACTATTCTCGATTTGGATTTGTTTATCTTCTGCAGAACAAATCTCAGGTTCAAGAGAGATTTGAATCATTTGTTAAATGGGCTGGTAACAGATATAAACAATACCCAATAGGTGAATTGC
This sequence comes from Shinisaurus crocodilurus, assembly GCA_021292165.1. NCBI lineage: Eukaryota > Metazoa > Chordata > Lepidosauria > Squamata > Shinisauridae > Shinisaurus > Shinisaurus crocodilurus. Next base: position 231,189,806 of record CM037879.1, read on the forward strand.
TCACAGATGGTGGGGGAGAGTACATGAGTACAAAATTCAAGAAATTCTTGGAAAGTGAGGGCATTGGGTACAAAATTACAGCCCCATCCTCTCCATTTCAAAATGGCGTTGCTGAAAGAAGGAACAGAACACTCCAGGAAATGATGAGGGCTCAATTAGCTGACTCACAGGTGGGAAACCGTTTCTGGGGGCACTGTCAAATGCCAATTACTTGCTGAATAGATTACCCAAAAGCACAACTGTGAAAACTCCATATGAAATGTTTCATGGGAGGAAGCCAAAGATAGCACACGTGCAAATTTTTGGGTGTAAATGTTTTGTTCATATACAGGCTAAAAACTTTGAATGTTTTCTGCTGGGGTATGATGCACAAACAAAAGGTTACAGGTTATGGTCACCACAACACAACAAGGTAATTCTAAGCAGGGATGTGATTTTTCATGAGCAAACACGTGAACAGAAACAGCTGGTGGAATTGCCAATGCATGCAATGACTGAAACACAGCAGGAAGTTTCTGACACAGAACAGGCCACTGGGCAGATATCTGGGGAACAGGAGGGAGGTGAACAATCTCTAAGGCGTTCAACCCGAGAACGCAAAACACCTGTTAGATATCAGGATGAATTCCAAAGTGGGAAAACTGTTGTACATAAAGCTCTCAAAATAGCTTTAGAACCCCAAAGTTTTGAAGAAATTCAAAGCATGGAACCAAAGGTGAAAAATGATTGGTTTGAAGCCATGCAGGATGAAATCAATGCAATGCATGTTAACAAAACATGGAGTCTGGTATCTTTGCCTGTAGGGCGCAAAGCCATCACCTGTAGATGGGTGTACAAGGTGAAAACAAATCACCAGGGGCAGGTGGAAAGGTACAGAGCGAGACTCGTTGCAAGAGGGTTTGCACAAAAACATGGGATAGATTATGATTCCGTGTTTGCACCAACAACAAGGTATGCAACTGTCAGATTGTTGTTGAAATTGGCAGCACAAAGAAAAATGATGGCATTTCATTTTGATGTAAAAACTGCTTTCCTATATGGTGAATTACAAGAGGAAATCTACATGATGCAACCAAAAGGTTTGGTAGAAAATCCCAGTCTTGTATGTCGTCTGCACAAGTCCATATAAGGGTTAAAGCAAGCAGTTAGGTGCTGGAACCAAACACTGGACAGAGTTTTGATTAGTTTGGGATTCAAACAAAGCAAGGCTGACCTCTGTCTGTACACGTGTCACAGAGAATTGGGACACTGGGTGTATTTGTTAGTCTTTGTTGATGATATATTACTGGTAACTGAATCAGTAAGTCAGAAAGACAAAATTGCACAAGAATTGCAAGCACACTTTGAACTGAAAGATCTAGGTTTGGTACAACACTATCTTGGAATGCAATTATCCCAGGATGAGGAAGGTTCTTTCATGGTTGAACAAAGTGGAAAAATTCAGAAATTGCTGGAAGTTCATGGATTGGAGAATTGTAACCCAGTTACCACTCCAATGACTCTTGAATATCAGAAACACAGAGATAACACTGAATTTGAGAATATTGGAAAATATCAAAGTGTTATTGGAAGCCTGCTATATTTGGCAAATGTGAGTAGGCCAGACATCAGCAATGCTGTAAACATACTTAGCAGGAAAACGCAAAATCCTTCTATGTATGATTGGCTAGCTGTGAAACGTGTGTTAAGGTATTTAAAAGGTTCCATGAATTGCAAACTGAAATTGTCATCACACACACAGGGAGGTTTTTGTGTGTACACTGATGCTGATTGGGGGTCTGCAACAGATAGGAAGTCCACAAGTGGGACTGTAATTTTGTATGATAACAGTTTGATTGACTGGTACACATGTAAGCAATCTTGTGTGGCTGTATCTAGTGCAGAATCTGAATTCATCAGTTTATCTCAACCATGCAATGAGATTGAATGGTTCAAACAACTGTTTGCTGATATGCACATACCAGTAGGCAAGGCTGTTACAATTTTTGAGGACAACCAAGCTTGCATAAGCATGGCTCTCAATGAAAAATGTAAGCCAAGAACCAAACACATTGATGTTCGTTACTCTCATGTAAAGGACTGTGTGCAAAAAGGGTGGGTAACACTCAAATACTGTGCAACAGGGGAAATGGTGGCAGATCTTTTCACAAAACCATTGCCTGTAGTAAGACACAGGAAACTAATGACGGCACTAGGCCTCATTGAGTAAATGTAAACAAGATGTATTACAGCATGTGGGAGGATGTTGTGATATGTATCACATTCACAAGCTGGAGCACATTGTTTACACATGGAAGGGACAGAATGGCGGGTAAACAGGTTTATTATGTCTCTCTAGAATCTCGTGTTTTCGCAGGGGTTACTGAAGTGTGAGAACAATATGAGCTGGTCACATGATTTGTATGTTCTGATGACGTATTAACTTGTTTGTCTGTCTGCAGCCATTTTAGAGAGGAGCAGGACTGTTCTCTCTCTTCACTCTTTTCTTCTGACTATTGCTTGCTGGACTTATGCTGTGCAACAATGTAGCGTCTTTGCTGAGGTGGGGTAAAGCTCAACTTGCTCCACTGGAATAAATGCTTGCTATGCATTGTACTCTGCACATGGACTGTAACTAGGAAATGTATACTCTGTAGAATATTACTTTGCTAAGTAAATAAACAGGTAGAATAGACCTGTGGAGTTACAGAGTTTTTTCCTTGCTATCTGCAAACGGGGGAGCTGGCTGCTGGAGTCGGATTACAGGCTGGAAAGCTGGCTGGCTGATTGCAACCGAAACGCTGCACGCTGCGCAGAGAGAGGGGGAGAAAGATCTGGATTTCTGTGTGTGGATAAATGGGCCTCTACACAAGAACAGGATTTTTAATCTCCCATCTCGCACACGCGGGGCTCTGCTGTCACTCACGCGCCATCAAACCGTTCTTACAGTTCATTATCTTTAAACTGGAATTGGACAAGGCGACCCTTGAAGCAGAGGACAGTCATCTGGCAACCCTTCAAACAGAGGACTGTCCTCTGTAAAAGAGGACATCTGACCACCCTACACCAGGATGCAGTTGCCCAACAGCTTGCAGGCCCCACAGTATAGGGCTGGTGAGTTGTGTTGACTTGGTGCATCACAAGTTGTGTTGCGCAGTCTTGCTCTACAGCAAATAACTCACGTGTGAGTTAATTGCTCTTGGAGTGAATGAATCATCATCATCATCATCATCATCATCATCATCATCATCATCATCATCAGAGGTTGTTCACACAGACAAGGATAATGGTACCACACTGCACAACTGTGAAATTTGTCCAGAACAGAGCACATAGTGGGAACATTTGCTCTTGTTGTGAAGAGCCTCTTGACTGCAAACATCTCATCATATTTTCATATGATGCGAGTTCCTTTTTGAAAAAGGCTTATAAGCATGCCCACATATATGTGAGTGTGTTCTTTTGTTGCTCTCTCCATTCACTTTCAAGCATCTCTGCAAACATGAAGCTAGAACAGAAATGAATTTGGGCTGAATAAAACATCAGCAAATTACCCTAACTTGATTTTGCTTGCAAATATTCCAAGTTCTATTACATGTCCCCCAATTTCCTGCATGATAAATGTTGTCAGTGTTGGGGGATTGCGGGAGGGAAGCAGGAAAAGTGTTGAATATGGCATATAACTGTTAAAGCTCTTACAATGAAATCCATTAATAAATCTCAAGGTATAGGGGATGATCCAGTCCCTATCTAGATCTTTCCCTTAGCGTATGCAGCAGGATCTCGATAGTGCACATGTATTGTTTCATCTGGAGAAGGGGCTGGAGGCCCCTTCATTGTTTTTAAAAGTATTTCACAAAGTCAGATTTAAAAAGTGATGTCTGAAGCTTTTTCAAATTGAATACAAGTTCTGAAATGTTATGGAATATATTCATTTCAGCTCTGAATTTATCCTGGAGTTTCATTATCAAATTTTGACAAGGCTCAGTGCAACACAAACGCAAGTTGTCCAACCACAAGTTGTCCATTTCACTCCTATGATTATTTTAATATTAGATTCAAGCTTTATGAATTTCTAAGATGAAAGATACCAAGCCTGCCTCAAACCACATTCTTGGATCTGGGGGCCCTTCCAGCACCGATGCATTCGAGAGAACTGTGGTCAAGGAGCAGCCATCGTCACTTTGTTCCCAGGCTGAGGTCTCACAGAGAAAACAGGTTTTAGAGAACAGTGTTGGTGGGCACCACTGGCTCCTGCTAAATTTGGACTTTCAACCTATACTAAAGAATTAGGGTTAAGGTTCAGGTTCAGGTTAGGGTTAAGAAACCCCAGGTCCATGTGTATTTCTCAGGGCCAGGAACTGGGTGAGATTGGGCAAACAAAGTTAGTGGTCAACAAAAATACAGTAATACCTTGGATTGCAAGTAACTTGGTTTGAGAGCGTTTTGCAAGACAAGCAAATTTTTAAATATTTAGTTTTTTTTTACTTGATATACAAGCGACGTCTTGCAAGACAAGTACTGTAGTACGGCTTAAATTAAAAATCTCTGTACAATTTTTTTCGGGGGGATTTTGTTTTGATGTAAGAGTGTTTTGGATTACAAGCACGTTTCCGGAACGAATTATGCTCGCACTCCAAGGCATGACTGTACACTCATTATTGACTTTGGCAATGCTGTCTGAATGTATGGTGATTATAGCCAATTTTAAAAATTTGGGTTTAATTTCATGTTAGGGTTAGGGTTAAGAAAACCGGGGCTCGTGTGAATGTCCCAGGGCCTGGAACTTGCTTAGATTGCACGTTCAATGCTAGTGGTCCGCAGAAACACCCTCAGTGATGACTGTAGGCTTGCTCTCTGAATGTATAGGGATTATACCAATATGGAAGAATTCAGGTTAGGGTTAAGAAACCCCAGGTCCATGTGTATTTCTCAGGGCCAGGAACTAGGTGAGATTGGGCAAACAAAGTTAGTGGTCAACAAATACACTCATTAATGACTTTGGCAATGTTGTCTGAATGTATGGTGATTATAGCCAATTTTAAATATTTGTGTTATATTTCAGGTTAGGGTTAAGAAAACCCGGGTTCATGTGAATGTCCCGGGGCCTGGAACTAGCTCATATTGGACAGAAAATGTTAGTGCTCAACAAAAGCAGCCTCAGGGATGACTTTGGGATTGCTGTCAGAATGTATTGGAATTATACCTAAATGGAAGAATGCCTGGATGGAGAGGGATTTTATCTGCATGTTAGGTTTAGGGTGTAAGGTTAATAGTTCAGACAGAGTGAGTGGTCAACGAAGACACCCTGACTGCTGCCTTTCAGCATGCTGTCTGAATGGAGAGGGATTTAAGTTTTGGGTAAGATTAGGGTTAAGCTTCATGTTAGGGTTCAGTTTAATAAAATTTGGGTCCCTGCGCATGTCCAGAGGACTGTAACTAGCCTAGATTGGGCAGACAGAGTCAGTGGTCAAGAAGAACACCCTAAGTGCTGCCTTTTGGCACTCTGCCTGGATAGAGAGGGATTTTGCCTGCGTGCTAAGGTTAGGGATAAGTTTCAGGTTAGGGTTAATAAAATCTGGGTCCCTGTGCAGGTCAAGGGGCCTGGAACTAGCCTAGATTGGGCAGACAGAGCAAACAATCAGTAAGAACACCCTGCATGTAGCCTTAGGGCATTCTGTCTGGATGGAGAGGGATTTATGGTTCAGGTAAGGGTTAGGGTTAAACTTCAGGTTAGGGTTAGGGTTAGTAAAATCTGGGTCCCTGTGCAGGTCCAGGGGCCTGGAACTAGTCTAGATTGGGCAGAGAGAGACATCAACCAAAATACCCTGAATCCTGGCTTTCGACATTCTGTCTGGATTTAAATTTGGGATAAGGTTTAGGATTAAGCTTCAGGTTAGGGTAGGGTTAATAAAACCTGGCTCCCTGTGCAGGTCCAGGGGCCTGAATCGAGTCTTAATTCAGGCCCCTGGACCTGCACAGGGAGCCAGGTTTTAGGAGACAAACTGAGTGGTCACCCCTTGCAACCCTCCCTCACCCTGCACAATAACTAACCAGTAAGGACTCCCACTTCCACGAAAGAGTGCAGGGTCCTGCTATGTTTAGCTCAACTGAATTTGCAGAAATGATTTCAGGTTCGGCTGTCTCAGCTGCTTGTACTTTCTTCAGCTTAATGATCTGGCTCAGAAGTCATTGGTCCAAACGGACCTCTTTACAGCTGAATGCTATTTCCTACGGATCTATTAAGGGAACATGGAAGGAGCACATTCAGAGAATCTAAGCTTGCTGAAGGCCTGGGCAGACAGAGCCAGGGGGGAAAGCTGCTGATTCAGGTTCCTGCAACACACAGCTGAGCTCACTGCAGCAAAAATAGGTCACTAATGACATGTGGCCAGGATCCAAAAACACTGACCAGGAGAAAATGAACCGTCTACTGGCTGCAAAATCTCCTTCCCTAGAATGCACAAAAAGAAAACAATTGGCTTGAATTTGTTATGCCACAACCACAGGATTACATGGGCAGGATATGTGGGCTCTGATCTTCTTCCTTGTTATTTTAAGCAAGCAACTCATTTATTGTTCCAATTCATCCCTTACTTCCATTCCCACACACTAAAATAACTTGCAGCTTACACTCCTTTTAAAAATCTGAATCTGTTCCAGGTTTTCTTCTTTAAAGAAGAAGAAAAAAACCCAGTATCCATCGGCTTGTATGTTGCTGACACCAATTTCCTTTATGGACTTCTGTCTATAGAGATGGGTTCCAGACCAGTCTAGTCAAATGCTGATTTATTTAGCTAAACAAAAATAGCAACCAGGCTCCTGCTGTGTTTCTTTCCATAAGGCAAACAATTCATTTCCTGTTAGATCACTGTAGCTTTTTTCTTGAAACTATTTGCCCAGGGTTGTCACTCTGAATAATTGTGCAGGATAGAAGTATAGGGCTGCAGGTTGCTGATAATTGTGGTGAGGAAATGTCATGCTATTCCACGTTCATTAGCAGCATTAGCTCTCTCATGGTCCATGACTCCTTTCCCATCCTGCTGGGTAAACATTTTCTGTCAGTCGATAATGATTTTGAAACAAGGGAAATTAAATAAAAAATTTCCCATACCAGGAAATATTTTTAAATATAGCAAAGTTGGTTCTGGGCCAAGGGTTAGGAAGTTGGAGATGGTTTCATGTCCCAGCTCAGTGTTCTCCAACCTGTGGGTTGTGAGCCCCAAGAGGGTAGTGAAGTGTTTTCTGGGGGGTTGCGAAGCCCCTCGGTCTGGGCAGGGGTCCGCCTCAGGAAGCACGTGTAGGGGCGCAGGGCAGGTGAGGCACTCCTGGGGCTTCGCCCCCCTGTGCCAGGGGGAGGGGCCGATGCACTGTGGCACTCTGCATTTTCCTATCTCTGCGGCTGGCGAGGGAGGAGCTCCCTCCCTCCCGCCTTGGCCAGCCCCCCGTATCCGGCAGGACATTGACGCAGGTAAGGGGACGACCAATAGGGATGTGAGGGAGGCCGCGGCCCTGCGGTGGCACCTTCCCGGAGCCAACGCCGCCTTCCGGACTACAGTTCCCAGGATGCCCTGGGCACATGGAGGATGCTGGGAGGTGTAGTCCCCATCTCTCCCCGGGGCTGGGCTCGCCTCTCCTCGGCCGGGCAAGATGCTGCCGCTGCTGCTGCTGCTGCCGCCACTGCCGCTAACCTTGGTGGGGAAGTACTTGCAGGCAGCCAACAAGGATGGGGCGGCGGCAGGGGGTGAGCAGGCAGCCCCTCCCACGAAGTTCCACCTGGTCCGCCTCAACCAGGTCTGGGAGGAGGCGCAGCAGGCGAGTGTGCCGCAGATGAGCCCAGGCGGGCAGCAGTGGGAGCCCCCGCCTCAGCACCCCGGCCGGAGCACCAGCAGTGGGGCCCTGGGGCTGGAGCAGGCATCCCTGTAGGGGCCAGGCCCACAGGAATCCCACAGGCAGGACAGGAGCACAGGCGCACCCTCCGCCCATGCTCCCCAGCATCCTGCCTCTGATACTGGGGGTGGCATAGAGCCAATCAGGACTACTAGCCATTGATAACCTTCTATTCCATGTATTTGTCCAATCCCCTTTTAAAGCCATCCAAATTGGTGGCCATCACTACATCTTGTGGAAGCGAATTCCATAGTTTAACTATGCGCTATGTGAAGAAGGACTTCCTTTTATCTGTCCTGAATCTCCCACCAATCAGCTTCATAGGATCACCTCTTTGGGTTCTAGTATTATGAGAGAGGGAGGAAAGTGTCTCCTTGTCCACTTTCTCCACACCATGCATAATTTTGTACACCTCTGTCATGTCTCCCCTTACTCACCTCTTTTCTAAGCTAAACAATCCCAGCTGCTGTAACCTTTCCTCATAGGGGAGTTGCTCCAGCCCCTTGGTCATTTTTGTTTCCCCTTTCTGCACTTTTTCCAACTCTACAATATCCTTTTTTAGGCGCAGTGACCAGAACTGTACATGGTATTCCAAGTGTGGTCGCACCATAGATTTGTATAAGGGTAGTATGATCTTGGCAGATTTATTTTCAATTCCTGTCCTAATTATGCCAAACATGGAGTTTGCCTTTTTCATAGCAGCCTCACAATGGGTCGACATTTTCATTGAGCTGTCCACCACAACCCTTCTTGGTCAGTCACCGCTAGCTCAGATCCCTTCAGATTATTCTTGCTTGGCAGTTTTTTGCCCCGACGTGCATCACTTTACACTTGCTTACATTGAACCGCATTTGCCATTTTTAGGCCCATTCTCCCAGTTTGGAGAGACCCTTTTGGAGCTCCTCACAATCCCTGTTTGTTAACCACCTGGAGGAGCCCCCTCCCTCCCTGCCTCCTCCTCCCGCCCACCCCACCGTGCTTGGCCCCCTGAGACTTGCTGCCTGAGTTGCCTCCTCTGCGTGCTTCTTTATATCAAAACAAAGGCGAGAAACAGACTGAATGCGGAGGATGACATGAGGTTGGCTTCAGCAAATACTCAGCCACGAATTTTGAAGCTGGTTGCCCAGATGCAGGAACAACCATCACATTGAATATTAGGTTAGATTAAATTATATTCTGAAAAATCTATTTTTAATGTGTTTTCTTTGCCCTATTAAAATGCAAATTTATGCAAATGTGGGGGGGTCCCCAGTTACTTTGCCATTATAAAAGGGGGTCAGGACTCGAAAAAGTTTGGAGAACACTGTCCAGCTGTATCAACTGAATTCCTGTCTCAGACCTGTGAAGAAACTCTCTTAAAGCTGAAATTTGAGCATGTAGTGCTTTACTGGACTATGTCTCTGTGTGTGTATGTGTATGTGTATGTTTATGTACGCGCGCGCACACACACACACACACACACACAGAGTGCTCACAACATATACCCATATGTATATACCAGCCAATTGAGGATGGGACAGTTGTAATCCAGAACGCTTCAGAACTGTTCACTAGTTACACCACTGTCAGTGTGGTGATTGTATGGAGGTAACAACAGCCTAGATGCTATGAGATGAAGACAAATCCTTCTCTACACCCACTGTTTTGCCCCACCTGGAGCTGTCTGTCTGAAGCTGGGGTGTGTCCAATCTCTGGGTCAATGGAAAAGAGGCTGTTCCCTCTGTCTTTCTTAGACCTGCAGTCTGGTGACTAATTAGAACTGTATTTGCTGCAACCCTCAGGGCATACCATGGCAAAAGCACTCAGGTGGTTCACCTTTGGCTGGGGGTGAGTCAGAAAAAGATTGGTCTCCTGTCTCCCTCAATCTGACCAAGCCGCTTCCAAACTCTGGTGGACAGTAGCAACTGCAGGAATGACTGCAAGGAGAGACCACCATGGGAGAGGAGGATGGGGTTTTGTAGAGGACCTGTTGCCTAGTCATACTGGATGTTCCAGTCTGTATGTGCCCCCCCACACACACACACACCTTGTCTATGCATTCTGGAATGTCAGCGTGGCCACTGATGGGGAGAAGGAGCAGGACCTTCTCAGCAGTAGCAGCACCCTGACTCGCATTATGGAACTCTCTCCCCATAGATGGCTTGCAGGCCAGCTCTTTTTTAATTTTTAGGGAAATGATGATGACCTTTATTTCAGCAGGCATACAGGAGCCACAGCTGAAGGACTGGACTGTTTTATCTGTTGCAGTCATACTGTTTCTATGCTGTTTTAGGGTGTAAGCCTATGCATGTTTAGACAGAAATAAATCCTACAATTCTCAGCATTCTGCAGCCAGCTAGGAGCTGTCTGTCTGTCAGCATCCCTAGAGACAATGCAAGCAATGCATATTAATCCTTTCCACATTACATTTTAAACATGGGGGTGATCTGGAGGAATTTTATAAAATACATTAATGTGAGAGGGCCCCCCCAAAAAACAATTTGCTTTGTTTTCCTAACAGAAATGACTAGGAAGGAGGCAACACAGAATATTAGCATAGAAATAGTAAAACAGGACTGATGAACACCTACAAACTGAAAAGTCTGTGCCAGTGTAGGCTATGCAGAGGAACATGTGGGTACAGAAGCTGTGTTTGATTTATTACAATGACAATTTATACACACATCAGTAGCAAGCTGATACAATTTAGAAGAACTCCCAACTAGCTCAGGATTAAAGGAGTACCAAAGACTGTCTTTGGACCCTTTGGGTTCTGCTAGATTAGTCTTCCCAAACCAAAGAGGTTTGCCTGGCGCCTACTTTGTATTCTTTCCGGTGCCAGGTGAAGACCTTTCTGTTCTCCCAGGCATTTTAATCATTTTAATCATGTTAATCATTTTAATCTTGTAATTGTTTTTATTCCGTTATTGTAACTGCTGCTGCTAGCTCTGCTGTTTGTTTTTAATCTGTGGTTTTAAATTTTATATTTTATATTGTATTTTATGATTTTAACTGTTGTAAACTGCCCAGAGAGCTTCGGCTATTGGGCGGTATACAAATTTATTAAATAAATAAATAAATAAATAACCTGGTACCCTCCAGAGTTTTGGACCAACTCCCATCAGCCCCAGCTAGATGGCAAAAGGTTAGGAATGTTGGGAGTTGTAATCCAAAAGATATGGAGGGCACCAAGTTGGGGAAGTATGTGCTAGATGTTGCAGGTCACGTTTTTAGTAACTGCTATCCAAATTATAGGCGCAAAATTAGAGATGTTTTAATTTTTAAAATATCAGACTAATGTTAGGGAGACACAACATCAAGGAAGCTTCTCCGTAGGACATCTCCATTCCAAAGGTTCTGATGTATAGTCCAGTGCTCCAATGCACATTTTTGGAACTCTGCCAGAGTGGGAGCTCCCGCACCACTTCAATGTCAGGCACAGCTCTGTACAGTCCATTGTATGAAGAACTTCCTCTAATACTAAAGTGAATTAAGAAGACTTGGTGGGCACTGAAACCTTATAGAGCTTCAGATTAAGTAAATTTAGGACTAAAGCCATACATTTAAGGTCAGTCATTTATTATATTTCATTTCTAAGGCAGCTGAGAATTGGATCATGCCTTATGAAACTCAGCTGAACCCCCCTGTGGAATTATGGATATGGTCACCAGTAAACAAGCCGCTGTGCTTCTGCCTCACCCTGGATCTGTCAGTTACTGCTGCTGGAAAGAACTTTTGAACTTCTGAAGGGTGAGTGGCCTGCTGCTATATGTAATGTCACACCGCCTGCCAGCTTAAGTCAAGATAAGACATTAGAGCAGAGTGACGTGGGCATCCGTCCCTTGCCATCAGAACAGTACTTGTGATCTTGAACAGGCCTGGCTCAAAAGTGAATATTCAACAGACCAGGCACAGCAATAGTCAAGTTGTTTGTGTTTTTCCCCCACCATCGGCAAACTCCCATCATAACCCACAGAATTTGGTAAAATGACAGAAATGTGTTTAGAAAAAAAGAATCCATGAAAGAGCCTCCAAGGGCTGATTCACCCATAATACTGAGCTGGAGCATTGCGTTACATGGCCGTGTGTATGTAGTGGATTATTCTGCCCACCGGCGGCTCTTCAAGGTTTCAGGCAAAGGTATTTCCTAGTCATACCACCTGTGATGCTTTTCAGGAAGAGATGCCAGGGACTGAAGCAGGGTCCTTCTGCATGCAAAATGTGTGTTCTCCACTGAGCTATGGTCCCTGTTATTGTTGTCACAACGTATGGTCTTAACCAATAGAGACATTTATTTTTTAAAAAATCTTGCCGCACAACACCCACTTTGCTGCTGTTTGGCCATTTCCCACAGCTTCACCTGAGTAAGAATGCTTCCAGACGGGAGGGTTCCTAGCACTACGGATAAGAAGGCATTGTGCAGCAATTCAGTCTTTTTTTCCCCTTAACAGATTTTCTGTGGTAAGGGAAGAAGTGGTGGGAGAACACAGGAAGGTTATGATGGGGAAAACATCACTGCCTGCCCCTTCCCCCCCAAAAAATAACATTCTGTGAATGAGGCATGGATGATGGCATGATCAAGAGCTCAGCTGGAAGCACTCCAATTCCCCATGAGCAGCTTTGCATGCATGCTATTGCTCAGTCCGCATAATAAAGGCTTGCAGTGCTGTTCCAGAACTGTGTGAACTGGTCCTTAAATATGAAAAAGGAAATGGAGAAAAAACGACATTGTTTCCAGGTCTTCAATGAGAAGTGGTGATCACTACTATGCGGCAAGCCTTTACATTCCTGGCTATCTCTGCACATTGCCTCTTGACAGGCATGGAACATGTTTTGTGATTTAACACAGGTTTGTACACGAATGCAGCACCTGCTTTTTAAATGTGAATGTCATGTTTTATGCTACTGATCTTCTCAAAACCTATATAGGCTTCTCAGAAAGGGAAGGAGGTCCTTGAGGTCAGCCGGCCGAAGTCTTCACTCTCACTAATGCACATGCACATTGATACTGTTAAACAGAAAGTCACCATTTCACAAGGAGGTATTCCTTATGAAGGATCTCTGTTAGAAATTCCTTCAGCTCTCAGGGAAAGTTTCTACCATAACCCTGTTGGAGAGCCATTGTTAATTGAGGATGGAAGGCTTTGTGAATCTAGGACTTCACATATGAAAAGCAAATGGTTTTACCATTCAGCCACAGCCAGAGGCAGTGTTAGGGGGTGGCCCACTAGGGCTGGAGCCCCGGATCTTTCATTTCGAGCCCCAAATCTCTAGGAGGCCATCTGCCCCACCACGCTGCTATCCATGGGCACTTGCTGAAATAAAGGTACAAGGACCCGATGATCTCTGTTGCATCTGATATCCCTGGATTAGCTGGCTTTTTGCCCACATGTGCTTCACCTCCTGCTGCCCCCTGAATCTTTCTGCCAGGTTTTTTCCTGAAGTCAAATGTTCTCCTCTCCCCTGTCCATACATCCCTTTGTATAAATAGGGGTATCCTTAGGAGACAGGGTCCTTTAAAGATACACACAGAGAGAGACTTTAGAGCATATGTAAATTAGCATATGCATATTTGTGCATGGTTTGTTTGTTTGTTTTTGTCCTGTGGGCCTGTGCCCCAGATCCTTTTGGTACCTAGCACTGCCCCTGGCCACAGCCATTTAATATAAACAGAGGGTTCGAGAGAGATTTTTCCTAGGAGAAAACAGATCGGAAGTGCTGCCTGACCACTTCTGGTTTTTTTTTTTAAATTTAAAACTCCAAGCCTTGACACACAATATATGCAATATTTTATTTATTGATGTTGCATACTGTCTTAATGTGTACAAAACTCCCCCCCTGCTTTTTCCCATCTCCTCTAGCAGACTTATAATTTCCTTTTTCAATCTGTGTATACATGTACAAGGAACATAAGTGGAGACCACTAATATAAAAGAAGCATACTCTTCTTGGATTTCAGTGTTACATGTGATACGACCTATCTAGATTACCATTAGAGGAATTGGATTCAGAACCATTGTTCTGCCAGTAGGAGAGCTAGTGTGGAATAGTAGGTTAAGTAAGAGTACCAGATTTCTAGGACTTGGACTCTGCAGATCCGGGTTCTAGTCCTCACTCGGCCATGAAGCTCACTGGGTGACTTTGGGCCAGTCACAGACTCAGCCTAACCTACCTCACAGGGTTGTTGTGAGGATAAGATGGAGAGGAGGATGATTATGTAAGCCGCCTTGGGTTCCTTGCAGGGAAAAAAGGTGGGGTATAAATATAATAAAATAAAATAAAAAAAATAAACCATATACTAAGCCTTAGGGTTTTAGTCAAAGCTACCAGCTTAAAAGTGACTGAAGGCAGACTTTGTTTTCCCACCATGGTGTAAAGAGTAGACATCCTTCGCCAACCTAGTGCCCTCTAGGTGTATTGGACTGTATTTCCCATTATCCTCAGCCAGCATGACAACTTGGCATGCTGGCTGGGGTGATGGGAGTTGTAGTGCAACATATCCGGAGAGCACTGGGTTGAGGAAGGCTGTTCTAAAGCGAACAGGAGAGGAGGTGCGCTCAGCATTTTTCTGCCTTGACCTCTAGCCTGCTGAGTTATTAGTGCTTGATTCCTCACAGGAGGCTGTGTTCCTGATAGATATTCATAGAGTCCATAGAACAGCTGGAGAGGGGTTGGCAAGAATTTTCAGTAATTACAGGCATGAGTTACAGAGATGTGATTCAAACAGAGATGCATTCTTCTCAGAGAAGGGGAACACTATGACCCAAAGCTGGACTATTGGAGATGCAGTGTCTTTCAAAAAGCCTTTAACACTAAATTCAATTCAGATACAGCGGGAGGTAAACTCAGCAGCAGCAGCAGCGTTATCCAATGCCATTTTCCCTTCAACCACCAGAAACTAAGCAAGTTCACAGAAGGTCAAGATTTGAATTAGAGCAAGGAAAGAGGTGTCTTTGTCTACATTTGTTTTAAGGATAAAGTAGGAGGAAAGAGGGGAACAGTTAAGGACTGACTCCTAACCCACCCACCCTTTGTCCTTTCATGCATTTTAGTACCCCCCCACCCTGTGGTTTGTCATTATATTCTTCCTGATCCAACACCCCCATTTTTGTCCCCTCCCCACTAAACTAGCTTTTTCTAGTTGCTTTGCTTCTAGCAAGCTTTAGGATCTCTCCAAACTAGGAGAAAGGGCATCAAAATGGCAAATGCAGTTCAATGTAAGGAAGTGATGCACGTAAGGGCAAAAAAATCCCAACTTCAGGTATAAGCTGATGGGAGCTAGTGGTGACTTACCAGGGCTGGATCCACATTACATGGTACATCGTCAAGTTAGCATTACAGTATTGCCATATTCACATTCCACAGTCACTACTCATAGCACACACTTTTCTTAAATGTACTGCAGACATTCTGTTTTGCCGCCCCACACCTAACTCTGTAGTGGAAATACTAGGCGTTTCTTTGCACATGCAGGGGAAATGGCCCTTTAAGAGAAAGGGGTTTTTTTTGGGGGGGGGTGTTCGTCATCTATGTGAAGGTGCAAACGTGTGCACGAGCGACATTGTTTTTTTTTCAAAGCAGTCTTCCTCCGGTTCTAAGTTTCCCAAGCACAAGCTCCTTTGAAATCAATGTGATTTACCTGGGAGTATGTCCGTTGAAGAGAATGTGCTTTACTTCTGCGTAGACATGCCTTTTAGCTCATTTACATCTTCTTGTTCTTTGAGCAGGGGTCAGGGTGGATAAAAGCTGCTGTTAAAACAAGGGGGGGAGTGCCTTTCACCCTGGCCCCTCTCAAACTCCATAGTGGTTGTACTGGGGGCATTGCTTTGAACTCGCAGGGGAAATGACCCTTTAAGAGGATGGGTGGGGTTTAGGTACAAAGGTGCAGATGAGCGCAGGAGTGAAACTGTTAAAAAAACAAACCCTCTTCCTGTCTCCTCACAAAAAAGAAGGAGCAGGAGTGTGCTCCTGCTGATGCTGCCATACTGTGGGGTCATTGATTTCATAGATTTCATAGATCATAGAGTTGGAAGGGGCCTACCAGGCCATTGAGTCCAACCCCCTGCTCAATGCAGGACACTAGAGGAGGGGGTCTCCCATCCAAGTAACAACCAGGCCTGAGCCTGCTGAGCTTTCCATACTCAGACCAGCTGAGCCAGCGTGAGCCACAGGCCTGTATAGAGTGAAGCCAGCAGAGAGAGAAGCCATGAGGGGACAGGGAGAGAGGTGGGTAAGCAATCTCTGCTATGCTGGACTCCCGATACAGGCCGGGGAGACAAATGCGGAATGCTCCCCGCCCCTCAGGCAGCTTGAAAGGGGAGGGATGTTTACAAAAAATAAAATAAGAAACTTCCAAGTCAGAAGTCAAACTGCCGCACAACAACGCAGGAAAAATGAAGGATACCACTCTCTTCCCCACCAGGTTGGGAGACACAAGGAATGCTGCATTTCCCCTGCCCCTTGAAAGCAATTGGCTACCTCCGGTGATGAATGATACTGTCGTTTCGTGGCCACACCTCGGACGGGCAGTGACAGCACCAGGTTAGCACATGCTAGCCACGTGCTGCGACAGTGAACCGCAATAACTAAGAAAAATGTGATAAAAGTATCCCGGGAAATTACAAACCGAAGAACTACGAGACCGCAAGAGTAATGCAACTAGGATGGAAAAGTGAGAGCGTTGTGTGCCTTGCAAGTCACAGAGGCGCTCCAATACTAGAATAAACCTCAGGTGTAAATCCGGCCCAGGGAAGAGATCTTGGGGTTGTGGTGGACAGCTCAATGAAAATATTGACCCAGTGTGCGGCTGTTGTGAAAAAGGCAAACTCCAAGTTAGGAATAATTAGGAAAGGAATTGAAAATAAAACTGCCACCTATGCATGGATAGATATAGGGATATTACTTCAACACTGGTGACATGGGACAGTTACCTCACCTGAGGCCAGCAAGGTAGCTCAGGGGATGCAGCGTAGGCTGCCTGGAACACACAGCTGTTTCCTCCAACAGTGGGGAGTGACTAGGAAGGGGTCTAGCATGGTAGCCCTCCTCCACACCTCCAAGTATCTGCTGCCCAAGGCAAATGCCTTATTCTGCCTAAAGGTAGGGCCGGCCATGATATGAATTTGTTCACGCGTGTGAAGTTTTGACAGAGACATTCTGTCTTTCACAAGAGAAAGTTTTCTTCATAGTAGAACTTGGTCACTGGCATGAATAAATACTGACTGATTCATTCAACTGGTCTGACAGGCTTTCTATTTCACCTTTGAGACCTACTTTGTAGAACTGGTTTTAATTACACTATTATGAAATGCTTTAAGTATTCATTATGTGGTAAATTAACAATTTCAGAAAGCACCCTCACATGCTATACTGCCAGATATCTTCAGCTGTTTCTGTCGTAAACACCTGTGTAATTATACTTGCACCGCTGCCACCAGCACTGGAGAATTCTTCAAACATAACATTAGTAAAATACTTTATTAAAGTATTTAATCTTTATTAAAGGTATTGTTCCCAGACCCAGTTTCATCCTTGGTAGAAGTAAATAAATTTAACTGACTTATCTTGCCTCTTTAAAGTTCCAGAGGTGTTTTTGTTTTTTGTTTTTATTAGTGATGGTGATGGTGAAGTCCTTTCAACCAATGGTTGAGCTGTTATAGCATCATGGAAAGTTTGAGCATTCTAAATGTAGAAGGGATGAAATTTTGTACGGGAAACAGGAATTCATTTTGGAGGTGACCCTCACACATGTGGTCTAGAAAAAGAAAGAACTTTGTGGGCATGTAGGAAGGGCTGAGCGGGCTAAGTGGAGAAAAGCTTAGTAGGAAGAGGGCACATGATTGAAAGAAGCTAAGGGCTAGAGCAGGGGTCCCCAATCCCCGGGCCGCGGAATGGTACCGGTCTGTGGCCTGTTAGGAACCGGGCTGCGATGCACCGTGAGCACCCCACCTGGCTCTTGAGATGCTTGCGAGCTCCGGCGAGCACCCCCCCCCCGCCACTCTTCCCTCAGCTCGCCTCCCGGCGAGCATTTCCGGAAAACCGGAAGTGACGCGACAGGAGACCATGGTAAAGTACGTGGCCATTTTAAGGTATTTTATCATGGTATTTACGTAAAAAGAGCAGCGCCAGAGAACCAGGAAGTGGTGCACCGGGAACCTCGTAGGTCCTTTCCCTGGCGCATTTGGGTCGAGCAGCAGCAGGGAAGTCGCCGAGAGTCTCGGGAGGGTCGAGCGCAGTGAGTTCGACTCACTTCTGCCCTCCTCGAGACTCTCGGATAAATCCCCACCCGCACAGCAGGTGGTGAGTGGTGGGTGACACCCCCCGGTCTGCGGAAAAATTGTCTTCCACGAAACTGGTCCCTGGTGCCAAAAAGGTTGGGGACCGCTGGGCTAGAGAACCCCAAGGAGGGACACAATGTAGGCACCAAGGGCCAAGCAGTGTGGAGGGGTTGGGGCAGAAGAAGGAGACTGGACATCAGGTATTGATTCATATGTTCCCTTCTTCATGTTTCATGTACGCCTGGTAGACCTTGAGTTTCCTTCAGTACAAGGGCCAAACTAGATGTTACGCAGTCTCCTTCTTGTGAAGAGGGAGGGGCTGCTTAATCCTTTCCCTTCCTGCCATTTGTCAACTCAAAATCATCCCCCCCCCAACTGCTTTCCTACTAATAGGGTTCTTGTATGTCTTCTCCCATGGTGAGAAAAACAGTCTGGGCAGGGCAATTTTGTACTGACAACTTATAGAAGGGGAAAAGCACTAAGCAGATGTCCCCCTCCACTCATACCAACAACCTCCCATGGCTGCTTTTCATGGAGGAAAAAACCAAACTGTCAGGAGACTATTCATGTGCTTCCTGCATAATGAAACAGCTAGTATGGCCCCAATTCTCTCCCCCCCCCGCTCTTTTTCTTTTTTGCACGCAAAATGGATGCAAATAGGTATGTACTTCTAAAATTATTTTTAAAGCCGCAGTTGCGCGAGTGTGGCTAAAAAACAATAATTAAAAAAATCTGCCGGCCACTGTGACAGCCCCTCCAAGGTTCCACTTGGGCACTTTGAAGGGGCTCTCGGTGGCTGTCAAAATAGGGATCTCAGTTAGCCAGCTCTCAAGCCAGCTTTTGCGATCTCAGGAAAGAGTAAGTTTAAAGTGCAAAAAAGCCGTGGGGAGCCAAGAACAGCTCTCAGTTGTGGCAAGGAAGGAGAGACAACTTGGTCCTGCTGTGGTGTCCCCTGGGGCCTGGGATATTGCCCGGAGGACTGGGGGGGAAGGAGTGGGAGGGAGGGAGGGAGCACACAACCCACAGTGAGTCCCATCATCTGTCAGGCGCACTGTGGATTGTTCACAGAACAACCAACCCACTGTGGCTTATTGCTGGGGTGGGTTGTCGTGTTGTGTGAACCCGGCCACTGGGTTGACAGAAATGGCTGCTAAATGTATCAATAATTGCCCAATTCACACACTACCGTTGTCCATATGAGCATGTGCCCAAGGACTGTTGAGATTATTTGCATTGTGTTGTGTGAATGTGAACAGGCACATAGACTTTGCATTTTCTGATGACATTTTATTAGTTTTTCTCTAGTATATTATTCTACACTAAGTTCATGATGCAAGAAACCAGTTATTTAAGACCCATATATGGATTAAGACTTGGGGAGGGTGTTGTACAGCAATTTTAATTGAACATTTTTTATGTTATTTGCTGCTGATGGATATTTTCCCACTATATTTTAGTTGTTTTTTTAAATGGTTGTTTAAAAAAAACAAAAACAAATATTGTACACTGCCTTGGAATTTGATAATGAGGGGTGGTATAGAAATATATTTATAAAATAAATAAATATCTTATTGTGACTAGTTTTATTTAAAATTATTTTTAGGTAATATGATTTTATTAATATGTTTGCTGTATTGTTTTATCCTGTAAGCCGCCTTGGGAAAACTGTGGCTGTATGCCTATAGATCAGCTGGGAAGTCTGATTCATAGTAGTGATTATGAGAACAGAACCAGGAAGGGGGGGTGTTAATTCCCCCCCCCCAGATTATTACATTTAAAGTATAAGAGTGTGGTCTTGCATCTTTCTGTTTGATTGCTGTTTACATTACAAAAAGCAAGAGGCCCCGAAGGGCACATTCCTCTCACTGCTTCCCAGATGCCTCATGTGCCCAGTTCCAGAGGGAACCCTTGTAGCAACCACATATTGTCCCAGCTCTGAAGTGTGTGTAGGCTTTACCTACTCATATTAGGCTGCCAATAATAGTGGCAACGGAATGTAGTTGGGCTTCTAGTGAACTCTATTGAAAAATGAAAATAACTTGTTCCTAAATGTTGTTGCATTTTCCTATAAATGACAATTAAATGAATTATTCCTTTCCAGCATTTGACTTAAAAGCTTTTATTTCTTTATATATGAATTCCACATGCTTCTGTGTGAACATACTGAGGCCTCACTGAAGAAAGAGAAATGATGCCTTCTGGGAGATGAGAACTCGCAAGCATTGTTAAGGACTGGAAATTTGCCTAGGAAGAAAAGAGAGTCTTGGTTTCAGTTAGCAGGGCTTGAAAGGAGAACCTCAGAATAGAATTTACGGTACTCTTCTAATTTCTCAAGGTGTACTTAGTTTTCAAGGCTCCCACCTGAATACAGATACACTTAGTAAGAGGGTGCGCCAAGTAGGTGTAGAGATAAAAATAAAATAAAAATGGATTATTAGTCTGGGAACTGGAGAGCGCCTAGAAAATTGTTCATTTCATCACCACCATAGAGTAGGCCTAGCCTGGATTCTGGGCTGGGTTTGATCATGCTTGCCTCAACTTTTCTGCCATCTGTGCTCTAGTTGTCAGCCCAACCATTTCACTACCTCAGATGATCCCAGGAATACCAAGGAGCCAAAATAATTCTATGCAGGGCCGGTGCAAGGCAGTTTGGTGCCCTAGGCAAGATCAGATATTTAGCGCCCCCCCTTCCCACTTGAGCCCTCCCTCCCTCCAGCCCTATGCCCATTATGAAATAAATTTCCCTCCCTGGGAACTGCCGAGCCCCATAGAAAAACTTTGTGGACTTTGAGACTTTTCCTTTGTGTTCACGTGGAAAGCAAAGAGGCAACATCAGCCCAGCTATGCCAGGAACTCCCAAGGGCCTTCTCCTACTCCATATATATATATATATATATATATATGTAAAAGCCTGTCTCCTCCTGCGAGCAGCACAAGGAATATGAAAAAAGGATGTGAGAGAGGTGTGGTGGCGCTACCTGTGAGGAATAGAGACAAAAGGGCGTCTTGCAGCCTGTCCTACCTCACAGGGTGGAGGTGAAGAGACACCGGTTTGACTCATACACCTTCTGGGTTGTGGGGGGGGGGGAAATGTATGTAGTAGAAACATAGCAAAGAGAGAGCCCGTGGATCATCAGGCCTGTTGCTTATGTTGGCTCAGCTTGTCTGAGTGTGGAAAGCTAAGCAGGGTCAGGCCTGGTTATTACTTGGATGGGAGACCCCTCCTCTAGTTTCCTGCATTGAGCAGGGGGTTGGACTCGATAGCCTTGTAGGCTCCTTCCAACTCTATGATCTATGAAATCTATGAAATCTGGTTCAAATTTCTGCTTCCCCTCCTCTCTCTATCACTTTGTTGCAATATTTCTTTATCAGAATAATGTATATTATCCTGTCTTTCCCTTTACCAGCCTAGTGCTCAAGGCAGACAACAATATTCAAAGTACAGTAAAGCAAACATCAACAGCTCAGGGCACAATCCTAAACACGTTGAGGCAGAAAAAAGCCCCGCAACTCCCAGCATTCACCAGCCTCACCGTGGGTAGGATTGCACATGGCTGGCTGGGGAATGCTGGGAGTTGTAGGACTTCCCCCCCCTCCAAACACGCGTAGGATTGCATCCTAAAAGCATTTAAAACCAAAACACAGAAACAGCATGGTAAATAATTAAAACATTGGAGCCCCAGCTAGCTTAAAATACCTTTCCCTCCCTCCCTGGTTGCTGGAAATAACTGCTTTCAGGGGACGTTGAGCTGAGGAACCTGAGGCGCGCACCGGGAGGGAGGGAAGGCGAAGGAGGTGTTTGCAGGTGCATCCCCTGGGAAGGCGAAGGAGGTTTGCAGGTGCATCCTTCCCTCCGCCCACCACTCCTGGCAACCACGGCGATGCTTGGAGATGGTAAAATACGCATTTTAGCGCTGTATTTTTTTTTCAAGGCGTTTCTGGCACCCCCTTTAGCCCGGTGCCCTAGGCAGCTGCCTAGTTGGCCTAATGGTAGCACTGGCCCTGATTCTATGACTGGGTGCGGATGTTTGGGACTGAGACATCAGGAAATCATCTGAATCCATAAATCCTCAGAAGTGGACTACCAAAACTTGCCCCCTGGAAGACTGAGGTGTGTAATCCAAACCTGATCAGGTAGCAATCTGATCAAATAGTGATGATCAGATAGTGATTTTATGTTATAGATAGGGATGCTGGACAATTTTGTTTGGTCTGCATTTTTAAGCAAATCAACCTAATTCACACTCCCCAGATTAATATGCAGATTGGAACATAGTGCAAAATTGCATGCAAAATATATATCTTGGGGAAGGTTGCATATGAAAATAAGTGCAAATGTTCATGCATTTTTTTAAAATCTCAGAATGATGCAGAAATTGGGTAGAATTGACTTAAGATTGAAAATATGCAAAACTGACATGGACCAGATGTAGACTGATTCATACATCCCTGGATTTAATTGTCTGCAGATAACAATAACTAGCAAGGATGTCTATTTAAGGTTGAATATTCAATCATCTCTCTAGATACAGATACAGGGTTGGTTTGCATGACATGAGGGTGGTAAATAAGCCATGGTGGCTTCTTAACCACCCTGCATGTGCCATTCACATGCTGATCCAATTACATAATTGTCCTTGCTGGGCACAGCTCCTCGTGTTGTCCGAACCCAGCAAGGGTGGCTTGCTGGGGTGGATAACAAACCACCCAGAACCCATGGCCTCTTGTAGGGTTGTCACAAGCCACCCTCACTGGGTTCGGACAACATGAAAAGCCGCTGTGGGGGACTTGAATTGGCAGCTTGGCACCCACCAAGCTGTGGGCTGCGGTGATTGTACGAACCAGGTAATAGAAATAGGTATGGACATATGAATTTTGTATTTTCCACCGGTGGATGAAAATTAATTTTCTTACAGCCTCTTCACATTCATCTCTACCATTAATATTAGGACACAGATTAATGCCCTTAATTGTTTTTCCTCTGCAGGCATGATATGATTATCATTTGCTTCCTGCAAGCCATATGACATTTGTGTCAATGATCCCCTGGTAATTCTTATGAAAGTTGGGAGGAATAATAAGGGCTGCTTCCAGATGGAGTCTGTCTTTTCTTCCTGAATGGATTTTCCATGGTAAGAAAATAGATGGAAGAAGTGGTCGGGAAAGAGGGGAGGGTTAGAAGTGGAAGACGATGTCATCTGGATCCCCCAATAAAATTCTGTGAATGAGGCAGGGGATGCCACCATAGAAGCCTTATCTGGAAACACCTAGGGTGAATGCAGGCTGTTCCATGAAGGACATATAACTGGTGTCTCTTTTTGGGGGGATAGGTACTACTATGAGAACTCCAAGTCACAATGGAGCTACAATCCTATACCCACTTCTTAGACAGTAAGCCCCACTGAATGCAGTGAGACTACATTTGAGTAGAAATGAATAGAATTGCACTGTAAATGTAAATATTTTGGTCTTCTAGTTTCGCCTAACTTTCCAGGGCAACTTTGGCATGAAGTTACTGTTTACAAGGGAATCCTGTTGAAGTAAACTTTGTGAGATCAGTTCTCTGGTAGGGAAAAATGTTGTGGAAATGGACAACAAGACATGACAGGCAATAAATACCATTAATTTTGTCTGCAACCCTGCACACAAATTGCTATGAATCCCATTGAAATTTCATGTCTGATTCCTTTTGCAACAGTTGTGCCGTAACAACTTATCTTTATAAGGATCAAAAAGAACATATTCCCTATGTTCCATTTATCATATTTTATGTTTAATTTATAATTCTCTTAGATTAGTGGAATATTTTTTACTGTAGGCACTTTGTGATTTTATTGGTGTGTCCTTTGGGTAATTTAATAAAACACATGAACATCTTACTAAATGATTCCCTATTTCCCCTCTCTCTGGATGGTAACAGATCTGTATTAGAAATGGAAAAAAATATGTATTTGTTTTTGTGAAATGTTCAATTGTATTCATAAATACATTAAAGCAGAAAATTAATTTCTTGTACCAGGCAGTTCTCTTTAGTAAGACCAGAGTAACATCTGATTTGATGCAAAAATCATGGGTATCTTCTCATTCTCTTTGCAAATGTGTATTAGGTACAAGTTAAATATTTATCAGAAACTGGTACACATCATTATGAAATTGGTACTGAACCTACTAAATAGTCATAGGTATGAGATAAGGGAGCATGCCATGGTCGGAGCTGGATGAATTTTACAGGAGCCCAACAGAGGGTGCAGGACAGGGATGTTGAAGAGTCCTTGGTCTCGAGTCACGAGTCGAGTCACGAGTCTTTGGACCCGTGTCTCGAGTCCAGGTCCGAGTCCTTGGTCCAAAATGGTGACTCACGAGTCACGAGTCCTGAGTCACTCCCAAAACTGACTCCACGAGTCCCTATTAAAATCAATGGGGTTTCCCCCCAACAAAATAAGGCTACTTCAGATGTGTGGCTTAAATAAATTCTAGGCACAAGTGTGCCTTTTTATTTCAAAACTCTGCAACTGATTTTGGCAAGAACAGACCAGGCAGACAAACCCAAAATAACCAGGCAGGCAGAGGAGGCAGGGAACCCCAAAACAGGCAGGCAGAAGCCTTTGTCTTGGACAATTCAAATTGTGGGACTGGTTAAGAAGAGACCAGGCAGTCAGAGGAGGCTGGGAACCCCAAACAGGCAGGCAGAAGCCTTTGTCTTGGACAATTCAAATTGTGGGACTGGTTAAGAAGAGACCAGGCAGGCAGAGGAGGCTGGGAACCCCAAACAGGCAGGCAGAGGCAGCCAAACCCAAAATGTCTGACCCTAACCCAAACCCCCCACAACAACACATCAATCAATCTCAACACATCGTTGGGGCTGCGCTCCTGGTAGCTGTCCATAGTGGCCGAGCAGCGGCGCGCCTCGCTTCCATGCGCTCCTCACCGGTGATCGCGCTCCTTCTGGCACAGCCAGAAGACTCGTCAACAGCCCAGGGATGTTGACGAGTCCTTGGTCTCGAGTCCCGAATCGAGTCTCGAGTCCCATTAAAAATATTGGGACTCGAGTCCGAGTCGAGTCAGAGGGGGGACTCAGTCCGACTCACGAGTCGAGTCCTCGAGTCCGAGTCCCCATCCCTGGTGCAGGATATACTCACTATCCATAAGGAGGCACCTCAGTCAGCTATTGTACAATGGGATTCCCAAGATAACGCTAGTGTCTTTACCCTAATGATGAATCCAGCCTTAACCTTATTCACTGGGGTAAAGGGTATTTGGGTATGTGTGGGTCTTAGCTATGGTTGCCACCATCTTAAGATTTTCACATATTGCAGATGGGGCTTCCACCACCAT
The DNA here is from genome assembly GCA_021292165.1 of Shinisaurus crocodilurus. Taxonomy (NCBI): domain Eukaryota; kingdom Metazoa; phylum Chordata; class Lepidosauria; order Squamata; family Shinisauridae; genus Shinisaurus; species Shinisaurus crocodilurus. Next base: position 231,215,266 of record CM037879.1, read on the forward strand.
GCCCTTTACTAGCAGCATCATTTACACTTCTCGTCCACCACCACCCTTCTTGTTTAATATCCAGCCTGAGGAAGACGAGTCATGTCAGACTCGAAACCTAACACTCTGAGCGGGTTCGGACAACCCATCATGGGTCAAATAGACCCAAGAACAGCCCATGGGTCCTCTTCATGGTTGTTTTTTTTTAAACAACTCATGAGGAGTTTTTTTTTTTTTTTTTTTTAAAGAACCCGTCGTGGGTAGCCTGGGCTGTGTTCGCATGACATGACAACCAACCAATGATAACAGTCAACTATTGGTTGTCATGTCCTGTAGACCAGGTCACTATTTTGTGACTTTGCTTTTAACAAGGTATTATTCTTTTCCTTTTCCTGCTAGTCTCTGCAACATTAACAATTGCAGGGAAGGCAGGAATTCAGCCCATATAGATTTCTCCAATGCAGCATCTACATACTGGGAAAGCTATACCTATTGAATTCCTGCCTGTCATATAATTGTTAATGTCACAGAGGCTTTCACAGGAAAAAAAGGAGGTCTTAAGAAGAACAAGGCCAGAGCTAATTTAAACCTTTCTTCTCAATAGCATGTACAAGAGGTAATGTTGAATGCCAAGATTTGTAACTTCCAAAGTCGAACATCTTTTCCTTCTTTTTATTCTACTCATTGCCTGTCTTTTACAGAAGGCAACAGTGGTTTTATATGTGCTTATGGTTTGTCATCAGCCCTCATGTAGCCATTTATAGGTGTCTGCGAGCAAAATGCACGATTTCTCTGGGACCAGGAATCTAGCATGATTGCCTTATGGAATGTGTACAAGTCAGTAAGAGTTCGGAAAGCATCCCTTTGTAGCCAAGGTTCATTTGTTTTATTGATGCCCAGCTTTTTGCTTCTTGTTTAGTTTCTGAGTGAGCAAAGTGCCAAGAGAGGCAGGTGTTCCAATTTAGTAAAGCTGTGCCCAGCGATCTGCGTCCTGTGATAAACGACATCACTTTGACACTGCCAGGCATTTTCATCCATGCAGGGACTTTGGAGGCAGAGATGACTGAGCAGGTGTCTGCCAAACCATCCCACATAACTCAGGAGCTCTTTCATCTCTGTTGCCATGTATGAATCTGTGATTTGATACTCAAGGACACAACAGAAATCCTCAGATGTGAAGGAGATGATGAGGGAAACATTGTCTGTGTTGGAATACATATAGGATAATTATTGTTGTCCCACTTACTGAGGATGCATTTGCAGGGGGCTTTTCCAGGAACTCAATGTACTTCTTCAGCTCTTCCTAAACTGAGGCTGGTCTGGTCTTCACCTGTATGGCAGATGGGGTAGATAAAGAGGCAAGAGACCCTGATAGCTACACAATCTGATCTGTAATGCTGATGCTGTACCTTACACTACTGCTGTGTTTGCCCTTGTCACTTTGTACTCGCTCTGAACCTTGGCTTTGGACAATAAAACAGGAAACCAAGCATGGGAGAGAGGTCCCATGATGCAGACACATTCTTTGGCAGATCAGGAATTATTTATTCCATTTTGCACAGACTGGCTTCTTCAGCTTATCTGCAGCCAATGGAATGACCGCACATTGAACAAATACATTTTCACTCTTCCATGAGCACAGGATTCCCATCTATGAATGCAAGAAATGAGACTTTAGTGATAAATATAATTAGACCCTGATGCAACACATCTCTTAAGTGCTTCTAGTAAGAACATTGCACATCTGCTTAAATTACCTAAGCCATGCTTAAATGAACTGGTGTCGTGAATCCAGGCACAACCCTCCCCCCCTTCCTAGTCTTACATGAATTTCTTAAAGATGTGACTATTTAGTTCTTTCAGAATTGTTGGACCTCTCATCTTTGATGCAAATCTGGTTCTAGATGAAATATATATATTGCTACAGGCTCCCCACTTTCCTGAGCAGAGAGAAGTCCAGGGGCAGTGCTTCTAGGTTTAGTCTCCTTTGGATGAGAGAGAACACTAGAAATGCATGGTGTCTCTGTAATATAATTTGATCTAGAAACACAGAAGCAAAGCATAGTGGGGGCAAATAGATTCTTAAAACTGGAAGCACAACTGCTGTTCCTGCACTAGATTCTCAAAGAGCAACTTTTTGCAGACACTGGCCACCCAGACTGTAGCAAACTCCTGCTAAAAACTCTCAGCTTTCTACTTCCATGTCTTAAACCTCTGATCACTGCCCAGGTGATTTTGGGCAAAACTATTGTGATAGGCCTATTCCCAATAATTAAGATAGCTGACTTCATGACAATATTGTTCAGTCAAGAAAAAAGCAAGATATTATCCTTTGAATAAAATAAGGAGCTGAAATGACAAAGGGGAAAAAAATCCATGTGAGAAGAAGGCAAGAGCAAGAGAGCCAGTGTGGCGTAGTGGTTAGAGTGTTGGACTGGGGCTCAGGAGATCCGGGTTCTAGTCCCCGCTTGGCCATGAAACTCACTGGGTGACTTTGGGCCAGTCACTGACTCTCAGCCTAACCTACCTCACAGGGTTGTTGTGAGGATAAAATGGAGAGGAGGAGGAGGATTATGTAAGCTGCCTTGGGTTCCTTGCAAGAAAAAAGGCGGGGTATAAATATAATAAATAAATAAATAAAATAAGATAACCTGAGTCCAGAATGGTCAATTATTTAATCCAACAGTAGGCAGATGGTAGATCTGAATCTACTGGTAGTAGATTCACTACCCACTTTCCTGAGCAGAGAGAAGTCCAGGGGCAGTGCTTCTAGGTTTAGTCTCCTTTGGATGAGAGAGAACACTAGAAATGCATGGTGTCTCTGTAATATAATTTGATCTAGAAACACAGAAGCAAAGCATAGCTGGGTGAACTAAAGAGTTGCAAGGGCTTCTGTCTCTCACTTGTTTAACAACAGGAACAAAAACTCCCCCTCCACCCAAACAAAGGTGTTAGAATCTTTGATCTGTATTGACTCAGACACAGATTTGCACTTGTATATGCAAGTCATCCCTATGTATGGCTCATAGAGTGCAAGTGGTTCTGCCCTATGTGCCACCATTTTGCATCTGGCTCTGGTGAGCACACATACACACACCAAGCTGTGTGGAAAACATACATATTTCTGTTAAAATGCTGGTGATTCATGTTGTGAACCTAGCAGTGATTATTCAGGAGTAGGATAATCTACATAGGTGCAAATGATTTCACATCTGCCAACTGGTTATGCAACTTTTGAAGCTTTGGGTGGTAGCCTCTCTGTCAGAAGCAAGCTATTGTACCACATATGTCTCAATCAGTATGTCAGCTCTTATGGTCCTGTGATGCCTAGATGGAGCGCAACTTGTCCTTGTTATTTTCCCCACTCTCCAATATGACATCCTTTTTTATTTTGCTTTTTAGTGTGAAATAAAAATAAAATACTCCAAAACAAATGATGGAGGCCATTAATGCTGTACATAATGACTGACGTGCACATTCTTTGTCAACCAGATTGATTCATGGCATAGAAATGCTGTTGCTCCAAATGACAATATATCCTAGTAACCTATTGTTCAGGAAATGTTCAGGGAAGGGCATGCATTAGTATCTGATTATTCTGAAGTTCCTGAGCAATGTCAAACATGTATTGATTCCTTATTTGACAAAAGCAGCTATTTATGCACTGTTATGCACAACACTGGTGGCTTACTAACATGAACAATGATAATAGTATGAATCATCATAATTTCTAGCCAGCTGAATATTTCCCTACTTTTTAATTACTAAGATCTTGGCTGTAGGCCCAGAAGTTCTGCACTGTCTGAATGACAGTAAGGAATCTGAGATGTAGAGGGTCTGCTATTTAGGTGATTCTCTTTGAAGTGGGTTATATTTGGGTGATTCAAACCCAGGGAAAACAGATTTTAATGTTTTTATAATGGTATTATATCAATGTTTTTGTATTATGATGTATTTTAGTGTGTTTTAATCTTCGCTTTGTAAACTGCCTTGGGGCACAATCCTATGTATGTTTAGACAGGAAAAAGGCCTACAACTTCCAGCATGCCCCAGTCAGCAGAACTGGCTGGGGCATGCTGGGACTTGTAGGCCTTTTTTCTGTCTAAATGTACATAGGATTGCGCCCCAAGTTAGTAATGACTAACTTTTCATGCTGAAAGTTTCCCTCTTCCTTCCTCCAGGTTCTGTATTGTGCAAGTCCCATGGCTACCTCTGGTTAGGTCACTCAGGGTACAGTGCTATGCATGTTTAGACAGAAAAAAGTCCTACGATTCCTAGCATGCCCTAGCCAGCTTTGCTGGCTGGGGCATGCTGGGAGTTGTAGGCCATTTTTCTGTCCAAACATAGGGTTGTGCCTTTAGAGGTTGGTTTTTTAAAAAAGATTATGGTAAGTAGTATATACATTTATTAAATAAACAATCACATTTTAGGCTTGCAGGATCTATTTTGTATTTCACCAGAATTGTGATGTTCACTAATTCAAGCCAGGTGCAAAATAGTGGCTCAGAAAGGCAGATGTAGAATTAATAAGGTGCCTCTGACCACATGCTCAGTCTAGGAGTTGGTCTTCAGTACCAGTACTAGAGCTGGCACACAAATCCTTTCACACACAAATCTACTCCTGGTTCCCTACACACCTTTCATCAACTTAATTTAGGAGGAAACATGTTTTTGATGTCACTATTGTTAAACCATTGGGAGTCAGGAACCCTTGCTGATGTACTGCAAATCATCCAGAGATCTACTGGTAGATTCCAATCACCTTTTGCCCACACAGCATTTAAGCTACACAACAGTGGCCCCTAAAAATGGCTTTTACCCTTCTTCTAAGGGAAACTGCCCAGTAGAAAGAATATGTACCTGTGGTCCTATTTACCCAGTCAGCTAGCCTGTAATAACAATCCCTGAATTTACTTCAATTTCTCACTTGTTTTATACAGTCATGCCTTGGATTGAGAGCATAATTCGTTCCGGAAACGTGCTTGTAATCCAAAACACTTGTATATCAAAAAGAAATTCCCCCCAAAAAAATTGTACAGAGATTTTTAATTTAAGCCGTACTATAGTACTTGTATTGCAAGACGTCGCTTGTATATCAAGTCAAAATAATAATAATAATAATAATAATAATAATTATTATTATTATTATTATTTAAAAATTTACTTGTCTTGCAAAACGCTCTCAAACAAGGTATTACTGTACATTGAAATGGTGAATCAGAGATTGGAGTAAATTGAAAGATCAGAAGCTATCCACAGACTTCACTTTTAATTGTGGAATAAATTATCATGTAAAAAATAGCCTGGGGTTGGACCCGCACTTAGTCATGCTTACAGAAGGCACATTGAAATCAATGGGACTTAATTTAGCCATTACTAATGCAAATTCCATTGATTTCAATGAGTCTACTCTAAGTATGAGTAAGACTAGAACCAACTGTTAGCTTTTCTTTTTTGTAGGTAGAGTTCCACTGTTTACAGTGACTCCTGAATGACCCAAGATAACCTACAAGGGTATGGATGCAGTACCTGAAATCTCAGAATAACAATCTCTGAATCTTGACTGTGTAAACAAACTATGTGTATTCCTGCATCCTGATGACTGAAAGGTCTTAGAACTGTCCTTTGCTGTTCACTTCTTAAGAAGTCTCTAAGCACTGAAAAACTGCTAGGAGTTAGCTAAGCATCTGATTAGCTCAAACTGCTTAAGAGTAGCTAAGCATCTGATTAGCTTCATTTGTTGTGAAACAATCCTAATGAGTTATTCAGTTCCTATGGAAAGGATAATTAGCAGTTTTACACATGAACATGAGCAATCTTTAACACAGACTGCTCATGATACCCTGGTCCAATCAGGGACAAGCTGGGATTTATAGGAGCCCAGGAAGGAGATTTCTGAAGACCCATGCATCAGTCAGGTGGCTGTGAGAAGCTAAAGAGAGAAAAGCAAACAAAACTAGTTGAAACCCTGAACCAAACAGCTGACCAGAGGGCATGAAGGCTATATGCATGCACATTCAAACTTCAGGAAGCAGAGTTTACAGCAAGCTTGAGGCTAATTTTAAGTGTGCTATTTCTACCAGTTGGTGTCTCCCCACACAACCCTGCTCTCTTACCTTTGTGAAAACATGTCCTTATTTTTGTTCATGTTAATTTTGGGGAGATATCTAGGATCAGTTGAAAATCTTTTGTTCTGGACCATAGATGCTCTTCTCCCCCATTTTTAATGGGATTATGCAACGGATTTCCAAATACGTGTCTTTTTTCCTTTTTCCAGGTAGCCAGTGTGAGAGTTGGACTGACCCGGGTTCAAAAGCTCCCCTAGCCAATGACCCTCAGTCCCAGTCACGCAAGCGGAAGGAGGAGATAACAGCAGTTAATAAAGATTAAAGAGTTTATTTGTAAGACCCAATTACATGGGATTAAGGCAAGCAATTGCATCTCTACTCACTACATCATTGCAGACTCAAATCCTATACCCCAGTGGTAAGGCTAGATGAAGTGAAGTCCAAGAACAATACACATGTCGTGTCGAGACGAGAGACAGCAGGTGAAAGAGAGAGGAAATGAGCAAGCAATGAATGAAGCTATCAGCAACTGTGCTAGCTTTTATACCCCAGACCCTGCATCTATAAATAGGACATTACTCACCCAGTAGTATAACCTATTCATCAACATGTTTACCCCAAATCTGTTCAAGGCTGCTGAGTCATGTCACCTTGAGACTATGTCTTATGACCAAAGGCCTTGTATACTTGAACTCAAGTAACACCCACCAGGTCAGGTGATAATCTCGATGTCAGGTGGTAATCTCGTTCTGCCCATGCAAAACCCAACAGCCAGGTGGGATCAGCTGGAAGTAAGTATAGGGTAACACCTATTTTACTTTTCATCTATCCACATCCTGTCCTAATAATCTGGTCAGATATGGCAATCACAGGGACAGGGGGTAGAAAGCCATGTTTGTGTCCATGGATTTGTGGGTTTCCAGCATCTCAAGGCAGCAGAAAATGTAACACGTGGAAAACATGAACCAGCCAATATAGCATTGATTTCATAGATCATAGAGTTGGAAGAAGCCTACAAGGCTATCGAGTCCAACCCCCTGCTCAATGCAGGAAACTAGAGGAGGGGTCTCCCATCCAAGTAATAACCAGGCTTGACCCTGCTTAGCTTTTTACACTCAGACAAGCTGAGCCAGCATAAGCCACAGGCAATTAGCCAACATTCTGGGATATTTATTGTTGGGTCTTCCGCTATATATATACTTTATGACTGTAAAATTATTATTTATTTATTTCTACCAAAAATGCCACTCAAGGCAGCTTAAAGGCATAATTAAAATTGATTGAAACAATAAACTATATTAAAATATAATAGAAAGATAACAATTACAGAATAAAACATTAAAAAAATAGCACCCAACCCAACAGATTCACTTACAGGCTAAAGCTTTCTTGAATAAAGTGGTCTTTGAATGCCGGCAGAAGGACAGCAGAGAGGGAGCGAACTGAGCCTCCCTTGGGAGGGAGTTCCACAGCCTGGGAGTGGCCACAAAAAGGCCCCCTCTCGGGTCACCACCAAATGCGCCTCTGAAGGCAGCAGTCTTGAAAGAAGGGCCTCTCTAAGGTCACCCAAATGGTATGTGGTGTTACAAATTTCTCACTTTGTTCACTTTCAGTTGAGTGCACAAGCACAAAGCTGTAAGCATGTTAAACTGCCATCTGGGTGCCTATCTGTGGGCAGGCCCCCAGAGTGCAGCCTTCTTGCCAAGAGAGGCTGCTCCTCTTAGCACCAGGCTTCTGTTTCAAGAGGCCTTCTATTTGAGCTGGCCTTGAAGAGGCCAGTTTTTACACCAAGACGATGCTACTTTTTGCCTTCCAACCACTTCTTTTTCTTCTTCTTTTGGCTTGGAATCATATGAGATTTTTCTGATCATACAAAATTGATATGAGCATATACTATAACAGCATAAAAATAATTCTTAAAATAACACAGGAATGTCTAGAAAATGTACTGATTGTTTAAAAATATAAATTTAGGGAAAGAAATACATTGCAATGATAAAATATGCAGATACCTGTTTGTTACATCTATGAATCTATGCTCCACTCCCATATCTGCAGACCACATGCGGAGTCTACAGCAGCTGCAGTGACCAGTGGAAAGCCAGCTGTCCTTCAATGGGTTTCCTACCCTTTTGTTATAACCGGGCACCTGTACCTTTTAAGAGTGCATGATGGGCAGCCGTGCAAAAGGTGCAGCATTACCCAGCATGGAGATACTGTACAGTGATGGGAAAGCTGCACTTGTTCCTCTGTCATGCAGCTTTCAAAGTCACAAAGTAAGGCTGGTGCCAGGCTTGAGTGAACCCTCAACTTAGTGCTGCTGATGGCTTTGCTCATAGTGAAAAATTTATCCCACCCAACCCACCACTGGGTCCCCACCACAATCCCCCTGATACTGCTGCTGATGTTGGCACTTGGGCCCATTTGCTTGCAATTTACACTATTTTTGCTTATGCCTGAGCAAAAGGACTTTCAGAATCTGAAATTGACAAAAGGCTAATTCCACTATGATGACTTAAACACTGTGCCAGCAAAGTGCATTACTGCCTGAGTACTTTGCAGCAGAAATGATTTTGTACAGTATATGCCAATGGCCTTTTCACATGATCACATTTGCATACCATGCATGTGCTGCTGCTACTCATTTGTTGCCCAGGAGCTAGACGGCTTCCTTCATGGTAGCATTTCCATTTTGTGGATGTCACACTTTCCCATCATTCCAAGAGCAATATTTTGTGGCTAAGAAAATATGGCTCTTCTCGTAATTAGCATTTGTGAGCATTGTGTGTAATGTGGTTGCTCAAACATTACAATCCCTTAGTAATGGGTGAAATAATTCCTTCCGACCTATGCCCACAATATTGCCATAATCGAGACTGGATATTGCTCTGATATGGAAGAGATAAATTCCTCATTATTATTCTGCACCTCTTCACTCTTCCACTACAGCATGGGAACATCTGGCCACTTTTAAACGTGGCAAATGCCAGCAAGGTTAACTCCCCGACAGCAATTCTTCATTCCAGGCAACACTTATATTATCAGTGGATGCACATGCTGACTCTATGCCTTTCCATCTCCATACCTTTTCTGCTTTGCCTCCTACTTACTATACCAGTTACTGAGAAAGTATTCCTAATGTGCAGGCCTAAGGCCGCAATCCTATACACACTTACTTGTGCATAAACCCAATTGAAATGATTAAACTCAGTGGAACTTACTTCTGAGTAGATATGTGTAGGATTCCACTGAAAATATAGCAACCAGAATCAATTATATTTATTTACACAATTTGCATAATATATCATAAGGATCACAATTTGGCATGGGTTTCGGGGTTCCTCCCCACTTTGCTCAGCTCTACTTATTCCTATTATACTCAGTAAATATGATACTAGAAAGGAGTTTCATTCCAGGACTGGCAATAGCAATACTGCAAACTTTTAAGCATAGTGCTGAAAAAGGAGGAGGCAGAGCAAGCCTGTAAACACAGGTGGCTAAATATTGTGTCTCAGAGGAGAGGGGGGGGGGGAACCCAAACCTTTTTTGCAGCAACTAGAAGAAGTGTCGCCTCCCACATAGAACTGTTTCAGATTTCAGCTGATGTAAGTGTAGGGCATAAATAGAAAGCCTGAAATGAAGGAGGCTTGGCTGACAACAGATGTCGACGACGTGGAGGTACCCTCATTATATAATGGAAATGGCACTGACAGGGAGTGCTACAGCAAAACGTTTGGGGAAAAATACAACAGACAAAAAGTGGATCAGTCCAAAGCATATCCAAAGCATGTTATTTTAAACGAATGTTACACAGAAACAACCAAAGGCTGCGAGGGAAAGAGAGGGTTCATGCAAAATATAGGAACAATGTGCACTTTGGTATCTGCTACCTGTCATTCACACACACCAGTGTGCATGGTGCACACTGCATGGATTTTGTATCTTTATTTTTTCTTTTGCCTTTTTTCTAGGCATCTTTTTAGCTTCTTTCTAATATCTTTACTGATACTGAAACATAAAACAAATATATTTCCAATAAGATCTCATTATCCGCTATATATTTTGTAACTGCAAGCTTAGTCATATTATAGCACAAATATCAAAGAAATTAGTCTTTTCATTTAGTCATCCAAAATACTAGACCAAAAATGTACATAGCAGTTCCAATAAGCCTTACATTATTTTACATTCCAAAGTAACTGATACTTCAAAAATTCAGGATTTCTAATGAAATATGTTGTGTTAACTGATTATTCCAACGTGTTCTGAAACTAGAGATGCAATCCTATGCATGTTTAGACAGGGGGGGAAAGGCCTACAACTCCCAGCATGCCAGCCAGCTATGCTGGCTGGGACATGCTGGGAGTTATAGGCCTTTCTTACTGTCTAAATATGCATAGGATTGCACCTTAGGCCTGCTTTCTTCATCAGAATTTGTTCTGTGTTTTTCACCCACCCTTCCACAAATAAACGATGCCTAAATTTCTTAGCATCAAAATGACAGGCAGGCACAGATCTCGCCTTTTCACCAGCTGTTGTATAATTGATAGCACTGCATCACAGAAATGACCTTCTGCACATGAAAGCAACTGACTAACTCAGGAACTCCGAGGAGTAACAGAACATTCCTCATTTCCTGAATGTGGAAACTGACATATACTTCTGTAGTCTCCATAGGTTTACATGTGAAACAGATCTGGTACATTATATTCTATACTGTCCACTATATAATTCACCCAGGGCCAGATTTATTTTTCCTTTTCATACCACTTTGGAAGGTCAGTCAGATGATTTTAAAATTAGATGGTTGTTGGCTGATGTGGACAAATTTATTAGCTACAGGATAGCTCTATTTGCGTTAGCTGCAAGGAAAATAAGGGCAGCCTATATAAACCAAACTACTGCCAAACTATAAGGGGGCCATACAGAAAGAATGTTTCTAAACCTTGATTATAGCATTTTGTTTCATTATATTAAATGTTCTTCCTGTTTTTATTTTATTTTATACTTTATGTATATGTGTATTGTGATGGCCATTGGCTATAAACAATAAAATTCTGAGTCTGACATTTGCCTCTGGTTTTGTGGTCGTTTTGCTAGAAGCACTTGGAGTTCTAGACAGGCCTGGCACCTGCACCCAGGATATTGGGTCTTTTGCTGGGCTCCATGAGTTCTTGCAGGTCCCACCAGGTCTGATGCCTTGTTTGTGGATCTCCCCCCCCCCCCAGCTTCCAGTGCCCCTCACGCGGCAGTGTTGTTGCTAGGGTGGCCACTTATGAATTGTCAAAAAAGAGGACAAAAGAGGAGAGCAATTTGCGTAAAATTTGCATATGCCTGTTTATATATAGATATGCAAATAATGGGCAGAATCCAATAGGGGGCTTACACCCCAGCCGATTGCTTTCTGCCCCAGTCCCACTGATTCCCTTCTGCAAGCGGTGGGTCCCACCAATACCGTTGCGCAAGTGGGACCCACCACCTACACAAGGGTAGATTTAGTAGCACTTCCTAGGGGAAGGAAGCCCCTAAATGAGCGGAAACACTCATTTCTGGAAGGAGGCTGGTCAGTGGAGCTCCCTTATGTGAGCTCTGCCAACCTGCCTACTTCTAGAAATGAGTGCTTCCACTCATTTTGGGTCGCCCCAGAAGTGCTAAATTGCCATTGCACAATGGAATTGGCGGGGTGGAAGAGAACCGGCAGGGGCAGAAGTGCCCTGTTGGACTCTGTCCTCAGAAATTGTTATCATTTCAAGAGAAATACAGTGCATGTGCCCAGAGTGCAGAAGACTGTGGTCAGGTGACCTGTGTGCTTGCCCGCTCAGCCTGCTGTCCAGGTGCTAACTGTTAATGGGCAACAGTTCTCATGGTTCATAATATTTAAGCTGAAACTGGATGGGACAGCCTTTCAAATGGAGGATGCCTTCAAGTAGATGGCTGTCCTCTGTAAACGGCAGAATGTCAGGTAACTCCATTAGTGAGCATGCAAGTGCAAGGGGGAAGGGCTGGCAGGGCTGGTGCAAGGCAGTTTGGTGCCCTAGACAGCCACCTCGGCCCCTCATGAGTTTAGCTGCTGCCAGTAGCCCTGTAACTGGTGAGGGAGAGGCCTGTGATTGCTCCCCCTACTCCCCTTGAGCCAGCAGTCACCACCAGATAAGCCCATGAGTGCATGAGCGGGAACGACAAAGTTGGTGGCTGCAGTAGTGCCACCACCCAGGGGGCCACGTGCAGGCAGGTGCTGCGGGGACTGGTTGGCAACAGGGAGCTCACCAAGGGCAGCATGTCCAGCCCCCCCCCCCCAAAAAAACAATCTGGATCCCGGCCTTTTTTCAGGAAGCCAAGAATAAAGCATGATATGATTCTCTCTGAGATGAGGGAGTAGTCTTAAGTCTTTCACTGATGTAGCTCTAGATCAGTAGTCCACTGGTGTTCACTCTTTATGTTCCTCTGATGTTTCTAATCTCTTGCGGCCAATTCTCACCAGCTCTTTATGAGCTACCTATTGGATTTGGTGTTCCTCATACAAAAATAGGTGGTTTGGAGATATTTAGGAAGTGGGGAAGCAAACAACAGTCAGCCTTGTTTGTTACCCTGAGAGATACATAAATGTTTTTGAATCATTTGATACCAGATTGAAGGTACTTCCAGATGAAGCGCTTATTGTGCAGTCGCCCTGCCTCATTCACAGAATTTTACAGGGTGGTGGTGGTCCAGGCAATATTGTCATCAATTTGTAACCCTTCTGTATTTTCCCACCAATACTTCCATCTTTTTTTCTTAGCAGGAAAAAAAAAATGTTAAGGTGAAAAAGATGGAACAGTTGCACAATGCTTTTTGATTGGAAGCATCAGGAGTCCTCCATCTGGAAGCACCCTGAGTCTGGTTCCAGAACTTACCCTTGCCATTCACTTCAGAGGCTGCAAAGAATTCAGGTGTGTAATGTGGGTTAGTTGAGTTCACTTTTAGAGGCTCTTGGACACCTTATTTGGTTTGTTGTATGCACATTTCCCATGTGCAAATACTGCCTTTCCCTACGGCAGCACGATGCTGAAGGTGGCACAGCGTTTGTCTTTCTGCTGTACAGGAAATACCTCCACACATTCTCTGTCCGTGTGTGTCTATGTGTGTGGGTGTGTGATGCGCGGTAATGCAAATGCGCTTACCAGATGAAAAAGTTCAGAGACCCCTCTAATTTATGATACACAAATGTAGTCTGCAGAAGGAAAATGCTAGCTATACATTTTCCTTCTTTCTGTCCTACTTCTAAGTGGCCTCAGGGAGGTGAAGTAGCAACAATCAGGTCCCGGTGGTCCCATGCTTGCACCAAAGCCTGTATCCATATTGTTCCATTGCCAACTGTCAGGTGTGTGTGTGTCTGTTTGCTCTTGTGCCTTTAACAGCAGCTTGAGCTGCAGCAATCAGCAGTTAAAGCTTTCCATGGCAAGGAAATAAAAATCACCACCTGCTCACTCCTGCGGATCAAACTGTTGTTAAAGGCACATTAAGGGGATCATTTGAAAGTTGACAACCCCTACCCATGAGGCACTGAAGAAGAATGGCAGCCCCCCCACCACCATTACAGTTTCCATGCATCCCCACTAATACCATGGGCACCTGATCTCAGGCAGCTCCATGGCTTGGTTTGTGTGTGTCTGAAAGATGTATATTTTGACATTAATATTTCCATTTATTTATTTATTTATTTGTTGTATTTATAACCCGCCTTTTTTTCCTGCAAGGAACCCAAGGCGGCTTACATAATCTTCCTCTCCATTTTATCCTCACAACAACCCTGTGAGGTAGGTTAGGCTGAGAGTCAGTGACTGGCCCAAAGTCACCCAGTGAGTTTCATCGCTGAGTGGAGACTAGAACCCAGATCTCCTGAGTCCCAGTCCAACACTCTCACCACTACGCCACACTGGTGTAATACAAAATATAAAATACACATTTTGTATTATTGTTGTTATTGTTGTTGTTGTTCTTATTATTATTATTGCCTCCAGACCTCTATAAAATAATTGTTGTGCTTTAGCATGCCAGGAAATGGGTGTATGGAACCTCTCTGTGTGAAAACGAACAGTGTGCTGCCAGTATGAAGGGATTTCCTGCTTCATTCTTTCCATTTGTATATTTTATGTATATTTGATTATGGCTCTGAACTCATTCAAAGGGAGCAGCAGCAAGATTTAAGGGAGGCAGGAAGTCTCAGTACCAGTGTTCTGAATCTCACCCCACGTATGACTGGCAAAAGAAAAAGTTATGCTGTGTGGTGCTGGACGGATTCTTGGAAGCAGCAGGCATGTGTGAATCAGCAGAACTTGAGCTTGTGGAGGTTCCCCGAATTCCACCTTGAAGCTCGTTCTGACTCATGTCTGAACTTTGTGGGTTTTATCTGCATGAAAACTGATGCGTATTTTCATGCACATTTCCCCAGATGTATGCATCAATTGTGTGCGTTTTTGAAATGTATGGGTTTTTTCTTCCATCAACTGAAGCACGTTTGGGTGCATTTTTCCCCCTTTCAATTTTAGTTTTATTTCTATGTGAAACAAACACATAATATCAAACATATAACAATTAACAAAACAAAATAGACCTCCGATTTTCTTCTACAGCAAATATAGGTAACAATAATTTTTCTTACTCGATAATCCGAATGAGAATTCTCTTTCTTCCTGTTGTCCCAAACTCACTTATTATTCCATAAACCCACAAACAAACAAATCATTATTTTCCAGTCACTGCAAAAAGTCAATTAGAAGTTTCCACTCAACAATAAACGTGGATGTTGTCCTTTCTCTGATTAATGATGTGAGTTTGGCCATCTCTGCCAGCTCCAGCATCTTGCCCAACCATTCTTCTGTCGTAGGCACTGCTGGACCTTTCCATTTCTGTGCATATAGTAATCTCGCTGCCGTTGTCATCATGTATAAAAATAAAGTTCCATACCTTCCTTCTAGCTGACTGTCCATTATTCCCAATAGAAAAGCCTCTGGTTTCAATTGAAAAGTAATCTTTAAAATCTTTTGCATTAATTTTTCAAATGTACGCATCAGTGCCCGCAGCAGGTTTTTGAGGGCCCTTGGGCAAGGCATCCTCAATGCCCCCCTCCCTCAGTGAGTCTATCTTCTCACCACTATTGTCACCAGCTCCTCTTGCTCCTCATCCTCTGTCTCATCATTGCTACCATTTGCTTGCTCATCAGGCAAAGAGGCAGGGGCATCTACTGCTCCTCCTTTTCACCACCACCATTGTCTGGACCACATTCTCCGCACATTCAGAGAATGATCTCCAAACTATCCTAAATGCTTTTGCAGAAGCGTACGAAAAACTTGGTCTCTCAACATAAAACCCCCCAAAGTGCTTCATCAGCAAGTGCAAGCTAACCCTTTGGTGATGCCTTCTATCCAGCTTGGCGGGACAATACTGGAAAATGTTGATCATTTTCTCTATCTTGGCAGCTATCTTTCTGTTACAGCTAACATCGACAGTGAAATCCAGCCAGAGGCGTAGCGTGGGGGGTGCAGGGGGGGCCGGCCGCACCGGGCGCAACATCTGGGGGGGCGCGCTCACACTCGCAGCTCTCTGCCCCTGCTCTCGGAGAGCGCGCGGGTGGGGCGGGAGGCGAGGAAGGAGGCGCCGGCCGGGGCGTCGCGGTCGGGCCAGGCGAGGGCAAAGCCGCTCGCGGTCGCGTGGGCCCATGGAGTGCTGGAAGTGGCGCGTGGCGCTGGTGACCGACGCCTCGGTGGTCAGCGGGGCGTGCCGTGGCCCGCGCCCTGGTGCAGCGCGGCATGAAGGTGGTGGGCCGCGCCGGGCGTGGACAAGACGAGTATGAGGGAGAGTGAGGAGAGGAGGGAGGAAGAAAGAAAGGGAGGAGAAGAGAGAGAGAGAGAGAAGGGAGGGAGGAGGAAAAAGAGAGAGCGGAGAGAGAGGGAAGGAAGGCAGAGACGGGGCCGGGCGGAAGGAGAGAGCCGGAAAAGAAGAGAAGGGGAAAAGAGAGGGAGAGGAAAAATGGAGGAACCTCGAGAGAGGGAAAGGAGGAGAGAGAAGAAGGGAGGAAGGAGGGAAGGGGGGAGGGAGGAAGAGAGAAAGAAAGGAAAAGAAAGAGGAAGGGAGGAAAAGAGAGAGAGAGAGAAGGGAGGAAAAGAGAGAGAGAAAGAAGGGAAGGAAGGAAGGAGAAGGGGGAGGGAGGGAGGAAGAGAGAGAGAAAGAAAGGAAAAGAAAGAGGAAGGGAGGAAGAGGAGAGAGAGAGAGAATGAAGGGAAAGAGGAAAGATGGGGAATGAGAAAGGGGTAAAGAAAGTTGGGGGGGAGACGAGAAAAGGAAGGATGGAAGGCAGATAGAAAGAAAGAGAAAGGGAGGGAGGCAGGAAAGGAAGATGAGGAAGGAGAGGAAAAAGAGTGACCGGGGAAAGAAGAGAAAGAAGGAAGGAAGGAAGAAGAAAGAAAAGAAGAGAGAGAGAAAAAGGAAGGACAAAGCGGAGGAGAACAGCAAAGGAGAGAGAAAGGAAAATGGGGGAAAGGAGAAAAGAGGAAGGGAAAAGGATGGCGAGAGAAAAGGAGGAGAGCGAGAATCGGGAGAGGGTGGAGGGGTGAAGGGAGAGGGAGGAGAGAGAAAAGGGGGGAGAAAGGAAAGAGGAGGGCAAAGAAAGAAGAGGTACATTTTTAAAAAGCCAGGAAAGGAGGAGGGAGAAAGGAAATGGGCTAGAAAAAGAAGGGAAAGGGGCGTGTGGGGAAATGGGATCGGGGGACGGATGAATGAAGAAATGGAGGAGGCAGGAAGTTGAGTTGAAGGGACAGGTGGAAAGCGGGAGGAGGCCCGAGCAGAGCAGAGCAGCGCGGGGTGTGTCGTCGTTGTCGTCGTCGCCGCCTCCTCCTCCTCCTCCTCCTCCTCTTGGGGAGTCTCCCTTATTGCTTCTCCCTCTTTCTAGACCTCTGTGTGACCTCCCCGAATTTAAATTAATCTGTATATTATATACAGATTGATATCTTGCACTTCTATTAAAGAATTACAATTAGAGGTACAGGATTGAGGAAGTTGGCTCCATCTAGCCCAGTCTTGGATCATCTCCAGGGTATGGTTCCATTTTGATGTTTAGTTTTTGTTCTTGATATTTTTTGTCGTTTACGATGGTTGTGAGACGACATATAATAGCATGGCCCATGCTAGGTTACTACATTTGTAGATTTGTATTCATAGACCTGCTGAAAATGTGGAGAATGTGTAATGCATGTTCGCACTCAATAAAGTGTTTGAAAATAAACTTGTATTTAGATGCATTTTACTTTAATTACATCAGTATTTTCATAACAAACAATACATGTGCTTAGGGGGTAAGGGTTTCTTTAACTAATCTAGTGGAAGAGACTCGAGTGCTAAAATCCACGGGTTAGGGGGCGCAAATTACTTGCCCCGGGTGCTGACAACCCACGCTACGCCACTGAATCCAGCATCGTCTGAGCTCCGCAAGTGCCGCGTTTTCTCGAATGAAACATATAGAGTGTTCGAGGATCGGGATATTTGTAAGAAGACCAAAACACTGGTTTATGAAGCCATTGTATTACCAACTTTATTGTATGCCTGCGAAACATGGACTATCTATAAACGTCACTTCCACCTCCTTGAAAGATTTCATCAATGTTGCCTCCGGAAAATCCTGCGAATTACTTGGGAAGATAGGCGAACAAAGGTCAGTGTACTGGAAGAAGCAAAGACTACTAGCATTGAAAAAATGATCCTTCAACACCAACTTCAGTGGACCGGTCATGTTGTTCGAATGTCTGACTGCCGTCTCCCAAAGCAGTTACTTTATTCCCAACTCAAGGATGGAAAGCGGAATATCGGTGGTCAATATAAGAGGTTTAAAGATGTTCATAAGGCTAATCTAAAAAAATGCAATATAAACATCGAAAACTGGGAAGCTCTGGCCCATGAACGATCTAAATGGAGGTTGGCCTCTCACAAAGGTTCCATGGACTTTGAAGAAGCCTGAGTGCAAGGCGAAAGGGAGAAATGTGCTAAGCGAAAAGCACGTCAAACGAATCCTTTACAGGACCATCTTCCATCTGGTAACCTGTGTCCTCACTGTGGGAAGCTGTGTGGGTCTAGAATTGGCCTCCACAGTCACTTACGGACCCATCGCTAGAGTCTACACAATCCTCTTTAGAATTTCCTTCTTTAAAAATTTTTCTTTTTGTAAATTTTTTATCCTGGAAGACAATCTTACTCGGTCACGAGTGATCGCATGATGATGATGATGATGATGATGATGATGATGATGATGATGATGATGATGATGTCTGGACCAGAGTGAGAGGCAGGTGAACAAGCAAGTCGCAAAGTGAAGAGGAGGAACAAATTCCCAGGGGCTCTTATCAGTGGGCCCCTGCTAGGGTGTGGGTCCTTGGCAGGTGCCCAACCTTGATGCCAGCCCTTGTATACATTTTTAAAGTGCATTTTTCAAATGTACACATTTTCAGAACATATTTGCGGTGGTGGCGTCATCGTCATTGCAAGCTGAGAAATGTAGGGACTTCAGACTACAGATTGCATTTGGGTTTGGGTTCAGTTCTGGAAGCTGCGAACTGAGTAAATTCTAGTCAGAAAAAATGAACTGGAATGAATTTCTCACCCATCCCTAGCAGAGAGCACAGCATTATGCACAGAGGCATTAAGTAGAGTGAGAATGCTGGTCGGAGTTCCTTCCTAGCTGAGCTGTTGAGCAGTGAGAGAAAGTGCAGATAGCCCAAGGCAAGGTGACAAGCTTCTGAGTGAGCAGCCTGAAGAACAGAGCCACAGAGAGATGATACCCAGTCCCTCTCTTGTAATAAGAGATACTCAGCCATGTGTCTGATTTCCCCACAAACATTTATGCAAAAGGACCTTGTACTGGCAGCCAAGGAACACCTTCGAAACTGATTTGGGTTACCAATTTTCAGCATTGTGCCATTCCACGGATGGTTTTTCCTGGCACTCTGCAATCTCTTCAGTATTTCTAGAGAAATTTTTACCCCTCAACCCTTAACATTTCCCTTGCAAAGGTCTCGGCTTGTGATGTGGATATAATGTCACTGTAACATTAGTGAAGTATCGTCTGTGCCAGCTTTCCCCAACCTGGTGCCCTTCATGCTGGCTGTGAATGATGGGAATTGTAGTCCAACACATCTGAAGGGCACCAGGTTGGGGAAGGCTGATCTGTGCACTGGAATAATTGTTGATAAGCCTCATCTGAGCCATGCTGCAAGTCCTCTATGAGGATGTGACTCTGAGGCGGCATGCTTACTTAACTTCTACTGAAGCTGGTGGGATTGCTCCCAGGTGCATGCATTTAGGACTGCAATGTAAGCCAAGTCCAAATGTGACACTTTGGTCATTGGCCAATGCTAGCAACTACAGGAGTAGATTCACCTGCTACATTCCTCTAAGGAAGATTTGTCTATTCCATAACAAGCACTCCAGTGTACAATGTCTACTCAGAAGTATGTCCTATTGATTTCAATGGGGCTTACTCCCAGGAAATTGGCCACAGGGTTACAGGCTAAATGATTTATTTCTTATTACTTATTAAAATATGCCTATATCACAGATAACTATATTGCAGAATGTATGTCAGAGCCATTTCATTTACACTGACTGAACTTTAATAAAGTGTACATTTACCATTACAGTGGAGTCCTGAAAATGGTGTTGGATCCCTTCTCCAGGGGCACTGATAGGATCATCATCAGCTCATTTTAAAACTAGTCTATCTGAATTCATTTTTAGCAGACTAGTATATTTTTATGCAACACCATTTTTAATGGCATATATTGAGAAGAATTAAGATATGCAAAGGATCAATGGCTCCCCTCCCTTCTGCACATGTCTATGTGATCCATGCAGAATATTACCTACGTAAGTACTTATATGTTTTATTATATATGATTTCAATAAGAGAATTAGGGAGAGGGATGGACTTAGCCATTCAGTCTCTAGTGTCAACAGATGACGCAGTCTGATCTTTATTCTAGTGACCTTTAGTAACATGTCAATATCAACCTGCCCTGCAAGTAACAGTAAAAAGCTGCAGATCAACAGCTTGATCCAAGCTATTGTGGTCTACAGAACAATTCACTGGTTCTGAGCCCACAAGCAGACATAGGGCTGGGATTTGCAGTAGGCCTTCAAATGGCCTGGACCAACAGAGACTCTTGGGACCTATTCTCTGAATGCATCAGCCACAAGCTGGGAAGGAGGAGTCTCCGAAACGATGCCCATTACCTTTGAAGCAGTTAATGACACAGTATCAACCAGTATGAGTTGCCTGGTTCCTTGGCCTCAGACAATCCTGTCCAGTGGTCTAGTCTAGTGGTAAGTTTTGAAGTGCAGACCCTCGTCATGATGACCCATAGCCATGCCCCTAAGGAGAGTCATATCATCACCACTTCTAGCAGTTTTCATCTCCACCAGGAGTAGGTCTTTTGTAAAGCGAATGGGTCTTCATTGCCCATTCAGGACTGAGCCAGCCCAGAATACTTTGTATTACAACAGTGAACAATATATTGTTGGTGGGGGGGAAATCATTTCCTCCTAGCTACTGTGAGGATTTCAGCTAAGCTTAGAAGGAACAGGGAAGTCTGGGGTGGGGGGTGGCATATTACGCCAGCATCCCTGCTAATAAAAAAGTGTCGGTGCTGCACCCCCGTGAGCCCTGGTTCCACTGCAACACTGGTTCTGTTGTCCCATTTCCAGAAATGGCATGTTCAGTAGTGTCCCATGAGGGGGCCTGATCCCTATCAGATAGTAAGACAGATGAACCTTAGGCCTTAGCACTGTCTTTCTGAGTCTGGGCAGAGTTGAGTGAGGGGCATTTCATGAGGCTTAAAGCAGTCCTTGCCTGCCATCAGTTCGTAATGTGAATGTTGGCCAGAGAAGACTCTCTTGCCATACAGATGTCCCTCTAAATTAAATGCTAAATAAATAATGCGAGATAGCCTCAACATTGTCTTAGGCCTCACATGTAAAAGCACTCTGAAGGTCATGACAACGTACTTCACAGAAATAAAGACTTTCTAAGTGGGCTCTATTTTTCCCCCCCAGACTTGATAACTTTGCGTTAAGGGTGATTCTATTGTGGAATTTCAATTATCTACGGTTGGATGCTGTGCCATTCCCTATACTGTAGCCATCAACTATCTAGTCAGCACTGGGCTATATTTGGAAAGAATTTGTAGTTACTGTACCTCACTCTTCAAACAGAGCGTGGGAAATACTCTTGACCAGAGAAAGTCAAAACACCCATTCCTAGCACCTCCGTCTTCTCCTTGACATGGCCAAGTTCAAGACACCTGATTAGTTGCTCATGTAACGCCAGCAAAATTAGTACAAATATCACTGAATCAATGGGACAGATCCTTTGCCTAATGGTGTTTTCACCAGTTCTAGTCTGAGAGGACAATCTTTATTTATTAGCAGTAATATTGTTTACATGTATGTGTACATTTATTTACAGAGGGTGATCAGTGAGCTTTTATGGTGGGAAGACAATGACAAGATAACATAAGTAGGACTGTGAATACTGTTAGTTTGAAGGCAAAACTATATCTTAACATGTAGGTCAGGACAGGGTGGGCAACTTCTAGGAGCCAGGGGCATATTGCCCACTGTGAGCTGCACCCCCTCCCGCCAGCTGAATTTGCTGCTGCCACAGAATTTGCCCCAGCAGTGGTGGCAAAAATGATGGTGATTCTGCAAGGAGACAAGGTGTGCAGGGGGCATGCACCTTGTCTCCAAACAGAATCGCCTTTCTGGGAGGCTTCTGGAAACACAATTCTGCTTGCAAACTGTGTGTGCCCTGTGTACCTTGTTTCCATGCAAAATCACCATGATATTTATTGTGGCAAATTCAGCAACAGAAGTAGGGAAACATGGGGGCTGCAAAAATTGTCAGCAAAAATTAGAGCCAGGGCTCACGGGGATGCAGCACCGACACTTTTTTATTAGCAGGGATGCTGGCGTAATATGCCACCCCCCAGGACCGGTGCAAGGCAGTTTGGTGCCCTAGGCAAGATCAGATATTTAGCGCGCCCCCTTCCCACTTGAGAGCGCTGTATTTTTTTCAAGGCGTTTCTGGGGGGCCCTTTAGCCCTGCGCCCTAGGCAGCTGCCTAGTTGGCCTAATGGTAGCACCGGCCCTGCCACCCCCCACCCCAGACTTCCCCGTATGCGGCCCACCAGCCACATGTTGCCCACCCCTGATGTGGATACGTGTTTTAAAACAGGAAAAGCTGCTTCTTCAGGAGCAATCAGGATCAGCAAATGGGAGGAGCGCTTAACCCTTTCCCTTCACGTAGCTTTCCATATCCATTCCTGACATCTCCCCCACCCAAAGAAACCAAATGTGGACAATAAATACACATGTGGAAACCCACAGGAGGCAAGGGCTTCTGCTGTGGGGAAGGCAATTTGGGGAGCAATCCAATTTAGGGAGCAATCAGCTGGCTGGGGCATGCTGGGAGTTGCAGGCCTTTTTTCTGTCTAAACTTGCATAGGATTGCACCTTTAGAGTGACAAAATAGCGGATGGAGAAAGGATAAGCAAGTTTAAGCAACCTTTCCCCCAGCTGCTTCTCCAATCCTATTAACTTCTCCAGAAGTATCTTTTTCCTGTTTGAAAGGGATGTCAGAGGAATGTTTTATTTATTTATTTATTTATTTGAATTCTTCCATTAGCAAAAAATAACACTGTGAGAAGAGCACTACTGGATCAGACCAAAGGTCTATCTAGTCCGGCATCCTGTTTCACACAGTGACCAGCTACATGCCTATGGGAAGCCCATAAGTAGGTTACCTGTGTGTGATGTCTAGTTTGGCCTTGAGGTAAGGGCAAATAAAGCTACAGCTTTGGATGAAGACTTTGCTACTGCAAGATGTGACGATGTCCACCAACTTAGCTTTAAAGGGGGCTTAAGCAAATTTATGGAGGATAAGGCTACCAATGAAACAGGATGCCGGACTAGATAGACCTTTGGTCTGATCCAGTATTGCTCTTCTCACAATGTTATTTGTTGCTAATGGAAGAATCCAAAATGTTGAGTTGATGGCCAAGTCAATCTTCAGATGCTATAAACGAGAACCTTTTTGGGCCATGGGCACATTTGGCAATTTGAAAAAAACTGTCCTGGGCACTACCACAAAATGTCTGTCATGGAAGGCATGGCAAAGGATGAGTAACTTGCCCAAAAGACAGTACAAAAGGCAGAGGTGAGGTCTGAGCCCCAACACATTAAACAGTACCAACAGAAGCCTATTTCACAGCAATGCCAGCTGCTGGTAAGAAAACGTATTCAATTTTTTTTTTAAGTGGGAGGGACAGGGGCACCTTTCAGGGTACCAAGAAAGATGCCCATGGACACCAAGTTGCCCATCCCTACTGTGAACTGCCACCATGCGATGCATGTGACTGGTCGAGCTTAGGTTGTGCTTAGGGAGTGCCATGCCCATAGGCCACTTCAGTGTGGTAAAATTTGCAGCTGATTAAGCATAATTTTCTTTAAGCAACTGCCATTAGCACTGAGCAACCTACTTTTAAGGACACTCAGTTCTAGTTAAGCAATGCTCTTTTGAGATCCATTGTCTTGGAGCTTTGTGCTTCTCTATGTTTTAGACTGGTTCACACACACTATTCCAAGGTGTTAGCTTCAGAAAGTAAACACATAAAAATTAGCTCCCTAATGTGTCTACAGTGAGAAAACACATGTTGACCTTTAGATATACGTCTGTGCCTTTGAGAAGAATCTGAATGGCCACAGCTGGATTGGATTAAGTTGGATAAGGGGTTCTGAGAATGTGTGACCATGCAATTCTGCTGCAGGGCAATCTTTCAGGGTCAAACAGTTATCCAGGACTGTTTTTCAGGGACTGGCTTTGAGGCTGTCTTGTTCATAACAGCAATCTAAATCTCTGATACACACATCTATACTTACTTGAGATCCTTTGGCTGGATCTCCTCTGTGTAAAGCATACAGTACTGCTTAGCAATGGGTCTTTTATTCAGGATCTTGATGTGTAACCTTAGAAATCAAGGGATGGGTGAGAAATTCATTGGGTTTGCATTTTAATGTGAAATTACCCAATTTGCACCTCCTGGAACTGAATGTACAGTTTGCAGTCAGAAATCCATACATTTCTGAGTTTGTGATGCATTTCACAAAACAAAACAAAAATGTGTCTGATGTGTACATTTGAAAAATGCCCAAGGATAAATGCGTATATTTCTAAAATGCACACAAACATGTTTTCGTCAGTGGGTTCATACTACAAAAATGCATACATTTGAAAAATGCACACAAAAATGTGCATAATATACAGTCATGCCTTGGATTGAGAGCATATTTCGTTCCGGAAACGTGCTTGTAATCCAAAACACTCTTATATCAAAACGAAATCCCCCCAAAAAAATTTGTACAGAGATTTTTAATTTAAGCCATACTACAGTACTTGTATTGCAAGACGTCACTTGTATATCAAGTCAAATTCTTTAAAATAAATATTTAAAAATTTGCTTGTCTTGCAAAATGCTCTCAAACCAAGTTACTTGCAATCCAAGGTATTACTGTATTTTTAAAAAACCCTTTGGTTTAAAGAAATATGTTCCAGTTGTATAGAGCCCTGCCGTGGCTTCATGTTTTATAGTCTTTTAAGGGTGCCATTCTATTGTGATGCCCATAAGCCTGAACTCAGAGGCTTATGGGCATCCAATGCATAGCCAGAGGAGCAGCTGAGACCATCTTCATCACCTCCCTGGCCTCCCACTCTGCATATTTCGCTAGATGGGTTTTCTTGCCCTTCCAGCTGGAGGGTTTCGGAGGGGGAGGAAAGGAGGCTGGAGAGGCCTCAGGATAACTCATATCCTAGTCTCTTCCGTCTCCTCCCCTCCCCGCCCACTGAAATGCCCCCTTTAACTCCCCTCCAAGGATAACAGAAAATGTACTTCACTATTTCCGGAATGTGTTCAGGGTTGCACTTTGCTGAGATCCCAAGGGAGGGGGTATGTGTCTAATACCCAATGAGATTCCAATATGTCTTTATTTAAAATCTGTACACAGAAATATGACCGTCGTAGTTGAGCTCAGAGGCACAGCTGGTGTCAAGACTAGGTATGGCCAGGCACCTGCCAAGGGGCCACACCCCAGCAGGAGCCCTCTCTGACAAGAGCCCTCTAGACCTGCTCCAAGGGGCAGTGCTAGGTACCAAAAAGATCCGGGGCTCAGGCCCACAGGACAAAAGTAATGCACAAATTTAAATACGCTAATTTACATGTACTCTAAAGTCTGTAAAGGACCCTGTCTCCTAAGGACACCCCTGTTTGCAAAAAGGGATGTATGGACAGGGGAGAGGAGGGCATTCAATTTCAGAAAAAATCTTCAGGCAGAAAGATTCAAGGGAGGGAGCAGCAGGAGGTGAAGCACCTGTGGGCAAAAAGCCAGCTAATCCGATCAGATACAACAGAGATAATCAGGGCCCCTGTACCTTTATTTCGGCAAGTGCCCATGGACAGCAGGGTGGTGGGGCAGGTGGCCTCCCAGAGATTCAGGGCTGCAGCCCCAGTGGGCTGCCTCCTAACACTGCCTCTGCCTGCTCCTCCTCTTCACTATTACAACCTGTTTGTTCACCTGCCTCTTGCTCTGGCCCAGACAATGAGAAGAAGGAGTAGTAGATGCCACTGCCTACTTGATCACTTCCTCTCTGCCTGTTAAGCAAGCAAGTCGCAGCACTGATGTGAAAGAGGATGAGGAGCAATAGCAGCTAGTGACAATGGTGGTGAGAAGGTAGACTCACTAAGGGAGGGCGGCCATTGAGGATGTCTTGGCCAAGGGCCCTCAAAAACCTGGAGTGAGCACTGGCTGTCTCCACAGAAGATAGAGACCTGGACATTTCCAGAACAATATAGTAATACTAAACTAAGGACTGGTTCACACTTGTAGAAGTAATCCATTCATATGAGCAATGCAATTCATGATAGTGGTAGCCCATGGAGCTCAGGCACAACAGGATCCAGTGCTCTCAACAACATGATGGAGGCAACAACTCCACAGCATGATCTGAAGGCATGTGAGGCAGAAGCTAGGCATGTCCTGGGTTTGCTCGGTGTTTGGGTGAAGACTGCCTGAGAACCTGATTTAAGATTAAGATACTATCATGGTAGAAAGATGGGAAAGTATGAAACATGGCTGAGATCCATAGATCACAGGCTTACACATAACATTTATTGAAATTCACAGAACATGTGATTTGGCCCTTTTAAGTATTTGAGTCCTGCTTTCAGAATACATACAGTTTATATTAGGATGCTTTATTACTTGCTTTCTGAATTGTTTCTGATTGGATTTCCATAATAACAATCTTCTTGGGTAATATATGGAATAATGTGGGTTGTGAATTAGGTATGCTCATTGCATAGAGCTTTTGAGAGATTGTCTGACTAACACCTTGAATATTCTCTACTGTGTTGTGTGCTCGTGCACCAACTTAGGAGGGGAGTGTAAAGGGAGCCAGGTAGGTTGCCCTTAAAGACATTTGCTGATTTCCTGGAGTATATTAAAGAACATTCTTCGTGGTGGTAGTGATATCCTGCCTGTCATCTAAGCAGAGGTCATGTGAGGACTTGTGTTACAGAGTTGGCAGCAGCATGAATTTACATCACCGAGGTAAACTGATTTTTTCCAGCACAGATAATGAAATGCATGCAAATGCTTAGATACGCTTATGAATCTTCTTAGGAGCTTGTAATTTTTCTTCATTGCTAAAAACTGAAACATTTTGTGATCCATCTGTTCAAAGTAAGGTAACTTAGTAATTGCTTGGAAATTAAACTTGGAGCAACAGGAAGTGGAGTTTGTTTGGCAAATGTTATTCTCCCCTATAAATACTAACATGCAGAAGGGAGAATAATCTGAAAAGTTTTCTTTACTTCTTAACAGGGTCTTATAATCTCACTTGGATATTTATACCTTGCCTGGTCCTGGGCAAGTATCCTAGAGTGCAGGAAGAAATTAACCTCTCATATAACACATGTCAGGGTCACCCACTAAAATTGGATTGGAACAGGAGTTCAGGACAGACAATAAACAAAAGGGGATGCTGGAGGAATTTGATCTTTGCACATCCTGAAATGAACAGACCTGATCTGGGACTGATGTGCGGATCAGAACTCCGGTATCCACACTTTCTTAATGTTCTGCTCTTGGCTCAAAAGAACATATCAAAATACCTTTTAAAGTGCACATTCTGAATGAAAATAAGTTTAGAAATGTGTATTTAGATAAAATAACTTTAAAAATATGTATGTAAATGTCAATTTTCATGCAGATTTTTTTAAAAAAATGCAGATTAATGTAGCAATGGATGGATCTGACTTACAGGTGAACACATGCAAAAGTGCCACAGAGCAGAAATAGCCTGATTTGCCCATCTCTACAAATGAGTGAACAATACGACTCCTTCACATAATTCGTTGCCTCATGATGGCCTCTAGCCTAGACGGCTATCTACTTAAAAGGGGGGGGGATTCATGGACAATAGACCAGACCAGTCAAAGCCTGTTAGGCATGATAGTTAAATGGAACACCTGTGTTCAGAGAAAGTAGCTGGGGACAAATATTTGGGAGGGCTGCTCCCTTCATGTCCTGCTTGTGGACTCTCCTGAGGCTTCTGATTAGAATCAGGATGCTGGATGAGGAGGAGCCATGTTCTGATCCAGCAAGGCTCTTCCCATGTTCTTATGCTGATGGATCACAATCTAGCCCACCAAGGCTTATGCTCATGGACTACATCTGGCCAACCAAGGTTTTTCTCCCTGACCCACACAAAAGAGTCCTCAAACTCCAGGGTAGGGTTGGGACCAGGCTAACTGAAAGACTGCCTTCTCCCATACAAGCCTGCCAGGATCTTAAGTTCTTTGAGAGGGACACTTCTTTTGAGACCACCACCCTCAGAAGTGTGTTTCATGGCTAGGAATGTGTGACAAATAGGGGGTGAAAATCCAAGGGATTTTCACTATTCGGCCCCCCAGATTCTGGTTCACTAGCCCTCTGCTGGCACTGACTCACTATGATGTGAGTTGAACCAGTTTGTGGACTTCCATCTCTATGACAGGCCACAGTTTGCACATTTTTTAAATGCTAAGGAAATTTGCACAAATGGCGCTATTTGTGCAATTTGTGTAACTTTATGCAGATCACATAGCTTTACGCAAATTGCGTAATTCACACTATTTGGCCTATATTGCGCAAACTGACACAGAAAAAGCATGTGGCTCTAGTGCGATTTGCTAGATCCATGTGCTTTTTGGGTGCTGATTTACGCAAAACATGAAAAAATACCACGATAGATGCAATTTGTGTAAAGTTGCGCAAATTGTGCCATTTGTACAAATTTCCTTAGTGTTAAATTTGTTGTATCTGTATTTTATAACTCGGCGTTTAGTATATATGTATAATATTTATAAACAATGTTTATTTAATGTTGTTTATTATATTTATAACGTAATGTTTATTTGCTGGTCATTGACCATAATAAAGTCACTACTACTATCCTTAGTGTTTTTTTAAAAATGCATAAACCACAGCCCATCTTAGAAATGGAAGTCTGTGGGACCGCCCCCCCACCCACTGACTCAGCCTGCTTCCCATCATCAGACTGGAAGCAAGCAGGAAATCCATCTAGCTCAAACGAGCCAGACTTCCCAGTGTCAGCACATCCCTATCCGTGGCAATGCAAAAGAAGGCCTTTCAGTGGCCACTCCCTGGCTGTGGAACTCCCTGCCAAGGGAGGTTAGGTTGGCTCCTTCTCTGCTGACCTTCCACAGGCAGGCAAAGACCTTTTGATTCAAGCAGGCCTTTGGCATGTAAGTGAGTCTGTTAGGTTGGATGTTGTGTTTCTTCTGTTATTCTTGTGTTTTTAATTGTGTTTTAATGCATGTATTTTATTATTGTTTTAATAAAGTTTTATTTGTGATTATAGGCCACGTTGGGTACCATTTTTCTTGGTAGAAAGGCAGGGTACAAATCCAATCCAATCAATCAATAAGAAAGAAGGAAGAAGAAGGAAGGGGCAGGTCTGGTGTCAGGCTGGATGCAATCCATATTTCTTATCACTGATCTAAACTATTTATATTTACTAGTGGCCTGGTAGTCAAAGACCCCTGCCAGCTATTCTGGTTCTTTATTAGGGTGGCCACTTGAGAATCATCTAAAAGAGAGGAAATGTGTCACCAAAAAAGAGAAGAACGGAGGACACAAATTTCCATACAGTTTGCATATGCTAATTTACAGTAATACCTTGGATTACAAGCATAATTCGTTCCGGAACTGTGCTTGTAATCCAATATCAAAGCGAGTCTCTGGCGGGCGTGAGCGGGGTCGATTTCGGCCCGCTCCGCCCACTTGAGCCGAGTGGTTACATCCCTACTGACTACTTGTCTTGTAAGACCTTGCTTGTTTATCAAGTCAACATTTTTTTAAAAAATTTGCTTGTCTTGCAAAACGCTCTCAGACCAAGTTACTTGCAATCCAAGGTATTATTGTATATAGAGATATGCAAATTATTATGATGATTTAAACAGGAACTCAGTACATATCACCATAGTGTGGAAGACTGCGTGCCTGTCTGTTCAGTCTGCCATCCAAATGCTAAATGTAAGAAAAGATTCAAAATACGATCATGCACATGCCGTCTGAAGTGGTGCAGTCTATCCTACCACCTCATTCTGCTGCATCTGTAGAGCGCCAGGCCTTAGGTCTATTAAGGGGCTATCCTATGCAAGTTCAGACAGAAAGAAAGGCCTACAACTCCCAGCATGCCCCAGCCAGCATAGCTGGCTGGGACATGCTGGGAGTTGTAGGCCTTTTTCTGTCTGAACCTGCATAGGATTGCACCCTTAAGGAAGGGTGCCATTGATTCCATTGGAAACATATTACCAGGACTAGTGCCTGATCCAGCATAGGCACTGGTCCTGGTAATAGGTTTCCAATTGAATCAATGGACTCCTTCATAAGCAAATGGATGCCGCATGCCTCTTTTCCTTAGCTGAAAAGCTGATCCAGGCCCAGGGGCTGCATAGCACAGTCCCATTAAGAATTTCTGCAATAGTACTAACCATCCGTTCCAGGAGAAGGAAAGATTGGAAAGGATTGTATGTGGCACTCAATTCCACTTCCCACCCCCAGAACAATCAATGGGATTTCAGCAGACTGTGTGGAAGATTACAACCCAGGTCTTTGGGGAAAGGTGAATGGCTAAACAAATGATGTATCAAGAATGTAGAGGAACCAACCTTATAACAATTTTATGTAGTGGCCTCACTATTTAAGTATCTACAGTTTAAAAAAAAATTGCTTGAGAAAAAAAATATTCACTTTGGATATCTGGGCTCAGCTGACAAGTATGTTCCATGGGTGTTGTATATTTAAAAGCAACAAAACCCAGGGGTGTCTAAAGCCATCTAATATTCAAAGAAAATGTTGCCTTTCCTGTGCTGAGCAGAAAATAGAATTGTGCTGTAAACCCTGACAGGAAAATGGACTGTCAGCAACAACTACCTATGAAGAAGTGATCATGCTTAATAGTGCTATATTGACTAGTCATTCTATAATTTTTTCCCTTTCAGTTGAAGGACCAGAACAATTTCCTTTGTAAAGAAATAAGCACATAATTCCAAGTTTGTTTTAGGCAAATGGCTGGTCTCGATCACAGGCGATTTGTTTACAAACGGTGGGCTGTTCGTGTTGGTGGAACGAGGAACAAGAATAACTTGTTTGTGGTTTTTATGCACTGGTTTCTCATAGCAGAACAGCCACTTTGTGTATTGTTGTGTATGTGCCCAATGTCATCTTCAGAGCAGTTACAAGCTGCAAGCCCCTGGGGCTGAATCTCTGGTGATGCCCTTGAACCATTCCTTTACTCTTCAGCAATTACTGTCACTTCAAGGCCTTCACATCACAGTACATGGGCAAAGACAGGAGATGAAAAGGCTTCCACATGGGAGATAATGCTGCTCAAGGTTAGATTCCTCCTTCCCCTTAAATTACCAGAGGTTTTACTGAAGAATTTCACTTGTTGTGAGCTTTTCTTTGTCTCCCAGGCTTGGCGATGATCATCTTTACTTGCTCATCTACCTATTTGGATTTATTTTTTTTAAAGTGAAGGCTAGAAGATAAGTACTTATATATAGGGCTTCATTTGACCCAAGGCTTGATGGCCTTCGCCTGCAATCTTATTTTTAGTGCAGAGCTCAGACTGCAGCCCTATACATGCAATATATGTATAGGGATATATTAATATATTGCATTTGCTGTATATCAAGGGTAGAGAACATCTTCCGGCCCAAGGGCTGAATTCAATTTCAGAGAAGCTCTCTGGGGCCACATTCCATTGGTGGGCCATGCAGAAGGGAAAAGGGGTGGGGCCCAAACCAAACCAAAAATACCAACATATTTTAACTGAAAGCTCTTACTGCCAGTAACTAAGTCGTAGGAGAGGCATTTCAATCTTTTAGAATACGGAAAAAATGCACAAAAGCTAGCAAACCACCAAATGATTGGTGGTATGGGGAAATGGGTTGGAGCCAGGGGAGGGGTGTGGCCTTCTGGGGACCCATGGAGGGCCAGATTGGGACCACGAGCCTGAGGTTCTGCATCCCTGCTGTATACCCTATTATGGAAGGGCATTTTCCCAGCTCCTGCTGGTACCTTTCCCCAGGCATTTTTGCTTCTGTTCCCAGATGCAGTTTGCCAGGTGACTGAAACATGAAGTCATATGAACATAACAGAAGAAGAGCCATGCTGCATCAGACCAAGGTTCCATCTATGAAGATGAACATGATGGCAGCAGATCCACTTGTGGAAAATCATGGATGGGTACCCCATTTTGCTGCAGGCAGCTGCTTGGGTTGCTCATCCCCTGGAACCAGTCCTGATGTTCAGTTAATTAAAGGCCACCTGACAAAGTTATTGGGCGTCTTTGCACATCACAACAACCCACCCTGGCAATAAGCCACAGTGGGTTGGTTCTTCCCTGAGCAACCCATGGTGTGCCAGTGCCTGACAGGTGATCGGGCTCACCATGGCTTGTTCACCCCCTCCCTCCCCCTCCTCCCCTCAGTCCTCCTGTGGGTATCCCAAGGGACCCTGTGGCAGGACTGACTTGGCCTCCCCTCCCGCCAAGCAAATTGCTGGCTGGTTCCCGGTACCCATGATGGGGTTGGTCACCTGGGTTTGGACAACATGACAACTCATCATGGGTACAACCCCAACTTCAACCCGTGGGTTGTTAGGGTGGCTTGTTGCTCTCAAACAAGCCACCCTGCAGGAATCAGTCTGGGTTCACAACCCATGATAACATGGTAACAACCCATGATAGGTTGTAGTGTCATGTGAACCCAGTCACTATGTAGGCCAGGGGCAGGGAAAGTACCCTCCAGATGTTTTGGACTACAACTCCCGTAAGCCCCAGCCAGCATGGCCAATAGTCAAGGATTAGGAGAACTGTCGTCCAAAACATCTGGTGGGCACCAGGCTTGTTAATGGTGTTTGGTCACATTGGAGTAGAGCTACATTTTAAAGCTCTGGAGGCAATAGTGCCTCTCATGAGATTTGGTCTGGTCCTATGATTTTATTTATTTATTTAATACATTTTTATACCGCCCAATTAGCCGAAGCTCTCTGGGCGGTTTACAACAGTTAAACGCTATGATACACCAGTGATATGATATACCTGTGATATGGGAGGGGCCATAGCTCAGTGGCAGAGCACATGTTTTGCATTCAGAAGATCCCAGGGTCAATCCCCAGCATCTCCGAGTAGGGATAGGAAGGAATCCTGCTTGAAATCCTACAGGGGTAGATTCACTGCCAGTCAGTGTCAGCAATACTGGGCTAAATGGACCAATATTCTGACTCAGTATAAGGGAGCTTCCTATGTTCCTGTGTTTCTATGTACCAGTCCAAGCACCACAACTTGCATCATCAATGAGCCTTATTCATCCAACCAGAAATAAAGAGTTATAGCTGAATATAGACTGAGAAGATAAATTAGCAGGTCGCTGAAGATGGCATTAGAAAGTCAAGCAAGGCTGGGTGATTAAGACTGCAGTCCTATGCACACTTACCTGGGAATATGTTTCCGTGAACTCATTTCTGAGTAAATATGCATTGGATTGTGCTGTGAAAGCAAAAGAGGAATAATTCTGTTATAGCATGGACACAATATTCTTGTTAAAGTTAAAGTCATGTTACTTGATATTTCCAATTAGACCAAGATGCTCCCTCTGAATGATATTGGGTTTCTTCTCCATCCTTGTGATGAGTGATGAGGTTTCAGACCCATATGTCATGACAATCAAAACAAAAGCATTTCAAAGCCCTGCTAATTATTGAAGAGGTTTTACAGAACCTTCCTGAGATATCCAGAATTGTGTTTGCAAACCAAACATGGACTTTGACAGGAAGAGAGAGAAAGAGGGGTGGCAAAAAGAGAAAGAAAGGTGGCTGACACAACAACCTCCAATTGGCTCTGGCCCTGTCCACTGCTGGCTTTGGCCCAGTCCACCGTGATATGTGGCCCCCAATAAATTACCCATGATAGAATGCAGTCAGTGACAGAAAAAAGGTTTCCCACTCCTGCCCTAAATGCACACGGTGGGGAGAGATAGTGGGGATAGGGCAAGGACAAATATATGAATGGGATGAGTTCCAAATGAACTCATTCTACTCCTACTGGACTGGAGTACAGACCTAATTGCCCACTAGCATAGATGTGATGGAGGTATCCCCAAACAAAGGATATACTATTACAGCCTTCCCCAACCTAGTGCCTCCAGATGTGCTAGATGGCAACTCCCATCTTTCTGAGACAGCATGGCCAGCCATGCTGGATGGGAATGATGGGAGTTGCAGTCCAACATATCTGGAAGGCACAGATGGGGAAGGCTGTACTAGTGCCTGGAAGAACCACCTACACTTCTGACTTGAGTATAGTATTAGTGGCACCAAATCACTTGTAAAGACACTTTCTAAGCATTTCCCCATGAAATCAGATATAACAGCACTATGAAATATAGTAGTTCTCTTTGAGTTTTGTAGATTATTGTTACCAGTCTAGAGCTACTGAATCATGAAATGGGGGATAGAATAATAGCCTTTATTTGGTTAATCCCACACACTGGCATTTGGGTACTGAGAAGAAATAAATGACTGGTATGAAAAGAAAGGGGGGGAAATAGGATGCAGAGCAAAAGGAAGTAAGGAAGGCTTATATATAAGCCTTCCAAAAAAAAAAGTGGCAAAAGAGAGCAAAGGTTCAAAGGTAAAAAATAAGAAAAACTGAGCTACGAAAGTGAAAGGTGATTACCTTTTCACCCATCAGCATCCATTTCTTCCCCTCCTTCCTCAATGACCTTGGTAGATGTTTTACTGCCTGTTCTGTCTGCTCTTCCTATGCTTTATCTACGAAGGAGGAGGAGGAAGAGGAAAATGAGGACACTCTTGCTCAGGCTTTATGCAAATTCATCCTTTAGGGCTGATAGTTTATTGAAGTCTCCCCCTTTCCATGTCCATAGGTTCAGGCACACAGAGCTGCACTTGGCAGGTGCATGTACTGAGAATGGAAGACTCCCATGATCCCATTTCCCTCTTCCCACTTCAATGTCCCTAAGCAGAGGAAGGCATATTTCAGACCAGCATGCCATGATTATTCATTCTCCTAACATAACTCCTGGAATACATTTAAACTAAGAAGTCCTTCTGAGCATGCACCTTGAAATTTGTTTTAAAATTAGTAACAAGAATGTGTAATTCACAGATTAATTCACACATTTCAGTATAAATTCCAAGTGATCTTTGCTACTGTCTATGATTGGCTCTGGATCCATACAATTATAATGATGATTATTTTCACTTGTAGTGAAGTACCTTTCAGTATGCAGATCCATAGTTTTAAATTACAAAGCAGCACTGTAATGAAAATGAGCTCTATATCCTTTTAACCTTTCTCCAGTGTGAAGTACTTCCTTGTTAGATACAGGGTGGGAGTAATAAAGATTACAGAAGTTTCTATTGCAGGGAATACCGGTAGCCCAAGCTTGTATAAACAGCTGTCTTTGAAATGGCCTTATAAATACAAAGACACCAATGCTTCCAGGCTAGAAAAGGTTAAAGAGTACAGAGAACAATACATATATTTTAAGATACGTTTTTAAAAATATGGTAAGTGGTATATAGATCTATTAATTAATGAATTAATTAAGATGGTTGTTTTTGCTCAACAAAGATTAAAATTCCTATTGTTACAGCCTGCTCCGATGAATTTACTTACAATAAGATTCAATGAAAAGTCAATATAAAGTGGCAACCATTGA
Organism: Shinisaurus crocodilurus; assembly: GCA_021292165.1. NCBI lineage: Eukaryota > Metazoa > Chordata > Lepidosauria > Squamata > Shinisauridae > Shinisaurus > Shinisaurus crocodilurus. The sequence continues at coordinate 231,250,700 of CM037879.1, forward strand.
GTCTGACCCCTTGATTATGAACTATGAAAGGTAACAACACATTCATGAAGAAGAGTCAAAGTTAGGTCTGTTGGGTCCTAAACAGGCATCCTGGCTGCTTGATCAGGGCCGGCCCTTTCATTAGGCAGAGTGAGGCAGCTGCCTCAGGCAGCCGATTTGGGATATCATAATGGCAGCAAATTGTTGGTTATTAATTTACTATTACTCTGTTTTACTGCCAGGGAGAGGGAGAGGTGCTTGTGGGATTTTTTTTTGCCTCAGGTGCCAAAATAATTTAGTTGAACTTGGGTACTATGAATCTTGACATGGGGGTAGCGGGGAGGTAGCAAAACGTCTTGGGCCAGCAGTGTTGATCATTGCCGTCCTTTAGATTGGCTTTAGACCTATAATTATAAGCTCAGCTACATTTTCCCTATGTTCTCCTTTATGCAATCTGTGTAAATTTAAGAAGTACGGTAAATTCATCACAGGGACAGCTACAGTCCAGGTTAATCCCTTTAGCCAGCATAGCTATTGGAACACTGCAATAACACTGTCTGGGGAATTCTTGGCAACTTTTTATTGCATTATGTGAATATATCCTGAAAGAGGATTCAAATCTGCCGACTCCCAATTCCTTAAGTCTTGAATGTATGCTATTTATTTTAACTAAAACACCAAGTTATGACATGAAGCTTAGCACAACGGAGGTGAGATGGAAAAATGTCCTTTAATTTTGCTACAGCACCACAAAAAAAATTGACCACACACATATTAAAATGTAATAGTCTTACAAGACACCTGGTATAGAAAACCTGTCATTTACGGAATAATAAATGTTGGAAGCATTTATGACAGGGGAACCATTTTATATCAAGAAGTCTTAAAATGTGAATATATTGAAGAAACTCACAAAAATGCTTTAGCAATGAAGAATGAAACGTGGGTGCAGGAACTGGGATACTTTTGCCAGTGGCTCATCATAAGCCAGATTTGTGCTTCTGCTGAGCAAAAATGTGCTGTCTTCATGGGGGAGGGATAGCAACCCCCATGCCAAATCAGAGATGTTGACACCTCTTTTACGAGGCAATTCCAGTTTTGCACTAGCTCAGACACTGTCTGGAAGGACTCACAGTGAATCTCACATGATCACAGAATGCCTCTTACAAGAGTCCTCCTGCACCACTAAAACATATATTATGGTATCTTAATGGTACTATAAAAGTGACAGCTTTTCTAAAACTGCAAGATAGATCCTTGGAATGAGTCTGAAATATGAGAAAGTACATTGTCTCTCAAACACTATATCACTAAAACAACGAATGAATGACTGCAGATAGGTTTACTTCTCTACTATCCATACATTCACCCCATCAGGGTTAGTAATGTTTTCACAGTTCAGGAGCAACAGCTCATCAGACTTCTAATACAATAACTGATGATAAGTATTCGCCATGCCAGCAGCAAAAACTAAAATTCATTGGGGGAGGGTGTTGGGTGTGTATGTGTGTGTGTGGGAAGAGTAATAAAATTAAGAGCAGAAATATATCATGCACTATTAGGTATTGATCATTGTTATATTACCCTTCCCATAGATGCCAACATCCTTAGAGATTATCCCTGAGGTAATATACATCTAGAGCATGGGTGGGCAAGTTGTGGCCCTCCAGTTGTTTTGGTCTAAAATTCCCATGATCCCTCACCATTGGCTATGCTGGCTAGGGCTGATGGTAGCTGTAGGCCAAAATATCTGGAGGGCCAAAGGTTGCCCACCCCTGATCTAGAGTTTTAACCTCAACCTTCAGGTTTTATCTTCCAGTTCTTACACAATTCTGCTTGGTATTGAAACCTTGGGAGGGGGGGGGAGGCATCACAATTTGTTATTCAGCAAGAATTAGAGCATAATTCAGCCTCCCCAACTGGGTGCCCTTCAGATGTGTTGAATTACAACTCGCATCATTCTCCAGCCATCATGGTGGCTAGTGATGCTGAGAGTCATATTCCAACACATCTGGATGACACCAGGTTGGGGAAAGCTGGATAATTTAAAAAAAAAAAATGTGTACAGTGGAGAGCAAACAAACAAACAAAATGTTGAGGTTTCCCTAGAATCATCACAACCGCATACAGACACATATGATGGGCTCACTGTAGGGATGGACAAATTTGTAAGCTTCACTTTCTCCTACATTCAAAAATTTTAAATCGCAAGTTATTTCCATTCCCTATATGAAGAAATGTGCATATTTTGGTAGATTCTGATCAAGTACTAAAACAAAATTCTCACCCATCTGCACCAGCCAAATTCAATAGGTACAGTCATTCCCAGCATGTTGTATCTGCCTGGCTGCCATATAGCTGCTAAAGATGAGGAGCCTGTCAGAAAAAAAGAGGTAGCTAGCAACCCTAGTTCATCAAAACAAACATGGTTGAATACATAGGGATTCGAACCCCGATGTTTAAGAGCTAAGCACTCAAAGCCCTGGTCCTGATAGGGCAAGTCTGTCCATTTTGGTTGTTCCCATAATGAACTTGTTTCATTTCAAGTTCTTTCCATCCCATTTATGAAGAAATTTGTGAAGTTTTAATAAAAAAACCCCAAACTGAATGAAATTCTCACCCATCACTACTTATGAATTCTTATTTTGGTGAACTGCACTGAATACTTGAAGTGGAACATATTCTTTAATAAGACTGCTTAGGTATCATGTGTGAAAATGGCCTTAGTCCATGTCTACACTATGACCTGGTTCACATGACACCGCGTGGCTCGTCATAAGTTATTTAACCCATGATGACCTGCAGTGCCCATGGGCACCACTTTGCATATCCAACCCCCACTTGGGGATTGCCTTGTGGTATGAACCCAACAAGCATGGGCTATGTTGAGGGTTAAACAAGCCTTGCATAACCCATGGTCTGTTCTAGGGTTATGCAAGGTTATTTAACCCTGACATAACCCATGCTCACTGGGTTTGCATGACACGACAACCCTCGAGTGGGGATTAGATATGCAAAATGGTGGCCACATGCGCTGCAACCTCACTGTGGGTTAAATAACCCATGGTGGGCTATTGTGTCATGCAAGCCTATATCTTTCAAGTGGAATTTCAAGATGTGTTTTATTTTTGTTTTTATAAAAAGTAGAACTACTGTTTACTCAGTTCTTATCAGGAATACAAATGCCCTTATCAAAGTATTGAGGCTACTTAGTTGTGAGAAACACAGATGCCCTTCATGAAGGTAGAACTCATTGTTAGGAAGAAGCATTTTTTCAAAAGTGTAATATTTTGTTGCTGGAAAAATGTAATATCTGCCCACACACACACACACCACTGAAAGTGCATCCATTGCAATTGTGAGTATTGTGCAGATTGTGGTTGCAGTATCTGGGGCATCTGATAATACTCATAATATTACTACTGTTGAATGACACAGCTCATTCCCTCATGTTTGTACCATGTTTTAATATAACTTGTGAAGTTGTTTTAAACTTGTGGCTCATTAATTTAAAAGCAGAGCTTTTCAGAGTCATCTGGGGCTTATTACATGCTGGCTGAATCTACGGATGCTGTGCACTTCCCTCTGAGGCCTGCTGTAATAAACTTGCTAGGCACTTCCAAGATAAAATATCTTGCATCCACCAGGACTTGTCTTGGCCTCCAGTGTTATAGCAGGTGAATCAGGTTTGGTATCCAGAGAGCACAGTCTTGTCCAGTTCTGTTAGATGAGTTTCAGGTGTTACAGCTCAAGGACATTGACAAGGTGCTCGGATAGGTTCATGCAACCACTTCCATATTGGATCCTTGCCCCTCTTGGCTTATAAAAACTGGCAGGGATGGAACAGCCCGCAGAGCCAGGGAGGTGATCAATGCCTCCTTGTGAGAGGGAGTGATCCCAGGCCACCTGAAAGAAGCAGTGGTAAAGACCACTCCTGAAGAAACCTTCCCTGGACCCGGAAAATCTTAATAGCTTTAGGACGGTGGCAGGGGAGACTGATGACTCCTGTGTCAGTGGGGTTCCTTATCCATCGCATCTTTTTGTTAAATCTTTATAGGAGCTATCCCTGGTGCTCCATGGTGGTGAACCTATTTTGGGAATGGAGTTCAGCACCATGGATAGCTCTAACAAAAATAGGCAATGGATAAGGAGCCCCACTGACATAGGAGTCGCCAGCCTCCCTGGGGGCAAATGTTCCTTTCCTGGGCAAGGTCCTTGAGTGAGTGGTTGACAACCAGCTCCAGATGTTTTTAGATGAGACTGATTATCTGGATCCATTTTAGTTGGGGTTCAGGTTGGGTTTTGGCATGGAAACAGACTTGGGCAGTCTGCATGACCTACGTTGGGAGAGAGACAGTGGGAGTGTGACCTTGTTGATGCTCCTGATCTCTGGGCAGCTTTCAGTACTCTCAACCTTGGTATCCTTCTGGAATGAATGTCTGAGTTGGGGGAGTGGGAGATACTGAATTGCAGTGGTTTCGCTCCTACTTGGATGGTTGACTCCAGAAGGTGATGCTTGGGAATATTGCTCAGCCCCGTGGATTCTCCAGTAAGATTTTCCGTGTCCAGGGAAGGTTTCTTCAGGAGTGGTCTTTACCACTGCTTCTTTCAGGTGGCCTGGGATCACTCCCTCTCACAAGGAGGCATTGATCACAGAGGCCAGTTTTGTCCCCCATGCAATTTAACATCTACATGCAACCGTTGAGTGCGGTCATCCAGAATTTTGGACTGTGTTGTCATCAGTATGTTGATGACATGCAACTCTATTTCTCCTTTCTATCTTCATCAAGTGAGGCTGTGGATGTGCTAGATTGATGACTGGCTGAAACAATGGACTGGATGAGGGCTGAAGATCAAAATGCTGTCAGTGAGTGGTTCCTCTGACTGGATGGAGGGTGTTCAACCTGTTCTGGATGGGACTGCACTCCCCCTGAAGGAACAGGTTCATAGCTTGGGTGTTCTCCTGGAGCCATCTTTGTTACTTGAGGCTCAGGTGGCCTCAGTGGCATGGAGTGCCTTCTACCAACTTCGGTTGGTGGCCCTGGCCCAGCTACGTCCCTATCTGGACAGGGATGACCTGGCTTCAGTGGTGTATGGTCTGGAAACCTCCAAGTTTGAGTACTGCAATGCACTCTGTGTGGGGCTGCCTTTGAAAATGGTTCAGAAGCTGTAGCTTGTGCAAAATACAGTGGCCAGATTGATAACTGGGACAAGAAGGTCCAAACGTATAACACGATACTGGCCTGCTTGCACTGGCTGCCTGTATGTTTCCAAGCCTGATTCAGGGTGCTGGTTTTGACTGATAAAGCCTTACCTGGCTTGGGAACACAATACCTGATGGACCGCCTCTCCCAGCCTGAACCTACCAGTAGACTACACCCATCATGTAAGCCCTCCTCCAGATGCCTCGTCCAAAGGAGACTCAGAAGATGGCAACAAGGGAGAGGGGCTTCTTGATGGCGCCTCCCCTCTGATTACAGGGCAGGCTGAACTCCCCAGCAAGGCCTACCTGGAGGCCTACCTCATCAACTTTGTTATCTTTTCAGTGTCAGGTCAAGACCTTCCTGTACCCTCAGGCATTTGGCAGCATATGATAAGGTTTTTAATCAAGTCATGGGATTTCTTAGTGTTGTTAAAATTGTTTGTAAATATGTGTCCATGTGTGTGTGTGTGTCCTGTTTGTTTATACGTGAGCTGTTTTTATCTTATGTATAGTATTGTAATAGGTTTTAAATCTCTGTAAGCCACCCAGAGAGCTTTGGCTATCAGACAGTATAGAAATGTAAAATGTAATAAATGAAATGAAATGAACCAACATTATGCTCCATTCTTGGGTCTAGTTTTCATCTGTCATTGTTTGGGAAGTATTTGTTGATAGGCAGGTTGCTGGGTGTTGTCACTCAATGTATGTGTCATGCAAATAATTTCCTCTTTCCTCCTTCTCTCTGAAAGCTAAATCAGTATGGATATTTGCTGTTAATTGGATTTGCCAACTTTCTCAGTGCTTCTCAAAAACTGAATCAATGCTTTCAGCTTGGAAGCACCACCACTACGAGGCATCAAGGAGGAACACAGAACAAGAGTTGCTGTGAAATATCCACACTTCCAAGGTCCAGGTCCTCTTTCACCCAGTTTTGCAATGTCTGCTCTCTTTAATTAACAAATGCTGTATTTCATACATTTTCAGCACCTCCAATGATATGATCCTACTAGCACTTTTTAGTGGCCTTCAGTTAATCAAGCAACAAATTCACAGACATTGCTGCATTTTGGTGCAGCACTGAGGTCTTCTCTCAAGAAAGTGGTTCTATTTCAGGCATATCACACTTTCCAGTGCTGTTTGCCGGGATGCTGCATATTTCTTCGCTCAGCTAGCAGGGCAGTTGCTAAATGGAATCTAGCTGGGCATTGCAAGTGTCATAATCACCTACTGCAGGGATGGATGGGCAACTTGTGGCCCTCCAGACGTTTTGCCTACTCTATGGCTCAGTAGCTAATAGGCAGCCAAGGAGTAGGCAAAACGTCTGGAGGGCCACAAGTTGTTAACACAGAAAACCCTAAATAATTAGGATACCAAGCAGGCCACCTTCCCCTATATACACACCCAGCTGACCCCTAACATCTTCAGAGGAGGCCTTGTTGGCTGCACACCCTTTTGGAACACCCTCCCCCATATGATTTGGGAGGCAGAAAATACAGTGTGCTTTAAACACCTCTTAAAAACGTACTTGTGTATGCAAGCTTTCCCTGTTTTATAACTCATGATCATGATGCTGTTTCATTTTACTGTCCCTTTTTACTGTTTCTCTTGATCTAACATTTGTTGTTGAAAGTTTGAATGTTTTCATGTTGTATTATATATGCATTTTTAACTGTGATTTTAAAATTTTGTATGTAATCCCTTTGGAGAGTTCACTATATTAAGAGGTATACAAGTATTACTAATAAATAAACAAACTTGCAGCAGCCCTAGCCAGCATAGCCAATGGTGGGGATCATAGGAGTTGTAGGCCAAAGCATCTGAGAGTGGCACAAGTTGCCCACCCTTGACCGAATGGATAATACTTATGATATCACTGATGAGAAGGTTCACAATTCTCCATCATGTCTTCACCATTTTTGTGTCCATTTATCATTTGACTTTTAGAGGATGAATGAGTGCTTCCCGAGTCCGGGAGATAGGCTCATTGCCTGTTCTGGATGGGGTTGCACTCCCTTTGAAAGATTCGTAGTCTGGAGGTACTCCTAGACCCATCATTGTCACTGGAGTCCCAAGTGACTGTGGCGGCTCAGAGACAGAGTGCCTTTTACCATCTTCAATTGGTTCGCAAGCTACGGCCTCTCCTGGACAGGGATAGCTTGGCCACAGTGATACAGGCACTAGTAACCTCAAGACTGGATTACTGCAATGCACTCTATGTGGGGCTGCCCCTAAGGCTGCTCTGGAAGCTGGAGCTAGTGCAGAATGCAGCAGCTCGGCTATTGTTGGGAGCTGCTCCTTTTCAGCATGCAACTCCTTTGCTTGAAGGAATTGCACTGGCTATCTATTCGCTACCAGGTCAGGTTTAAGGTTCTGGTACTTGTGTACAAAGCCCGAAACAACTTGGGACCAGGTTACTGGAGAGAGCGCCTCCTCCCATACCAACCTGCCCACTCATTGAGGTCATCAGATGGCATGCTCCTGGTGGTTCCTCATGGACCTTTGGCCCAATTGGTGTCCTCCAGGAGAAGGGCCTTCAGTGTGGTGACTCCATTTCTGTGGAACTCCCTGCCTCTGGAGGTCAGGCAGGCTCCAACATTGTGCTGCTTTTGGCACCTGCTGAAGACCTTGTTGCGGGAAGCCTTCTCTGCTCTTCAACCAGCAATGTAATTTTAGTTTGTTTTCAACATGTTTTTGTTTATGTGTTTTTGTCTTTTTATTGTTCACCGCTCCGGCATCTGCTTGATGTGGAACAGTATACAAATACTGTAAATAATAATAATAGTTCTTTATGAAGGAAATAAATGGCAAACACTAGCAAGCATATATTTCTCTTGCAGCAATGCCCCTTTCTTTCTCTTTCTGCTTCTTCCTTCCTTGTGCCTCCAGCCCTGAAGAATAAATGAGCTTTTCCCTTTCCACGCAGATAGGATTCTTCTTCACTGCTGCTTCACTTAGCAAAATGTTTTGCTAAGGAGAAATTCTTAGCTTTATCATACTGATTTTTAGAGAGAAGAAAGTCCTACAACTCCCAGCATTCCTCAGTCAGTTATACTAGCTGGGAAATGCTGGGAGTTGTAGGACGTTTTTCTGTCTACACTTGCATAGAATTGCGCCCTTCGGCTTTTAAAGTGAAGTTCTTCATATTTAAGAAATTATCAAGTGATAGCTTCAGTGGAAAACCTAAAGTGTGAAATCTTCCTGAGGATGTTGGTGAAATGATGAGATTTTGGCTATTAACAGGAAGGTTATAGACATCCAAGTGCATCAAAAGCTCTGGCATACCTTACGGCTTTGACAATATTCCTTACCAAAATATATCAGAATCGCCTGCTCTATAGTTATGCAAAGTGAAAATATTCTGAAATAGTTGCAGTAGATATGTAGAGTTATGTTCTCACACCTTTTGACTGAACTCTTGTTTTTTCGTACTGAAAAAAAGATAAAGCTGAAATTCCTGATAATTTTTTTCAAGGGGTCTCTATCCTTTACATTTGTCAGTCTCACATCTTACTTATCTGGACTGAGACAGCTGGTAGGTTCCCCCCTTCGTCTCAGTACTTAACCCGGGCACACTTATCACCCTCTAATCCTGTCTCTCAGCGATCACTCCCCCTCCCCCATCTGCTATCAGTTGTTTTTTTTAAAACTATGTTCCCTGAGTGTTTATCATTCGGAGTATTTGCTGGAATAAAGTTTCATTGCTGGAACATTTATTTATTTCTGCTCTGGAGAAATGAAGTAGAAGTACTTGTTTTTCATTACAGAAACAAGATCTGCATGTTAAGACTTTCTCACTCTGCTTCAAGAGAGAGCTCATACATCCAAATTAAAAGAAAAAGTTGCCACTTCGCCCCGTTTACAAGCTTATCACCGGCTGAACTTTTCTTGCTCCGGTTTTCTCTTTCTCTGCCCAGCAGAAGGAATTATATCTATGTGCGTTTCTGAATGTTTACAAATATCTGCGGTCAATGAGGGAAGGCAGCGGCAGCAGCAGCAGCAGGTCTTTCTATGACCGCGGCTAGGAGGGGGGAAGGGGGTTTCTTAGGCTTCTGAAGAGAAGGCGGAGCTTGCTAACTTGCTTGAACCATAGAGATAGAACCAGTGGCATTGGAAGAGGTTTCTTCCCAGTGCTATCCCTTAAAAAAGATGAAAAACGAAAATATGACATCCTAAGAGTCAGATTTCGGAAGTGAAGTTCTTACTTCCACTACTTCCCAGCATCTGACCTGCTGCCTCTGAGATTACGATTCAAAACACATTTTCTTTACAGTAAAATATGTCCCTACCACCCGCCCGTTTGCTTGTTAACCTTTTCTTTTCATGCCTTCGGTTACCGCACTTTCCTTCATTTTCGAGAAGCGAATGTTTCTTTCTGCCCTTCACCGTTTCACACCTTTCTCTTTCCTGCCCCCCCCCCCCGCTGCCCATCTCTTGCCACCCACCTTTCTTTTTTGTTTCTTTTTTCCGGCTGCCACCTTCTCTTCTCACAAAGGCAACTCCGACCCCTGCATAGCGGGAGCGCCGCTCGCCCTGCCAAGGTGGAGGGCGTTTGAGAGAAAAGCGGGCAGCCCGGGTGGCAGCGCCCGAGCGTGCGCCTTTCAGTGCCGGGCAGCAACCGGTGGAGTGTGCGGAGAGGGCGGCCGGTGGCAAGTGCAAATTTGTACGAAGGGTCACGATGATGACCGAGAAGGGAGCGAGGGAGAGAGAGAAAAGGCCGGGCTTTTTTTTTTTTTTTGCATTGGCTCTGCCGGGCCGCCTCTGTGTGGCAGGCATAAAGGGAGGGGGGCTTGCCCAGCCTTTCTCTTCTCTCTCTCTCTCGTTTTCAGCGACGGGGGTGGTGGTGGAGGGGGACGAAGGGCAGCTAAGCGTTTGCCTTCTCAGCGCCTGTTATCTCATTCTCACTCCTCCCCGCCAGTTTCCCAGAGCGCCGCATGAGAGGGGGAGGAAGGGGATGGTCCCTTCGGCTCGCCAGCCAAGCTAAGGGCAGCTGCCTGCAGCCCACCCCGCCCGGGGGAGAGGAAGAGGAGGAGGAGCCGGGGGTGGGGAAGGGACGCCAGGCTGCAACTACCCAGCGGGAGGGGCGGAGGCTGCTCCCGGCTGGGCTTCGGCGGAGCTGCCCGGCCTGTGTGGGGTTCTTGAAAGCGAAAGTGTCGCGGGCGCGCGGAGGCGGCGGGAAAGGCTCGCGCGGCGGCGTTCGAGGGGAGGGGCGGGGATTGCCCCTCGGCTCAGGGGCGGGCGGTCGAGCTCTGTTTGTTCCTGTCCCTCCGAGGGGGAGAAGGAAGGAAGGAGGGAGGGAGGGAGGGACGGGAGGGGGTTCTCTCAGCCGCCGCCGCCGCCGCCTAAACCGGGAAGGGAATCGGGGACCCTGGAAACTGGCGGGGTGATGTGTTTGGGGCGGGGGGCGGCGGCGGCGCTCCTCCTGCTGCCGCCGCCTCTGCTACCGCTGGAGAAAGAAGACGAGGACAAGGAGGTGGAGGAGGAGGCCGGGGCCGGGGGTGGCTGCTGCCCGGCGGGCCCGGGCTTGCGGGGACGGATGCCGCGGAAGAGTGTGCGGCTGGGTGGTGTAGCTGCTGCTGCTTGCGAAGAGACGACGACGCCGGGAGCCGCCGATCGGAAAGGCCGAGCCGGAGAAGCGGGCGAGGAGGCGAAGACCCGGAGGAGCCGCGGCAGCCCTGAAATGTATTCCCCTCTCCCTCCTCTCCAGCGGCCATGTTAACCACCAGGAAACCTGCTGCTGCTGGGGCTGGAGGAGCTGCTGCTGCTGCTTGTCCAGCTGGTAAGGAGGGAAAGGGCAGGAAGCGGAGCGGAGCCGAACCGGTTTCATGCCCCTACTCCCCCCCCACTTTTTTCTCCCAAGCCCCTTCCCACCACCGCCCCAAGGCCAAACCCTGTAGACAGAACCTTCTCGCTAGGTCTGTGTGAAATCCACCCTTTCCCCTTGTTAAGCAGCACCTCCAAAAGTGATCCGTCTTTGGACACACGTCTGCACGCCGCTTTTTGCGAGAAATAGTCTTCCCGTGCTTGGCCTGAGAGCTGCCTGAGCTTCTCGCGATTGTCAAGGGCTTGTTTCTTGAGCCGGCAAGTTTGTTTCGCGAACCTGCAAGCGAGAAGAGCTTGTTGTTCCTGTTTTGTTTTATTGCAGTGGGGCTGGCTTGGAACCGGCGCTGTGGGGAGCCGAGGAGAGTTCCTGCGCTCTCTCCCCCTATTCTGGATTGATAATCGGCGGGGGGGGGGCGAGGAGGAGGGGGGAGAGAGGGTTGATCTGTTTCCCTTGAGGCAGAGGCGAGATGTCGGAAACTGGATTGGAGGAGTGAACCTCCCCTCCCTTTGCAACCAGACAGACGGTACGAGGGGAGGGGGGAAGTGGGGCAGAGAGAAGAGAAATGTGTGCCACGCAAATCCAGTTTGGTTTCCCACTTAGGCTTCTAATGGTTGTGGGTTAATCATGGCTGAAAGGTTTAAGTGGGTTAACACGCGGCGGACTCCGCTCTGATTAGCCTGTAGACGCCCAGGCAGACTTCTGTGTGCGCTTCGGTGCCACGTTTGAGATCAGCTCCCCTATGATCACTCAGACAATATTGCGATGGCAGCCGGAGGAAGAAGAGGAGGGGCGCTGGGGAGGGGGCTACTGGGGCTCCCTTTCCCACTTCCTCAACCACTTTCCCCTGCCTTTGAGCCGGAGCCTGCTCGATCCTGCTCGGCTGCCCGTCGTTCTCAGCCGGTCTCTTCCCCCTTCCTCCTCAGGCAGCAGGGGCGGAGGGGAGAGCGCCCGCCAGTTCCAGACTTCCCCGGGGATCGGGGCCGGAGGGGCCTCCCGGACGGGCGCTGGGACCGGACCGCCATCCCCCATCGCTTTGCCGCCGCTCAAGCCCAGCAGCGCCGCCCACACGGTGAGACTGAGGCAGGGGTGGGGGCGAGGGTCAATGGGTGCTGGATGAATTGATCGTTTGGATGAATTTGTGATCTGGGAGGACGTGGAGCTGGCCAACCCATAACCCCTCCAGACACCCCCGCCCACCCACCCCCACTGCCTAATCCCCTCCATTCTCAGAATACTGTGCCAGCCTCTCACATAAGCCCCCCCCCCCCCGCTCCTCCTCTCTTTGGTATTAATAGCATTCAGTGTGCTAGGTGCAGTCAGGCTGCCAGCCAGCCTGTCTGAGTGGGATCTGTGAATGAGCTCGCAAGGGCAACCGACTGAGGATGGAGGAGCCCCATTAATTATCCCCATCAGCATGTCTCAACACGTCTTGGTCCTGTTACCCGTCTGGTTTCAACAGGTATTCTGGGGGAAGGAGAGGAGAGGGGGAGCCATCCCTGGGAGTCACTTGGCAATCTTGCTCTGCTTGGATCTTCTGTGCAAGTCTGTGGAGAGAAGGTTTCAGGTGGAGGTGGAAGAGCAGTCAAGTCAAGTTACCTGTGCCATGAGTGATGCCATGGCGGTTTTCTCAAATCTCCCCATCACCACTTTTCCCAGGGAAAGCAGTAATGCCTCCAGGGGTGGGTGGTTTGCCAGAGCTGGGGCTCACGCTGCCCTGTATGAGACACAGGTCTGTGGGTGAGTGGATTCTGTGCCCTTCTCTGGAAAGCAAGTTTAAAACTACCTGTGCTCTGTGGATTTGGAACAAAAATGAGATGGGAAGAAACCACTGTACAAGTCACCATAGAAGGCAGGTCCTTGTGATTATGCTGAGAAGCCTCAGTGGATTTTGGTCATGCAATTCTTTTTAGTATCTCTTGATGATGATGAAAATATAGACCCTTTCACCTTTCAGTGCAGTCCATGTGATGTGGTTAGCTGGGTATTTCTGAGATAGAAACGGCTTTGAAAATGAGGTTAGTCACTTTGGTTAAAGGGTGGTCTTTTCCCCCCTCAGACTGAAAAATCAAGGTTTTCCTATTGTGAGACCAGCTCAGGCTGACAGCCCATTTGCAGGGGAAAACAGGGGGCAGTGAGTGGGATAGGAGAGTGACACTGCAAATGTAAACACAGTTTAACTATGGAAACAGGTGTTGCCTGGTGGCATTACTTATAGGGCTGTGATTTCTCACATACCGTAATTTCCCAGTTGTAGCTAATCTGCTACAAAGGTTGGATATTTCTAAGCATGATGATCTATTTTACGGGGGTTGGAGAAAGATAGACCTGAATGTATGACCAGGTAGAATGTGCACTGCTATAAAAGCCCTGATCCTTTGTATTTATTTGAAGTAGCAGCTCCTTTTTTGGAATGCTCATAGAATTAACTTGATGACTGTGTGACTGATCTGAGTTGGAAGGAGGCTATAGGCAAGGTGTGTGTGTGTGTGTGTGTTTAATTTCTACAGCAAAAGAGACTCCAGGACTTACATATATTTGCCTGCAAGTAACAGCTCTTTGACCTGGAAGCCCCTTCCGCCCAATATGTATTAGACATGCTGGTTGTGGCTGTTGAGAGAGCCGGAAGGGAATGCACTCTGTGTACTAGCTAACATGTTCTGAGGCTGATCCCTGATATTGAAAATCAATTCCAGAGCTAAGCCTGGTGGAACTCTAGTTCAAATTAAGAAGTTGTCTGCATTTGGACATCAGTATTACATTGTCTTCCAATGTTCCAGTTGTGTTAAAATTACCAGTTTCAGCAGCCAATAACTTTAACATGCATTTATAGGATCAAGGAGGATGCATCCATGTAGTGTGGTGGATACAGATACTGGGGAATATTGTATAGTTCACATCAGAACTGTTGCCATGGAACTGTTGGCATCAGTGTGTTGTAAACTCATATTGTGGGTACGTTCAAATCCTGTGTAAGGGCTACATTGTATTTAGAACTGGCTGTAGACCAAAATATTCTAGGTCCATATAACTTTTCTGGGGGTTGAAAAAGCGATAAAAAGTTTGGCTGCAATGTCTGGGGATGGGGTTGGATGGAATCATGTGAAAAATTGCATTTCCCGTTGATTTTCCCTTCTGGTTTTGTATCTGCCCCAAATGTCCTCCCACTGTAAAGGTTTTCCCCGAGAGTGGTTCATTCTCCAAGCTATTCCCACCTCAAATACCTAAGTGATCTCATGTGGGGAAGTGCTATGCACCATAAAAGAAGCTTTGGCTTGTGCTCTGTATTTATGGCAACTTCTGTTGCTAAGCAGATGGACTGCTATGTGTCAGGAGTGGAGCTTTCTCAGACTATATGGCTTCATTCCATCTCCCACCATCTCGGTTATGCTGCAACTCTGATCACTGACTTTCCCATTAAGTCTGAGGCTCCTTCACTCACTTTAATTTCCTTTCTAGATTCTTTGCTTTTTGGCATTCTCTTTCAGTCCAGCACTTTCTTTCCTAATTGTAGTATCCAGTGGATAGAATCCCAGGTTTGACCTTTGGTACCTGGGTTCAGAACCCTGTTCAACCATGAAACTTGGTAGGTAGTCCTTAGCAGATATTTATCAACCTCAGTCCCATCTGTAAGAAATTAAATGCCCATTGGGGTGTTGTGAATAAAACAATTAATTCATTCTAAAATAACTTTGTTAGTGAATCATCATCATCATCATCATCATCATCTACTATTACAATTCCCAGATGTCCACATCCTTGCCTCTTGGCTGGGTTATTGCTACTTTGTCTTCATCCTCCCACCTGTTTCTGGTATCCACACAACATAAAGCAAAGATGATTTCCCTTCCCTGTTCTGCAGAGCAGCATCTCCGTTCACTCTCATAACACTTTCTTTTTGTGCTATATGAGAATATTACCAGTTTTACACTGGTAATTGTTCCAGTGGAGTTATTCCTTTCTACATTCATTGCTCTTGGTGCTGTTTAAGATAAGTCTTGTGCAAATGCAGCTTATTCCTCCTTAATGCCTTTCTTCCCAATCCTAAGGGAGTTTGCACCACTTTCAGACTCCTCCTTGGGCTGGTTGACACATTATGGCCACCAAGAATTGCTGTGTGTGGCTCTTGTATTGAAAAGCACCTGAGCTGCATGGTGAAATGTTGTAAACATGAACAACTTGCCACAAGAGTACCACAAAATGATACCTATGTGATGGCTATAACCTGTAAACCAGGGATGGGGAATGTGTGGCCCTCCAGATGTTGCCGAACTGCAACTCCCAGCATTCTTCATCATTGGCTATGTTGGCTAGAACTGATGGGAGTTGTAGTCCACCAACATCTGGAAGGCCACATGTTTAATGTGGTGATATCTGTGTGCTGATTATAATTTGATCAGAAGAGAAGTGACAGAGGTCCAAACCAGAGGCAGGGGCAGGGGAAGTCAAGCTGTCAAAACTGTGCCATGTTTCTTCTACAAATTCTGCCCAAACTTCACCAACAACACTGCCACAGATCAAGATTTCTTAAAAAAGAAAATTATAAGGCAATCTTTCCCAAACTAGGGTCCCCAGATGTTGTTGGACTACAACTCATATCAACCTTGGCCATTGGCCATGCTGGTTGGAGTTTATGGGAGTTGGAGTCCAACAACATCTGAGCCCCCTAGGTTGGGAAAGGCTGTGATAGAGTTCTTCTCTCCTCAATCCGATACTAGAAGTGGACGTGTCCCCCCACCTTTCATTAAAGCAGTTAAGATGTGCTTGTAGTCTGGGTGAGTTCCTTCTCCTTGTCAGACACTGCTTGCATACAGGGTGAATTGATTTAAGCCATGATTAAATTTGCCAAGAACCACCCCCCCCCTCAATTTAAATAATTAAATGTTTGCAAGTGGCATCATTGATTTAAATCAAGTTCCCTGTCTTGAAATGCATATGTTTTCTGAACAAGCATGCATACCAACTGGCTGCTATAACAACTAAAACATATCAGTTTGCAATGAGATAGAGCCTTTATGCAACCTAGGAGCATAGCCCAAAACTTTGGGCCAGGTAGCCCACATGTATTTTGCACTGCAGAATTGTTTCTTCTTAGAGATAGGAGGCAGATCTTTGCTTGGCTCTCTCTATGCATATAAGGATAGTAAGCAAGATCACTTACTTGAAGGCTAAATCTGCAATCCTGTGCACATTTATTCTGAAGAGCCATTGATCAAAGTGGGACTTATTTCCAACAAGGCTGTGGAGTCGGAGTCGAGGAGTCGGAGGAAATTTTGGGTACCTGGAGTCGGAGTCGGCAAACAATGCACCGACTCCGACTCCTACTGAATTTAGATTGGAATTTTAAAAAAAGCAAGTTTAAATGTCCCAATTCACAAACAGTTATAATTAATGACTTCTGTTTTATAATAAACGCCCCTCCTGGATCCTCCCACTGCCCTATCTTCAGCAGCAGATCAGCACACAAAAAGGAGAAGGCAGCAGCTTCTGCCCAACTACCTCGCATATTAATTAATTAATTAGCATATTAATACAGAGGAGTCGGGGAGTCGGAGTCGGAAGTACAAAAAACTGAGGAGTCGGAGTCGGAACATTTATCTACCGACTCCACAGCCCTGATTTCCAAGTAAACATACATATGATTAGGCTGTAAAAATTGTCCAGAACATTTCAGAAGCAAGCATAATTACTGGGCAAAATAGTGTTTCTCCCTATAAGATGGAAGGTTAACGTTCCTTTTGTTTGGCTGGTAGAGCCATAAATATTCATAATCTAAGAACTGAAAACTGAAATCTAAGAACTGCTGAGCTGAGGTAGTTGGAGGGCATAAAACAGGTGCACACAATCTTTGCATGGACTCAGTAAATGATTCCAGTAATGGTTTTCTAGTCACAAGGTCCAATAGAAAGCCCACAATGGGGCTGTTCGCATGACATGACAGCCCACTGTGGGTTATTTAATCCACAGCATGGCTGCAGCACATGCAGCCACCATTTTGCATATGAAACCCCTGCCTGGGGGTTGTTGTATCTTGCGAACACAACCCCCAAGTGCGGGTTGCATATGTAATTTGGCGCCCACGGGCACCATGGCTTGTCCAAACCCGGTCAATGATATGTATGACAAGTGGGACCTTCAACAAAATGTTGTAGTGTGGAATGCTCAGTGTTTTTTATTTATTTATTTATTACATTTCTATACCGCCCGATAGCCAAAGCTTTCTGTGTGGTTTACAACAATTAAGTCAGCCATGTCCTTTTCCAGAATGGGTCCATTTCATCCCCCTTTCCACTTGTATTTCCATCCGCGCTCCCCTCCCTCCACAACTAGTCAGTCAGCATTCTGTGACCACTAAGCGTACACAGTCTTCACCAGGCTGTTTTTGGAGTTTTCCCTCTTTTATGTTCCCCCCCCCCTTAAATACTTTTTTGTACTTCTGCAAATCTTGGGGTTCTTTCAAGCCTCCCTATTGTGTGTGGATGATACCACTTTGGCTACAAAACGATCCACACTCACCTCTAATTTGGAAATAGAGGGAATGACGCATGGCAATCTAAAGGCTCAATCCTATGCAAGTTTAGACAGAAAAAAGGCCTACAAGCTCTGCTGGCTGGGGCATGCTGCTGGGTGTTGTAGGCCTTTTTCCTGTCTAAACTTGCATAGGATTGTGCCCTAAGTTAGTCACAACTACCTTTTCATGCTGATTTCAGTGGGACCTAAGCATGACTTAACTTAGACCGGATCCAACCATATCTTTTATTCTCAGCAACTCTCAAAAAAAGTCTAGCAAGAGAAATTGTTTTTGCAAATCTGAAAATGACAAAATCCAGATAGTGTCCCTTGTATCTGTTAGAGGTGGGCGCTGACCCCCAGATTTGCCTTGGACCTTGATTCGGTGCTTTGGAAAATGACCCGGCTCTGCTTTGGACCAATTCAGAGGCTCAGTACCAAACCCAAGTCAAGATTCAGAAATGCAAGGGTTTGTGCCTCCTATTGACTACTGCAAGAAATAAAAAATGGCTATAACTTTTTTTCTCTTGGTCAAATGGATGATGTTTGCAGGCATAGTCTCCGCTTAGAGGGAGAAATGTCAAAGAAATGGGGGCAAGGGATTTTGCATGGCTTCCATTTTAGTGGCTTTGGAGTGCAGCCAGCTCTGCCTCGGGAAGCACAGTCAGAAGGGGCCTGATTCCACTTGGGCTTCATCTGAATCTTATACACATCCTTAGTATCTATGTGATGAGTTATAATTTCTTGAACATTTTGTTATTTCAGGTGGAAATGGATGAATTCTCATCTCAAAATTAGCATACTTACAGCTAATGCTATAAATTGCTGCACATTTGTTTATTGGTCTTCGGAAAGTAGTATGTATCAAAGGCAAACCAATGGTCTCAGTCTTGGGGCCTTTTCAATTTTTTCTTTGCCTTTTTATGATAAAGAGAAGTGCAATCTTCAGAGCATAGTTCCTTGAGTCAGTAAAACTCCCCATAATTCCAGTGACAAGGCAGATATAATTACAACTTTTAACGCATTGCAGTTAATTACGATACTGTTGTTTTGAAGAAGAAAAAAACAACGAAATGTGGAATCAAAACTGAATACACACATTGAAAAGGATTACAAAGGCACTGGAGACAGGAAGAGGAAAAGGAGAGGAAACTAAGAGCAAAGATCCCTTTACTTTGGGAACCATTTCCATGGAGATTTTTTTAAAAGGTTGTGTTCATCCACCCTCTTCTGTTTGTGCCCTGATCAGTACTACTGCTCACATATACACAGATTGCAGCAGAACTGAATTGCAATAAGGCAGCTATGCTGGCTGGGGCATGCTGGGAGTTGTAGGCCAAAAACATCTGGGGGCCCAAGGTTGGAGAACACTGTGGTATATGATGAGCTACACAGCTGCAACCAGCTGTCTTGAACAACACTAGCAGAGGAAAGTACCTCCTAGAATGGCCTTTATAGGACCGTGCTGTTTACTTTCCTAGAGTATTATCCCCCATGGATACTAAGATCCGAGTCCTATTTTATAATGTGCTCGTGCTCTACCATAAAATTTTCTTTAGTAGGCTGCCATATAGAATGACTCCCATTAAGTGCAGCCACTTAACAAACATTTCCCTTTTTGTAAAAAGAAAAGAAAAGAAAAAACTCATCAGTATAACTTGTTTGTTGATAGTTCCCATAAGAAGGAGCTATCCAGGTATTCTGCACCAGCTGTCCATGGCAAGATTGCTGTGATGGACTGTTTGAATGAAACTTGTTCACTTCTGTGCATTCATGGAGAGTGTACAAGAGTAATGGATGCCAAGAGTTCTGTTGGAATTTGTGAAGTCCTGTTAGGGGTTCTGGTGGCATCATGACTTTTCTTTTGGGAAACCCTATATAGTAAGTAACTACATCTCATCTGTTTGCTTGGGAGATTTAATAGGGATAGAGCACAGACCCCAGGGCTGAGTTAAAACAGCAAACATGTGTTAGCATTTCCTGAGCACTGGCATTTTCTTGGAGAAATTCAAAATACAAAAGAAAATATTACACTATAACAGAATGTTGTGGATTATTTCCTACCTTGGTCCATGTAGAGCAAGGATTAGCAAAACTCAGCCTAATTTAAAAGCCCTTTACGAACAGTCACTTCAGTCAGACTTCTGGCAAGAGCGATCTTTCTCTCCCCCGGTAGCCGGCTGGGAGAGACAGACAGACAGACTGAAGGTGTGTGTGTGTGTGTGTGTGTGTGTGTGTGAGAGAGAGAGAGAGAGAGAGAGAGAGAGAGAGAGAGAGAGGGGTGTGGCCCCACCAACATTTGGTTCTGGCCTAACCCACCACTGTCTTCAGCCTTGCCTGCCATGGCCTCCTGACAGATTAGCCCTGAGGTTGTGTGGTCCTCAACATAAAAGCAGTTCCCCACCCCTGATTTAGAGAATAAGCTATCTCTTTTCTACATAGGTAAATTAGATAGCTAATTGGTGTCCCTTTCATTTTCCTCTTCAAAAACCATCTTGGAGTATTACAGTAGTTCAACGATCAGTTCAATAAGGGCAATTATCATTTTTCTGTTCTAAGCAGTATTCCTCAAGCATCATTTTGTACACATTTCCAGTTGTTTTAACATGTTTTTGCAATGCATGAAATTTCCCACAATGCTCATGTGGCTGAAAGGTATGGAGAGGTTGGGGGGAAATGTTTCATTTTTTTGCAGACACACAGTCTGTATCTCTGCCTCTAACAAAGCTTCAGAAGGGCCCACTCTGACTTGGATATCTCCTGAATCTCTGAAACCCCCCGCTTCAGTTCTGGAATTAGGATTCATTCAAATCTGCTCGTGTGTGAGAGTGAAAAGCCCTGTTTTTAAGTCATAAGATTTTTTTGCTTTGACAACCAATTTGGTTTAAAGGCTGTCCTCATTTTAAAGTGCCTGGTTGATGCCAGGAGAGGCCAGCCTGTCACATAGACAGCCTGTATGATAATCACCTGCCCCACAGGCACCCCAGCAGTGGAAGCTGTCTTGTCTAGCATGGGCAGGTGGGGGGTTTTCCAGGGAGCTAGGCAAGATTCACACCCACTCTTTCCTTCTAATCCTTTTGATCTGCTAGCTACTCCTGTCTAGCAGGCTAAAGGTAAGGTCACAGCTACACCTCCAGAAATTAAAGTTTTCCCAGTTTACACAGGGATTACCAGACCACAGTGGGAAAACATTTCCCATTGGAACCCTCTAACCCAGGGCTCTCCCAACCTTGGGTCCCCAGATGTTGCTAGACTACAGCTCCCAGAATCCCTTGCCATTAACCATGCTGGCTGGGTATGCTGGGAGTTGTAGGTCAGCAACATCTGCGGACCCAAGGTTGGAGAGCCCGGCTCTAACCTAATCTCTGCCCCCCAGGATTTAATTGGCCTGGTGATCCACCTCAGCACCCCTGCTAAGCATTCAAGATTGAAAAGTGAGCCCTTTTGCTCCTGAAGTATGGCTACTAGTCATGATGGCTCTATGCTACCTCCAAGATCGGTATCACCATACCTCTTAGATAGGGATGTGCGTGGAGCTCGATCGGGGTGGTGGTGGAAGTGGGGCAAACTCACCGGCCTCGACCCCCCCCCCCCCCGAGCTCCATGCGACTTACCTTTCCCCGGCTTGGCTCACATCCTCGCGAGACGAGCTGGAGAAAGGAAGTTCCGGGTCCCTGGCGCTACACTTCCGGGTCCCCAGTGCTACGTTATTTACGTAAAAAACAGGGAAAACTTCATTAAAACGGCTGTGTTTTGCGTAAGTGGTGCTTTGTTTTTTATGTTAAAAACAGTATAAAATACGGGGTGGATCACGTGGTGGGGGTGCTTGCCGAGCGTCCCGCGAGCAGAGCGCCTGGGTAAGTGCACAACCCTACAATTTTCAGCTGCTGGGAGAAAACAGTGGGAGAGGACTCTTGCAGTCATGGCCTGACTGTGGGTTTTCCATAGGCATCTGGTTGGCCACTGTGGAAACAGGATGCTGGACTAAGTAGACAGAGGTCTACTTAGACTCATGCCTGGGGGCTGAATCTGGCCCACCTCGGATCCCCAGAGGGCCCTGCCCCCTTCCCCTTCCCCCCAACCACTGAATCCTTGGGTGTTTTCCCAGCTTTCCCTGGCCAGTGCCTCCAGAATCCTCTGCAACACCAGAGGTAGAAATCCATGGGTTCCTCAGTAAAAAATAACAGTCTGGAAAGTTTCAACATACTGTATCTGGTTCAGAGATCTCGTAATCCATGCTGGAAGTAAAACTAGTTCATAAGAACTCAACTTTCTTCCTGGGACTGACTGTCTCTGTTGAAGAACTTCTGTCTGGACCTTCCATTTACGGTAGATAGGAAATAACATTGTGCAAGTCAGCATTTGTTGCAGTAGTTTGCTTTCCAAGGTATTTATAAAACGAACACACCAAGGAATGCTTGTCTGTGTTTTGGCTCTTTTGTCAGCGTCAGTGTTTAGGGGAGAAGTGAAACTGCTTGAAACTTCTGAGCAGGCCCACTTCTGGCAGCTGGTGACCCACCCAGAGGTTTCTGTGATTGACTAAGGGTTCTTGATTCAGCATGTGGTTAGTGAGTGTATGATTACCTTCCCCTTTCATATTCACATTTCTAAAAACAGGAGAGCCTCTTTTCTCCAAGATCTTGTCAGAAGATCTTGGCTTTGGAGGACTATGTAGGGCAGCCTTCCCCAACTTGGTTCCTTCCAGATATGGTGGTCTACAACTCCCATCAATGCTGGCTGGGGATGATGGGAGTTGTAGCCCACCCTATCTTGAGGGTTCTGGGTTGGGGAAGGCCGGTGTAAGGAAATCAATTCCGAGGTCCTGTCATTCCTTCCCCACCTATGAATTATTTCAGTGCTTGCCCCTCTCCTCATGTATTTACAAGCGGCAGCAGCAGGGGAATAAAATAGACTGTTCAGCTGCTCTTTGGGACCATGGGGATTTTTAAAAAGCCAAATAGTCTTATTAATCTGCTTCTTTCTAGGCAAAAGATATAATGGACAGCAAGAGAATACAGTAATACCTTGGATTGCAAGCATAATTCGTTCCGGAACCGTGCTTGTAATCCAAAACACTTATATCAAAGCGAGTCTCTGACAGGTGTGAGCGGGGCCGATTTTGGCCCGCTCGAGGCGAGCGGTTACATCCCTACACTACTTGTATTGCAAGACGTCGCTTGTTTATCAAGTCAAAATTTATTTTTTTTAAAAAAATTGCTTGTCTTGCAAAATGCTCTCAGACCAAGTTACTTGCAATCCAAGGTATTACTGTACCAGGAGCTAATGTGCTATTTTCTGTTGCTATCTTCCCCCCTTCTTTCTTCAAAGAGTACACCACTTTGTTATGAGTGCATATACGGAGGTATGATCTGCTTGAATGAATAGCCCTATTCATGTGTTCCAAAGTAAGGATCCAGCCGGGGCTGTGCATCCTAGTGCATGCCCAACGTCTCATGTGCACCAAGCTCCACCTGTTCATTCCCGAACTTTGCCATGTGGAGCAGCAGCAAGGTCTGAAGTGGGGTTCTGCACGTGTTCAGTTGAACACGAGTAGGATGTTCTGTGTGATTGAGGACCCTAATAATGTGCGAATCGGGCTAATATCACATGAGAACCTAGTTTTATCTCTAAACATATGGTAACACCATATGTAAAACATACGGTTTACAGCAGTCACTTCAATACAAAGCTGAGCAAACCCTGCAAAGGGTGGGGAGCTTGTAGTTTTCCAGATGTTGAATGACAGTTCCCATCATTTCTGATCAATGATGATGTTGGCTGGGGCTGATGGGAGTTGGGGTTCCAAGAATGTCCAGAGAGCCACAGGTTGCCCACCCCTCCCCTACAAGAATCAGTCCACAAGAAAAGGTAGAAACAGGTCCTTCTGAGGTTCTTCGAAGGGAGGGTGAATGTTCATTTGAAGCCCATGTCCTTCTCAACAACAACAACATTTTTATTGAATCAGTCTGCAGACCATTTTCAAAAACAATATAATACACAGAAGTACACAATAAAATCCTTACAATAGTTCCATTTTTGGAATATAAAATATATAAATTTTTAAGTTAAATTTTTTTAAAATTGCCTATACCAAAGTTTTCCTTTCTGCTTCTTTTTTCCTTATACAGGCAGCCCTAATAGCAAATAAGGCGACCCCCTGGGAGACAAAGCAATTAGAGCCATTTAAGAGAAAAAATAATTTACCCATCCCTGACAAGTTACTCATATGCTCCAGAAAGGGAGCAAAATAGTGTGCCCTACAGCTGTCATAAAGGCGGCATTCAAGAAGGTAGTGCTCTAGATCTTCAATTTTTGATGCATCGCAGATGCATAATCTATCAGCCATAGGGATGCCATGAAATCTCCCTTGTAAGACCATGGTATCCATCTGTTCAAAACGAAGCCTTGTAAAGGCTATGCGGAGACATCTCTTCATATTGTGAAATAAATAATTCTCAGACTTGAAATGTGTTTTTTTACTGGCTAACCATTTCACAACTCTCGAATTAGCCAGGGCAGCGATATCCAATTGGGCCCTTACATCTGACACTCTCAGCTTGACTTGATTACCCAAGTTCAAACTGGAAACACTTAGGACCGGCAGGCTAAAACCATGGGTTGGAAGCATTTTAGAAAAATTTGATACCCAGGAGGTAGCCAAAGGGTTCCCCATCTGTTCTAAAAGACATTTCTTAGGTAACCTATTCACACTCATCCTGGCCAATCTAAACCAGTAACTGTATATTTTTAACTGGATAATGTCAGACACTGCCATAAGCCCAAGTTCCGACCTGAGGGCATATGCCGGACAAGATTGGGACACCCCTAACAACATGCGGAAAAATTTATTTTGAACTCTTTCCATTCTCAGGATGGATGAAAGGCCCCAAATTTCAGCACCATAAGTTAAGACAGGCAATACCTTTGCCTTGTACACCTTGATAACTGGCAGAAGGGAGCCAGGAGCAGAGGAGCTTGTATAGAGACTGCACACAGGCAGTAGCCTTCAGCTCATTTCTTCTATGTTGTAATACCCAGGAGCTAGAAGACGAAAAAACCAGACCAAGGTATACATAAGAATCTACCTGTTCAACTGCCCTGTCGTCCAATAACCACCTGTGGCGTTTCTTTGTTTTTCCGAAGACAAGAATTTTAGATTTTGAATTATTTATCATAAGATCGTTTTCCCTGCAATAGGAGCTAAATTTCCTTAGTAGCCTACGCAATCCCACCTGAGAAGTGGAGAGAAGAATCATGTCATCCGCATATAATAAAACATTCAGCGAGTATTCCAATACCTTAGGCATATGAAAATCATTGCAACAAAGTGCAGCAACTAAGTCATTAATATAGAAATTAAAAAGAAATGGGGCCAGGATACAGCCTTGACGGACACCTTTGCCTGTAGGGATTTCGTTTGTTAGGGCTTGATTCACTCCTGTTCTTACCTTCAAAGAGGTATCTGAGTACAAGGCTTTTATTAGAAAGAGAAGTCTGCCATCAACATTTGTACTGGCCAATTTCTCCCAAAGCAAGCTTCTATTTATCGAGTCGAAGGCAGCACTCAGATCAATAAAAGCGGTGTAAAGTTGCCCGCCCTTCTCTGTATATTTTGATATTAAATGGGATAGGGTAAAGCAATTGTCAATCACAGATCTCCCCTGTCTAAAGCCAGGCTGTTCCTCCACTGGGATGGAGTTTTCCTCTGCCCAGGACACTAATTTCATCAAAAGATATTTTGCAAATATTTTGGCTGATACATCAATTAGGCATATAGGTCTATAATTGGAAGGTTCCCTATTGTCACCTTTTTTAAATAAAGGGATGATAATGCCAAGTTTCCAGCCTTCAGGAACACGCCCAGTATTACTAATATGCGTGAACAAGCCTGCCAGAATGCCAGCCCACCAATCAATATTACTTTTAAAAAGTTCGGTGGGGAGAAGATCTTCTCCAGGGGCTTTATTGTTTTTTAGGGAGCTGATAAGGGGCTTTATTTCCATGGGTGAAATAGGGGGCCATTTGGGAAATGCATCAATAGACCCATGCAGGTTTGAACTAACAATGGTTCTTTTTGACCTGTTTTCAAATAATTTGGCAAAATAGAGTTCCCATGTTTTAGCAGAGATGGGAATTTCCACCTGGAAGTTAGTGGATCTGAGTTTAGCAGCTGCTAGGCGCCAGAAACGAGCAGAATTTTTGCCTCTGGCCTCTAACTCCAACTCTGCCCATCCTCTGGCAAAAAATTCAGCTTTTTTTGCTGCAATTAATTTCTTATACTTGCATCTAAAGTTAAGCATGAGGACATTAGCACCACAGTCGGTAGAGGTGCGTGCTCTTCTCATTAGCATCCTCAGATGTTTCCTTGAGTCCCTACATTCTAGATCGAACCAACCAAAATTTGGGGCCCTTTGTCCCTGGCGACTGGCCTTGGATATTAGCCATGGTTTAATTAGGTGACAAATTGCCTGGTAAGCAGACAAGGCCAATTCGCAGGGGACTTCAGGATCCCGAACCTGATCTCCAAGACCATTTCCCTCTAAGGAACACAAAAAGGACTTTATCTGCTCAGAATCTACCAAAGCCCATCTTAATCTTTTCTCAGTTACCTCTAGTTTGCTTGTTAGAAACTTGTCTGCCTTAGACAAGGGTCTGCGGTCCGAAGCCAAAATTATCTGCATTGAGATAGGCTGATGGTCGCTTTCTTCTCTTAGCAGAACTGTGGACCCGGAAAATAAGAAACTACTATGGCCTGATACGCAGAAGTAGTCAATGACACTACCCGCATACTGTGAGAAGTATGTATATAAATATGGATAGCTGGGATCCCTGGGGCCCAGTATCTGAAGGCCAAATTTATAGGTCAGTTCCAGCAGACAACGACCGGCTTTATTAACTTTTGTGTCCTGCGATGACCAACTAAACAGCTCTTGCAAGTCATCATGCAGGCCCCAATGGGTGGCAGCTTGTGCTGGAGACGGGCCCAATCTGGCATTAAAGTCACCGGCCATAATGAGTAAGGCACTGGGAAAATTCTTGGCCATGTCCTTCTCACTGAGCCCCTTGTCAGTGTCACTCATACCCCGCCCCCTCTTGGTTGGAAAAATAATGGTGCTTCCCATTTCACTTTGTGTATGGAAGGAGAGAGTGGCAGTGTTACCTCCAGTCCGTGGCCCTTTCTTGAGCTGCCAAGATCATGGGGATTGTAACAACAGCGTACATATAGCTAGGTGAATTACAAACCCATAGAACAAAGGTGGGAAACTTCAGGTTTGTGGGGCTTTCTTTTTGTTTTGCTAGAACTTTACTAGAAAATAGCGGAGCAGGCAGATGGACGTACACAGCGCAGGGATTTGCAATCAGTACCAGAACCAAGCTCACCCGTTCTTTCATACATTTTAAAAAAATTATTATATTTATATCCCGCCTTTTTTCCTGCAAGGAACCCAAGGCAATTTACTTTGGAGTATAATCCTCCTCCTCCTCTCCACTTTATCCTCACAACAACCCTGTGAGGTAGGTTAGGCTGAGAGTCAGTGACTTTCCCAAAGTCACCCAGTGAGCTTTGTGGCCAAGTGGGGACTAGAACCTGGATCTCCTGAGTCCCAGTCCAACACTCTCACCACTACACTACACTGGCTCTCTGCTCGTGGACTAAAATCCAGTCTTGGTTCCCCCCCTCCCCAGCATTCTTTTTCAGCAACCTAATTTAAGGGAAAGAAGTATTTTTAGTTGTTGTTGTTAGACAATTGGGAGTCGGAAACCCTTGCCAGTCTACATCAAATGATCCCACCCCTGCCATAGAAGGCCCATGGCATCCAACTCACCTGGCTCTAGTGCTTTTATTAGAGCTGGGAATGATGAGCGTTGTAGTACAACACATCTGAAGGGTGTCAGGTTGGCCAAGGCTGGTTTATATACTACTTTATCCATGTAGTCATAGGCAAGTATGAGCCCGTGGGCATCTACATGTGGAAAACTTGGTCGGATTGCCACATACAGAACCAGCCCCCTTTCATAGTCAGAATCGGGATTGGGAAAGGGTGTACACTTTCCCCAGACCATCAGTACATTTTTATTGGTGAAGTGGGGATTCTAACACAGACAACTGGAGTTCTCTATTCTGCAGGCATCGGGGCTGGGCCCATATTCTTTGCTCTTCCTGTCTGTGACCCATCGCTCTGTAATTCACCCTTGTGCTTCTGTAATTCAAGGACAGATTTTTCAGTGGTAGAAACTGCTTGTAGTAGCTCCAAAAAACCCAGGGTAGCATTCAGGATCTGCTTTCCGTGGATGGAAGGGCTCAACTCGTGGAAGGTGCCTCCATCTAATTTTGGGGGATCCCCTCCTTTCTCCCCCCCCCACTAGAGTTCACCCATTCAGCAGCATCTCTGGACCCTCTGCATAGCCTTTTCAGTGAGCCAGAAGGGTGTCATGGGGAGGAGGTGTCAGTGAAGTCCACTTTCCACCAGCCCATTTGCATGTGCCTAAATATTGATCCTGCGCTCTGTAACTAGTAAGTTTGCCACCTTTTCACCTGTACCTTTTAACAGCCACACCGTGGTAGAAATTCAGCAGGTGCTGAGTTGCAATTTTATACTGGGAAAAGTTCCACCTGTCAAATTCCTGCCTGCACATCAAGTTGTTATAATCACAGCCACTAACAGGAAAAACTGTGACAAGCACACCCAGAAAACGGGCCCCTAATTGGCCAGGTACTCAACACTTGTGCCAGAGAGATTCAGAATATTTGTTCAGTTCTTTAAGTACCGAGTAGTAGTAATACGAATCAGATGCTACCCATATTTTTTTCTTGTCCCTAATGCACAAACTGATAGAAGGAATTAGGGATTTTTCTTAATATTTAGCAGTATAGAAATAGTACAAATAAATAAATAAGGGGCAAGAGAGAGATGTGGCATTTTGAATTCTAGGTTGCTGGATACAGCTGGACTATTCCTTCTACATATTTTCTGCACAAACAGTTGAAAACGAGTGTTTGACAGCCACTGGTTTGTCTGCATATCACAGTTGTGAGGTTATTCCTAAATGGTGGGATAACTGTTTTGCAACAAGTCTTAAACCAGCTAGGGACAGCATAAAGGTAATTTCAGCCTGTTCGCCACAGACACAAAAAGCAAAAGTGTAAATAGATCTGATAAACTGCTATTGGTTTAATAAAATGCATCTCCTATTGATTCTGACTCATTCTCAGTGACCAACACAGTAATAATTGTATAGCCAAACAAGTTTCCAGGAAACTGATGGAAAACAAATAAAAGGTCATGTTCTCTCTCTCTCTCTCTCTCTCTCTCTCTCTCTCTCTCTCTCTCTGGGCCGGTTCGCACAACCCAGGCTGCGGGCGGGGGAGGCACCACGGGGCGATCTGCGGGGTCCAGCGGGACGCCGCAGATGACATGTGCCCCGCGCGCGTGGGCAGACCCCAGTGGAGCTGGCAGTCCCCGCACCGCAGTGCGGGCCTCCCAGTGCTAGGGGGCGGGGCCCGGGATGCCCAGAGGGTCCATTTGCCCCTACAGGATGGAGCAGCGGCAGCTCCAGCCGCTCTGGGCTGCCACCTCTGTGCAGCCCCTGCGGGACGGCCGCCCGCTGTTCACATGGCAGGGTGGCCACGCGCGGTAAGGGCTTACCCCTCTACTGACCATGGTCACTTTGCATGCATCCCGCGCGCGGCCGTCCCGCGGGGGCACCCCCAGTCGGCGGTCGCACGAAACGGGAACCGCGGGGGACTTCTGCTCCCCCGCGGTTCCTGTGTCGTGCGAACACGCCCTTTCTCTCTCTCTCTCTCTCTCTCTCTCTCTCTCACACACACACACACACACACACCCCTCCCCCACCAATTGCAATGACAAATATTGGCAAAGATTTGAGCAAGTAGATTGTAGGATGTTTCCAACCCAGTGTTTTGTAACCCTTATTAGCACCTGGAATTTGCTTGATGCCTTATTCTGAATTGGTATGGGGGAGGTAGTTCCATGTCTATATGCTTGTATTAGCTGGACTTGTTGAATGTGTGTCAACGGGGCCAATACATAATTTTTTCCGCAAGTATATTTTTTAACCATATACCTAGAGCCATTCATGAACACTGCCAGATGGTGGGCTTTAGATACGAGCAAGAACTATCTCAGCCAAGCCATTTTTGTTGTGGCATGCATCTCATACTGCTATTACAGGTACATCTTATAGTCAACAATAGCAAGTAAAACATGTGTAAGGAAAATTCCAAAAACATAAGGGAATATGAGCAGGAGGATATATTATATTTATATTTATTATATTTTTAAATCGCCCATCTGGCTGGTCACCCAGCCACCCTGGGCAATGTACAATAATTAAAATACAATAAAATACAATAGAACACAATTAAAACTACATTAAAACACAATTAAAATATAAGTTTGTTTTAAAAAACAAACAAACAAACAACCCACCCCATATTCCCGCCTGAAAAGCCATGTTTTTAAAGCCCGATGGAAGTTCATCAAGGAGGGGGCTATTGCATCCTAGTTTAAAACCATATTTTTGTAATTTATTGTCATTTTAAAATTTTGTATTGGGAGCTGCACGGGGAACTTTGTGTTGAAGGGTTAGGGTTAGATGTATCAGACGTCAAATAAATGAGTGACAACATGACACCAGGTGGTCAAATGCGGGGGGGGGGGGAAGCAGGCTCAGCTTTCTGGGATAGATTGCCTGGCGTGGGGCAGTGGGTATTCGGAGAGCCCTATATAATGGGGCTGGATCCAGACTTGCCCTTCCACAAATGCACAAGGGGCTGAGATCTGGCGGAGGCTCCTACTCGAGGAAGAGGGGGGTAGTCTTTGCTGATTCCCTCTATAGCCCATAGTGCCACCTCTCATGCTGTTCTGGAGGGTCCCCCAAACCCTCCAAAGCAGCTTGGGGGGGGCTCAGGGGGCTGAATGTAGAAGGTAGAATCAGAACCAATGGCTTCCCCTTCATCCTCCAGTGGGAGTATCCAGTGAGAGGAGTTCCACCTGCTGGTAGTCTGGATCCAACCTCATGGTTTAAGTGTGTAGGCCAGGCATGGCCAACATCCAGGGGCTAATCCCCCTCTGCAGGAACCCACTGGGGGCCACACCCGTGCTGCTGCCCTACTGCCAAATTTGCTGCCAAAATTTGGTGGTGCTGCCGCAAAAAATGGCCTGAATTTCAGCAGCAAACTGCAGCTTTTTTTGGTGATATGTGTTGGTGGGGGCTGCAAAAAAGGCAGGGGGCACACATTGCTCACCCCTAGTGTAGGCCTTTGAGTTCAGGGCTGGGATGGACAAGTGGTTCTTGAATAAAGAAAAAGTTCTAACCCCTCCCCTCATTTATCCAGTTTGGGAACCATTCCAGCCTACCTTCTTTTTTTTAACTGGAAAATTATGCTTTATATTTTAGGTTGGTGGAAATAAGCACACAATGAATGAGCACCTCCATGTTGCCAGCCATGGGCAGATACAGGTTCAGCAGCTGTTTGAAGACAATAGCAACAAAAGGACGGTCCTGACAACGCAACCAAATGGGCTTACGACAGTAGCAAAATCTGGATTGCCGGTGGTGCAAGACAGACAACTGGACAGCGCTCATAGGCGGCAGGGGAGCTCCAGCTCTTTGAAGTCTACCGAGGGGCCAGGGAAGGTAAAAGCCTGTCCGATGACACCAGAGCAAGCAATGAAGCAATACATGCAAAAGCTAACAGCCTTCGAGCATCATGAGGTCTTCAGTTACGCTGAAATCTATTTTTTGGGTCCAAATGCAAAGAAGAGACAAGGTGTAACTGGTGGTCCAAACAATGGTGGATACGATGATGACCAGGGGTCTTATGTACAGGTACCCCATGATCATATCTCATACAGATATGAGGTCCTGAAGGTTATAGGGAAAGGAAGTTTTGGGCAAGTGGTGAAGGCCTATGATCACAAAATGCATCAGCACGTGGCCCTGAAGATGGTGAGAAACGAGAAGCGTTTTCACCGCCAAGCGGCAGAAGAAATTAGGATTCTGGAGCACCTAAAAAAACAGGATAAGGATAACAACATGAACGTTATACACATGCTGGAAAACTTCACATTCCGCAACCATATCTGTATGACATTTGAGTTGCTGAGCATGAACCTTTATGAGCTTATAAAGAAAAACAAATTTCAGGGCTTTAGCCTGCCGTTGGTTCGTAAGTTTGCCCACTCGATTTTGCAGTGCTTGGACGCTTTGCACAAAAACAGAATCATTCACTGTGACCTTAAACCAGAGAACATTCTGTTGAAGCAACAGGGTCGGAGTGGCATTAAAGTTATTGACTTTGGCTCTAGCTGTTATGAGCACCAGCGTGTCTACACTTACATTCAGTCACGTTTTTACCGTGCTCCAGAAGTCATCCTTGGTGCTCGTTATGGGATGCCCATAGACATGTGGAGCCTGGGCTGCATTCTAGCAGAGCTCTTAACAGGTTATCCTCTCCTGCCAGGAGAAGATGAAGGGGATCAGCTGGCTTGTATGATAGAACTATTGGGCATGCCTTCCCAGAAACTATTAGATTCATCCAAAAGAGCAAAAAATTTTGTGAGCTCTAAGGGTTATCCCCGATACTGTACCATTACTACCTTGTCAGATGGTTCTGTAGTGCTCAATGGTGGGCGTTCCCGACGGGGCAAGTTGCGTGGCCCACCAGAGAGCAGAGAGTGGGGGAGCGCATTAAAAGGATGCGATGATCCCCTCTTCCTTGACTTCTTGAAACAGTGTTTAGAGTGGGATCCGACTCTGCGCATGACACCCGGTCAGGCTTTACGGCATCCCTGGCTAAGGAGACGTTTGCCAAAGCCTCCAACTGGGGAGAAGACATCAGCAAAAAGAATAACAGAAAGCACTGGTGCTATCACGTCAATTTCCAAGTTACCTCCAACTTCAAACTCGGCTTCAAAACTGAGGACTAATCTGGCACAGATGACAGATGCCAATGGGAATATTCAGC
Source organism: Shinisaurus crocodilurus (assembly GCA_021292165.1). NCBI lineage: Eukaryota > Metazoa > Chordata > Lepidosauria > Squamata > Shinisauridae > Shinisaurus > Shinisaurus crocodilurus. Next base: position 231,283,202 of record CM037879.1, read on the forward strand.
AGAGAACAGTGTTGCCAAAACTTGTTAGCTGAGTTTGAATAATCCGATGCTGATTTTGAAAACAACAAGAGAAATTATGTCACTGAGCCTTATTCATATGAAAAAGTAGCTCAGATTTCTATTTTTATTTGCTCAGTAACTTTAAACATTTGTATTTTTTCAGTACTCACTTTAAATATGTAAGAAAAGTTGGTTTTGATTTTATAAAAATAACATGGGGACAATGCTTTAAGTTTTTACACTTTTTTTTTTAATGAAATGTTTTTTCTTATAAACTACAGTTAGCCTTACTATGGAATTTGTGTGGCACAATAATAAGTGTCAGTGGCAGGCCACTGGTTATGACCTAACAATCATACAGTATAGTTTGATGGGGAGTGGGGGCTATGTCCCTTCCCCACCCCATAGCTCATATTGGCTTTTCCTTGGAGTGAATGTTTAATACTTTCCTATTCCTGGTTTTTATTATAGCCATAGATTCCAATCCCACAAACATTTACCCGCATTTTTCTTTGATGATATAGAAAACATTCAGGGGTACAAGTGACGGTTCTGCATGGCTGCTTGTGGAAGCTGCATCCATACTATAGATAATTAACAGATTTCCCCATCATACTATAAATATTTATTATATGACAATGAAAAAGTTGCATCCATAGAGGGTTTCCATCAGGCATACTCACACCAGCCCTTGTGCTTGCCCCTGATCCCATGTGGCTGTTCCTTGTCAGGTGCCCAGAGGGGGAGGATGGAATCTTGAGAAAATGTAAAATACATGCAATACTTTCTTATCAAACTAAAACTTATTTTATTGCTTTAACAACATAAAATGCATAATTTATAACTTAGCATATAAATCATACTATTTGGCATATTGGTGAACTATAGACAGCAATACTATACGTGTTTACTCAGAAGTAAGAGGCACTCTGTTTCGTGGGACTTACTCCCAAGTAAGTGCACACAGAATTGCAGCCTCAAAAGTATAAAATGCCTTAGACTGCAATCATGTATAACTTAACCAGGGAGTAAGTCCCACTGAACTAAATGGGACTTATATCTCAGTAGACATGCGTAGGATTGCACTATTTTGTAGCAGAGTGTCTGTGTCTCAGTCAGTTGAGAGGAGCGGTGAAAGGGTCAACCACATGGGAGAGGCCAGGTCAGAAGGACAGCAGATGTGGGATACCTGCTTCTGTATCTCCAAACTAGATCAGTGGTCACCAAAGAAGGCAAGCAAGCAGCAATTCACAAGCAACAAAGGCCCTGTATGCGCCTCTCAGGAAGATGGCAGCACTCCCTAGATGCAGAAATGCATTTTGGATTTGAATGCTGTGTATGCCTACAGTGTACACAGGAATTATTCTCTAATGCTGTCATTCATTTCAAAAGAGAAAGTATTTCACAGGAGAGTTTTTCAGTGTTCCCCCAAATGTCCAATTTTTCCATTGGAAAAACTGAACAAAAAAGAGGTCCTCGGGAGGAAAGAATGAGAAAAACACAGTTTTCCTGAACTTTTCCTGTTCCCCTACTCCACCAGGCCTTCACATCTCTAGTCCAGAGCTTTTTTTTTTTTTTGGATCCAAAGGCAGACCTGTGCTGCCCCACCAGCTTTGTACACAGCATGGTGATAGTCAAGGTCTAACACAGTGTTCTCCAACTTTGGGTCCCCAGATGTTTTTGGCCTACAACTCCCAGCATGCCCCAGCCAGCGTAGCTGGCTGGGGCATGCTGGGAGTTGTAGGCCAAAAACATCTGGGGACCCAAGGTTGGAGAACACTGGTCTAACAGTTTCAGGGCTCTGACGTTGCCCAGCTAGCCCGTCAATTTGGGACCTCAGGTAGCCTTCCCTGCGTGCTCCTTCTTTCTCCCCAGCTCTTCGGTCCATTGATGCAGGCAGCAAAGATGCTCTGATCGAGGTTTCCCTCTCCCTTCCTCCAGGTTCTGTATTGTGCAAGTCCCATGGCTACCTCTGGTTGAATCACTTAGGGCACAATCCTATCCTATGCATGTTTAGACAGCAAAGAAAAAAAGTCCTACAACTCCCAGCATGCCCCAGCCAGCCTTGCTGACTGGGGCACGCAGGGAGTTCTAGGAGTTTTTTCTGGTTAAACATGCATGGGGTTGCACCCTTAGGGACTCATAACAGTTTGGTTTTGCATGTACTACTCTTTACAGGCTGTGAATAATTACTGGGCTGCATCAATTGAGGTACGACTCTGAGCATAACTTAGCTATTATAGAATTAACTCAGAGGTATGCATCCTGGTACCCTCCAGATGGTTTTTACTACAAATCCCATAATACCTGACCACTTGCTGGGGCTTATGGGAGCTGTCATCCAAAACATCTGGAGGGCACCAGGTTGTCTACCCATGAATCAAACCCTTGTGCTGATATATACATGTGCTTAATTCAGTGTTATCCCATTGAACTTGTGGGTTTTGTGCTTAAAACTGGAATTCAGATCTCTTTAAGGGATGGACAAAATGTACTGGCTTTGCTCCAGAAACAATACAGAGCTACTGGATTATTTCTTTATGGGGGACGCCTTGCCAAGACTTGGTTAAGGCCCAATGTATTGGCTTGGCTTGATTAAGTCATCAATCAACACTAAAATTCCAAAACTTGGCTCAGAACTAGGGCAGACACACATGGAATGTGCGTGATGTTTATGTATTCCCAGAGTCCAGTAAGCCTTTCCCAGTAGTTCTCCCACCAACCTGCAGAAAAGAGCTCCAAAATGTTTTTTTTAAAAAATAAATAAATAATTGATAGCTTCGCTAAACATGAACAAAATGTTTCAAAAATGATCCAGTATCTATGCTAGGATGCTACATCATGTGTATAAAAGAGAATGTGGGAAGATGAATGAAGGTGGATAGAAGCATGTTACTCTAAAATTTGATGCAATTTCTAAAGACAAAGTCATACAAAGCAAAATATTTTATACTGGATATTTAAGCATTCAAACCCTTGACATACGTATTTGGGTTCCTTTGTTCTCTCCTGCTTTCTTCTGTCTGCCTGTGCTTGAAAGCATTTAGCAGCCTTTGCATTGCGTATTCAGAAGAATTGTCTGGTTTGAACCTGTATCTTCCAGACCCCTTTACAAATTTCTGTTTTTACCTTGGGCAGTATACAATGTTGTCACAGCACTAGCACGAATGATGTTGTGTTACTGTAAAGCCAATGTGGCGTAGTGGTTACAGTGTTGGACTGGGACTCAGGAGATCTGGGTTCTAGTCCCCGCTCGGCCATGAAACTCACTGGGTGACTTTGGGCCAGTCACTGCCTCTCAGCCTAACCTACCTCACAGGGTTGTTGTGAGGATAAAATGGAGAGGAGGATGAGGATTATGTAAGCCACCTTGGGTTCCTTGCAGGAAAAAAGGCGAGGTGTAAATATAATAAATAAATAAATAAATAAATAAATAAATAAATGCTTGTGCAGTGTCATTAGCACTTGCTTGGCAAAGGGGAAAAGCAGAGAGTTGCTGAAATTTGGTGGCAAACAGCACCACTGAAAATTGGTGGCAAATCACTTTTTCTTTTGCCTAGGAAACACTAATGACATTCCACTAGTGTTGGTTTATGCTAGCGCAATGACATTAGCAATAGCACTGTGACAACATTGGATATAATGCTTTGTTTTTTCTGAGACAGTCTTCAGGCACAGTCCACCAGGAAATTCTCCTGGGTACACCCTATTAAATTAAATATGAGCTTAGCAAGAGTACTACTTGTGCTCATTCATTTCAATTGAGCTGGAGAACTTCCTGGTGAAAGCCTGTGGCTTATGCTGGCTCAGCTTGTCTGAGCGTGGAAAGCTAAGCAGGGTCAGACCTGGTTATTACTTGGATGGGAGACCCCTCCTCTAGTTTCCTGCATTGAGCAGGGGGTTGGACTCGATAGCCTTGTAGGCTCCTTCCAACTCTATCTATGAAATCTATGGGTTTGGCTGTCTGATGGATCATGACCTCACTGATATATCACATCTTCAGATCAATGCAGACTTCTGAGGCTAACATTATTTTAACTTTCCATAAAACCATATTTGGGTTGTATTATTATTTTTTAATGAACCTCTAACAAGCAATATACTATATAAATATTAGGGCTGTGCTATATATTACAATTGTTGCAAGATACATCTTTAAGCTCCCCTGTACGCACATCTGGAAAACCTGGGCCAATCAGGTTTTCCAGACGTGTACACAAGTGTTTAAATATGTGTGCTAATGCAGTTTTTACTTCTACATTTTATGTATTTGTTGCTGAAAACACCAGTGTAACACTGATGTTTCCTGCAGCAATTGTATAGCACTGTCATTAGCTTCTGGAGGTATTACTTGAATATTTAAGGAGATGATGTTTATGAGATATTCTAGTAATCAGTGGAGTTGCATCTATTCTTCTCGTGTCCTTCCTTATGAGAGATGTTCCAGATTTGTCAAAGACCTTGTCCAAGTATTGAGTGGTACAAATGAGTGGTTTTTTAAAAAAAGTTTGTAGAGCAAATGAAGACATGGGCAAACTTTAACTCCTTTACAAGCCTGGTATACTTGAGAAGTTTGTATGGGGAGAAAATCAAAAGACTGTTGCAGTTTTGTGTTACTTCTTTTTCCATGATTGTTACTGAAAACCTTGAAGGAAAGAGCAGACATGTATGTAGATTTTTCAGTTTTGTTTGCATTCTTATTGTAATAGGTTAGCATGATCATTTTCAAGGAAGGACACCTTCAGCCTGTTCACTTATTTCTTCTGTCACAGAAAGACTTGAGGTTTTGATCAGATCGCAGATTCAAATAAACGCAGTACAGCCTGGTTCACTTTTTATTTACTTTGCATGGAGAAGGAGAGACAAGACCAGGTTGAGATTTCTCACCAGAAACTAGCAAGTGAAAAGAATACAATTCAGATAAAATGTATCCTGGACTGAAATACTGTTTTTCAAATGCAAACCAGTGTTGTTAGAAACAATGTCACATATGCAACGATCATGTTATTTGGTGAGGAGTTTTAAAGTGTCTCAGGCATAAATTAAAACGATTGTGGATACTAGAATAACGAGAGATTTGGTTTGGTTTCAGCAAGCTTCAATAATAATGTTCACAACTTTGTTGATATGCACAAATCTAATTATAATAATTGTAAAAATGTCTTTAATTACTTAAAGCATGGTCCCCAGAGAGGTCAATAAAGTTTCCGGTCAATTTCTTTTTAAAAATTCAGATACTTCATTTTTTGAAAACATGTTTTCGTTAACTATAGGTTTTGGAAATGGGCATAAATAAAACAAATGATGAATTCTCAGGAAACAAACAAAAAACCTGCTTGCCAACCCCAACCCCCCATGTTGAAGAGACCCCCTCAACCCCCACAAGTAATTTGTGTCTAAAAGAGGATGTTTGTTAATGTTTAGAAACTTTAGTTATTGGCTAATATTTAAATCCCCATTTTTGCAAACTTCTTGTCCCCAAATGACACTAAATTATTTATCGTATGAAATGTACACCATTCTATAGTGTGTGGCTATGCAATATGCTTGTGTGTGTGTAACAGTAAAAGTGGCTTTGGGATCTAAGTATCCGTAGTTTATTATTAATTAGTTGTACACAGTGGCTCTGATCCTGGTCTCCATGAGCCCATCAGTGCTTGAATGGAGTTCTGTATGTGCAGCTTTTCCCATTCACTGCAATGGTAGGCAGTGTACAAACACAAAGGTTATATGGGGAGATCTGCATCCCACGTGGAAGTGAATGAGGAAGCCATTGCATTCACAGGAATTTTACATGCACAGGAGTACACCTGTATGTACCAGGTGCTCTGGATGGAGCTGTGACTTCTTCCCCCACCCCCAAGAATTCCTTGTATTCATTAAATTGATGTGTCCCTTACATTTTTAACACAATTTTGAAGATGTTAACATAAAGTTAAATGGAAAAGATTCATGGATCATTCATGACTGAAACTGCTGATTCTATCTTTTTCAAAGAACCAGAATGTAAACACTGATAGTGCATTTGTGATCGATCATATTCATAGATGCTACCGGAAACTTTTAGGCCCAAATACAGTGTGCAGAGCTTTTTTCTTTTCTTTTTTTAAAATCCTAATGCGAAACTTCTTGTATGCTTTTAAAATAAAAAAGAGGCAGACATCATACACTTTTCAGTGAGCTGGCTGCTTTTTCTTGTAGCTTATTTATAATTAGAAAAGGAAGGGGAAAGTAGGAAAGAGAAAAAAACATTTTAAAGGATGTTGCCTCTTGCTTTGACATGATTTTGTTTCTAAGGGCTCTAATTAGTTGGTCTGATAGATGTTGGCTTCGAAACTTTGCTCAGCATCACGTGTTACCATTGTCTGGGGACATCTGTGCTTCTTTGCAGAAGTAGTCATAGCACAGTGTTGTCTTGTCTGGTTGCAGTCTCATTTTGCCCAGCTCTTGCACTGCTGGAGTGTTGGATAATTTGCTTCTTCAGTATGTTGCTACAACCAGGGGGACAATGGAGTGCAAGATGTGTAGAGGAACCATGGAGGATCAAATTGTGCCCTCGATGTTAACAATGTGCCTTTTGTTATGAACAACGCCATGTTGTAGAGCATGAAACGTTGTCTCTTTAACCCTTTGAATGCTGTACTATTTAGTAAGGTTGAAATCTATTTTTAAAATACTATACTTGTTTTTCACATGTCTCTGAGCCTAATCTACTAGCAGCCTTTCCTGTGTACATCTCAGTGAAATTAATGAGTGTTCTCCAAGAACACTTTACTGTGTTCTTGAGTGATTCTCAATTCTATCAATTGGGCACGAGCAGGAGAGGTTTCCAGTTGATTTTGCCCTGTGTCTTCAAGGCCTTAATATAGATCAATAAGGCAATCGTACTACTTAGCAGGGGATAGAATACTCTGTTGTAGGAATTTTCATGCTCCTTCAAGGGTTAAAGATGGCACTTCATAGTAGTCGGCTGTAACTTTAACATTGGTCTGCTTTTTTAAAGAACTACTCTGTTTTGTTTTGTTATGACAGTACTAGACAGAATCAACTGTATTTGTAAAAAGGAAAAAAAATTACCTCATACTGTTTAATTTTATAGTGAGAATTAATCCCAGGGCATTTGGTATGAACCAAAGTGCATTCCTTTTCTATGTGTCTGGCTCCAATAAATGCAGCCAGGGATTTTTACAATTTGGGTGCAAGGCATTTCATGCCACTGTTACCTTGGTGGGTGGTTTGGGGGTCATGAAGGACTCCTGAAGAATGTTTTCGTTGTTGTTGTTTTAATAAAAAGACGCTTTATGGTTACTGCCAAGCAGCCTCCATTGATTAGAGCGGGGCTTGCATGAAACCTTGCGCAGATGCCATAGAAGTGAATGGAGACTGGACAGCAACAGTACTTGGGGGATTGTGTCTGTTAAAGTAGCAATGGGCTATATTAGAATCTTTAGGCACGTGTCAGAGTTCTTTGATTCTGTCTATTTTTCATACGAATCTTTTTCTTTTTTCCTAATCAGAGGTAGCCGGTAAACATTATAAATTTCTTCCTTTTTAAAGGTTTTTATGTCAGTAAAGATTTTAGCATTGCCCACTTGAAATGCTATGGTAGCATTAAAATAAAGAAAGTATTTGTGAATTACATTGTTTCTAGGGGCATGTACATCTGTGCTACAAAATACAAAGTAATATGAATAAGTCATTGTATTTACTCAGCTCAACTGCTACGATTACCATGTCTAAGGTGCACATTGGGTTTGTTTTTGTTTTCTTTTTTAAATGAGCAACGACTTAGACACGTGACTGTAATATGCTGCAACTGTGTGTACTGAAAACATGTGAAAAAAATTGATTGAATGTGGATTGTGTATATATGTATGTAAAATTTTATGTGAGATGCTGCTGCTGTCACAGCCAACTTCACATTAAATATGTTGTAGGAGGTTTTAATCCTGGTGGCCAGTTTTATGATACTACTCATGTATTGTATAGCTGATAACAGGAGTTAAGACTTGTTTTAGTTAATATTTGTTACATTTATTGTTGTGGCCAGAGATCATTTCAGAATAAAATTTTATGTCCTGCATAAACTTCTTTCATTTGTACTTTTGGGGTTTTATCATGATGAAAGTAGCCTTTTGAACCCTTTGGGGGGGGATAGTGGAACTTGTAACATTATTGCAAAAAAACACACAAAGGTGTTGCCCATAAGCAACATTCCTATTAACTGTAATACTTTTATTAAGCCAACCAAAAGATCACAAAAAATGTGCGAGATCTCAAAAGCTTGCTCATTTTTTTCCAGAGCATTTGGCCTAATAAAGGTATTACAGTAATATAGATTTTGGAATTATAAGTGAGAGTTTTAGTTTTTTGTTCATTATACCAAGAGTTCTCAACTAAAATGAACATTTTGTGTGTGTATAAAATTGATTATATGGAATGTACAAGGGCTAACATCCAAAACCTCAGTGTAGCTGGTCTAGAATATATCATTAAAAAAAAAAAAGTCCTCATTATTTTGGAGACATATTTGAACTTTTGCAGGCACTTGTCTGGAGGTTCTGAAACCAGGATTCAGGCAGATGTCTTGGTGGTAGATGGGACCTCTGTGCCTTGCAGACATCCCTACAGTTCCATGGCATCTGATCCCTGTGTCCCTGCAATCACTAATCCCATCCCCAAGCATAGGTTATCTCCAACAACACCAGTCCTTGGCTGGGCTTGTGTTCCACTGTGGGCTGATCCTTTGAATAATCAAGAGCATCCCATGAGTCTGGACTATATACTTCCACGTATGCACCAAGTGTATTTACAATGGGTTGGATCCAGACTAAGCTGGTTGAACTTAGGCCTCATTTAAATCAATGGCATGCTAAGCCAGGGTTCCTCCAGAACTCCACAGTTTTTATCATTTATGAGCAGTGTGCTCATAAACACTGCCTGATAGCTCCTGCTGCAAGGAGACCTCTAGCTTGTCTCTCCCTTTACAAGCCAGAGAAATAACCCAACAACAAATCATGGGCTATTTCTCTGGTTTGTTGGAAGAGAGACAAGCCAGTGTTCTGGGTTTGCACGTCACACTAAACACATCATGAACTAAAGGACAGCGGGAGTGGTACACAATAAGCCAGAGTTCTTCTGCCTTACTGTGCACAATAAGGGTTCCTCTGCCTTATCATGCAGAATAAGCCAGAGTTCCTCTGGAAGCCTGGCTTAAAGGGTGGCCACTTATGAATCCCCAAAAAAGAGGACATGCATCACACAAAAAAAGGGAGGGAAGAGAACTGACTTGTATAAATGTTTCATATCCTAATTTATATGTATAAATGCAAATTTAGAAATATAATTTCAACAGAAATGCCATACATCTCACCATAGTGTGAAAGACTCTTGTGGAACTGTGTGCCTTGCTCGGTGTGCTGTCCAGGTGCTGTTGATGGGCAACTTGAAGGCCCAGCTCTTCCTTCTCATGGTTCTTTATCTTTCAACTGGACTTGGACTGGAAGCCCTTCAGAATAGAGGACTCCTCTGTAAAAGAGGAGATATGGCCACCCTACAAGTGGCTTTGCGTAATGTGTGAAATGGGTCAATGGGACAAGTTGGCCACTAAGTGAAACTAATTTAGGCTGCAATCCTATTTCCCTGAGAGTAAGCCAAGTTGAACTCAATGGGACTTCTGAGTGGACATGTATAGGACTGCACTGTTAATCTGGATCCAGCTCAATATGTTTATGTGTTGGTGAGTGATTTTGTTACCCACAACTACCTTCAGAAAGGATAGGCAACTTAGTAATGAATTCAAGATTTTTGTGGAGCTTTAAAAACAAAAAAAACGGGGGTATTCACTTTCCTATACAAAATAAATATAAAAATTAGTCCAGGTATTTATCAGCATGACTGTGAGCGGATAGACTTCTACAGGCACTTAAGTTAATTGTCAGATGTTGGTGAAGCAGGCAGGTAAGATATGTGTGCTTATACATTTGAGGACTGCACAATGCACCAAATCAGTGCTGCTTTACATTTTATCAGCAGAAATCCAATTAATGCTTAATTAATTATTCAGTTAATGTTTTGGTGAATTAGTGTCCTGTGCATAAGGCACAAAGATGCCAGCATCTGCTCTTTCCATCTAACCTGGGCAAGATAGAGGGTACACTCTAGCCAAACTTAAAACACCATTAAATCCCAGTTTTTAATGGAAGAGATAAGTGTGTGTTTAATTCTCATGGAAATCAAATGAGAATTATGGATGCTTAACTTTGGGTATATTATACCAACAGTAAATTTGCAGGTGGAAAAAATGAAGTTACTTTGGTGCCCATTTGACACTCAAAAGGAAATTTTGTAGCAGAATTTGCGGTAGACATTGTTCTTAATGGGTCTTGCTTCCAAGTAAGTCTGCATATGACTGGAGACCAAGAGACATGTTGGTTTCTGTTAGTACCGTAGATAAAGCACAAGGCACAGGAGCCCTAAAAAGTGAATAAACGTTCACAAACCAAGGATTTGGTTATATAAGTGTTGAAAGAATTGTATCCACAAGTTATGCAAATACTTGTATATTGAACAACAAAATTCACACCACAATGTACAATAATATAATCAAAAAATACAAATGCCAAACATTGACAAACACATTACAAAAACATTGACAAACATATTACAAAAATTAATCCAAACAGTAGGTTAAACAATGTATCAAATGTAATGTATCAAAAAATACATTAGCCAATCATTAACAAAAATAATCCAAACAATATGCAAAAATAATCCAAACAGACAAGTGTACCGGTTACAAATCTTGTTTCATCATCTTCATCAGATAAAAAGTTATATTGGTTATCTCTTTCTTCAACACTTGAACCAATCCATCATATAAAAAACTGTATAGTAGACCCCATATTTTGCACGTGAAATCTTAATCCTCAATTAAAGTGAGTATAAATTGACTATAATAAAAATATGTACTATATTGTTTTTAACTATTTCTCATATTGTGACCATAACACAAAAATAGACATTAAATATATACCATATTTAATAGACATTAAATATATACCATATTTTAATCTCAAATTATTTCAAATTATTTTAGATACCAAATTCCATGGTTTGTGACTGTTCATTCACTTTTTAGGGTTCCTGTGCCTTGTGCCTTATCTACTTGCCTGTTTGGAACTCTCTCCCTTTTTTCTTTGCCGATGTTGGTTTCTGTTAACAGAGACGGGCAGCGCAATCCTATGAGGCTTCCCGTAAGCCTCTGAAATTGGAGGATTACCGGCATCCTAACGAGGGTCAGAGGAGCTCGGCGGATAGGATATCTGCCACACTCTCCTTCCCCTCAGAAACATCTAGATGGCCGATTTTGGCTGTCTAAATTTTTTTCCTCTCCTCAGAAGGAGGAACGGGTGAGGCGCTGCCTGGATTCTGGCAGAGCCTCACGACTCCCATCTCCAGGAACGCCCCCCCCATGCGGAAGAACTGAATACGGTCTCCTGTGCTCGGTTCCCAGCCAGCGGGCATGGAGAGAACCATGCCAGCTACGAGGTGGGGGGGGCGCTCCACAGCGCTGTGACCTTGGAAGGAATTTCTGAGGTCGCAGCGCCTTCCAGCCCCAATCCTACATCCCCCCCCAGACAAGGTCTGCACCTACATCAGCACCACACATTTAATGCCAGGCCAAATATTGCTATGTTGTTTGTTGTTGGTTCTTAAGGCTTCACTTTCTCATCTTACAGTCTTCCTTTGTTTATTCCTCTGTGAGCCTTCCTTCATGCACATGCCCCCCCTCTTTTTCTACTCTTTAATTAGCACATGTCACAAAGTGTTAAGTAGCATTTTCAATACAAACGACAACAGCAAAAAAGTAGGAGGAAAAGGAGGGGGAAGGACAATTAAATGCCATCCGTACTTGTTATTTTTGTCTTAACCAGATCCTTTGCTCAGATGGTTTTTAATTATTTCCCACATTCCCCCCCCCCAAAAAAAGATGGAGTAACAAACATTGATTATAATTCTTCAGCTATTTTATTACAGCTGGCCTTTACGGGCAATATCCTATTCGACACTACCACTGACATAAATTATGTTGTCCTGGCGTAAACGACCTGTAGCGCAACACTGGAAAATCCATCACATCAGCAAATGCTATTTGTGTTGTGTTGGAGGTTGCTTATGCTAGTTGAACTGTGAAGAAAAGCAGACTGGGTCTTGGTGTCCTTCTCCACCACACACATGTAAGCAAGTGTAATCCCAGCCAGAGGCTGGGAATCTCATGCAAATATACATAGTTTTTCTCTGATGGCTCTGCGCCCCCTCAGAGTCTCTGATGTATTCACATGCAAATGTTCCCCAAGCACTCTAGTCATGGTCAAGAGTTCACCCGTCTGACACCTAGGAGCCACCCCTCCCCTGCCTAGCCCATATGAAATTCATCCTGATTGGCCAAGGACAGCTGGGCTACCAAAAGGAGGGGCGGGGGGAATCGATATTGCCAGCCATGGCTCCTGAGTTTTGTTGTTCTGGATGCGAAGGAGTGCAGAGTAGGGCTTTTGCTGAGGCAGGCCCTAAGAAGATCAACCCCCCAGGCAAAGAGTAAGTGCCTTATATAGTAAAGGAACTAGTTTTGTTGTTTTGTTGCTCTACTTGTATATACCAAAGTGTCTCCCCACCTTTTCCCCCTTCCCTCATTTCCCACCTTTCATTGTAATCAGTTTACCTTAAATAAACTTTCCTGGTTCTACCCCACACGGTATGTGTAGTTCCTCTGTGGTTCAGTGCTCAAATCCAGTGTATAGACCAAGGGCAAAGCCCTGAGAAAATCAGTGTCAGGACAGCAGAGCCAAGGCTGGCAGTTTGGTGCCTTTGATCTCTCGTCTTGAGATAAAGGACCGGTTGCAGTCCTTCACATGGTCGTAGCGCTGGGATCCGACACTGAACCACAGAGTGGGTGCACGTGGGAGAACAGGGAAGATTGGTGGAGACTTTGGTACATTCAGGGTAGAGGTTTGTTGTTTTTTAGAGATAGGGCGAGACGGAGCCTCGGGGAAAACGCTCTGACAGCTTGGAGGTGGCTGCCCCAGTAATGGGTGCCCAATGACCAGTGCGAGTGTTGACAGATCAAGAGATCTCGACTATTGAGTGGGTAGGCGAGGAGTCGCCTGCAGAAGGTGCCAGAGTGGCCAGGTCGAGGCAGAGAAGCGAATCAGCCTCTCAGGAGGACTGTGGTTCTGACAGCTGCAGTGACCTAGGGTCTGTGGACTGGCAGAGAGAAGCTGCCGTGCTGGGGTTGTACTGGTGGAAAAAGGCAGGGCGAGCCCCCTTTCCCAGTCATGGGGAGAGGAAGGGAGCACGTGAAGGACCGCTGGCGAAGAGCAAAGAAGGCGAACACCTGAAAGGGGGGCACAGAAGCCATGGGGGGGCTCTACTTCATCTAACAGCGGGTGCTACTATTGTAAGGGGCCAGGACACCTCAAGAGGAACTGTCCCAAACTCCTGGGCAGGGACCGCGAGCAGCGGCCACAAGTGAGTAAGCTGGAGCAGGTCTTAGCATCCCCACGAAGTGCAAGAGCGAAAAGTGATGAAGAGGACCGACCTGCCTCCACACTGCAGAATGAAGAACAAAGATGGCCATGCAAGGAGACGGGGCACCTCAAGAGGAACTGCCCCAAATTCCTGGGCAAAGACCGAGAACAGCAGCCACCAGCGAGTAAGCTGAGACAAGTTTTGGCATCCCTAATAAGCTCCGGCACGGAGAGTGACGCAGAGGATTGACCTGCCTCCTCACCACAGACTGGAGAACGAGGGTGGCTGTGCGAAGGCAACGTGCATGCCTGTATGCCCCAGCGAGTGAGTGGCAGGTGTGTAAGTCAGAAGAACCGGAGCTGGAGAAGCCCTTGGCAAGGGGAGGAGGGCCAGAAGCAAGAGATGAGCTGCACGCATGCCCTTCCAGAGGCAGGAGCAGAAGATCGAGGAAAGCCTCCCTTTGGAGACTTGTGCCCAAAGAGCTGATTTGTTGGAGCCAACACCAGTTCGGTGAGTCCAATTGTATTAACAATGTGCCCCAAAAATGTTATCGAGACTCAAGTGGGAAGGCACCTGCCCTGCATCGCTCCCACGGGAGAGACTCAAATTCTGAACTTGGGCTATTGAGTTGCTAAGATGAGGGCCATAACACGTAGCCAAGCCAAGCAGCAGGCAGTATTTGAGCAAGCAGGGGGGCCAAGTGTAAGTTCAGACATTGAGAGAGACTGCTCCCCTGCACCCGCGTCAGAAACAGTTCTTTCCCGGGAAAGGCGGGGGTTGTCCCCTGCTGTGCTGTCCGAGTTAGACGACTCAAGCCTAGTCCAGGATGAGGAGCGGGGACCAGGCGCACCAAACAAAGTCTCCCCTCAAGGCGTCTGGCACCACAAAGCCGCTCGAGGAGGGGGGAAGGGGTACTTTCTTTCCCAAAGGACTGCCCAAGTCAAAGCCAATCACAGAGGGAGATTGGGTGCTGATATTGAAGCCAAAAAAGACTGATAAATTGTCACTGGAGTGGGAGGGACCTGGGACTGTGAGAGGTCCTCTGCAATGGAATTCGGCCATCAGTCCGAAAGAGATTCTGCAACCCTGGTCTAGGTAGTTGCTAGAACTAATTCAGTGAGGAAAGTTAGAAAACATATTTGGGGGTAATTACGATCAACTTTCAGTGGCTTATGAAGAAAAGCTACCTTGTTAAAAACCAAGTGATGATATTAAATGAGATAAAAGCATGAAATGTTGCTATGTTAAAATGTTTCAGGTAGAGAAATTGTATCAGAATCACTACCAGGTTGGTGAGTTGTGTCATTTTACAGCCTACGCTACTAATGGGTAGTTATTTAATCTGTCTATGTATTAGGTAGAACTGTCATAGTCCATTTTCTCATTTTGCTGCTAAAGCATAATTGTCTTTCAGATAATTATACCATTGACATATTGCGTGAAATACTTTAGAGGAGTCTACTGGTGGAATATGTGACTCTTGTGTTAGTTGAAGCGACACTGTGTGATGGCTGTGTGTTCTGATTTTTAAATGTAGATGTAGTTTCTGTGTCACTTTGCCATAGAAAACTGTGCTCAAAGGGGCTCACAACAAATACAGTGACAAGAATTCAATTTTTAAAAGATCTGCATAAAAGCATCAATATACACCTCAGCTCCAAAATATTTCAGACCTAAGCAAAATGACAATACCAATCAAGGTGACAGTCTTTTCAAACTGTAGAAAGAAATGGAGGTTTTGTCTATCAAGTGTGCAAGAGTTGCTGTTTTATGCCTTTGATGTAACACTACAGAACTAGCAGGGGGGCAATCCAGTTGTTCCTTTGTGTATGTTTCTCTGGTTGGGATGGTTTCTCTGGTTGTGACATGTCTAGAATAAACTGTGATTACCCTTCTCCTGAAAATATTTAACTTTTGCAATGTTTATTTTTTTAATAATAATAATAATAATAATAATAATAATAATAATAATAATAATAATAATAATAATAATAATATCCTATGTCTAAGAACAGTTTGCTTTCAGATCCACCTTTCAAGTTCAATGTCTAAAGACCTGAATTATTGGGTTCCTTCAGGGAAGTTCTGCAGAAGTTAATAACTGGTTGATTCTAATCAATGTGTGAGGCAAATTCAAATAGCACTGGAGCTACATTTACTTCAAGATGGGCAGAAGATGGATCTACTGAATAATTTGCATCCACAAGACGTTCTGACTCCCAATTTTTTGACAATACCAATAACACAATAACTTTTCTCCTGCTGTAAATTATCCTGCTGAGATGAAGAAAGCTCGGGGTCACCAGGAGTGGATGCTTCTGTGGAAGGTCTGTGAGCTCCATTCAGCTGCAGTTTCATAGATTTCATAGATCATAGAGTTGGAAGGAGCCTACAAGGCTATCGAGTCCAACCCCCTGCTCAATGCAGGAAACTAGAGGAGGGGTCTCCCATCCAAGTAATAACCAGGCCTGACCCTGCTTAGCTTTCCACGCTCGGACAAGCTGAGCCAGCATACGCCACAGGCCAGTATTACTCAAAACAAATTCCTGGGCTCAGAATTCTTTAATTCTAAGGGTATGTCTTTTGCACTAGGCTCTGTTTGGTGGATTCCAGTATTCTAGGAAAAAAACAAAGTAGATCCCACAATCCTGAAACCTGCCCACCTCTGATTTACACTACAAACATAAAAATCACGATGATTCTGGATGTGTTGTGGCTTTCAGTAGCCTGACAATCGTCTTGTTAAGAGCCCTTCCAAGAAGTGTTTTGTGTGTGAGTTACATGGGACTGGGAGCTTATGGTGTTTTCACACCATACCCTTTCTGAAGGCTATAAAGATTGATGACCTGAGGGCTATTAAGATTGATGAAAGGCAGGGCCACCTTTCTCGCATCTGCTATAGAACCTGCTGAGAACCTTCAACAAAACATATACATCTCTGTTGCTGGTGTCATACTTCTGGGGAAAATGTTGGTTTTCACAGGGCACAACCCAAAGTTCTACAAAAACAACTTGCAAAATGTCCTTTGCCAGAAGCTGTCATGGCCCCCTCAGGAGGAACATGTTTTACTTCTATTGCTAGAAAACTGTCACCTGAACCTTCTATATGGGATGAATTGAATGTCTTGTTTTAATTTCAGATAGGCCCAGTTCAGAAAGAACAGGACTGCTCCAAAAATGGTGGATGTCTGGACCGGGAAACTGGTTTAAGTGCTGCCCATGATCCCACTTTGCAAATGAAGATCAAACCATAGTTTGTAATCTTGTTTGTAGGGACCCCTTAAACTACAGTTTCCTGGTTTAGACATCCCAGGAAACTGTGGCTTAAGAAACAAGGAAATTTCCTCTGGTGCCACATGCACCACAGGAGGAGGGGAGGAGATGGGGAGGAGCGGGGCTGGCTCAAGACATTTTGCAGCCTGAGGCAAAGGACAAGATGGTGCCCCTCTCCCAATTCCCTGTACTGATGCTGACTGCACTGACAGTAGAATCTTACTTCAATACTGGAAACAGGACAGTGTCCTACACTATACTGAAGGGCTACAGGCTAGTTTGGGCAGGGCAGGGCAGGGCAGGCTGCAGGGCACATACACCTGTCCTCCAACAAGAGTAATAACTGGTGGGCTGCTGCAGCTGTCCTATAGCCCCCAGCAATTGCCAGCTGAGACAGCTGCCTCATGCTGTGCGATGACAGGATTGGCCCTAAGGAGGAGGGAGCACTTGAGCGTGTCACTCGTCTGCACTCAAACAAACCATGGCAGGTTGGAATAGTCCCATTGCATGTAAACCAGGACAACATGGGGCATCTTTGCTGGGCACTCCATCCTCCCCATCTGGATTTGGGCCCAAAGGACCAAGGAAAAATTTGGCTTCATGGAGGATAAGTTGTAAGCAAGCCCAATTGGTGACATTGCACAACATCATTAATCAAGGGGCACGTCTGTGAAGGCATCAGCCTTAGCTTCCAGTTTCCTGGATTTGTGGAGCTTGAGCCAACATCAGATAGTTTTAACTCTGATCTTAAACCAACAGTTTTTTTGATAATTGAATAATATATACATCATCCCCATCAGATAAAACAGTGGGTGTGCATGGGTTGGATAGTGCAAAGCAAATATGCTTACAAAGGGGATGTGTATTGAATACTGACAGCTTCTGTGCAGCGGATGTAACTCAGTAATATGTGACCAGCAGAAGCTTCAGGAAATACAAGTGACAACTCCTGGGGGTGATGAATACATACCGGTAAATAACTCATTTCAGCGCATTGTATCACAGGAGTCGGAAACAAAGGCTACACACATTGGACAGCCATAAATGCCCACTAGTGCACTTGCAGAAGACCAACAAAAAATTAAAAAAAAAAAAATTACGAACACAATTGTGCAATTTTCCGGGACTGATTTTTTTTTTTTTAAGGGTGGCGAACCAGTGACATTCACTCCAAAGTAATGCTTGGGCATCAGTGGAGGGGCTGTCACTGGTGGCGGCATAGGCAAGATCATGAAGAGTGGCAGGGGGTTTTGCTAGCCGATCCCTGCAACCCACGATGAAATTGCTCTCCCGGGTTTGGATGACACAACAATCCATCATGGGTCAAACAACCACTAGAACAAGCCATGGGTTGTCGGGGTTGCTTGTTGCTGAAAAATAAGCCACCTTGCTGGAAGCAGTCTGGGTTCAGATGACACGTCAATCCACCATGGCTAGTTACCCACAATGGGTTGTCATGTTGTGCAAACCCAACTAATGTGTAGTTCCACCCTGACTGGTGTTTACTTTGTTTTGGGGTTTGTTGTTTTTCTTAAGCCAAACATAAATTAACAATTAGGTTATGACAAGTTTATTTTGTTCAGTGGGTAGAAAAACATGGAAGAAATTAACTCCTGCAACAAATGATTGATGTTGCATATTTACCTGATCTACTAGGACAGTCTTGTTCAACCTAGCACCCTCCAGATGTGTTGGACTACAACTCCCATCATCCCCACCCAGCATGACTCGTTGACCATGCTGGTTAGGGATAATGGAGGTTGTAGTCCAACACATCTGGACGCTGGCAGATTGGGGAAGGTTGCTGCATTAGGACAATCAGGTAACAAAAATTTCCAAAAAGCTTTACTTTTTTGTAAAGCCTTATCTCTTCACATACATATATGCAAACCACACCTTTCCATTTCTTGCACAGGAAACAAGTTTAACATCCCATTCCTGCTCCTATAAAGAAATGTATATTACTGGGATGAAGGGGATTTGAAGTAAGCACATCAGTCTGGAGGCCAGATAAAGCACTTATCTCATAGGGGCCAGGACTTCCCAAAATAAACTCTTCCTGGCTCTTGAATGAGAATGTTTGATGAAGAATGTAGCATGGATCTTTTTAACACCTGCAGTTCATTCTATTTTGTATATAACGTGTGAGGGAAAGATCATTCTTACAATACAGGCTTTTAAAATATACTTTTGACAGGATCATGATAAGGAAGAATATTTAGATTTCTACATACAAGAGTCGTGATACTCAACGCTTTGATGATTTTTAGATCACCAGCTTTCCCACAAGTACCATTAGGCAGTCATTTTTTATTTATTTTTAGTATCTTCTATGAATCTAAAGATTGGCCTAAAGTAAAATGCTGTGTCTACATTCTATTCCCTTAAGACTCAAATTGCAATGGGATTTCTTAGTTTAAGGAATGAAAGAGATGAATACACCATAATGGTTCATGCCTATGAACAGCTATCCCTAAAACCTTTCTGGTCATATTGATCATGAAATCAACAAAATTCAATTTAAGTTGGAAGCCTCTTTCACTTATTCAAGTTATAATTAATGGTTTAATTTACAGAGGTTCTGAAATTGATTCCTTTAAATGTGTATCTCATTTGGGAGATCAATGTTAAGCAGCAAGGCTTCCTTTGTAATAATTGTACGAAACCAGAAAGCCCCTTGTTAAATGAACCCTTTAGCCCCATGGGTGATTTAAATGCAATTATATTTTAACTGTCAATGAAAATTGAAAGCATATGAAAATTATCTGAGTAGCTGCAACTTTAGCCATGAGGTGTCTTTTTGCAGTTCTGCTGTAAGGCATTTGCCATTACATGAAGGGCTTGATCTCACTAGTTCTTCTATTTATGCATGTTTATTTCAAATTATATATTGTTTTTCAGATACTCCGTATAATGAGAAATAAAATATATTATCTGATGTTTGCATAATTCTGTTGTATGTCGCTCTAGGTACTTTTAGCAAATGAGTGGGATTATTATCACCACCACTGTTGTCGTCATCCGATTTGGACAGCTGATTATGGATCCTTCATGACCTCTCAAAAGGCATCTAAATGAAAGTGTTACAGTTTTCTACATGCAATCTAATTCAGGATTCTAAGGGTGAAGACAGACATAACATTAGAAAAGACATCTTAAGGCACAATCCTGTACAAGTTTAGACAGAGACTCCTTACTTAACTTTCTATCTGAATATTTTGTTCTATCTAGAAATTCATATTATGCAGATGTGATTATAGAATAGAAACCTTAGCAGTTGTAAAAATTCACAGATCTAGAGTTTTGCATTTAAATTTCTTTGTTTCACAAACTCCTTATTTTGTGATCTCAAATATCTTTAAAATAAAATCTACTGTTGATGGAAAAACTCA
This sequence comes from Shinisaurus crocodilurus, assembly GCA_021292165.1. NCBI lineage: Eukaryota > Metazoa > Chordata > Lepidosauria > Squamata > Shinisauridae > Shinisaurus > Shinisaurus crocodilurus. The sequence continues at coordinate 231,303,394 of CM037879.1, forward strand.
CACACAGAATTTGTTTGATGGAGAAATTAGCTAAAAAGGACTGTTTTTATTCTATTTGACTGTCTTTTATTACTTTTGTGAATTGAAATAGACAAAATAAGCACCCACCTCCTCAGCATCAATAATTCTGGAAAGATCAAATTTGTTGACCTATGAATGAATGGCATTCCTCGTGTGTTTTCTCTATTGTGCACAATGGAGCTATATATATATATTTGAGATTGAACACTTTGTTACACAAACATATTTTTTTTTTAACAAACTGAATATCCTTCTGGCAATCTATATTGCAATGATGTGTGTGCGTTTTAAACCCAGCTGTGATGAAGTAATTGATCCAATCCACTGGGTGAAGAAGACATAAAATCCCAATCCTAGTTTGTGTACAGCAGGTGTAGGCAATCCAGTGCCCTCCAAATGTATTAGACTAAAACTCCTAAAGTCCCTGACTATTTGCCATGCTAGCTTAGGCTTATGGAAGTTGTACCCCAAAACATCTGGAGGGTACCAGGTTGTCTACCCCTGGCATAAGAGGCTGTCCCAATAACCCATTTTAGTCATGGAATGATTCATTTTTCTGGTGATCAATATAGCATTTTGTAGAATAGTCATTATTTTACTGCTAACAGGTAGGAACTAGAGCTTGCTTTGAAAAACGTTCACATGGATGCCGCCTGGGCCCACAGAACAAATAAGAGGATACTTACTGAGTTACCTGAGAAACACACAGATGTGTACTTCTTCAGCATCCATCCCTCTGAAGAGGGGGGGACGGACCAATTTCAGAATGCATGTAAAAGATGTTCTCAATTTGACAATTTAACCACTGGCTTTAGGCTTATATCAGAACTGTGAGAGCTGTTAACAAACCAGTTTTCCTGGTTCATAAAATACATACTAGGGAAAAAAATTCTTAGAAAGAGAAACATCTCCCAAGCAATGCTAGGATGACATATTTAGTGAAAAGACTGAATCAATATTTTAGTAAAATACACATATACACACAGCCCCCCACAAATGTAATAGTGGCCCCAGAGAGTTAGACTAGAGGGTTTTTTCCCTCAATGGGGTTATGGTGCTTAATGCAGATGGAGCAGTGGCATGAGAAACTCAGGCTCCAAATAGCCTGTGGGGATTATTATTATTCAGGAAGAGAAGACACAGCTGCAAATCGGAAAGCCTGCAGTGAATGTGGACTTTGTGTTTCTTGAACATGATGCATTGCAGCTGCTTCACCAATATTAAAAAAATATGAAAGGTATCCCTTGCAAGAGGTGCCCACATCCAGAAGGGGGGGTCCTGGATTCATCTAATGAAGGACTGAGTAGTTTCATGGCACCTTTAATCACTAATCACATGGTAAACCCGCAGCAAGATGATGAGGTAATGCAGAGAGATCTATTATAGCACAGTGTTCTCCAACCTTGGGTCCCCAGATGTTTTTGGCCTACAACTCCCAGCATGCCCAGCATAGCTGGCTGGGGCATGCTGGGAGTTGTAGGCCAAAAACATCTGGGGACCCAAGGTTGGAGAACACTGTATTATAGCTTTGCAAAATTGGGGTGAGTGGGCATGGATGGTTGGCCTCCCGGGCAGAACTGATGTCACGAATAATTGGGAATTATTGATTCTACCCCCCACTCCCAACACACACACACACACACACCTCTATAATGAGAACAGAAATGGGTAGGCAGGCTAATTAATCTTATCTGGCTTTTCAGTTTCTCATCTGGCTTTTTGACACCCAGTTGACCTCTGTTAAGAGAGTGTTGACATTTCAGTGCAGAGGTTCTGGTGACAGAGGTGCAAATGAAGCTGTTAATGTTCCCTGTCTCTTGTGTAGTATCAGGCGCTATAGCCTGATATACATATATCAGGCTATATACATACACACACACACACACACACACACATATTCCAAAGAGAAATATTTTTTAGAAAATACTTTTTCTTACAAGGAAAAAACCCACAAGTATAATAACAACAATATAAGATAAAACAGCTTCAAAACACAGCAGCGTTAAAATCAAAGGAGACAGCATAAAAAAAGCAGCAGAAAGTGATGCTTGACAAAATGAAAGGGTTCCAGCACCCATCTAGAAATTCAAAGAGAGGGAGCTTAGTGAACCTTACCAGCAAGGCAACCTAATTAAGTAACTACATAGTCCGAGCCGCATCCCTCATCTTTCTCATGCCCTTCCCCCCCCACAAGCCACCTCTCTTTTCTCTGACTCCTTTGCCTCTCTAAACAAGTTAGAGAGAGAGTCAGTGGAAGTAGCATGCTTCCTCTGAAGTACCGCTGACGCATGGTCAGGCAAATGCCATGGCCCACGAGCCCCAGAGGACCCACTGGGGCTGACACCAGCATCCCTTCCTTTCATATACAGGCAGTCCCCGAGTTAAGAACATCTGACTTACAGACAACCCATACTTAAGTACGGACTTCTGGGTTACCTGGCGCTACATTGTTTACGCACATGCCGATTTTAACATATAGAACGCTATGCTGTTCCAAGTTTCATACAAATTCAACTTAAAGACATTCTTAAGAACGGAACTCGTTCGTAACCTGGGGTCTGCCTGTCTATGTACGTATGTAAATTAACCAAGTCCCAGCACTGATGAGAAATGCTGGGTGAGGTGGCTGCAGTTGCCACCATCTTCATTACCCCTAATGCCTCTGGGCCCTGATGTAATGTGCATTGGAGGTGGGGACCAGAGGCACAGGGATAATGAAGATGACAGCAGCTGCAACGGCCTCACCCAGAGCTTCTTTTCTCAGCACTGGGATGAGGGAGCATTGGGTGGCTGGAGATAAACTGATGCTCCTATACACACCATTGCCTTTCTCCACTGCTGCCCGTCACCACACACTTCTGCCTGTCCCTGCTGCCCATCCTTATCTGTCTTCCCCACCACTCTGCCCTCTGGTAATCTCCCTTTGGGGTGCCCGCTGGGGTGGTGCTGGGGAGGACCCAGAGATGATTGGCAGGCCCGCCCATTGTGCTCTAAAATGTTACATTTTCTTGGCAAGGCAGAGACGGCCTTGCCCTCAACATGGACATCTTTGTCAGATTCAGAGTCAATCAAGGTACACCTATCTAGCAAACAGATATCTCACACAAACACAGAGAAAGATTGTGTTTGGTTGATATGCAAATGTTGCAGTGTATAGACATGATGGATGTGGCAAATGACTCCAGGCTCCATATCCTCCCATCATCCAAGCAACACAGTTGCAACGTAGGTCCTGAATCTAAGTATGGGGAGCCCCATGCTTGGGCAGTCCAGGATAGGGATGTATGGATGTTGTGAAATCTGTCCCCTCTGTGTCTCACAGATTGTCAGGCACCTTTTGGTCCATCGTCCGCTCATTGACAGAATCGGATTTTGCACAGATGCGTTCATATTTTATTTTATTTCGAAATAAAATTAACAAAATAAAGGCACCAAAAAGAGGAAGTGCATGCATAATAATAAATCAAGCTCATGAAAGAAACATAAGAATGCACTAATTATAAATTTTAGTCTATAACCGATATGCTTATGGAACATCTACAGTAAAATGGCCTAAGTAGGAGCTCAATACATAATGAAAGAGCAAAAATACAATTTACACCGCATGTAAAAGGAGTGTGTACAAAAATCCACACAGCATTCAGCAGGTGCAGAATTCACAAAATGCCTGTCCCATTCTTGGATTAGAGCAGCCTTCCCCAACCTGGTGCCCTCCAGATGTGTTGGACTACCATTCCCATCATCCATGGCCATGCTGGTTGGGGATGGTGGGAGTCGTAGTCCAACACATCTGAAGGGCACCAGGTTGGGGATGGCTGGATTAGAGCAGTGTTCTCCAACCTTGCCCCCCCAGATGTTTTTGGCCTACAACTCCCAGCATGCCCCAGCCAGTGTAGCTGGCTGGGGCACGCTGGGAGTTGTAGGCCAAAAACATCTGGGGGCCAAGGTTGGAGAACACTGGATTAGAGGATGGATTTTCTAAATGATTCTCATTGTGTTAAAATGCTGCTTATTCTCTGTCTGCGTTATTAAAATGGACAATGCTTTATGGAGATGGTTATTAGCCTAATATTTTTATTGCATTGTGGTATATTACAGTTGACTGCGCTTAAGCATTACTCATCCTTCGAATTGTAATGAACTCCTAACATTAATGCAGCTTCATTTTGTGTAGAAAATGTAATAAAACGTTGAGCAAGCTTCTGAAAGGTTAAATTCATATTAAATTCAATGCATTAATTATAGAAGGGAAATTGTGATTTATGGCGCAATCCAATGTGGCTGCCCCGTAACCCTCCGAACTCAGAGGATTACAGACATCCTACGGAGGGAGGGAGGAGCATGGAGGTGAAGGTCGCCTCTGCACTTCTCCTGCCCTGCAAAAGACTTAGATGGCCAATTTCAAACATCTAAATGTATTGCTCCGGAGCGTGAGGAGGAGAGGCTTAGGTGCTGCCAGGATACTATGTATGCTCCTCACCTCCCCAGTCCCCACCCTCTGGAAGGCCCACAGAACTTCAGATTCAAGGTCAGTCTTCTGACCTCAGAGCCACAGCCGGTGAAGTTCTTTCCATGCCAGCTGTGAAGACAGAGGGAGGGCACTCCGAATTCAGAGTCCCAGCTCCCACCTCCGAGTGCATTTCTGAAGTCGGAGCTGGGACTCCAACTTCTCCTATGGCCAACTAGACTCTGTCTAGCAGCCGTAGGATTGCACCCTTTAAAATATACTTCTGCTATGTGTAGTAATTTCCCTTAATTTTTTGTACACTAGTGGTCTAAATTTGATTTGAATTCAAAGCCATTATTTGTAGGTTTTCATTAACACTTAATGGTGAGCTCTGGGGCTGCACTGGATTTTCAAGATTTTTCTTGTGTTGGAATATCCATTTTTTGATGTGTTACAATTCTTTGCCCAACTATCAAGCAAATAATCTCACAAAATCATTTTCCCCCTCCTGAACTCCCACCCCTCCGCTGCCTTCTACTATATTTCCCATTATGGTCTGTGGTTTAAATGGCCATCACATGACACGAGGTGCCTCCAAAGAATGCTAGTTAAGAGTACAATCCATTCAAAAGTAAAGCCAATATTTCCCCACCACTACCAGTTTTCTGCTGTTCACATTCTTAGTGTCAAGAATGGTGGGAACCAAAGCCATGGGATGGTTCCTTCTGAAGCATTTGCCTAATGCACACATGCATCTATGTGAGTGCTATTCGCCCCTCCCCCCAGCACACACTAAATTTCTAAAATGTCACAGTACTTTTGAAATGAGTTTGGGTGAGACTAGATGGAAGCTGAAGTGGGGGATGTTACAATATTTCTACCAAATTTGAATATCCTCTTTTGGTGTGTTTAGCAGATGAACCAAGGGCTGCAATGTAGAAAGAAGGGCTCCTGGATAAAAGTAGGGTCTTTATCATGTGCTGTGCAGTCCGATAGGGTTTGGGGCATCAGTGGAGGCCCACATTTATTTGAATTGTTTCTTGCTTCCTACTGGAATCTCAGGTATTGGGTCATCGCAACCACTGTCCATAGAGAGTTGCACATCCAGATTCGGACAGTCCCTCCTGAAAGACCCATCCAAGACTGATTGATTTCCATCCTCAGAATTGGAATTAAATTTCTTCATTTTTCTAATGGCTGAAAATGCTGAATTTGGGGGTGGGGGAGGTAGGGTGGGATTAGATGGGTTTAGTGCAGCCTTCCCCAACCTGGTGCCCTCCAGATGTGTTGGACTACAAGCCGCATCACCCCCAGCCACCATGGGCATTGGTCCCAGTGGCTGAAGATAATGGGAAGTGCAGTCCAACACACTGGGAACACGTTGGGAAGGCTGATTTAAGGCTTCTTTAGTGTACTTGTCCTGAATCCAGAGGAACTTTGGATTGAGATGTGTGTTGTACCATTCCACCTTACTATCAAAATTCCTGGTAGCTGTTTTGGGCACGAGAAGGAGATTGGAGGGCAAGGTTTGATGTGCAAATCCACATCAGCTTCTGTCCACTGCAGAGCGCATTGAAAAATAGCCAAACATTTTGGCAGTAAGTAACCACACACACACTTAAGTTTGGCTTGGCCTTATAAAAACACAGCATGAAGCGCAACTAGATCTAAAGATGACTAAACTTCACATGAGGCATAGGACTATTACTGATAGCATTATTTCTTCTATGTGATTATATTTCTTCTCTAAGCAATAAATGTGCAGCTGTTATTTATGTGTGTATTTATTTAGTCTTTTTTAATGCTGTATTTATTTGATGCTGGAGTTTAAAAACCTTCTAAAAGATCTTGGTTGTTATACTGTTTTTTTATTGCGATTCGCTCCTCTGCTTTTATGCTTTACTGAGTATTATTGTTGCTTTTATTGGTTATACTAGTTTTACGTAAGCCACTCACTCTGGGTGACCTGTCAGCTAAAAAGTGGGAGTGAAGATATCTCAAATTAATTAATTAATTGATTAACTTAACACTTCATGCATCTGAAGAAGCGGACAGTGTCTATGAAAGCTTATGTCAAAATAAATGTGTTTAAGGTGCCACAAGACTCCTTGCTGTAAATTATTACCAAAATGGGAAGCACGTTTCAGAGGGGGCAAAAAAAATGTCCATGAAAAATTCCCCCATTTGGGTTCAACTCTAGTCTTTAAAGAAAAAAGAAAAAGCTCTGATAGTGGAAGAGAAGCAGCAGGATGAAATATATACTTCTGCAAATGTACCACTGATGTTTGATTGGGCTAACATTTCACAATGACAGGGTTCAGACAGGGTTGAGTGTGGATTGTCATTAAACCATGGGTGGTTGTTGAAATGTGAGTTATCGTGTTGTCTGAACCCAGCCGCACTAACAAACCATGGTTTGTTAACCACAAACAACCCATGAGGAGAACCCATGGTTTGTTGTTGGGTTGTGAACTGTGGGTTGTTCACCATGGTTTGTTATCTCAGCTAGGGTCAGGCAGTACAATAACCCATGTTTCAACGACAACCCACAGTTCAACGACAACCCACACTCAACCCATACTTGAGTGTGGGTTATCATGTTGTCTGAACCCAGTCAATGTAAAATGTTAGCCCAAGCAAACATCAATGGTACATTTGCAGAAGTAAATTTTAGAGGAAGTTATTTCAAGCTGCCTTGAGAAATGATATGACAGAAGCTGACCTGGCTCTGAACTTGGGAAGAACTGATGAGATTGTTTTGCACCTGTTACCCACACATTCCAATCTTCCTTTTCTGAAATATGTGCACATTCTCCCTGTACTATTAGGCTAGTCCTGAACATTAAGAGTGGTAGCTTATATTTCAGTGTCAAGATAAGTACAAATGATGTTGAGAAGGCACTGTGCTAATGTATAACACATAATGCATTGAACACTGAATGCATTGTATGTGAGTGATTGTTTGGCATGTGGTTCTGCATTCCATGAGTGGGGTAGATACAATAATGGGAAGAAACGGTAAGCATGTTTTTTTTTAAAAAAAAAAAATGGTTAATTGCGAATAGGACAATCTCTGCTTATTTTCCCATGTGGAAGGCAATCTGGTCCCTGTGTCTTCTTCACGTGTTATAAATTTCATATGTTGCACTCAGTATGGTGCATGTGCTGCAATTCTTTGCAAGGTACTGAATGTAGAATGAATTGCACCAGGGCTGGCCCTACCATTAAGGAGAGTGAGGCGGCTGCCTCAGGCAGCAAATGCTAGTGGGTGGGGAGTGGCAGTGAGGTGTTGGAAGGCAGAGCTGTGTCTGCCATGTGGCTTACCCTGCACCCTTTAAGCTATCTTGCTGCCCGCAAGTATAGTGGAGGATGCTGTCCTTTCACCAGTTTGGTTGGCTTCTGTACATGGGATGGAGGAGGATGCCAACTTGTCTTTTGCTTCAGGAGGAAAATGTCTTGGGCTAGCCCTGGACAGGCTATTTGTGATATTTTCAGGTACAAATCATGCTAAAATTAGCTAACTTAAGACATATCCAGAGAAAGAACAAGGTGATATTTGACACTGCAGATTAATCTCCATTTTGGCCTGTTGAGTTTTTCATTGTACACCACACATAAATTGCTTATAAATGTTGATAACATCTGGCAATTTCTAATGACATTAACATCAATAAACAGATCTTTTTTCCTTCGGATTATAAGAAAAATAATAGATCATGTAGCACAACCTAGTGCATAATTATGTACAGCTAAGTCCCTTTAGAATCAATACAGCAGAGGTGCAGAATCTCAGGCCCGGGTCCCAAATCCAGCCTTCCTGGTACTTCCCAGATAGCCCCACCCCCTTTTCTTGGCCCCACCTCCATTCCCGTGACCCCCAAGGTGGTTTCCTGGCTTTTGTGCAACTCCCCCCCACCATTCTAAAAGGTTGAAATGCCTTTCCGAAGGCTTACTGGCAGAAAGAGCAAATGCTGGTATTTTGGCCCTGCCCCATTTAACTTTAGCCACACCCACCACTTCAATATGGCCCCCGAGAGCTTCTCCAAAATGGAATTCAGCCCTTGGGCTGAAAGGTTCAACATCCCTGCAATAGGGAGTTAAGTATGTTTGATGTCGATGCTGGTTTGTAGCCATAGGGTTGGATCCAGGATCTGCTGTCCATGGATGCTCATGGAAAGTGTCTCTGTCCAGTTTTGGAGACCACCTCTGTCTGAAGGCAGAACTATGCTTTCATCTTTAACTGACTGATCTGAGCATTCAGTTGCATCCATCAGTCTTGGAACAGAGAAAGAGAGTGTTCCATCCATCTACCAATAGTCACATGAGTGTACCAAGAACAAGAAGTTCTTTATAAATCACAGCCCCAAAGTCAGAATCGTCAAGTACAGCCATTCCTTTCTGAACTGGAAAGTGGCTGATTTGTCGTCATGTACCAAATAAACAATTCCTGGTGTTGGAAGCCTCTTTTGGGAGAAACAAAGAAAGAAAGTGAACCCCAAAGAAGCATTTGAAATAGCATGATTATGTTCTTGACCTAAGAAAATATGAAGTCTGAGCTTTAATCAGTGAAGGAACATGAATGTAACACTTCATTATATCTTATTGTGTGTAGATAGAAGTGGCACTGATTACACACAAGGATGTCTAGTGATATTCAGAGGTCAGGTGAGGGTGCAAGGCAAGCAAACGAAGTCTGAGGCTTCATGGAGGAGGTGCAGAATGCCAGCATCAGGCCGCAACTGTTAAAGGGCACCTCCATTATTTCGGTTCTCAAATATGTTATTATTTGTATTCGCAGACCTGCTTTGATTCTATTCAGTGGAGTGAGGGATCCACAACATATTGCAAAACAAGTATCCAACCGATAAGAAAAGTCACATTGTCTTAGGCAGATCCAGTATTTTCATATGTGCACCATTTTTCACATAGAAAAATGTGTGACTTCCATGATTTGGTGCATTTGTAGTTATTAGTTAAATGTTAATAATAACAACAGCACCAACACACAAGAGATGATGACGATGATGATGACGATGATGACGATGATTATTATTATTATTATTATTAATAATAATAATAATAATAATAATAATAATAATAATAGAACCCGGGGTCATCCCATGAAGCTGATTGGTGGGATATTCAGGACAGATAAAAGGAAGTACTTCTTCACACAGCACATAGTTAAACTATGGAATTCACTTCCACAAGATGTAGTGATGGCCACCAATTTGGACGGCTTTAAAAGGGGATTAGACAAATTCATGGAGGAGAAGGCTATCAATGGCTACCAGTCTTGATTGGCTATGTGCTTCCTCCAGTATCAGAGGCAGTATGTCTATGTACTCCAGTTGCTGGGGAACATGGGTGGGAAGGTGCTGTTGCACTCATGTCCTGCTTGTGGGATCCGATGGGCAGCTGGTTGGCCACTGTGTGAACAGAATGCTGGACTAGATGGACCCTTGGTCTGATCCAGCATGGCTCTTCTTATAATAATAATAATAATAATAATAATAATAATAATAATAATAATAATAGCCGCCTTGGGTTCCTTGCAGGAAAAAAGGTGGGGTATAAATATAATAAAATAAATAAAATAAAATAAAATAATGATGATGATGATGATGATGATGATGATGATGATGATGATACATTTGCATACTACATTCAAGTGTTCAAAACACTTAATCTAGTTGTAATTCTTACAAGTGTTGTAAGAATTAGGTAAGTCAGTACTGTTTTCCCCCATATTGCAGATGGGAAAACTGAGGCTGAGAGTGAGTGAGTGGCTTACCCAAGGCTACCTAGTGAGTTCATGGCAGAGATGAGAGTCAAACTGTGGATTTCCAAGCCCAAAACTTGGTATATACAAAGGATATTCTAATATTCAAATTAAGATAGGGAGGTATTCCCAATATTTTCAAAATTCTAAATGGCAGCCATTTTTGTAATGATGAGTGGTTATAAATACTGCAATATCTCAGGTGCTATTGATCTGATTTGCATTTTATGTATATCAAGGTAGCTACTATTAGGGACAGACACAGAGACCTGGTTTGCATGGCACAGTAAGCCACTGTAGGTTAATTCACCTGTGTGGGCTCCATGCATACACTGGCCGCCATTTTGCACATGCAAGCCATGGCTGGGGCACACCATGGCATATCATGCAAACCTGGAGAAGGTGGATTGTTGGCATGGTTAACAAACCACCCACAACCATGGCCTGTTTTAGGGTTGTGGCGGGTGGTTTGTTAACCATGCCAATGACCCACCTTCTCTGGGTTCGCATGACACGACAAGCTATGCCACACCTCCACTGCAATTTGCATATGCAAAATGGCAGCCAGCATGCATCATGGAGCCCCATGGGTGAATTAACCCACAGTGACTTGTTATAATATGCGAACAGGCCCTTATTCTACAACCCACACTTCCTTTGCTTGTGAGTTGGGACCAGTAACTAATATGTGTAGATAACCATGATGAACTGTTCTGAACCAGAAGCTGCAGTGAGCAGCTATGAACTGATCTACTGTGGTTGCAAGAAGAGTTGCATTAGCTATGTGTACAACTGCAGAGTTGCACAATTAACATGCTCTGCACTGTTCTTTGTGAGGGACACTGTGCAGCTAATTAGTGTGAGATCAGAGTGTTTTGAAATGTCACATGAACTGAAATATAAATATTGATTCTAGCCATTTTTATGTATTGCACTATTAAATGTTACATTACATTACAGCGGGTTGGAACCAGACTTGTACGGAGCAGAATTCCTCTAACAGGACACTTGCATGGGCAGAAGGGGGGAAACAATTTTCACTGATTCCCCTTCCCTCTGTATCTCCCTATTCCACTGCAAAATCTGGTTGGGAGGGTTAAGGACCCTCCGGAGCAGGATGTGGGGTGGCCCCGGCCACTGCAAGGAGAAGGGGAAATATTTTGCACCTTCACGGTGTTGAGTATCTTGTGTACATCAAGTGGTAACAATGCCAATTAAATCCATTTCAATTCCAGGTTGTAACACAACCAAAAGTGGAAAAGTCAAAGGGGTGTGTGTGTGAATACTTCTGCAAGGCACTGTAACATTCCCCCGACTTTCTTAAAAATGAGGAGCAGCCTTAGGGCTGTGATTGTGAGAAGATCAGTGAGAGTTCTGCTGCTTAAACCTTTCTCCAGCTTCTGTTTCCTCATTCAAGATCAACCCCAGCTGCAAAGGAAAAGTGGCAGGAGTGAGGGTGGGTTAACACTTTTACTCCTGACTGCATGCTTCTGAAACTGCTTTTCATTTTTTTTAAAGGTGTGAGAACATTGCATTCAATTGGGCAGTATCCATACTTCCACTGCGCTCCTGCCATTTCTGTTGTGCTAGCAGGACATCGCTTGTGCAACAGGAACTAGTGCTTCTGACAGTAGTCCCAGAAATTAGTGGAAACATTCATTTTCCATATTGGGGCAGGACAGTAGAGCTCCCTTCTGAAAGCTCTGCTGACCTGCCCCATTCCGGAAACAAGCGTTGCGCTAGTGTGAGTCCCACTAGCATGGGGGCAGCATTGGATGCTGCCCACTGTGTGCACAAAGTCTCATTTGGCCTTGAAAAATAAGTGTTTCCAAAGATGTATATCCGCTAATTGCACACCCTAATTGTTGTGTAATGTGTGAGATAGCTCTTATTTTGGTAGACAAGTCTTGTTTTCCCCCCCCTTAAATTTGCCAACACACTTCTATTTTATTTTTTAACAAATGTAATATTTTCCTCAGCATTCTGTTTACCAGCGAGAGCTGTCTTCTCAAGCAAAAACAAAACAAAAACCGAACAGATTTGACAGCAGCTGTGTGGAAGACACAGCTAGCAGCTCCATGGCGGGGGAGGATGTGCAACTTGATAAACAGCCCTAGAAATCCAGTCACCCACAGTAGCAGAGAATATGAAATGTCAGCAGGAAAATATGGACAATGAGCCGTTTTTAGGTGCTGTTGGCTGAGGCTGTTGTGCCTTGCACCATTACAAGTGAGACACATGCAAACCAAACCAAGAATCTTCTGTTGAATGCTGGCTTCGGAGCATATCAGTTGTGCTATTCAGCTGTTTTGAAATGATAACGTTTTGATTTCAGGAGGGTGAAAGGTAGGGGCACAGATGAGATCTGCCTTTCAGAATTGCTGCTCTGTAAATATCATCAAAGGGGAAATGGATGGCAATACATTCCAGCTATCCAATGATTTAATATTTAACCTGACCTCTGTGGGTTGACTCTGCTGGAGATTCCCCTGATCTAGTTAACAAGATGTACCTTTAGGATGTAATTGAAGAATGCAGGGAAATACCTCTCGGTAAATGAACATGTGTAAGCCCGTGTGGGCTTTGGGGAAGGCTAAATCCCCCAAATGATCTGAGTGCTATCCATTATGCCTGCCACCCCAATGTTGTTTTGTACAACAACTCCCATCATCCCTTACTGGCCCTGCTGCCTGGGAATGATGGGAGTTGTAATCCAAAACAACTGGAGGGCACCAGGTTGAGGAAGGCCTTATTAAATGGTACAACTAAGTAATTTTAGACTGAATAGTCTTCTTGGGGCGGGGGGAGGGGGAGGGATGGCTATGTTGTGCATTATTACATTTGTGAAGCACACAATTAACATTTCCCCCACCGCTGGCATTCCATGCTTTACAACTACTTCTGCATCCCTGATACTGTAGGGCAAAAACCAAACCAAACCTTCATTTACCAACCTTGATTAGAAAAAAGAAACGAAAGAAATACTCTGAGCATGTGCAGTTTGGCACTTTAAATTCACCAACATGTCTACAGGGATAAGATGAAGCTTACTTCTGCTGCCCTGATGCAAAACACATTGGCTTGGAAATAAGCAGCACTTTGTTGTAGAAAAGGATTGAGAGAGAGAGAGAGAGAGAGAGAGAGAGAGAGAGAGATTTCATAGATTTCATAGATCATAGAGTTGGCCTACAAGGCCCTCGAGTCCAACCCCCTGCTCAGTGCAGGAAACTAGAGGAGGGGTCTCCCATCCAAGTAATAACCAGGCCTGACCCTGCTTAGCTTTCCACGCTCAGACAAGCTGAGCCAGCGATATATAGTAAAAAGTAATAAAATGAGCATCTGTAACCATTTACATCTCCAGCCAGCCACCTCCCGACTATGAAAGGTTTTTTTAAACTGCCCATGCTGGCCCCAGTGCTGACACCTGGGCCTGTTTGCCGCCACTGCCTCAATCAATTACCCGGCTCTGGGTGGTCATTTAGGGTCCCCCGAGGCTGTGGAGCCTGCACTTTGGCCCCCTACGTCCCATTCTAGCTGCAGCATTGGCGGCTTTACGCTGTTCCGGGCAGTTTGCTTACATGGGCTTGATTTTGCACATTTTAAATAATGAGGGATTGCACCTTGTCATGAAGTTACATTATGTCGCCTCACATCATCAACACCTTGGAAGTTTCCATTTCGTACACGTGCAAAATGTAGTTAAAAATTTCGGAAGACCCCGAGAAGCATTCCCCTGTCAGTGCTGATTGGTAATTTGGTTTTATAGATAATAAATAATTCTTTAATTTAGATATATTGTCCGTCACGCATGCCGGAAGCTGAAATGATAATTTGAAATATAAAATCTCAGTAAGATGCAGGAGATGCTGACCTGCGATCTCCACAAACACCGGTGATTGTCAAGACCACGGCTGCTCATTTTTCAGCCACCGTTATCATGGGCATTGCCCCCACGAAGCTGCAGCAGAGAAGTAGGTAAATATATTATCTGCACAAATACTTCCTGTGGATTTTTGGGGAGCAACACAAGGAAACGAGATTGACTGTACAGCTCAAATCTATCTTGCCAAGTGTATCTTGGTAAAACTTCCATGCAAGAAGATTCTATCGCAGTGTTCTATAGCTACAAGCTGGACTGTGTATGGGTAATTCAGGCAGTCATTCAGCAGCTGGGATCAGGTTATGAAGCGACTGCAGCGTTTCATGGCACTGGTGTCATTTGTTAAAAAGGAGCTGTGTAAAAAGATTAATCTCATTTGAATGGACACAATGCCTTGGGCACAATAAGTTCATTTCTCTTCTGTGTTCTTCTCTAGGTCCATTACGGTGGAGTGTCTAAAAGCTGTTTAACACTGTGATGGAACACGATGGCGCTGCGTTATTTTATAATGTACTGACACGGTGTCGGATGTGTGCGCCATGTACAGCCATTGAGATGCTTTTACAAGGCTCGCCCAAAACATTTTGCCACTTGAGGTGAAGACAGTGCACTACACACACACACACACACACACACACCATTCCACATACAGAAGCTGACTGGACTGGCAGTTGTATCTTAGTTCAGCACAGGCAAGGCAACAACTTTCTCTACCACACCTGAAGCAGCAGCCTAGCTTAGGGGGTGCAGGGCAGGCCACGTGGCACATGCAGCTCTGTCTTCCAACACCTTGTAGCCACCCCCAGGGCTGGTGTCAAGGGTAGGCATGGTCGGGCATCTGCCAAGGGCCCACACACCAGCAGGGGCCCACTGGCAAGAGCCTCCTGGACTTGCTCCTCCTCTTCACCACTGCAACCTGCTTCTTCACTTGCCTCTCACTCTGGACCAGACAATGGTGGTGGTGGTGAGGAGCAGTAGATGCCGTTGCCTGCTTGCTCATTGGCTCCTTGCCTGGCAAGCAAGCAAGCGGTAGCAATGGTAAGAAAGAGGAGGCGGGGCAATAGTGGCTGGTGGCAATGGTGGTGAGAAGGTTGACTCACTGAGGGAGGGGTCCCATGGAGGGTGTCTTCCCAAGGGCCCGCCAAAAACCTGGCACCAACACTGCCTCCCCCCAAGCATCTGATGCCTGAGGCAGCTGCCTCATCTGCTGAATGGTAGGGCCAGCCCTGGTCCTTTTTCCAAATACACTCTGGGAATGTATATTTTATTTCTATAAATATTGCATTCAGCTGCTTCTCATTGTTTCAAATCCCTCTCTTACTCTCCAGCATTTCCCTTCTGACCCCTTCATCCCCCTTGACAATTTACTGCACCTAAGGAAGAAATATATATATATATATATATATATATATATATATATACGGTATATATATATATATTCAGCTGTCTCCCTCTCCATTTTTCTGGTCTTTTATCCTTGATTCTGACTACCAAGATAATTGGATCTTACCTTCACTTAAGCTTCATTTTGTTGCAGCTTAGATGATGCCTTGTGGCTGAAATCTGCTCTCTCTAATCTCCCTGTCATTTTCTGAGCCACTTGTCACCAAACTACCCACTTGCATTTGCAGACAGATTCCTCAGACACTGCCCATCTACATTGTTCCCCCCGCTCTGCCCCCCCCGCCACCACTTTTCTCCAGATCTGGCAACAGAGTGATGTATAAAAAGATGTTAACAGGGATGCACTCAGCTTTGAAATGCTGAAGCGCTGGCAATGTTGATTAGTTTGGCTCTACTGGGTTGCTTCTTTCTAATGATTTTAACAGCTGTCTTGCAGAAAGTGTAGGTGATTTTAATGTCCCTAGATCTCATATTTATGGCAAATCCCTCCCTTCAAAGCTCAGAAGCGGACAACCTCCCCTGAGGGTACCCAACAACATGACGTGATAGAGCTTTGTGCACCACAGTAGGTTACGAAGACCCGCCTGCTTTCAACTTGCCGGATGATTTTGCTTGTTGCATTTTGAGTTTTGCTATCACAAATAGGATTTGTTTTTTCTATAGCCGCAATGCTGTGCTATGAAAAAAATTAAAATACACGTAGGCCTAATCTACACAAGAGTCTTCCAACATGGCTGCAGTTTAATCGTGCACTTCCTTGATTTCACATTTACTTCTCCTGTGGTGCACATTTCCAGTTATTGCGGTGTTGAACCTGCATTAATCCCGCATCTTAAGCCACAGTATTTGGGGTAGGTAGGCAGAGTCTCACAACATCAATGTCACGTTGTCAACTGTTGTGATGCCATTGGTCCCGCTCTATCATGTCACATATCTGGAATATTGGTATAAATGTTACAGCGGTATGAAGAATCTCTTTTCCCCCCTCTCTTTTTTAACTTCGTTCTTTGCATGTGTGCAGATCTGCATGTACATTTCAATGAGTAATAGCAAACCACCCACCCCAGAAACTCAAGTATACTGTATTTTTTGAGATAATTCCACAGTCAGGGGGCTACCACCAAGAAGGTCCTTTCCCTTGTTGCCACCCTCTGAGCAGCTCTCGGATTAGACAGTCAGAGGAAGGCCTCAAGTCACCATGTAGAGGTAGGATTATAACTCCACCGTCAATCACATGCTTTGCATGGAGAAAATCCTAGATTCAATCCTTGGTATCTTCAGTTAAAAGGATCAGGTAGCACAGCCTCTCCCAACCAATGTCCTTCAAGTGTGTTGGACTACAACTCCCTCCATCCACAGCAAGCACGCTGGAGGAGGGGTCATGTTGGGCATTGAGGGCCAACACATCTGGATGGCACCAGGTATGGGGGCTGATAGAAGGGGAAGACCTCTGTCTGAGTCCCTGGAGAGCACTGCCAGGCAGAGTGGACCATGCTGGTCTTGATGGACAAAGGGACTGATCTGGTGAAGCCAGCTTCCCATGTTCTATATGTATAGGCAGTATTGTCCTTATTACTATCTTATTACAAAGGTCATTCCCACCCACGTTCAGTGCATAAGTTAATGAATAGCTGCTGCCTGGCCAAAACAAACATTGTCCTTCCCAGAGAATGACTTCAGAAGCACTGTTTGTGTTCCTTAGCATTCCTGAGCAAATCACTACTGTGGGATTGATGCTAATAGTCCCATAATACCGTACATTTTAAACTATTACTTTGTTCCGATTGTGTGTGTGTGTGTGTGTGTGTGTGTATATAGTTTAAATGGGAATCTTCAAGCAGATTTTTTTTTAATTACAAAAAAAAGTTCCACTGAAGGCCAGTTATACAGAACTAAAGAATAGAGGCTGT
This sequence comes from Shinisaurus crocodilurus, assembly GCA_021292165.1. Classification (NCBI taxonomy): domain Eukaryota; kingdom Metazoa; phylum Chordata; class Lepidosauria; order Squamata; family Shinisauridae; genus Shinisaurus; species Shinisaurus crocodilurus. The sequence continues at coordinate 231,320,838 of CM037879.1, forward strand.
AATCTTGCTCATTACAATCAATCATGTTGACTGTAGTGGAAGATGGATTATACCCAGTGTCCATCAAGGAGTGGAAACTAATAATTTTCATCTAATCCAATGGAGGCTCCAGTGTTAATGAATCTGTATTGGCCTTTTACTACTTTGTTTCATGGCCTGCTACAAACATGTATAAAACTTTCCTGTCCTGAGAGACAGAGAGAGAGAGAGACCAATGGGATGAAACTATGACTGGATTCACATGACACGACAACCCATTGTGGGTTGCTACCTGTGATGGGTTGTCGTGTCTTGTGAACCCAGACTGATTTCCCCAGGGTGGATTGTTCATGGGCAACAAGCCACCCACACAGCCCATGCACTGTTGTAGGGGTTGTTGTACCCATGATGGGTTGTCATGTCATCCAAACCTGGGCAACCGACCCCATTGTAGGTACGGAGAATCAGCTATGAAGCCCCATGGCATGAGTGGCAAAAAAAACTCTTACCAAGCCTCTCCCAGGTAACTGCTAGTGCCAGCTGTCCCAAAAGTGCCCAAGCAGCACTTGGGGGCAGCTGGCACTGTCTTCCCCCTCTCCCTGCCATGATCATTGGCTGTTTCAGGCTTGCCACAGCTTTTTTTCCTTTTACCTTTTGTTTTCTCCGAGATCATGAAAGCTGGCTTGACGGATGGCTTTTGCTATCCCCATTTTCGCAGCCGACAGCCCCTTCAAAGTGCCTACGTGGCACCCTGGAAGAGCTGTCTGTTGCTGGCAGGACCTTTTCTCTTTATTTTTTTGTGCAAAATACTGTGCAAAAATCCACATTAATTTTTTAAAAATTGTAACTGCACTTACACAACTGCAAACCTTTACAATTGAACAAGTGTGGGGATTTGAAGCCTCGGCTGGGGCAATGTCCAGGGGCATGCCTGCTGCCAAGGTCCATCAGGTATCAACCCTGGACATTGCCCAGAAGAGGCTCCAGTTTGTTCCCCCCCCCCTTGGTTTCTCTGGACAGCTGTCAGAAGATGAGCTGTCAAAAGAAGCCAAAGGAGCGAGTGACCTTTGCTCACAAAAAGGGGGTGTCGGTGGCTATCAAAATGGGGATTGCAAAAGCCAGCTGTCAAGCCGGCTTTCACGATCTCTGGGCAAAAAAAGGTAAAAAGAAAAAAAGCTGCGGCAAGCCAAAAATGGCTTGCAATCACAGCAGGGAGTGGGGAGACAACTTGGTCCTCCTGCAGTGTCCCCTGGGAAACTCGCAGGAGGACCGAGGGGAGAGAAGGGAGCCAACAACCCACGTTGAGCCCGATTGTCTGTCTGGCTCACTGTGGGTTGTTCACACAACCATTCCACCGTGGCTTATTGCCAGGGTGGGTTAGCATGAGGTGCGAACATGCCCAGTAGTTTCTTGAGGTTTCTTCTTCCATTTCTGATTAGGGACTAAAATAATCCAGCTGGAACTTTCGTGCATTTTAACAAAGAAAATGAAGGACAATGTCTGGTTTTGGCCAGGAAGCAGCTATTTGTTAACTTAAATGCACTGACAGGGGATGAAGAAATTGTTAACAAGCTAGTTAGTTGAAGGGGAGCATGAATGTTCCATTTAATGTCTGGATTTCTGTGAGTGTTTGAACTAAATGGCCTTTGTCGGCAGCCTTAAACATCATATAGTATGGAGCCAGCAAGCAGTGATGATTTATTCTGTTCTTCAACACTTTTGTGCATTGCTTTTCCAAAGGATGATGGATTTGTTCAGAAGGCTGTGAACCACATGTGGAAATTTAAAAAAAAAAAATCTACCTCAAAGAGATGGATAATCAGGACCCTGCTTTCAGAAAGATCATGTCCCCTAGTAAACTGAAAGCACAATTTCTGGATTTGTACACAATTATTTGGCCAACAGATGGCATACGTAGAGGGAGGCACAAGCTGTGTAAGAAAGCTGTCTTGTGGTGATTAGCTAGGTAAATTACTAGATGTTGCCACTTATGGACACACTAATATGTTCCTATCAGGCTACTTATGGTAGATCGGGTTGTTGCCAAGACCACGTTTTGATACATTCATGTCAGACCAAGACTGAAGCCATCTTATATCACCCTTTGTTTTTATAGCACACATGACTACTGGATGAACAATCAGGAATGAAGATGGAAAAATACAGAGGCTGAAATTCAGCCAAGAGCAGAAATGCTCTTTGGATAATGTGGAGAAACGAGCCTTTGGGGGTACACACACACACCTCAGGTGTGAACCGGCTGGGGTGGGGTGTGCATAGTTAGCGTGTAGAGAAAAGAGTTTTTAGGGTTCCTGCATGCATGCATGCATGCAGGAACAAACACACACACACGCGCCTCCTCATGAGTAAACCAGGTGGGGGCTGGGAAGAAGCAAAGGGTGCATGGAACATGAGATGGGGCCTGGCGTCTAGAGGTCTGGAGGAGCCAGGCTGAGGGCATTCATATGCATAGTTCAAGCCACGACTCAGGAGTTCCCTTCCCCCTGCCTGGCCAGTTTCCTCCCCCCTGCCTGGCCAGGTGAAGTTCAAATTGATTGGCTGAAGCAAGAAGGTTACAGAAAAGGGGAGAGGGAAGAGCTATTTCCCCACGTGTAGCCTTTGTTCTTGGTCAGTCCTTTTGGTAGCGTGCCCGGCATGGCAGCGCGCCAGCGAGGGGCCTGAGCCTTTAGGGGGGGCTCCCCTCAGGAACCGACCCCAGGCAGCCCCTGGTAAAATTAGCTGGTTGGAGGGCTCTAGAAAGGCAGGACTGTGCTGGATCTAACCCTTGAAGCGAACACCCTCAGGTAACAGGTGTGTGTGCCTGAGAGATCTTAAGGAATCAGGTTTTCTTGTTTTATAGCTTTACTGTGTACCAAAGTGTCTCTCTCTATATATTGTGTGCTTCTCTTATTTCCCTAATCTTGTTGTAAATTGCTACCAGAAATAAACCTTGTTTGGTTTTACCCCACATGGGTTTTGTAGTGCTCTGTGAGTTCAGTATCTAAATCCAGGTTACAGAAAATGAAGGCGAGTCCCTAAACAGAGATCCAAGTAGGATTGCAGACAGCTGAGGCTGGCATTCTGGTATCTTGAGATCTCAGAGGGTCTTGGTTCCTTTGCCAGTAGGCAAGGGTGGGGTAGTGGCGGGCCAGCCAGCCCCCCCTTCCGGGCCACATGGTGGCAAGTGCTGGGTTTCCTTTGGAGTAGGAAAGGGTGGGAGTCTGGCGGGTCAGCCAGCCCCCCCTCTTCCTCCACAGATAAGAATGAAATGCTTCAGAAGAAATAAAGAAGAGATAAAGTACAGCGATCATGAGAGGTCTAGTGTAATACTGAGGATATGATACAGTTTACATTCGAGATTTTCAGTGAATAGGTATGTGCCTTTCATATAAAGTTCAGGTTACAAAGTTTGTTGATTGCAGCCTTGGGATTAATCTCGTTGAGCTGAATCATCATAATGTTCATGGTCAATCTGGGTGTATGAGAAAAGGAAGTAATATATTAAAAGCTATCCAGCTGCAAACCTGAAAAAATGTTGTACATAATACATATTCATTTTTAAAAATCCTGCAAAACTCAATACAGGATTAGGTTTTACAGTCAAGTTTTTAAATTGAACATCAGTAAACATCTTCCCTTTTTCACGTTGATTTGGCTTGAATGTATTGCAGGTAGAGGATACATATCTACAAGCTAGGGAAGAAAGTAACACTGCTTAAAGTACTTTGCAATGTAAGTATACCTTACCTTGAGCACAAATATTCATTTCAAAGAGTGGAGTTCCACTCAACATGACTGCAATTCTATACACACTTACCTGGGAATAAGTCCCATTGAAAGTACATATCTAAGTTTGCACTGTAAGTTAGTTTGAAAACTTGAAGAATACTGTACAAAATAAGTACTTATAATGGTTGTTTTCACCTCTCAAGAATTGTTTGGGACCATATAGAATTGGATGTTATAGGGACAAACTGTGCTATGTTAAATACCAATCCAGCTGGTTCTCACCTATTTTTTTTAAACCTTAAAGTAAACATGTGGGGCCATGATCTGGATCAGGAACACCATGCATAGGTAGAGGAGGTTAAAACATTCCCACCCAGCTACTTCCCTCCCCTGCAAATCCACCCCTCCTTGCAGGGGTCAACAAAAAGAGATAAACTTGATTGGCGGAGGGGTATTTAAGAAAAAAAGTGGCTGAATGGGGAGGTTTAGACCACCTCCTCCTGTGTGGAGTGGTCTCAATCTGGATTGAAGTCCCATGTGCTTACTTCAAGGTAAAAAAATATATGGTGAGGATCATCTACATTACTATGTCATTAATGTAGTGTCTAGTTTAGCCCATAGACTTGTTTTCACTAGGGCAAGAGTTCCTTTGAGTGACATAGATAGGTATTTGGTCTGATCCAGCAAGGCTCTTATCTTCTAAGACTTATGCTCATGCTGGCTCAGCTTGTCTGAGCGTGGAAAGCTAAGCAGGGTCAGGCCTGGTTATTGCTTGGATGGGAGACCCCTCCTCTAGTTTCCTGCATTGAGCAGGGGGTTGGACTCGATGACCTTGTAGGCCCCTTCCAATTCTATGATCCTATGATCCTACTGTTTGAGAGAGAATGGTAATGCTGCTTTAATGGATTTTAATGGCTTCCTGGGTTCCTCCTTTCATAGACATCAAAAAGTAGGCCTAAGTGGAGAAAAGCTATCAGGTGGGGAGGGGAATCATTGTGCTAAAAGTCAAATGGATACAGGAAAAGAAGAATTGTAACTCCTGTCAAAAGGAATTTTCTTTACAGTTTTTTCCTGCCATCTCAGAAAGACGTGGGGGCATTTGTTCATTGTCCTCAGCCCATAGTACCGTAGCTCCCTGTGTTAGTTAGTTAGTTAATTATATTTATACCCCGCCTTTTTTCCTGCAAGGAACCCAAGGCGGTTTACATAATCCTCCTCCTCCTCCTCCTCTCCATTTTATCCTCTCTGCACTACAGTAGGGAAATCACAGCTGGAAGCGGCAGCATCAGGTGATATCACCCAAGGTGCAATGCTCTGGTGCTTTGCTTGCTACCCACCCAGCCATATTCTGCCTACTTTGGCAAAGTTTCCCACGCTTCTAGTTTCCCATTATTAAATAACAGACAGCACAGGATGCTCTCTTACAGATGTTTCCTCAAGAGACTTTAAACAGGTATTCCAGTACTAAAAAAAGGACTCACATGACATCTAACACCTTTTGGCAGTCCTTTCCTCATCTCACACAGACCAACAGCAGGATGCTCAGTGGCTGCTGCTGGTGCACTCTGGCTGCATCCTGCGATAAAAACGCCTGTGTAAAGAGACATGATACAACACAGGGCAGTGCTAGGTCCCAAAAAGATCCTGAGTCCGGGGTTCAGGCCCATAGGACAAAAAAAAAAAAGAGAGAAAGGAACAAATCTACATAGGCTCATTTACATATGCTCTAAAGTCTCTCTCTCTGTGTCTGTCTTTAAAGGACCCTGAAAGGGATGCATGGATGGGGGAGAGGAGGGCACTTGATTTCAGAAAAAAAACCTCAGGCAGAAAGATCGGGGGGGGGGGGCGGAGCAGCAGGAGGTGAAGCATATGTAGGCAAAAAGTCAGCTAACTCAGGGGGATCAGGAGCAACAGAGCTCATCAGGGCCCTGGTACCTTTCAGCATGGACATAGCATGGTGGTGGGGCAGGTGGCTTCCCAGAAATTCGGGACTCCAGCAGGACCGGTGCAGGGCAGTTTGGCGCCCTAGGCTAAATTATACTTAGCGCCCCCCCTCGTGCCGTGGGGGGGCTCTGGAAAGCAGCCCTGCTCTGCAACCTCCCGCCCCCCCCGCAGCCACCGGACCCCCCCCACACGCTGCCGCTGCCGCCCCCCACCTACCCTCCCACGCCTCCTCCGAAAAGGGACCCCCGTGCTCTGTTTTTGGCCGGGGGAAACCAGAGCAACAGGGCTGTTTAAGCCCTGTTGCCCTGGTTCTTCCCGCCAAAACAGAGCGCAGGCGGGGCTCCGGAAACAGCGCGGAGAAGGTAGGTGTGGGGGGGGGGAGGCGGCGTGGAGGAGAGGCGAAGCGAGGCGAGGTGGGGGGAGGCGGCGCGGGGGGGAGGCGGCGCAGAGGCGAAGCGAAGCAAGGTGGGGGGGATGCGGCGCGGGGGGGAGGCGGCGCAGAAGCGAAGCGAGGCAGCGCGGGGGGAGGCGGCGCAGAGGCGAGGCAAGGTGGGGGGGAGGCGCCCAGGCTCGGCCCCACCACTACTCCGGGCGCACTGACCTGGCTTTCTCGGAGAGGCGGGCGGGCGGGCAGGGCAGGAGCGCGCCGGCAGCGAAGAGGAGCGCAGCGTTCTGCGCCCTCTTCCGCTACGCGCCCTAGGCAACAGCCTAGTTGGCCTAGCGGTAGCGCCGGCCCTGGGCTCCAGCCTAGTGGGCTGCCCGCTAACACCCCGCCTCCGATACAACCTGGGACAACCCAGAAGCAAGGCCAATGCTTCAGTCAAGAGGAGATGGCATCCTTTTCCAAGGCAAACTGTGTGGGTCACCGCCACGCACACCATGCAAGCAAAACAGTGCAGATCAGATGCTGATTATTGCATATCACCATACAGCACAGTACATCTGCAACTGACGTGTGGACTTGACTTATATCAAAGTGCAGCCTGAATTACCCGTTTTGGGCTTTGCGCAGCCCAACAAGTTCACACACTTGCGAGAAATACCCTGCTGTTATGCAGGAAGAGGATCTGGTGGCCCAACAAAATCAGGTTAACGCAGCTGCAGAAGCCCAGAGGCCCTTTTGTTACAGCAGCTGCTGTTGTGCTTCCTGTGGAGTGGTTAATCTGAAATCGGGGCGGGGGGGGGGGGATACAGAGCAGCAAACCCATTTTTCCCCGTAGAGTGAACACCCGGCACCTGATTGGCTGTGGCTCTCGACCATATTAGGAGTGTGTGAAGCATAGATTAGGAGCCTGGGCCAGGCTGCAGGAACTCTCCTGCCAATCTGATCTATATTTAGCAGCAACACACAGGGAATAGCAGTTTAAATGTGGGCTGGGCCGGCCAGGCAGGAAGCAGAAATGCATGAAAAATCTCCCAGATGCGAGATAATGCAAGCCAGAAAGGCAATGTTCATATAATTGATGGCAAACTCTCCCTAAATGGCTTTGTGAACAAATTCATTTTCATTACATATAAAAAAGAATGTACCTATTTCAGCTTCTGCAACAAGAAAGAAAGAAAGAAAGAAAGATGGGGTGGGGTAGGGAGGGTGGTTGTTTTTTTTTTAATGGATAGTGATTAGAATGACTTTGGCAAAGCTTTATATGTTTGCTTCAAATGCATATAAGTTTGTGATGCATATTCATCTAATTGCTTAGAATTGGGGGGTGGGGATCACCTCCCTATTGTGTGTGTGTGTGTGTGTGTGTGTGTGAGAGAGAGAGAGAGAGAGAGAGAGAGAATTTCTTTCTGTGAAGCCACAGCGTTCCCCAGATTTGAAGTTAATATGCAGTAGGAGGTCTGCTGGATTGATGGCAGGTCTTCTTTTACTGAGCCCTCTGGATTTGTCTTCTTTAACTTAATCCCTTTGATCTAATTCCTGCATGTAGGGTGGCCATTTATTCCTTGCCCCCCCCAAAAGTGGGAAAGCATACAAAAAAGGGGGGGACAAAAGAGGATAGAGATTTGCATAACATTTGCACTTGGCAACTTATAGATATAGGTGCAAATCTAGAAATAATTGCTGTAATTTAAATAGAAATCTACAATACATCTCACCATAGTGAGGAAGACTGGTGGTGACCTGTGGGTCTGCTCAGCTTGCTGCCCAGGTGCTAACTGTTGATGATGGACGACCTCTAGGCTCAGCAGCTCTTTCTTCTGATGGTTCTTTATCTTTAAACTAGACTTGGACTGGACACACCTTCAAACAGAGGATGCCTTCAAAATAGAGGACAGCCCTCTGTAAAGTAGGAAATGTGGCCACCCTACCTTTTTATTTGCCTGCTTTTCATCCAGTGTTTCATGTTATCAAACAATGGATAAAGCGGAGATGTCAGGAGGTTCCTAGTGCACCTCATGACACCTTTGCCTTATCCAGTTTTGGGAAATGCACTGATTAGGCCTAATGGCAGCATACAGCTATGTCTTGTGTATTTATTGTATTTGTTTATTTATGTATTTATTAAAGAACTAGCTTATTTACCTGGCATTGCCCGGGTCGTCATTTTCTTATAGGTACTATTTGTTTGAAATTCCTTAAGGTAACTGACCGCTTTTTTGAATGGCTCCATAGGAAAGGTGAAACGAAAAATTCATAACACCTTTCAATCATTTATTGTTTTTAAAATGTTTTCTTAGAAAGCCGGCACAATACGATTTTCTGTTTTTCTGAAATCCCCCGGGATTACACAACAAAATCCCAGCTCCCCCGGGACTACACAACAATGAAATCCCTGCTCCCCTGGGACTACACAACAATGAAATCCCAGCTCCCTCGGGACCACACAATGAAATCCCTGCTCCCCCAGGACTGCAGAATGAAATCTCTGCTCCCCACCAGGACTACACAATGAAATCTCTGCTCCCCCCCCCCAGGAATACACAATGAAATCCCAGCTCCCCCGGGACTCCACAGCAATGAAATCCCAGCTCCCCCGTGTAGGCCCCTGCAGCAATTCACATGAACATTCTGAATGACGTAGGGGCGCTCCTATGTCAGTTTGCCCATAAGCTACATAAGAGTGGGTCATACATGCCCAGTGATGGGGGTTTTTTTGGGTTCTAACCCGGCCAGTACTCTTCCTTGGGTGATGAAGAGTATGTGTGCCAAGTTTGGTGGGGATCCATCAAACCGTGTAGGAGCCTATGCGGAACACACAAACAAACAAACGTACAAACACACAAACAAACTTTCACATTTATATAGCAGATTTATGCCCCGCTTTTCTGGTACAAAAGCACCATTCAGGGAGGCTTACAACATTTTAAAAAAATTTAAAATAAAATTTTTTAAAAAAATTTACATTTTCGTAAAAACAACAATATAACACAATCAACTGAGAAGACAGGGTTGGCTGTTAAAGCCAAAAGAAGAAAAACATGACTTGCCACATGCAACAAATGCTGGCCACAATAAACAGTTTGGTTTTTTGGGAAGATGGCCAACCACACTCCATGGGGCAAGGCATTCCACAATCTGGGTGCACCCATGCTTGCGTGCCCTGTGCCTCCTGTGCCCGGTGCCACTACATTCTGCAGTGAAACTCTCCTATTGACAGTACTTGGTCAGTTGCAGGAAATCCATCAGTATCCTTCTGGGGGGACAGAACTGGTCTGGATGGAAGCACATCTCCCAGGCCGACCATTTCGTACCACTATCATGACCTTTTAAGCTGCACAATGGGAGCAGGACTGTCCCCAGCCTTCTTTGGGTCAGTGGGCACTTTGGAATGTTGAGGGAGTGTTGTGACCACTCTCACAAAATGGCTGCGGGGGGGGGGCTTGCCTATTCACAAAATGACTGCCATGATGGGTGTGGCTGGTCACAAAACACCCATTTTCCAGAAGGCAAACTGGCGAGACCAAAAGAAAAGTAACTTGCTTAAAAAATGAAGTACAAGGAGGCAGAGATGCTCCAAAACACAAAATCACACTTTTGAACCATCATTTTTTCCTGTTTCGGTGAAATACTCATTTCACAGAAGGCAAACTGTTGAGGTGCAGAGATATGGAGCACATATAGTGCTGGAGGCTGACACTTTGCTTTGCAGCATGGCAGGCTCCCAGTTGTTTTAAACTTTTTCTTTTTTAAAAAAGTAAAAATAAAATAAAAATTAGGAGGGGTAGGGAGCCTGGTAGGCATAAAGAAAGATGTCCACAGGCATAGACCCCAGGTTTAAGGCATCCTGTGGTGGGGAGTGGATTGGCTTGGGTGCAGCGTAGATGAGGTGCATATCTGCCCCATCTCTGGCAATTCTCCTCTTCCTTTAGGCCCCAGACTGATGGGAAGCAAGTGACAGACCTGAGAGCTACAGTCATGCCTTGGATTGAGAGCATAATTCGTTCCGGAAACGTGCTTGTAATCCAAAACACTCTTATATCAAAATGAAATTCCCCCAAAAAAATTTGTACAGAGATTTTTAATTTAAGCCGTACTACAGTACTTGTATTGCAAGATGTTGCTTGTATATCAAGTCAATTTTTAAAAAATAAATATTTAAAAATGTGCTTGTCTTGCAAAACGCTCTCAAACCAAGTTACTTGCAATCCAAGGTATTACTGTACTTGGCAATTTGTGTCTGGGCCCTGCATATTGCTCTCTCTTGCTGGGTTCCACGGCAGCACGAAGTCAATCCATATGCATGCAGCCCTTAGTCTCTAATAATGTAGGGTGGCCACGTGTCCTACTTTACAGAGAGAATCCTCCGTTTGAAGTCCTGTCCTATCCAAGTCCAAGAGCAAGGGCCTTGAAGCTGTCCAGAAGCAGTTAGTACCTGGACAGCAGAATGCGCAGGCACACTAGTCACCATCTTCTCCACTATGTCTGTCTGTTTAAATTATAGTAATGATTTCTAAATCTGCATCTATACATATCAATTAGCACAGACAGATTTTATGCAAATCTGTGCCCTCTTTTTCAGTTATGCATTTCCTCTTTTTTGGCGATGTGTATGAGGCCGCGTGACCTTTTGCCCTCTCCCATGGCCCATTTATTTATTTATTTAATACATTTTTATACTGCCCAATTGCCGAAGCTCTCTGGCCGGTTTGCAACAGTTAAAACCGTAAAATACAATATAAAATAAATATAAAACTTAAAACCACAGATTAAAAACAAACATCGGAGCTAGCAACAACAGCTACAGAGTTAAAAACAACTATAAGATTAAAATGATTAAGATTAAAATGATTAAAATGCTTGGGAAAATAGAAAGGTCTTCACCTGGTGCCAGAAGGAGTATAATGTAGGCTCCAGGTGAGCCTCTTTGGGGAGCTCATTCCACAACCGGGGTGCCACAACAGAAAAGGCCCTCCTCCTGGTAGCCACCTGCCTCACTTCCTTTGGCAGGGGCTCTCGGAGAAGGACCACTGACAAAGATCTTAGTGTCCGGGCAGGTACATATGGGAGGAGACGATCCTTCAGATATCCTGGCCCCAAGCCGTTTAGGGCTTTGAATGTTAGTACAGCACTTTGAATCGGGCCCGGGAAACAGACTGGCAGCCAGTGCAGATGAGAAAGCACTGGCATAATATGTTCACGTCAGCCAGTCCCCATTTGGACACCCTACTGAACTGCGCATGGGAATAGTCCTTTACAGTTAAAGGGAGTGATAAGAACTGATTTGAATGTGATAAGAATAGCTTGGCACACATCCAGGGCTATACTGTCTCTAGAATAAAATAAATATGTGGGAATGACATTGATAATAGGCCTTAATTCAAAATCTCCCTGCAAGAAGAAAGCTAGCACGTAAGGGAGAATGCTACAAAGCCAACATTTTCTCTGAAGTGTTGGCTTTCCACGTTCAGGGAGCTTTTGATAGGAGCTGCCTCTGCAAACAAGCAATCCTCTGTGTGCATTCCAGGGTAGCATAGCCCCAGATGAGGCTAGCCCCTTTGAATCAGATTGGTGGGCAAGGGCAACACCAAAATGAAAAGTTTGTTATTTCTGGAATCCCTTGCACACATCAGCCAAGTCTCAGATACAATTATTTACAATTAGATTATTTATTTACACATGCCTATGGATTTATTTCCCTTCCTTTGCAAGCAATAACAATAAGTACTACCTTAATGAAACAGGAAGGGGGGGGAAATCTTATACGAGCCTATCTTATATTCAGGCACTCTACATTTCCTTGTATGAATCCCAAATGTCATTAGCTGACGAATTTGCAAAGGTGTGAGTCTGTGTGTTTTACCCAGAGACGCAGCAATGCTGCGCAGGGATTGTCATGGAGCTTTTGTTTTTTTCACACAGCTTTCCAGCTAGGCGGCTTTGTCGGTTAAATGATTGTTCCAAGGTCAGCTACAAATAGAATCTAGGATTCCCTCAACTCCCACTCCTCTGCAAGCACAAACCGCATAGGCTGCCGTGAAACAAGCTTGTCCCTGATCTTTTAGGTCCAGGTGGAAACAGCAGAGGGACCGTTTCCCCAAAGCATGCTGCTACCGTTGTTTATAACCGTCGTTCAGATCATCCCACTGCGACAGGGCCAGAGCAGGTTCCTGCTGCTGGAGAAAACATTCAGGGACTACGTTCCTCCCTTGAAATTCATGCATACTATCTGCACATACACCATATTTGCTAGGCATAACGAGTCTAATCAAGAATAAGGTTTGGCAATATCACAGCAGGGCCTCTGAAAAGCATCCAGTCATTTCAACAAGTGCAAAATGTTGCTGCCAATCTGCTGACTGGAACCGGATGCTTGGAGCATTTATTATAGGGACGTTTGAGAAATTCATTTCAGTTTGTTTTTGAGCAGGATTTACCTAGTACACACCTTCCGGACTGAGCACAGGCCTGAGCTCAATCTGCGATCAAAGTCTGTACATTTCCAAGCTTACAATGTGATTTGAGGACCCAAAAACATTGTGTTTAACAGCATGCATATGTTTGAAAAATGTGCATGAAAATAAATGCGTACTTTTGAAAAATGCACACAAACAACCTACCTCACAGGGTTGTTGTGAGGATAAAATGGAGAGGAGGAGGAGGATTATGTAAGCCGCCTTGGGTTCCTTGCTGGAAAAAAGGTGGGGTATAAATATAATAAATAAACAAACATGCTTTAATCAATGGGAGAAAAATGCATACATTTCATTTACAAGTGATGGGTACACTTGGAAAAATTCACACAAAAATATGCACAAATTTTCATGCACAAAGGGGGGGGGGAAGCTAAGATTGCAATGTCAATCTGAGCTGGAATGAACTTTGAGGTGGAGTTTAATGAACTTGAGTTTTGCTTGTATGCACATCCCTGGGAGCATATTACATCAGAGTTATCATCAGGCGATCACTCGTGACCGAGTAAGATTGTCTTCCGGGATAAAAGGAGGAAATTCTAAAGAAGATTGTGTAGACTCTAGCGATGGGTCCGTAAGTGACTGTGGAGGCCAATTCTAGATCCACACAGCTTCCCACAGTGAGGACACAGGTTACCAGATAGAAGATGGTCCTGTAAAGGATTCATTTGACGTGCTTTTCGCTTAGCACGTTTCTCCCTTTCACCTTGCACTCGGGCTTCTTCAAAGTCCATGGAACCTTTGTGAAAGGCCAACCTCCATTTAGATCGTTCATGGGCCAGAGCTTCCCAGTTTTCGATGTTTATATTGCATTTTTTTAGATTAGCCTTATGAACATCTTTAAACCTCTTATATTGACCACCGATATTCCGCTTTCCATCCTTGAGTTGGGAGTAAAGTAACTGCTTTGGGAGACGGCAGTCAGGCATTCGAACAACATGACCGGTCCACTGAAGTTGGCGTTGAAGGATCATTTTTTCAATGCTAGTAGTCTTTGCTTCTTCCAGTACACTGACATTTGTTCGCCTATCTTCCCAAGTAATTTGCAGGATTTTCCGGAGGCAACGTTGATGAAACCTTTCAAGGAGGTGGAAGTGACGTTTATAGATAGTCCATGTTTCGCAGGCATACAATAAAGTTGGTAATACAATGGCTTCATAAACCAGCGTTTTGGTCTTCTTACAGATATCCCGATCCTCGAACACTCTATGTTTCATTCGAGAAAATGCGGCACTTGCGGAGCTCAAACGATGCTGGATTTCACTGTCAATGTTAGCTGTAACAGAAAGATAGCTGCCAAGATAGAGAAAATGATCGACATTTTCCAGTATTGTCCCGCCAAGCTGGATAGATGGCATCACCAAAGGATTGGCTTGCACTTGCTGATGAAGCACTTTGGGTTTTTTGATGTTAAGTGAGAGACCAAGTTTTTCGTATGCTTCTGCAAAAGCATTTAGGATAGTTTGGAGATCATCCTCTGAATGTGCGGAGACCACATTATCATCAGCATACTGAAGTTCCACAACGGAGGTTGTAATTACCTTACTTTTTGCTTTCAGCCTGCTGAGATTAAAAAGCTTTCCATCTGTTCGATATATAATTCCCACACCGGTGGGAAGTTTCCCCTTGACAAGATGTAAAACCATGGCGATGAAAATGGCAAATAATGTTGGGGCGATAACACATCCCTGTTTAACACCTGATCCCACTTTAAATGGAGCACCATGAGAGCCGTTGTTGTCCAAAACCGTTGCCGCCATGTTGTCATGGAGAAGTCGCAAGATATTCACAAATTTATTGGGGCATCCAATTTTCATAAGGATAGTCCAGAGAGCTGTACGGTCTACAGTATCAAAGGCCTTAGCCAAATCGATAAATGCCATATAAAGGGGTTGATTTTGCTCCCGGCATTTTTCTTGGAGCTGACGTGCAGTAAAAATCATGTCTACTGTCCCTCTAGAGGGGCGGAAACCATATTGAGTTTCAGGGAGGATCTCTTCTGAAATAGATAGAAGACGGTTTGCGAGAATCCTAGCAAATATTTTACCTGCGGTTGCTAAGAGAGAAATGCCCCGATAGTTTCCACAGTCTGTTCTATCACCCTTCTTAAAGAGGGTGATAATTATGGCATCCCTGAAGTCTTCTGGGATCTCTTCTCTTATCCAGATTTTTTCGATGAGTTTATGAAGATGTTGTACAAGTTCGGGCCCCCCTTCTTTAAAGATTTCAGCAGGAATCCCATCTGGTCCACTAGCTTTGTTGTTCTTCATTTGATTAATGGCTTTTTTTACTTCATCCAAAGTGGGGAGTATTGCAAGTTCCTCTTTAATTTGTTTTTGCGGGATTTGCGAAAAAATCTCATTATCCACCTTAGATTTACGATTTAAAAGGTCATAATAATGCTCTTTCCAACGCAGTGCAATAGACTCTTTGTCTTTTAAGAGTTTGGTGCCATCTTTTGATTGTAAAGGGTTTGTACCATGGGTTTTTGGTCCATAAATGGCCCTTGTGGCCTTAAAAAAGCCCCGTGCATCATGAGATTCTGCAAGTTGTTGAATTTCTTCAGCTTTCTTTTTCCACCAAGCGTTCTTAAGTTCTCTTGTTCTTCTTTGGACCTCAGCCTTTGCGCTAGCGTAGGTTTTTTTCTTGGCAGCGCAGTTAATATCATTTTGCCATATTTGGAAGGCTTTCCTTTTTTGGTCAATTATATATTTAATCTCATTGTCATTTTCATCAAACCAATCCTGATGTTTCTTAGTTTCATATCCAATAGTTTGTTCACAAGCTGCAGTAATGGAGGTTTTCAGCTTAGACCAATGGTCCTCAATGTTGTCAGGAGGTTCCGTAGGTAGATGTTCCTTAAGAAGTGATTGAAGACGAGTTTGCTTAATAGGATCTTGAAGGACTTGGATGTTCATTTTACGCCTTGGTTTCCTTCCTTGAAGCCTACGTTGGGGAGCAATGTTGATAACCATTGTGGACCGGATTAGTCGGTGGTCTGTCCAGCAGTCGTCGGCACTCACCATGGCCCTAGTAAGAAGTACATCGCGGCGATCTCTAACACGGACAATTACATAATCCAGAAGATGCCAGTGCTTTGACCGTGGGTGCTGCCATGATGTTTTAAACTTATTCTTTTGTCGAAAGAGCGTGTTTGTGATAGTGAGATTATGCTCTGCACATATAGACAAAAGTAAGAGTCCGTTCGGGTTGCTATTACCAACTCCGTCTTTTCCAATAGTTTCTGGCCATAAATCAAAGTCACGCCCGACTCTTGCGTTAAAATCGCCCAGGAGGATAATTTTATCCTCCTTAGGTATCTCTGACAGGAGACTGTCCAACTGGCTGTAAAAACTTTCCTTGATGTCATCATCAGCATCTAATGTTGGTGCATAAGCGCTCAAAATAGTTACCTGTTGGTTATTGGCGAGCTTTAATCAAAGAGTTATCAGGCGTTCGTTAATGCCAGTAGGAACTTCTGACAAAGAGTTCACTAGTTCATTTTTGATGGCAAAGCCTACACCATGCATTCGTCGGTCCTGCTCAGGTAGTCCTTTCCAGAAGAAGGTATAACCTCCTTTTTCTTCTTTCAGCTGTCCCTCTCCTGCCCTTCGAGTTTCTTGAAGTGCTGCTATGTCAGTTTTAAACCGTCTCAGCTCCCTTGCAATAATAGCAGTCCTACGCTCAGGGCGTTCACTATCTATGTTATCCATCAATGTCCGTATATTCCATGTTCCAAAATTCAAATGTCTTTTTCGACCGCTAAAATGGTGACCCCACTGGACGCGGTAATCCAGTCAGGGGAGAAAGAGGTAGACTATGTTTAGGGCACCTTTTCTAGCCCCCTCCCCATACGGGGTGAGCAGAGTGGATCCTAAATAGGGCTGCTCAGTCATGGATACAGCTGCCGAGCTGCTCGACTACCTCGTTCCTTGAACAGGGCGACTGAGTCTGCATCCACCGCCCATGTGCTGGTCCATGACTAGGGGCTTCCAGATTCACAGTCCTGCCCCCGTTGCCATTCGCCAGTCGCCATGGGACTTTTTTTTTGTTTGTTTGTTTGTTTGGTTGGGTTGGGTTGGGTTGGGTTGGATGGGTTGGGTTGGAAGACGCCTGTGCGTGAAACTGTTTTATGTGGGGAGATCGGTGCACAACGAATCACCACACAAACTTGACAGAGTACGGCAGAGATCCAATGGCACGGTTACCCTGACGATTGGAAAACCATTCTCTGCTGCAGCCTTCATCCGCCTTCACAGCCGTTGTAATTTAGGTTTAATTATCTTCCGCCTGTTCTGCCGTTGAGGACTTTATGTTTTGGATCGTTCTTTGTCTGGTTCCTCTCCCCGGACCTTACCGCCATGGGTGACCCTACTGGGAGTACATAGCTCCCGACGGCATTGCTCACAGGATTCATCGGAACACGCAAGCCCACTCACCACTTCAAGGTGACGATCCGGCGAGGGGATCAGAGTTATATTACCTGCACTGCTTAGTTGCCTATTCATTTCCAGGCTCAGTTCAATGTGCTACTTCTTATCTATACAGGCCTAAACAGGTTAGGACCTGGGTACTTGAAGGACTGCCTGCCGCTGTATCTCTCCTCATGGGCTCTGTTCAACATCTAAGTATGAATCGCCAAAAAAGAGGACAAAAGAGGACAGCGATTTGCGTAACATTTGCCTATGATTTGCCTACGTTCTTTATCTTTAAACTGGACTTGGACCAAACAGTCCTTCAAATAGAGGATGCCTTCAAATACAGGACGGTCCTCTGGCAGCCCTTCAAATAGAGGACATCTGTAAAAGAGGACACCTGGCCACCCTATCAACATCTGAGGTCTTGCTCTGGGTCCCTCCCTGACTGACGTTCAGCAGAAATCTACCTGAAGCAGGGCTTCTTGATAGTGGCATCCTCTCTGTGGAATGGATATGCTTAAAAAAAAAAAAAATACATTTAACAACAACAACAACAACATAGGGCAAAAGCTCTGGTAAGTTTATCAGGTGTGGCAAGTAGGCAGGGTTCCCCCTCCCTCTCTCTCTCCCTCCCTCCCTTCCTACTAATATGGTGGGTGCACTGTGAAGCAAAGCATTGGCCAGAGCCATTCTAAGGAAAATAAGATTGCGAGTGTCTGCAGCCTTGGCCGGTGTTTTGCTTTGCTGGGCTAGTAAAAGAGAGGGGGGGAGTGAGTGAGTTGGGAACTGGTGTTGGCATTTGCTTGACCACATGCTGATGCTGATGCTGGACTTGCAATGCAACATTCCTTGGCATTGGTGTCTTTGGATCACAACACAATACTGCCCTGATGAAAACTGAAAATGGGAAGTGGTTTATTCAATCTTTATGCCGACTCCCAAGAGTTCCTGCTTCCTGATGTCAACTGTACATTTGTAATAATTAAGTATCAAAAAAGGGGGGACGGACAGCTATGGGGTTCATTTTGGCTTTGGGAAAAACATTAAGCTCTGTTTCTAACTGGAAAAACTGCCAAATGAAGTTGTGTACAGATAGGAAGATGCTGGCCAAGTGATAAAATTCGGAGCCTACGAGCTACAGTGTATAAATAGTCAGCACCTGATTTATCTGTGTGATTGTCACATAAGCACACATGTGTATGTATTTCAAGACAGATGCAGTCAAAATATAGCTGACATTATTAGGTTCCCCAATGGTTTCGAGATATGGGGCAACAGTGGAGTGACTGAAGCGGTGTCTTTTTTTAGGCTAACATCTTGTGTGCCACTATGCACTGTGGATTAATGTGGCTATTTTTAGTGAGGTGAAGTAAATGGGCATGAATGTGGAAAGTGAAAGCATGATTATCCAGCACATTCAAGTCCTACTGATTTCAATGGAAGAGCTTGGAGCAGCCTGCTATGCACATGAATCCCAATCCAGTCACAGGATTCAGGTGCAGAATAAATACCGACGCATGGCTGACTCTTGCTGGATCAGGGCTGTTATTGCTGAGTTTGTTATCATACGAAGCTATATCTGCACATGAGCTGGTGTGATGTCACAGAATGTTCACAGACATGCTGAGGGAAGTTCTCATCAGAGGCTCACTTCCGTTCCTTCTCTCAGGGACAGAACTGGGAATGGGGATGGAATCAATTATTAGACTATGTATTAATAAAGGGGAAGGGGAGCATGCCTTGTCAGGATATGTTATATTTTTGGAATTTGGAATTCATTTGATCAAGGGGATGGAAGCATATAAATTGGTCCCTTGGAGGGTTGGGGGGGTGCACTTTATGATTTATTGTATGTTGTTTATGTTATATTTTTGTGTTATTCTTGTATTTTGTTATATTTTGTTTTGAAAAGTAAAATAATAATAATAATAATAATAATAATAATAATAATAATAATAACAATGTAATACCTTGGATTGCAAGCATAATTCGTTCCGGAAACGTGCTTGTAATCCAAAGCACTTGTATATCAAAGTGAAATTCCCCATAAGAAATTTGTACACATATTTTTAATTTAAGCTGCAATAAAGAATGATAGTGTAAAAAAGAAAAAAAGAAAAAAAAGAACTGGGAATGGGAAGAGAACTTTGGAGCTGGAAGGTAGCCGATGATAGGCTCTCTTCCAAGCCACAGACATTCAGCTCAGCTCTCCTCCACAGTTTAATGGGACTTCCTCACAAGTAAGCATGAATAAGATTGCAGCTTTCATTGCTTACAGTGCAATCCTAGGAATGTTTACTCAGAGGTTTACTGCGTTCAGCGAAGCTTATTCCCTGTTAAGTGTGCATAGGGTTGCAGCCTAAGCGACTGCACAATAATACATTAGTCCCAGTCAGAAAGTAAATGGTTTCACAGCAATACCAACAGCCCTTGGTAAACTCCATACAGATGTGCACCCCTCCCCTTCATAATGGAGGCCTTACAACAAACCATTGCTACTGTGTGTGTGGTGTGTTTTCAGCCTTCCTGAAAACTCTAGCCGGGGGGGCGGCGGGGGGCTTACTAAATGCATTATACAGCTTGAACAATATGTGGAATGCAGTTTTATAATGCTGGGGTGCTGTTGGGGCAACTTGGGGTGCTTCCAGATGAGGCTTTATCACACCATTTCCCTGCCTCATTCATGGAGGGAAATGCTTGGTTTCCCCTCTCCTGCCTGGTTTTAAGCTGTTGTATTGGGTCACACGCACATTAGCGAAGCTTTCACTGCAAATGTACACAGCTGTCAGAGCTGGACACATTGTGCCCATCCCATCCAGGTGAAACCATGCCCCCTGGCACCCCTAGGCATGGCCCCTGCCGTGGTGCATGCCTGTAGCCCCCTGAGGGCGGGCTCTGTCCACTCGGTTCTCCTGACAGGGGCTACCCCACAGCAGGGGGAAGGGGAAGGTGTATAATTCTGTCCCTCAGCCTACTAATCTCCCCTGGCTTCAAACTGTGTGGACTGCAAAGCTATGTGCTGGTTGGAGAAGTCTGCCCGTAGCGGTGTTGCTGCAGGCTTCAGCCACATGGTCATATGTACATTCATTAAAACTAATTAATGTGCTTTAACGCAAAATAACCCTGAGGTGCACACCCCTAGCCGGGCCCCTTAGTATGCATGCCAAGTTTCAGGTGACTAGGTTTCACGGTCTTGGCATTATGGCGCTGCTGACAGACACTTGTCTTATTATTATTATTATTATTATTATTATTATTATTATTATTATTATTATTATTATTATTATAGATTACACATAATAACAACAGCAACAGAGAAAAACACGCTGAGTAAGTGAAAAGTGCCCTCCCTTCAAGCAATGGGGGATGCTGAACTGTCTGGGGGCAATTGTCCCCCCTTTACCACCACCACCCCTGAGCAGCATGCAAGTAAATAAATGGTGCTGATTTATATGTTGGTTAATGGACAATTGGGTTGGAGTTAATAAACTCTTAAAAGTTTATGCTGTGTTGCATGTGGTGAAGAAGGGGGCCATTACCTAACTAAAAATGTTTCCCCCACCCACCCACCCAATCAGGCAATCAGTGTCACAAGTATCATGCACCCGCTCGCCTGCCCTGTCCGTTGCACTCTTCATTGGTTCAATTATAGCACATTTCCCTGTGTTCCCTTAGCAACAGCAAATGAGAGGATGCCTGAAAGCATTTCAGTCTTGTTCATAAGACGCAGCATATTGGGCTATTTTTAAGGGCACCAAATACCATTTAGTCTAGAGATCCAACAGCTTAGGGCTTGTATGGAAAAAATCTTTTGCTTCAGGAGTACTGGAAGCGACTTCCCCTGTAACACTATAATAGGGTGGTCATGTGTCCTACTTTACAGAGGATAATCCTCAACTTGAAGGGCGGTTGGAGGATAGTCCCCTATTTGAAGGTGTCGTCTATTTGGAGGGTTGTCCAGCCAAAGCCCCATTTAAAGAGAGAGCGCCCTGAGAAGGGAGGGCAGCAAGGGGCTTGAGGTTGCCCATCAACAGCCCCTGGAGAGCAAACTGAGCAGGCCCCCACAGGCCGCCTTGTCACAGTCTTGCCCACTATGGTGAGGTGTATCATTTCTCTCTTTGAATTATAACAATGATTTTTTAAAAAATTACATCTCTACATGTCAGCTAGCGTATGCAGATCTTGTGCCCGTGTCATCTTTTGTCCTCTCTTTTGGTGATGCATTTCTTCTTTTTGGGCAATGTGTAAATGCCCATTCTATGCTGTGCCCACACTGGTTCTGATCCTGCAGTACAGATCGAATGGAGCGAGAACACTGTTCTCTGCCCCACTGCAAACATCAGAGTTGGAAGGTGCAGGCTTTGCATACAGGCATAGGAACAGAAGCACCAGCATGGGTGCTGCAGTCTGGCAATGGACTCATGACCGCTGGCCAATGGAAAGGCAGGGCCGGCTTGGATATTTAAAGCTGGCTCTCTCACTTCCCAGGCCAGGCCTCTGATGTTTGACACCCACCTTCTCCCATGGGATAAGTGTGAGTTGATCCGGCCAGCATTGGGATGCTGAGTCCAAATTCTTATTTTTTCCATAGTCTGGATTGGCTGGCAGCAAATATCATATTTGGGTTTTCTCACAGTGCAGGAGGGGTGCTATGCTAGAGATGTAGAGCTATTAAAAAGGCTTTTGGTCAAGCCTTCCATAGGTCATAGTGGGCAGAGTCAGTGTAGGCAAGGAAAAGAAAAGGGAATCAAAGTCAGTGAGCATCCTGAGCAGTGCTTTTTTTCTGGAGAAAAGGGTACCGGAACTCTTGGATTACATTTCCTCGGGAGTAGATGGCGATTACCGTAAATTGTAATGCAATTAATAGAAGAAAAGGTGCTGGAACTCAGTTCTGGTGAGTTCCACCAGAAAAAAAGCCCTGATCCTGAGGCATCTACTCGCGCAGGGCAACTGTCTGAAGAGGAGTGCCTCCTCTATCCATGGAGGCACTTAAGGCAAGCAAGAACGCTGGAAAATCAGCATTCTGGCTCACGTGGCGAGCCTCCACAGATGGCCCTCCCTGTGTAGAGGCGACCGATGGAGGGGGCTGGGACGAGACGACCACAATCTCCCTCCTTGCGTGTTTGATCTAACTGGATTGAGAATGCCTGATAGATAGATAGGGAGCAAGGTTATATTGAGAGCTGAGGTCTGGCCAGCAGTGTCTAAATTTAATCCAGGCCAAAGGTGCCACCAAATATAGATCAATTCTGACAGTCTATCGACTATGAACAGGAGACAAGAGTAGCCAGCTGTTGTCAAGCCATTCTGAATATGTGCGTCGCTTGATGCAGCTTGTGTCTCTCCCCCGCCCCCCGCACGAGTGAGTGACAGCTGTTGACAAATTTGTGGAAGGGCTGAATGATCCTTTCCCCATTTCCAAAAACAGAATTGGCCTTTGCTAGCACCATCTAAGAGCTTCATTGATTTAAATGCAGAATGCCATGGCCAGAAAAAACTTACTTGGTTCCAGACAGTACATAATGAGATACAAGGTTAGACCTAATACCCTATACGTTTAGATCGCTTTTTACATTGGAGCACATGATGCAAATATATTTGAGTTGCTTCCTCCCCAGCCTGGCCTGAACTGAAGATGACGAGTAAGAACTGACTTTCCTAGCGGGTGCGATATTGTGGGGAGGAAGCAGCACTAACCTATCGGGGTGGGAACGCAGGTTCCCCCCGACTAGGGTATTACCTGCTGTTATTATTATCATATATACATTGTAGCAAGTCACTCAGATTGTGGTTATTATTTCTTAGACACCTTTCTAAAAAAAATTAAAAAAAAGACTCCGGAACAATATTTTACACTTATCTTGTGGCCATCGTACTTTGGAAAACTTTTCAATAAGCAACTCATGACGCAGCCCCCTGTCCAAAGTTCTAGTTCTACTGGAATCCCACCCATGCCCTTTCCCAAATTCAGGTTTCTCTGCTAGTTCTCACACCAATGCATCTCCCTACTCAAGCCCTTTCCTCGTCACTAAACCTTAGAAAGAATCCCATTATGTGTGACTAACGGGGTGGGTCCTGTTTGTGAACTCTATAAAGATACTGGACACGGCACAATATGGAGGAATGGGGCCGGCCCTACCGTCAGGCAGAATGAGGCAGCAGCAGCAGCAAGATGTTGGAGGACAGAGTTGTATGTGCCACGTGGCCTGCCCTGTGCCTTCTAAGTTAGCCTGCTGCTGCCCTCAGATGCACTGGAAGACATTGCCCTCCTGTCACCAGTGCTGAATTAAGATTCAGCTGCCAGTTTGGTTGGCTTTTGTACACGGAGCGGGGGAGGCACCATCTTGCGCTCTGCCTCAGGCAGCAAAATGGCTTGGGCCAGCCCTGTAGAGTAAAGTGTGTTTAAGCCTAGTGAAATGCATAAATAAATTGAGTATTCTGTATGTTCTTGAACTCTGCTGCATCGTATAGATCTGGTCAGAATTTCATTTATATCCATATCATCTGGGAGAATGTAGGGTCATCTGATAGCAGAAAAACAGAAAGATTTCCCCCCCCCCAACTCTTTGTCAGTCACGTTGGGTTTCTTCTTTGGTTTCTCTACATTCCTCGCCACTGTATGGGGTGTGTGTGTCATGTTGCTTTCAGAAGGGGAGGGAAGCGGAGAGGTGGCCACGTCTCTGGTTGGGGCTGCGGGAAGGGTTTCTATCGCAGACCACTTTGTGTCCTCAGCCTAGGGCCAATGACTGGGGGAGGGACAGCATCATCCTCATCTTCATCTTCTGAAATGGGGGATAGAGGAAGTCTCGAACACCACCTTCACGTTGAGTGTTTTGGAGGAGTTATAAACCTCCACTGATTTATCTGTGAAGCTCATGTATTTCTGGCTATTGGGGTTTTTTTGTGTGTTTTTTGGAATTGTAGAATTCTAGAACGTCCAGTACTGCCTGGGGGTTCTTCTTCCGTTCCAATTTGGTGATGTTGGAGGTCTGCTGCAAGTGGGCCCACTGCTCCAGCATGCCTGTGAGTTTGCCTGTGACAGCATCAAATCCAACATGAATTGTGTGCTCGAAGTCTAAAGGGAGGGAGATCTCAGGTCACTCTTTCTCCTTCTTTTTGTTGCTCCACCAAACAAAAAGGCATCTTTTAATATTTTCTTTCATCCCCAATTCCATCCCTGAACCAAATGTGCCTCAGAAGCCTAGTGGTTCATAAGCGGCTGCCCTAATGTCCTGCTGTAAAGATGCTTGAAACTCTACATGTAATAGCATGTATGTGATTTTTCTGAAAGCCTTGCAGCATGTTAAAGTGGCCATGTACTTTAAGAGTATTGCTATCCCCCCTCCTCACAGATATCCTTTGCTATTCCAGTGAGTTGGATTTAATAAGTCAGAAACCAGAGCTCTTTCAAGCTGCCTGCAGCTTTTTTCCTTCCTTGGATAGGCTATATTAGAGCACTGTACAGTACTAGGAAAGGAGTGGTTCAGGACTTGAATTCTATTTTTGAAACTAAACTTCTTCCAGATACTATAAAAGAACCAAGGGCAATGTTAGGTGTTTCTTCTTGAATATACATATATTTCAGGCTGCGGTCATGACCTTGAGTGGTATTCTCATGAAAAGGTCAGACCCCAGGATGGTTTAGTCTCTGAATGCAATCTTCTACAAATGTCTAGCAATGTTAATGAGAAGCTGGAACTCTATTGTCTACCTTTGTTTATGCCACAGGGGTTTCTCAAGAAATGCTTTTTTAAAATATTGGCAAGGAATAGTTGTAGTTTGTTGTAGATTTTGATTCTGGAACTCATCTGCTTTGTTCAATTTTCTACTGATTGCAGCAATGGTCAGTAATTAACAAGAAGGTCAAGGGATGATTTTATTTTATTTTTAAAGAAGGATTCGGTTTTTCTCGTAGCAGCCTCATCTATTGTGTATTACCATTTTCAATTTTTTTTAAAAAAAATATAATGTTTTAATGGGAAAGCAAGAATTATTAGACATATGGAGGAATATGCTTTGCTGAGGAAGAGCCCACATTGATTCTGCAAAGGGAAGTCCTGCCTCAACAACCAACCTCTTGGTGTTCTTTGACAATGTCAAAAGCATATAGTAGGAGTGAGCTGCTAAACATGATATACTCGGGCTTCCAAAATATTTTTGACAAAGGCTCATGAGTAAACTTAGCAGCCATGAGATAAAAATGCAGGTCATCTTATGGGGCAGGCGCTGCGGGGGGCAGGCAAGGCATTTGCCCTGTTAGGAAGATGCTGATAGCCATTTAATGCATTACACTGGGGATACAAATGTTTCTCCGCAGTGATGGAAGCAGCCAGGCTAAAGCAGGGAAAGTGACAGGCGGAGAAGCGCGGGGCAACATATACGCAGGAATCGTTTTTTCCAAATGGAAACAGACAACAAAAGGAATATCGATCAGCTACAGGGAGGGAGAGAAAGGATTAAAGCTCCCTGCTGGAGGAGGGAGAGGGGAGCACTCAGCAGACCACTCACGAACAGGCTGCCTTCCTACATAGAGAAGGAGTGATGGCCCCTGGGATGCAGGCCTGGAGAGGAGGTAGGACTGGGTGGGAACAAAACCACAATAATGACTAGAGCAGTGTTCTCCAACCTTGGGTCCCCAGATGTTTTTGGCCTACAACTCCCAGCATGCCCCAGCCAGCTATGCTGGCTGGGGCATGCTGGGAGTTGTAGGCCAAAAACATCTGGGGACCCAAGGTTGGAGAACACTGGACTAAAGACAGTGATCATCTGTCAGAACCATCGTTGTAACTTACCACGGTAGCTTGTCGTGTTGTGCGAACCCGCCCAGTATGGGTAGATGTTCAAACAAGAACTAACTATGGAACAGCCCAGCGTGCTATGTAATTCAGAACTGAAAGGAGCTAGCATGCTGCTATACTAACAGCTGTCGGTGCAATAAAAAGTATTACCTTACCAATTCTATATTCTGTATTTTCTGGGACCAACACTGCAACAACTGTCTACTAAATCTTCTATCAAGTCACACCTGCTTGATTTATCGGCAGCTTGTAATGAATGATCATATTTCCCTAACTGATTATATGCTATCATACACTAATCCAGTCTTGCTTGTTTGTATGTAAACTCAGATTCAGTTCAGCAGATTAAATGGAAGACAAGTCTCTGTGAAAGCTGAACAGAAGTTAGTTCAATAAAAGATATCACCTTACCATCTCTGGCTGTGATTTTGAAAACAGCCTGCCAGCAAAATTCGTGTCAACTTCAATGGCTTTCAGTCATAAACTCTCTCCTCCCTTCCTCCTCCTCCTCTTTCTCTCTCTCACAGACATTTAAAAGCTTGTTTGTTTATTTATTATTTATTTAAACACAACATCGAATCATGATCATGTGAAGCAGCAAACATTTGTTAAAACCAACTTTTCTGCATCACCCAGAAGTGATACTCTGACAGAGCAATTTCAGGCATGTTTACTTGGAAGTCAGTCCCAGTGTGTTCAATAGCACTTGCTCCGAGGTTAATGCACGTAGGATTGCAGCCTCAGTTATAGAGAATCTGGGCTGTTTCATACTTCCTGCTATTACTGACTTTTGTTCACTGGTTTTTATGCAAGCCCTTATGGTTGTGTTCGGTTGGATTTTGATGCTGTCTGTTTTTATACTTTGTTATGATATAGTTTAAATAATTGTTGAAAGCTGCCTTGAGGACTATGGCTGAAAGGAAAGGCAGAGATATTTTAAATGCAATAAAAGAGTTGCTCGGCTAACTATTACTAGAACTCCATTGCAAAATTTGGAGAAGTGTGAATTTCGAAGGTTCATCGAGTTTCGGTTTGTGTATGTGAATTGAATTAATTTTTCCCAATCTCTATTTCCAGCGCCTGCTTACCGGCATTGGGATTGAGGGATACCCCAGCTCACAATACTACAGTGGAGGTGGAAGCACTGCATGTACATCCTCTTCTTTGCACTGAGCAGAAAAAGCCAGGGAAAAGACCATTTGTGTAGGATCGGTCCATCCCCACGTGGGCTGCTAAACTGAAGTATAGCCATAATGCAAAAGATGTGTGTGTGTTTTTAATAGTAAGCGTCATTTCCATTCTTGGCTTTACTCCTTTGTGTAGCTTTAATTGGAAATACTGATAGATAGATAGATAGATAGATAGATAGATAGATAGATATAATTTCTATACTAATTTCAAAGGGAAAGCACTTTTGCAAACAGAATATACCATATTTGAACATTTCAGCCCAATTTCACCATTTTCAACTATTTGGGCTCCAAATCTCATTTAAAAAAAAAAAAAAAGACAATGCTTTCCAAGAAACAAAATCAATGCAACATTTCTTCCTTAAAACCATAGTTCACACATACTTGATCTCTTTTCATGCTGAGGAATAAGAACTGTGGAACTTGAGCAAGAGCGACAGCTTAGTGGGAGGGCCCGTGCTTCGCATGCAGACGGTCCCAGGTAGGGATGTGTGCGGATCTCGTTCGGGGTGTGTGTGTGGAAGTCCAGCAAACTCGCCGGGCTCAACCCCCCCCCCAAGCTCCGCTCGACTTACCTGCTTCCCGGGCTCGGCTCGCGCTCTCCCGAGCGAAGCCGGGGACGTGACTTCTGGGTTCCCAGAGGAGCGCTATTTTATCTAGAGGATGGCGTAAGATACGTTAAGAACAGCCGTGATTTGCGCAAGTTACACAAATTGCGGCCGCTTTTAACACATCTAACACGATTTTCTACATAAAAAGCGCTCCTCCGGGAACCCGAAAGTCCGGTGAGCGGCTCTGCCAGCGTTCGCATTCAGCCTGGCTTGGCAGGTGCAGCAGCAGCACTCGCAATGCAATTCTATGCATGTCTACTCAGAAGTATGCTCCATTCAGTTCAACGAGCGCCCAGCGAGTTGGGTGGTGGAAGGATCACCCACCACTACACTAGTCCCAGGTTCAGTCTCCAGTGTCTCCGGTTAGGGCTAAGAAAATCCACTGCTCGAAAACTTGGAGAGTGCTTGCCAGTCAGTCAGTGTAGATAATGCTGACCTAGATGGACAATGATCTGGCTTGGTATAAGGCAGCTTCATGTATTCCATAGAAATAATTCGGACTGGTTTATCTACAGATTCACTACAGTAAATCTAAATATATCATGTCCATGGAGTATGAAATTATTATATAGTGTTCTAAGACTTTCTAGTTATATTATGAGATTTTCCATGTCTATGCTATCCCATGACAGAACTGGTGTACAACCAAAATGTGAGGGATGATGCCTAAGGGTTTGGAGATCCTTCTAGAAAATCAGATTTCAAAATATCACCACCACCATCATCTATTTATTTGTATGCCACTTTCCCACAAAATTGTGCCCAAAGCGGCTCACAACATAACAAATGAACAACAGTACATACAATTTACAAGCTATCAAACAGCAATAAATATAACAAGATTTTTAAAAATGCAATTACAAATAGCCATAATGTTATGGTTCCATGAACATAAGGTATAGTTCCATGAACATAATTGTCTGGAGTTCTCTTTCTCTTCAGTTCAGTGAAGGAAAAGAGTAATTCTTGGTAATTAGAGGTGGGCACAGAGCTATAACTTGAAGTCGCATTCCCTGACCTGGTTCCCTCCAGGTGTGTTGGACTGCAGTGTCCATCATTTGAGCCAACATGGCCAATGGCTGGGAATGATTGGAGTTGCAGTTCAACACACCTGGAGGGCACCAGGTTGGGGAAGGCTGACTTGAAGGATGGCTAACAATGCAATTCTATGCATGTCTACTCAGAAGTATGCTCCATTCAGTTCAATGAGGGCAGTGTGTGTAGGATTGCAGCCTAAGAGTCAAATTCTTTGAAAGGACAAAAGGAAATGGAAAGAATTCTCCAGCCTAGACCCACTTTTGCGAGACACACACCTAGTTAAGGCCTGTGGCTCACGCTGGCTCAGCTGAGCGTGGAAAGCTAAGCAGGGTCAGGCCTGGTTATTACTTGGATGGGAGACCCCTCCTCTAGTTTCCTGCATTGAGCAGGGGGTTGGACTCGATGGCCTTGTAGGCCCCTTCCAACTCTATGATCCTATGATATCCTAATCCTATGACATGTCCAGGAGCTTCCCCTCTTTCACCACAAAACATTTCAGAAAGGAAGAGGCAGGAAAGGGAGAGGGAAATTGGTTTCTAACTGCTGTGCTGTGCTGTGCTCCAGGGAACAGCAACCAATGAATCCTTCTTTCCTGCCCTACTGAGCATGAGAGAGGTCTGGCTAGGGTGTGTATGTAAACATTGGCTACCTCAGGGCTCAGGATTTTCTGGAATGCTCCTGCTAGGAGCCATGTTTATATGACCACCTCTTTAGATTCCAAGAACGAACTAGAAGGATATAGATGATGAACAAAATGAAAATTGAGAGGTGCTGATCTGAATGAAGACTCATCTAGAACCTATGTGATAATAAACATACAACTGCACAGCTCTTATTTTTACTAAATCTGTTGGTTCTGCCTGGTGATATCATGATATCTTTTATACATAGGCTTTTAGCTGTGGTCCTAAGCATGCTTACTTAGCAATAAAGTCATTATAAATTAATTGGGCTTACTTCCAATCAAATGTGTTTAGGGTTGAATGCCAATAAGATATGTGCAGCTGTCCATAAATGAAAATCTACAGTGTAAGTGGAGAGTATTATATTTACTTTGGAGTAACCTGAAATGTGCTGAATCATCTCTTAAAATGTGTTAAGAGATGATCTGTGAAACTGCTGTATTAAGTTGCAAGAGAAGAATACAGCCTGAAAGAATTGCTTTGTTGACATGTTCCAGGAACTTAAGTTCTTTTTGGTGGATTGTCTCCATGTCCATTCTCCTAAACTGAAAACATCTAGAGGTCAATAGTGTATTGCTAAATAGTGTGTTGCTAAATATCTTCCCAGCAGGTGTCTGTACATATCGGTGAAGGGAATTGCTTCTAAAGATGCCTTGGAATTCACAGGGTTAGCTGGCACTGGGAAATAAATTTCCTGCCTCCCGGGAATGCTGTTAAAGTGAAACTTAACTTGAATGCTTAGGCTCACATCACAGCCCTTATTTGGATCATATCTTAGGAAGGTAACACTTACATCAAACAACACTACACCTGGTAGAAATAGGAAATGGGTCTGTAATGTATATATTGCACTGGGGCTTTATTGAGACGTACTTCACAGAGTGTTGAAGGAGATGCCCTCAATGTGGTAGTCCTTTAAAATAGTGTCTGTAATGGGAGTGTGTTCAGTTGCATATAAATGGCAAAAGGAGTCA
This sequence comes from Shinisaurus crocodilurus, assembly GCA_021292165.1. Lineage (NCBI taxonomy): Eukaryota > Metazoa > Chordata > Lepidosauria > Squamata > Shinisauridae > Shinisaurus > Shinisaurus crocodilurus. The sequence goes on from CM037879.1 coordinate 231,351,057, forward strand.
GAACTGATGTTGCAGCACTGCTGTGAAGTACTCCCAGCATCCATGGGCATCTGCAAGAAGGGGCAATGGGGTACAGTTGCCTCCCCACCCCCCTGGATGAGCCATAATCTCCAAATTCCCATTTTACATGTAAAAAAAGAAGAAGAAGCAAGTATCTAGCCCAGTGTTCTGGCTGGGGCATGCTGGGAGTTGTAGGCCAAAAACATCTGGGGACCCAAGGTTGGAGAACACTGCTAGCCCTTGAATAACCCAAGATATGAGCCAAATGTGCAGCCACTGTCCTGTCCATTTGTTTTGTGAGTAACTAGCCTGCACCCACCTTACAGTGTTTTAAGCCAATGAATGAAGTCATAGCAATGGTTACACACCCTCTATCTGGGTGTGTTAACAGTTCCCGGTATGTTAAGCCTTTCTGGGGTCTTCTCTGTTAGGGAGTAATTGCATCCTCATAGAAGAAGGAGAAGAAGAAGGAGAAGGAGGAAAAAAAATGTTGGGACTTGAAAAAGATACTAGGAGAGGATATATTGTGGAGTAATATCCTTCCTATCTCACGTTAGTGAGATCAGCAGAGTCCCTTTCCAGCTTAAAAGAAGCTTAGATTTGGCTAGTGTTAGCCAGTTAGCATTTGGTAATCCAGGATGCTTTAAGGCAGACTGGATTTCCCTGGTTTTGCCCCCTTTTCTCTCCCTCAGAACAATAATCAGAGACACAGTCTTGTAAAAGTTAAAAGTAACATTTACTCACTCAGATTATGCAGTTTCATTCAGGCAGGCTTAAAAGAGTTTCTTACAGTTGGTTACAAGTTCATTTGGAAATACTTGGGGTCTGAACTTGTGGCGTTCAGACCAGCAACTCTGGCTACATGCTGCTACAAGGACCACGTGGAGACAACAACCTGGTGGTGCCACGCTCACTAGGAGTCTGAACAGAAAGAGGAAGAAGCTGGGAGCGATGCCCACTTCCTGTTCAGGCTGTTAATAATTCAATGAGTACCTTCTAGGAAAACCATCCTAGAAGGTATCAGTTATCTTAACCATTTCACCCAATTACCTGGTGAAACATTAGCCATAGGTTTTGACTGCAATTTTAGTTGTCCAACAAAAAACATTTTAGAAATCCAGGAGTTTAGCATAGCTGAGTTTGAGCAATAGCGTCTACCAAAAAACAAAAGGTAGCAGCAAAAACAGGAATTCATGATGTTTCTGACTCAGGTCTTGTTAATAATTTTTTCCCTGAGTTTCTAAACATGAAAAAAATACCCTGATAATTGGTGCAGATAAAGTTCATCATTATTATACCCATGTGAGGAAGCTGAGAAAGTGTGGGTTACACAAGTCCTGCAAGGTAGCCTAGTGTTGTTATTCCCATTTTGCCTTGCGGTGGGGGCGGTGGCGGTGGCGGGGGTGGGGTGGTTAGAGCAGTGTAAGACAACTCTGTTGTGTAGTCCAGTGTTGTTATCCAGACACGCAGGGAAACGCAGATGGGGCTATGAAGTTGATTGTAGCAGCAGTGCATTTTTTTTTAAGGGGCTGCCATGGTTTGTTGTGATGTATATAGCTTTAAGAGAACCTGCCATTTTTAGCTCTTGGAGGAGGCCCAAGTGGAGCCTCTCCCCATCTCTCTCTTAGTGCAAGTCTTGGAGCTGAAACACTGTGCTATGCAGCTCCTCAGAAGTTAGTGTTTTCTCATGTATTGTAGTAATAAATAAAACTGTTGCTAAGGTACCTGAATCTATTGTGTGCGGCCTATAGAGCAGAGCCTAGGAATGGACTGCAAGCTGGGCAGGAGACCCCCTGCTCCCCAGTCTTAACCATGCCCTTCATCCCTGTAATGGCCATTGGCCCAAGAGCCATTACAGGGGTGAAAGGAGTCAGGGAAAGAATGGAAGGTTTCAGCTGCAGGTGGGAAGACATGACACAGACACCAGGTCTGGCTATTGAGAAGCAACAGCGGGGTAGACCCGGTATACACCTTACTGTAAGGTTGATACTCTGACATGTTTTGAAAAATGATAAGTTGTCTTACAGCTCCAGGAAATGTGTTTTAAGAGTAGCTTCTACGGGCCAAACTATACGTTAAGCTAATCACATAGAGTGTAGCTGAGGCTTGTGTTTTGTTTTACCCTAGTGTAACTGTGCATGGTCCCAATTTTGATCAGGACCAGCATGCTCCAGGAGGGCAGGATTAAACCTCCCACACCCATTTTTCCAGAAATTCAACACACCCCGGGGCGGAGGGTTAAAATAAAGAGAAAACAGTCTCAATTGGAGTCAATGGAGGCTTTTTTTTTTTACCCTCTCACATGCCGGGGGGGGGGGTGAGGCAAACAGGGGGAGTTTAAGCCTCCCCACCCAGAGTTCACTGGTTCTGATCCAAATCAGGACCACATGCAGTTACACTATGGTAAAACAAAACACAACCCTCCGCTACACCTTGTAGACCCCTTCCAACTCTATGATCTATGAACTCTATGAACTCTATGATTAGCGTAACATTTTGTTTGACTCTAACTCACCAGATCTCCAGCAACCAGAACTATCCGAATAGTTTGATTTGACCAGTATGGAAGGGGAACCAATGAATTCTCGGTAACCCCTTTTGCAGCACTTGTCTAAGTCTGAGATCGAGAATGGAGGAAATTACTGACTTAAGCGCTTGTTTCCACCAGGGATGGGGACTCGGACTCCAGGACTCGACTCGTGAGTCGGACTGAGTCCCCTCTCTGACTCGAGTCCCACTCGAGTGCCAATATTTTTAATGGGACTCGAGACTCGACTCAGGACTCGAGACCAAGGACTCTTCAACATCCCTAGCTGTGCCAGAAGGAGTGGAGAGAAGTGCGATCGCCGGCGAAGATTTTATTTTTTAAAATCATTTTCCTAAAATGTAGCCTTTCAGACATTTTGGGTTTGGCTGCCTCTGCCTGCCTGTTTGGGGTTCCCTGACTCCTCTGCCTGCCTGGTCTCTTCTTAACCAGTTCCACAGTTTGAATTGTCCAAAACAAATGCCTCTGCCTGCCTGCCTTTGGGGTTCCCTGCCTCCTCTGCCTGCCTGGTTATTTTGGGTTTGTCTGCCTGGTCTGTTCTTGTCAAAATCAGTTGCAGAGTTTTGAAATAAAAAGGCACACTTGTGCCTAGAATTTATTTAAGCCACACATCTGAAGTAGCCTTATTTTGTTGGGAAAACCCCCCCATTGATTTTAATAGGGACTCGTGGAGTCAGCTTTGGGAGTGACTCGGGACTCGTCCTGAGTCACCATTTTGGACCAAGGACTCGGACTCGGACTCGAGTCCAAAGACTCGTGACTCGACTCGTGACTCGAGACCAAGGACTCTTCAACATCCCTGGTTTCCACTGTACCTGGAGCATGCTGTGCTCCAGTTCTTCAGTGCTAGACAAATGAAATTAATCTCAGGTACCCTGCTCTCTTTTAAGTGATGACACAACAGGAGTGTTGTTCTGGAGAAAATGGACAATGCTTTCAAGAAATTAGATGATAAATATTGCTACTATGGCACACACATTTATTACTATTGATTATTGTTATTGATTAAATAAATTTATTACAACTTTGGTTTCTCGGCAACATGTACTTTTGTTGGTAAGCCCCTAAAAGAGAACAAGTCTGGTAAATTCAGTAACTGTGATACCTTGGAAATGGCTTTCCTGATGCGACCCTTGGGGCTGACACTGACACTTAATGGCTACCACTCACTTTTCTGGGACTCTGCCTACTATTAGGTAGGTTAGGTGGACTATTGAGGTCATGCAGGCTTTTTTAAACAATACAAAACTCCATTCACCAGAAGCAGAAGAGGGGTGAGTGTACACGATACAAGGAGCTGTCCCTCTCTCTCAAAAAAGCACAGTCTGTCTTCAGTCGCATTTACCATATTTTAATTCTCTGAGAGCTGCTCAGATTCTCAGTACTAGGAAAATGAGGTGTCTGAAGCAAAATGAGATAGAAGGGCATCCCATTTGACAAGTCCCATTCAGAGCTCAGAGGTTTTGTCTGTATTTATATATTCCATCAACAAACAATAGGAATTACATTTTTATGCACTTTAAGGGCGCAATCCTATGCATGTTTAGACAGAAAAAAGGCCTACGATTCCCAGCATGCCCCAGCCAGCTATGCTATGCTGGCTGGGGCATGCTAGGAGTTGTAGGCCTTTTTTTTCCTGTCTAAACATGCATAGGATTGCGCTTATGAAAATCTCTTGAGAAGATCTGTATTTTGAAAATAGAGGCAGTGAAGTCAGGATTTGTGATGCATCACCACGTAGATTCATTGCAGAATACATATTTTATTATTTATTTTGTGCAATGGAATTCTATATTCCCCCCCCCCCCACTCCATTTCCCTGTATCTAGGAAAGTGGCAATCAATACAAAGGACAAAAGAAAAAGAACTTGGGTTGGATCCAAAGGTGTTCTTGCACGAATAGAAGGCAATTATGCTCATCCACTTCTTCTTGCCCAGTGCTGATCCCCCCCCCCACACCATTGCAGACCCTGTACCTCATCCCACTCTACTCTGGAGGGTTCTCTTCCCTGACCCTCGAGAGCAGCATTTTGGGAGTTCAGGGGGCACAGTGGTGAGGAGGCACAGGATAGCCACAAAGCACAAATGGTGTTCCACTTGCACATCTTAGGAGCGAAGCTTTTTTTTTAAATTGCACTTTTGTAGACATAATTATATACCAGCATGATTGTCACTCCCTGTGGCATATAAAAACTGTTCCATCTAAGACATACGGTAAATTGGTCAACTGGGAAAAACAAAGACAACAATTAAATGCAAGACACGTTACAGATTGTCCCCAGTGCTCTCTGCCATCCTTGTCATGCTCTTCTCTGACTGGTAACCACCTCTGCAAGCCTCCTGACCCACGGCTCACTGCTGAGTCACCCTTTACAAACCATGGGCTCAGTCCTGCTGATCCCCCCAATCTTTTAAAAACGTTGTCATCTTAACTGGGTGTCAGACTGTCCTGATGCAGACGATTCTGTCCCCTACCTTACACAAACAAAACTAACAAATCCCTTAAGCACCTTTCTAAGTTATGACTAGCAGATGTTTTGTTGACTTCATACTAAAGGAAAAAGAATATCTGGCAGCCTTTATACTAGGTGCCAACCAAAACAACGACAACAAAAACACCCTGAATTTGAAACTGCAGATTTGGTAAAGAAGAAGGATATACAAATATGAATAATAAAAAAAACGCAGTAAGTGCGAGCCCCACATGTGAAATTTTGTATGCACACAAAAATATAGTTGGGTTGGATCCAGGCTTTGCTTTCCATGGACAAAAGAGCACCACCCATGGAAAGTGCCATCATGGAGGGCACCTGTGCCCCACCTTTGGGAGATCCCTCTTCCCTTCTTGTACCACAGCTCACCGCATTCAGCAGGGTCCTCCAACACTCTGTGTCGCATTTTCAGGCGGCTGGAGAGGATGCTGTGAGAAGGGGTGCTGAAGTCCACTTCTGCCAGCCCAGTTTCACGTGCCTAAGTCTCTATCCAACCCAGTTTTGTTTTGTTTTTAATGCTGAGCTTTAGCTCAAATTGCAGGTGCCAGGAAGACTTTGGTCCTACAGAATATTCCTATAAGATTCTAAAATAGAGAACAGCAGCAGGCTGCTAGAACATCTATATATTGGAAGAAATCAAAGGGCCTCCAAACATTCTATATGAGAAAGGAAGTTTGCTAACTGCTTTGCAATTTGGGAACTAGTTGTCATGGCTTTATGCTCTGAAGTAATGTAAAAGATACCTACAGAGAAATATATCAGCGCTGAACATATGTTTAAAATTGACTTTTCATTTAAATGTATCTGGGGATTATTCTCAGTGTAGTGGAAAATCATCTCCACTTTCAGATACTTTAATGAGGGAATTTGCTCACCTAGTAGATCAAGCACAGAATTTAAATTCATCTGCATGTCCTGGAATTTCCAACATATCCTAATAAGATTTCATCATAAGACCTCCCTTCTTTCAAACAGAGGAGCATGACAGACAGGTTTCCCCTAGTTTATTTCCATTTACTATCTAAAGGACAGCTTAATCAAAACTAGTTTCTAATTTTGTTCTTGTACAATGAACAAAAATCACTACATACAATGTAATTTAAAATTAAAGTATAACAAAATGGATACCGGGCAACTATTGATATTTTATGTTCAGTAAATTTATGCCCACACACATATATTTTCTATGAGAAACTCAACAGGTGAATTTTTTGTTGTTCTGTTGTTCATGTGTTTTACGATTTGGTACGGTCCTCAGTATTTGTTAAGAGCAATTTTCATCAATCTAGAACTCTGATCTTAAGACATATTTACTTGGAGGTAGATCTGATTAGTTACAGCGTCTAAGCTAAACTGCTTAGAATTATTTTCAGTCTGTGTTTACTTGGTATATTGATAAAAAAGTGAGATGTTGTGCTTTCATGTACCTAATAATATTTTTTAGTTTTGCTTAGGCAAAAGTAGTAAATCACAGGTTTTGTTTGATTCCCAATTATGGTCCCCAATTTACAGCCACCAAAATACCAAAGAACATGATCAAAGAAATCTGGTCAGATGATGGTACTGATATGGGTAATATGTGAAAAGATTACACAAATTAGACGTGTGTATATGCACCGGCAAAATGCATGCATTATGTGCTATGCTACCTCTCAGGTCACCAACATGACACCCGTGGGCACCAACGTGCCCATGGACACCCTGGCACCAACCTCCTGATTTGCATTCTATTTTTTAAATTAAACTTAAAAAAAAAAAAAAACCTGGGAGACTGGCATGCTGCAAAGCAAGGCACCGCCCTGGAGTGCCATCTTTATTTTTAAGAATACCTCTTTCTTAAAAGAAAAAGAAGAATGGTGAGTGGCTGCAGCCCAGCGCTTCATTTTGAAGTGTGTCCAGCTGCCCAGAAAAAAAGAAAAAAGCTGGAGGTGGTAGGGAGTGTCCTAGGGGGCTAGAAGGGGGTAGCAGGGAGCATCCTGGGAAGCTTGAGAGGTGGGGTGAGGAGCAAGGAGTGTGCCTTTTGATGTGTGTGGTGTGGTGTGTGTTTTGCTTTGGTGTGTGTGTGTGTGTGTGTGTGTGTTGTATTTGTGGAGTGGGGATGGAGGGTCCCTGGATTGTTTATCGCAATGGGAGTGCGGGAACCAGCATGCACGCTCGCTCCTGCTTCATTCTCAACAACCCATGATTAACAAACCATAGGTTGTTGCCGATGTGCGAACTGGGTCAATATGTGGGTAGTATCCATAGTCTGTTCCTTAGGATCAAATCTTTGGTGTAATCCACAAGCCACTACTGTTGTGTTGTGTGACCATGTTAATTTCAGCAGGGCTTACATAGCCTCATTGCACAAGCTATGTTGGAATGAATGAATGGAGTTCATACTCTAACCGTTCATACTTTCATTTTACAGCCTACCATTAATTGAATTGAAAAGAACTATTAAATTTCTTTCGTGGCTGAGTTCCAGTGAACAGTGATTGCTCCTGTGAGCAACCATAGATGCCAAAAGCTGATTTGAAATTACTGAACCAGTTCAAGTAAATAGTGCACCTGGAGCATCCCATGATAATATCAACTATTAAAAAGGAGAAGACCTTAAGGGAGGGGCCAGGGCTCAGTGGTAGAGCACCTGCTTTGCATGCAGAAGGTCCAAAGTTCAATTCCTGGCATCTCCAGGTAGGGCTAGGGAAAAAATCCTGCCTGAAATCCTTGAGAGCCACTGCCAATCAGTGTCAACAATACTGGGCTAGAAGGACCAATGATCTGACTCAGTATAAGGCAGCTTCCTAGGTTACTATATGCCTTTAAATAATATCCCTCAAGAATCCCAGTCATCTTCCCCCCCCCAAAAAAAAAGTCTTGTGGTGTGATTGCCCCTCCAAGTTTAATGAATATTTTACTTAGGTAAATATACTAAATTAAAAGTTTTCATACACAGTTTCAGGTTTATGATTATATCTTACACACTGTGATACTGTGTGTTGCCATGCCCAAAGTAACACACTTACATCAACAAAGAATCTTGTGGCACTATAAAGACTAACATACACTGATTGTGGCATAACTTTGTTGTGGCTTTCGTGGTCCAGAAGCTCAGATTCACAAAGTGAGGCCACAAGGTCAAACGATGCAAGAGACAGCACTACTTGAGATGCAATACTATGCAGAGCATAAGTGTTACGAGACCGGGAGGGGGGATTCCTCCTGATGGACCCCTTCTTGATGTGGGTTCCCCAGGAAAAGAACTTCTGAAAGGCTGCCACAGTCAGGATGAACCCCCTGACACTCCCGAGTCTGTCCAGCTGCTTGGGGAGTTTCTGAGCCCCCTTGCCAAGGACCCCTCCTTTCAAACCAGACCTGGGGAAAAAGGGAAAAAGAAAGGTGCTTTGGACTTTCCTTCCCAGGTACCAGTAACAGAGACCTTAACCAACCCCCTTTTAAAATTTTAAAACACAAGCAGTAGCTTTGCAGCCATGTGGTCTTTCACGTGAGGAAGAGTTCAGTGAAAAATTCCTTTTAAAACAACACAGTCAAATGTCCAAGTAGAAACAGGAATTTATTTAGGAAGAAAAGAGAAATAAGGGGGGGGGGGGATAGGAAACACAACAATCACACATACATATATAGAATTCCAAATAACAATCAAAAAGTCAGTCTAACTTATCTAGTCACTCACATTACCTACTTGAGCCTTGGGTCCCAGAGCATATGCTGAGTTTATTGCAAAGAGGATGGCTTGAGAGAGAGAGAGCATCTGGCTTCCACTTAGATAGTATATGGGAAGTTGTGGAAGGACTGAGGGGATCTCCACTAAGTAAAAGCCCTTGCAGAGACTGATGGTTGGTCAGTCCAATAACGTGATAGCCTCCATTTCTGATGTCAGTGGTCTAGCCAGCAAATAAGAAAATTACCTAATGGCTGGACCCACCTTCTTAATGACTGTAACTTACAACTCAAAAGCGCAAGGTGGTTGGAACCAGTCAGCTCATTCAAGAAAAGGGATTAAGGTTTTGTTTGCATTTTGGAGGACAAAAGTGAGATAAAGCTAGATAAAACTATTTAGCTTGCCCAGCAGGGCTCCAACTGACCAGATGCTCTGGAGGCACTGTGGATCTATATTAGAAGAAAGGGTTTGTCACAATAAGTGAATTCAGAATCCAGTTTAATGTATGGTCCAATGAGCTTGGGAGTGGCCCATTTCCAGCAAGATCAATAGTGTGAAGAGGAGCAATTACATTCTGCAGTCAGCTAGCCATTCCCAAGATGAGTTGAGGCCAAATTCCACAATGTCAAACGTGCTATTTAATTCCAATATGGCAGCTTCACACTGGAGTCTGTAATGATCGAGTTTATATTTTAGTGACAGTCCCTTAGTATTAAGGAGTTGGTAATTGGAGGAGGACTCTTCCTTTGAAATGTTTTTGTTGGTATACAGTGACTTTAAGGCCTGGTTCACAATGTTTTGCAAGACTGCAATGTTCTCCTATGGGTTTCCAAGTGTAACAATCTAACCTCTAATGGTAATGGCATCTGGGAGTTTAGCCTCTAGAAGACCTAAGGCTCTATATTTGTATGGGTTATATAGACATTTGTATGTAATTTTTTCCCAATCAGCCATACTCCCAACGATAGGCATTGGAATCAAAATGTATAATCAAAATACATTTTGATTATTTTCTATGCATCAGAACTTGCAGTGGCTGAAAACAATACATTTGTTTAAAAATCGGGTCAAGTAAAAATGATGTTAGCAAATGTAATTTTCTGTATCTGACTTCCCTTTCTTATACACATTTTGAAAATGTCAAATTTTCCAGTCAGTATGAGACATTTGACAAGAACCATTACCCATATTTAAAATGTCGCCAAGCTGTAAAAAGCAGCCATGCTTTAAACTCATACTATGAGCTTCACATATTGCTTGGCCACCAGAATATAGATCTGTCAGACAAGATGAGAGCAGCTGCATCATCAATCATATGGCACAGTCTTAGTAAGGACCGTGTTAACAGGCCACTGTCACAGAATAAACGTTTCTTGCTTTGCACATAATCTTCTCAGCATGGCTTTGATGTTCATTTTGAGAAAATACTTGGCTTAACTTTAGGCTTTCTCTGACCCTGGATTGCAGAAATGCTAGCACAAGTCTCAAACTGTTTATCTGTCTGAGGATTATGCTGCCACCACCAGAGTTTTCAACCCAAGTTCTTCTGGTGAACTGGTAAACTATACAGTGGATTGAGTTTATCTAAGCTTGTGAACCATCTAACATCCTTCCATACAGAGCCTTTTGGATACCCAGATGCCACATTCAAACTTCTTGGCTGGGATCCAAAGAACTACTTTAGGCATACCCAAAGATTGAATAATGTAATGGATGAAACCAAATGTCAAACTAGATGTGACATTATTTGGAAGCCTTTGTGATTTAGAGAGGAGACTGATTACTAGAACAACCAAATGTCTCAACAGTGCAGATTTTCATAGACAGCCATAGGAAAATTCGGAGTCCCAGCTCTGACCTCAGAAACGTGCTCCATGGTCGGAGCTGGGACTCCAAATTTGGAGCACCCTCCCCCTGCCCTCGCAGCTGGCCTGGAAAGAACTGCACCAGCTGCGGCTCCAAGGTCAGAAGACTGACCTCAGAGCTGGCGTTGGGTGGATGTTCTAGGGGGCAGGGAGGGAAGGAGTAAGGTTCCCCCGGATAGGATGTATCCTGGCGGCACCTCTTTGTGAGCAGGGGCAAACGTCTTAGATAGCCGAAATCAGCCGGCGAAGTCTTTTGCAGGGCAGGAGAAGCATGGAGGCAACCTTCACCTCCACACTCTTCCTGCTCTCCATAGGATGCCCATAATCCTCCGAGTTTGGAGGGTTATGGGCAGCCACATTGGATTGTTCTGCCCATTATTTTTGTTTTTTTCAATAAAAGGTGGCAACCATTAGGGTGGTTGTGTATCCTACTTTACAATCCTCTATTTGAAGGGCTCTCAGAGGATAGCTCTCTATTTGAAGGTGTCCTCTATTTGAAAGGCAGTCCCATCAAATTCCAGTTTAAAGAACCATAAGAAGGGAGTGCCTTGAGGTGCCATGGGGAGTAGGAGAACAGGTCACCACTATGGGGAAATGTGTTATATTTCTCTTTTAATTACAGTATTGATTTCTGTGTTTACACCTATACCTTTAAATTAGTATGTGCAACTGTTATGCAAATCTCTTTCCTCTTGTGTCTTCTTTTTTTTGTATGCATTTCCTCTTCTTTTGGAAATGTATAAGAGGCCTCCCTATTGTAATGTGGAGTTTCCTGTTGTTGTTCAGTTCTTGTTTAAGAGAGACATACTCTAAGCCTTCCATGTCACTATCTAACACCATTAGCTTCAGATGTGTTGATTTAAGATAAGGTGACACTTACGCTTTCAAAAAGGATTCCCGGGTTGATCTATTCCAGGATGGTCTGCCTTTTCTATTGGTGAAGCTGCGCCCTGGACTGACCAGAAAAGGTCTAGGTCTTGCTTGCACCTGCAGATTGGAGAGATTAACCATCACCCTTGACCAAAGAGTGTGCAGTGAACCACTGCTGTTTGGTAAATCTCCCCTGTTGTGGTTGGAGCCTTATGGGCAAATATATTATACTTGGGGCCTCATGGGTGGATTTATGGAAGTAGAACCTTGTTGGTAAATATTTGTACTGGGACCCTGTTGGTGATATACTTGTTGTATTGTTGAATACAATTGAGTTGTAACTTTTCCCTTCTTTGGTCTGGATCCTGATTACACAGTCTGGTTAACCCTTATGCTAACATGTGTCAGTACTTACAGAGGTAGCTTTACTAGAGTTCATTGTGTGGGGATTCATGGTTGTACATGGCTTTTTGCCTTCCCCACCCCATGTCATTATTACGTATTACATTATGTAATAAATTACGCAAAATGAAGAACAAATTACGCTAAACTTGTATGATTTATTTTCACAGCAGAATCTTCCCCCCACCCCAGCCCTCGGTGCAGAATCATGATGGCCTTGGCACAGCAACTGTGCCATATATATAACCACAAACTAAACACATCTCTGTCTACCCACTTTGCTCTTTAAACATTCTCTTTACTTTTGCTCTTAGAAGGGATTATTTTGTGCAGACAGCCTCTTGTTGCATCTGTGAAGTCTCCCAACGCACATCCTGCCATTCTCCTTTCTTCAGCTAAATGACATTAGGCTGCAAATGTATTTGCTACCCTTTTACACAGGAATCTTCTGCATACAGATAAGGTAGGAGAACAGGACACTTTAAAAGCCTTAAGATGTTCTAGGCACTGAAAATAACCCATCAAAGCTTTGTCACATATATATTAATAGGATTGGGAAAGTGCAGATGAGGAGGAAGCACAGATAGAAACCTGGACGTGTGCTTCTTGAAGCAAAAATACAAGCAGCAAAAATCTACAAACGAAAGCAAAATACCAAATGTCTCATATAGCAAAATGTGTATGTAATCAGTTATACTTGTAAATAATTTTAAAATTTGTTGTGTGGGGTGGGGGTGGCCTTTATTTTACCAAAAGCTATTATTAAATATCTGCAGAAGTGTAACATCTAATTTGGATTTCTTTTTGTTTTCTTTTCTTTTTTGCAACTGCAGCATGAACTATGATGATGGATTAGACTAGCATATGGTGAATGACTGACCTGCATTTTATTTGCGCATATATGAATGCACAAGAGGCAACAGATAAAAACTCAGCATTAATAGAAGCAGAGATAGGTGGAAACTGCAGAGAAAGACCTGCACAGGGATGCTTGAGAATTTCGTTTGGTCCATATTTCAAAGCACACGAACCTGATCAGCATCGCCTGAACTAATGGATGGATCAGGACGCTGCTTTCCTTTGGATTTTGCACTTCTCCCATTTTTGCAATGCAATGCTTGGCTCAAAAAATGTACCAAAAATGCATATGACACATCTTTTAGGATAAAACATGTTTAGAAATGTGTACTTTGAGAGAAAATAAGTTTAGAAATGTGTATTTTGTGAGAAACTATGTTCAAAAGTACATATTTAAATCTGAATTTTTGTACAGATAAAAACAATCACAGATTAATGTGGAAATGGGATGGAACAGACTTATGAATGAAGGCATGCAAACTTGACACAGTCTGGGAATAGACTGATCATAGGAGTCATAGGATCATAGAGTTGGCTGCTCAATGCAGGAAACTAGAGGAGGGGTCTCCCATCCAAGTAATAACCAGGCCTGACCCTGCTTTGCTTCCTACACTGAGCCAGCGTGAGCCACAGGCCTGTTCATCACTAAGTATATAATTTTTCATAGCTTCTAGGATATGCTTTGCAACTCTTGCTGCAAATGTGAATATTTTTCATAAAAATTCCTCTTGCACTATGTGACTGTCTCAATTTAAATGTAACAACAAATTGGCTAACTTGCATAATTTAACCATAGTCTGTTGTTACAAACAATCCTTGGGCTTGTTTGTTCTTTCCTCCCCTTCCTTCCTTTTTTGTGTCTATGGGGGAAAGAGCAGAAGCTTCCACTTCAAATTTGCAGCAAACCACAATTTGCTGCATTTCCCCCCAAATGCAGCAGATGATGGCTTACACAAACCATCATTTGAAATCAAACCAGGATACCAAACCATGGTTTGATCCTAATTTGGGGTTCTGATTTGCAAACAAAATGACAAACTATGGTTTATTGCAAATTAGAAACAGACGTGCCTAATCTCACACCTGTTTCTAAGGTTTATTGCATAATTAAAAACAGACGTGAGGAGATTAGGCATATCTGTTTCACAGGGAGGAAAGAGTGCATGAGCCCGAGTCTCACAACAACAAACCATAACAAACCTTGTTGTTATGCCTGAATGCAGCTTATCATAATGAAATTGATCTGAGTGGTGAATGTGACTTCTTTTATTTATTTATTTATTTATTTATTTATTTATTTATTTATATTAATTAACATTAATATACAGTAGCTCCAACAGCATGCAAGGTGCTAGACACAATGCAGAGGTGACATAGTCCTTACCCAGAAGGCTTCCAATCAGCTTTAAGGCCCAATCCTATGCAAGTTTAGACAATCCAATCCAATTGCAAGTGACGTTTCATCTTCAACATGATTTTAATTAAATCTCCAGACATTCTAAGTCTGCGAACTAGTCTGCTATTTGTGTATGCCGAGTATTCCTGCAAGCACGCTGCTTAGAGGCAAGTTTGCTGCTGCAAGAAAGGAGAACACGAAAGGGCATCCCTGCCAAAGGCACGAAAGCCAGAAGTTACTATGTGGGGAAGTGGTTAATTCCAGTCTTGCCTTCAGGAAAGGATGACTCCCAAAATATCACATTTTAACAAGTAAGCTTTGGTAACTATATAAAACCTCCAGGCACTTTGCCAAGAAGTTTGCTAGGAGGTTAAGCTGCAAGCATTGCATTTCTAATTCTGCATATTCCAGCAGGAATATATGTACATATTTGATCGTCACTTTGCCTTTATTCCTAACTGATTTGTTAGAGGTTTTGACACAAGTGCGGCCCACCCAATGCATGCTTAGCCAGAAGTAAGTCCCACTGCGTTTAATGGGGCTTACTCGCCTGCAGCCTTTAAAGCGGGGGAGGACATTGCTTATTATTTCTCATCACAAAACTGAACATTGGCTATCACTGCATAAAAAGGAGAACATATGTCCTAAAGATATAATTAGGTAGTTATGCACTCTGATGTAGCCGTCTATTTGACAATCTTTGTTTTGCAGAAAGCTAGCTTAAAATAGTTTTCTTAAAAAAAAAAAAAAAACCCAAACCCTCAACTTTTTGCAAATTTATAGGCAGGAGTGTTGGTTTTACCGAAAACGTGAACAAACCGGCTCAGATCTGAAGGGGTATTTACTGTAGTGCCCAGTGCAGAATGCACTTTACCATAATACCCTTTACATTTATCGTTACTGTATTTTACTACAGCTGGTTTGGGAATACTTTTAGTTTAACTAGGCCATGAAGAACGATTTAACTGCTTTAGCGCAGTGAAACAATGACCCTCATGTGGCCTTGGGAGTCACTGTACGGTCTCCTTCATCTGCCACTCTGCTGGAAATAATGGGCCATGCATAATAATTCAGTGTCCTGGAGTGGAAGGAGGATGACATCGAGGAATTAACAGGCTGTTCTTTTCTTGCTCCACTGTTGCATTATTTCAAAACACACACACACACACACACACACATATACATATATATATATACATACACACACACATAACAGATGCAAGAAATGCTCATATGAATTTTAAATGGAAATCAAATATTAGCTTAAGATCCACAGTTTGATCATAGCTGGACTATTGCTTTACAAAACCATAAGCCACCCTCTGAAGGTATAGCTGACTATCAGCCACAAAACGTGTAGACCATTTTTAGAAAATGACATTTTCCTAAAAAAAACAAAGAACAGCTGGAGGATTGGTGAAAGAGTCCATGCAGTGAACAGTCCTGTAAATAAAAATGCTGATTTGGGTCATAGCATCCCTTCCTTGCAAGAACTGAAGGACAGCTCTGGCCATGTTAATAACAATAGTGCAAAAAAAATCTGATCACAACTCAGACAGTCTGTAGCATGATGGTTATTAGCTGAGGCTATAATTTCATTGCTGTGTTGCTTCATCTCTCGCTTCCTGCTACCAACATGCATCTTTTCTCCATTCCAGTCAGATCGGGAACGAACGGATCATGCCGAGAAGGTCCACTGAAATAAGCACACCAATTCTTTATGTTAGTTACATCTACATTTGTTTGTCGCATTTATACCTGGCCAGTATCCAGGGGTGGGGTGGATGAACTGCATATTGGATATGCAACCCGTCACGTGCCAGCTGCGTGTCGAATGTACAATCACCTTGTGCAATCTGCATTGCAGGTGGGAGCGAGATTGCAGAGATGCTCACAGCATGAGCGACTGCAGAGATGCGCACAGTGAGAGTGTCTGAATTGTGTCACGCGGGACCAGTGTCTGCACTGGGTGTGTGTGATCCCCTTGCCGCACCCATCTCCTTTTAAAAGGGGCTTTCTGTCATGGCCCACGTCATTCTACCATTGTTCCAGCACAGCTGCAGGTGAAGGGTCAGCCAATGGGAGCTTTTTTCCTAATGCTAATCGCTGCATCAGGAGGGGGTGATTTTCACCAATATCATGGCTGGTGAGGAGGGAAGGCTTAAACCTCCCCTTGCTGCACACGCTGCATTCCTGAGGACAATCACCCCCTCCCCCAGACACCTGGTATTTCATTTTTAAAAACTGATGATGTGATTGCTGATCTGACTTGGGCAGTGTTCAGTACTACCGCTAAACCGTCGCTCATTCTGTTGTGCCTGCGGGTTCCACTTCCACCACTAGTGCAACAGTGAGTTAGTGCTTTGTAAAAGAACCCCAGAAACGAGTGGAAATGCTTGTTTCTGGATCAGGGCAGGTCAGCGGAGCTGTCCCTTCTGCAAGCTCCACTGACCTGCCCCATTCTGGAATGGAGTGTTTCCGCTCATTTCCCATTGCTCAAAGAACCAGAGCCAGTGTGGCGTAGTGGTGAGAGTGTTGGACTGAGACTCAGGAGATCCAGGTTCTAGTCCCCACTCAGATCACTGGGTGACTTTGGCCCAGTCACTGACTCTCAGCCTAACCTACCTCACAGGGTTGTTGTGAGGATAAAATGGAGAGGAGGATTGTGTAAGACGCCTTGGGTGCCTTGCAGGAAAAAAGGTGGGATATAAATATAATAAATAAGTAAATAATTTATTTTTAAAAAAAACCACAAGCTCCCCATTGGGTTAGTGGTGGGCTCTGCTGGCACACGGGCAGAATACAATACTGCCCCAAGCAATTAATGTCATGTGTAGATGGCCCTCTGTTTATTCACCACCTATCAAGTATGAAACAGTGTTTCTAAGATGGCTAATGATTGAGATATCTCTCCCCCCCCCAAAAAAAATTAAAATAGAAGTGCAGATGACTGATTTCTGAAAAGGTTTGCACCCACAGCACCTATTGGGAAACAAGTCGGAGGGGAAAGGAGCCACCCGTAGTCAGGATTAGGTGAAAATTGGCCTCAATTTTTGTTACCTACAACTTATATCGCTTTAGTATGACAGGGCCAGAATCCCATCATTGGACAGCCCCACTGCAGGCTGATTCTCCA